>JAWNOD010000072.1:8045000-8672500 GCA_035046225.1 Drosophila pegasa
GCCATGCTCAGCTCGATGACCTCGTTGGCATTGAGTTTGCGCTTCATGGACAGCCGCTTGACCAGCTCCTCGCGCTCCATTTGTCTCTTCTGCGCCTCGGTGGGCTTGGACTCGGGCGTTGCGTCGCCGGCGGCGCCGGGGTCGAGGCTAGCGCGGCCGCAGGGCGAGCAGGAGCCTTCGATCTCAGTGATGGTGGTGTCGTCGTCCCTCTCCTCGCGGCTGGACACATGGGCGCGTATGTTGAGATGGAGAAAGACGTGCTCCAGATAGCTGTCCTCCTTCCACTTGGGATCATCGATTGACTCGATCTCGGCCAGCTCGGCCTTGGCTATCTGGGTGGCGACATCCAGCACGCGGTGCACCTCCAGCACAATGGGAATGCGGCGAAAGAAGAGCAGGCGATCGTAGGCGCTCACCCTAATCTCGCAGAGCTTCGAATGATGGCCCTTCAGCCGGAAGTTGGCCGGCTCGAAGGTGACGGAAAAGAAGTCACTGATGATGTAGCTGCAGCAGACGGAAGATGTAAGGAAAGGGTTCAGGAATGCTCTAGACCCAACTGAAACTCACTTCTGCCAACGGAATTCCTTGCAATCCTGCCCATAATTGTGCAAATTGACGAGCTGCGTGCGCGTCTCCTTGATGCACAGCTCGAAGCTCAGGCGATTCGGATAGATCACGTAGAGGAAGTCGGCGGACTCCCTGTCCTTGAGCGGCATATCGGTTACCTCATGCTCGTCCGTGAGTGCGCCACGCGCCTTGATCTTATAGCGAGCCTTTGAGGTGTCGTAGGTTAGCAGTAGCTCGACCTGCGGGGAGAGAGGGGTTGGCAGGGAGTTATAAACGGGAGAGATATGGGATATAATTAAGTGAATGTGGAATGAGCTTAAATAAGGTCTGGATACAGGACTTTTTGCCTTGGCTGAATCTTGGGTTTGCTTGTCTATTAAGTTTCATCTTTACTTTGATGAAGTTGCAGATCAATTTGCAGATTTTATGTGAATCGAGGAAGGGAAGTCAAGAGAAAAAGAAGTCGAAGATGTGGTATAAGATCTTATACAGCTTGAGTGACGAAGAGAAAGAATGAGAGAGATAGAGAGAGAAATGTAAATGTGTGTAAAGACTTCCACTGTTTTTTATTATAATGTGGAAGACAAATTTTTCATCAAGATAACCTGATTCTTAGATTACCGCCATTATATCGCTTGACATCGAGAGGGCGAGAGTAAGAGAGAGAGTTCATTTCGTAGGCATAGCAAGATAGGGCTTCCTATTTTCCTCTCTCTCTCTCTCACACTGTGGTAAACGTGGATGGGAGGTGGAATGAAAGAGAGAGAGATAGAGAGTTCAATTCGTAAACCTAGCTAGCAGTGACTTTCACTCTTTTCCCTCTCACTCTGTGGTAAGCGTGGATGGACGCTCGGAGATCTTATGTGGCTTGGGAGACGGAGAGAAAGAAATGTTGAGTTCAGATCGTAAAGCTAGCTGGCAGAGACATCCACTCTTTTCTAACTCGCTTAGTTCTCAATAATTTTCTAATATATAGAGGGAGAGAGGATGCGATCGGGAGTTCATTTCGTAGACCTAGCTAGTAAGGACTTCCACCCTTTTCTCTCTCTTTTCTCTTTGGTGCTCTTGAATAGACGCAGGGAGATCTTATATAGCATGCGAGAGAGATATCAATTCGTAAACCTAGAAAGCAGAGACTTTCACTCTTTTCCTACATATCTTATGAGGGAGAGAAAGATTCGTTAACCTAGCTAGCAAAGAGATCCACGTCACTTCTACTTCATTCTCAGTTCTGTTTTTTGTTGGATATACGCTTAGAATTCCTTCTTTTTTTAAAGCTTCCCTCAGTCCCAGTTCTTTTGCTTAAAGACCTCAATGTTTTAGCCCTTCTTCTTATCCTAAAAACCCTTGTCTCTACTCAGCGATTTCATTCATTATAGACATATACTTTCCCCTTTTTTCCACCTCAATTATCGACAACTTACCTCATTCTCATAGTCCATGGGTCTGTACTCGACGAGCAGTGGCCAAACGCTCTGCCTGGGCACCGTCAGGTTGGAGTTGTGCAGCTTGAGGCTGCGTTCGCGTGCGGAAAAGTTGAACGAGAGATGCGACATGGTTATGTTCTGCACCCAAACGGGCTGGGTGACGTGGCGAAAGTTCCTGATATTTATGGGCAATAGCTCTGTGGTGAGCAGGCAGCGGGCCGGATCGAAGGCGGTGACATCCAGCTTGAAACTCCAAGTAAACTTGCGATCGTCGTTGGTGCTGGAAGGAGAGAAAGAGAGAGAGAGAGAGAGAGGGAGGAGTATGGAGATAGGACAAGCAAGCAAAGGTTCTACTTACTAGATCTCATAGGTGAGATAGTGTTCGCCGTAGAGAAAGAAGTAGGCGGTCACCGAGATGGGCAGCACCTCGTCCGGCTGCAGGTTGAGCAGCTCCTGGCTGACTTGGATGAGCCGACGGTGGGGGCAGTGGTAGAGCTGGCGGAACTGATTGAAGCCGACGCGGGTCTGCAGCGGCTGGCACTGGCAGTTCTGCACGCGCTTCAGCTTGAGCTCCAGCGGCTTGGCGGACATGTTGCGCAGCCAGAAGATCATCTTCAAGGGCTGGCTCTGTATCTGGCGCAGCGGAATGACCAGGGTGTGATCGATCTCGCGCCTATTCGAGCGCAGTTTCTTGTTCAAGCTGTGAGAGTGAAAGACAATAGAGATTGAGAATAATCTACGTAGAGCCACCCGCTCCTTACCCTGTTATATCGAAGCTCTCCCAGTAGTAGAGCTTGAGTATGGGTGGACGGACGACGGTTAGGTTCTCCACCATCAGCTTTTGGTAGATGGGCGGCGGATTCAGCACGCCAATGCACGGGCATTTCGACATCTTAAGTGTTTCAATTTTAGCTATTTTTTTATAGAAATATATTTATATATTTTTTGGATGCTCGACAAGTTGCCTCGACTACAAAGTGTAGAGATTGAATTGAATGTTTGCCTTTGCCCCCAACACTTGTCACACTGTGCCCGCCCCCGGCTCGACTTGGGCACGTTCTTTTAATGCCATTAGAAGTTTACAGTGCCAGGCCCGAGGCGCCTCTGCATGTTGCACACTCGTAAATATTCATAAATGGTCAGCCGCACAGACGAACGCCAACACCCAACGCCCCACAACCAGCGCCAGATTCTTTTGAATGCTGCAGATGCACATACACACACCCCCACACACCCCCTTACACACCCTTCACCTCACACACGCACACTGTGTAGCCCTGAGCTTCTCTGAGTGTGTTGCATAAAGTAGGATTTTGTGGCGTCGCTGTGCGCGGCATCTACATTTTGCATACAAAGAAATTTAGCCAGAAAACCCCTTTTATTGAGCATCTCAATAAATTGTGTAAACAAATACAATTTATTTGATTTAGAAATGGTTTTTAATAGTGCAGTAAAGGACGAAATATAAAAAATAAAATATAATATACTATTTTATTATATTTAAATAAAATTCATAGTAAATAAATTATCATAAAATTCTTAAATGGAAAATCTATCTTATTAACATAATATTTTATAAATTTCATATAAAAACCAATTTATGATAGAAAATATAAGGAAAGATAAAGTATACCTAAAATTCCTTTTTTTTATTAAAATTAAATACCTTAATTCTTTTAATTTATTCAAACCATTTTTATAGGAATTTTTTTAAAATAATTTTAATAAATCAATACTTAAAAATTATTTACCATTAAATTCTTAAATGGAATATATATTTTATTAACATAATATTTTATGAAATTCATATAGACACTAATTTATGATAGAAAAGATAAATTTAGATAAAGTATGCCTAGAATTCTTCTTTTTTTATTAAAATTAAATTTTCAAATTCTTTTATTTGATTAAAATCGCTTTTATAGGAAATTTTTTAAGTAAATTTAATAAATCGATGCTTAAAAGTGATCTATCCTTTTTCATTAAAATTTAGTACAATTATCTAATATTACTAAAATGATTAATAACCTTTTTAGTAGAATTAATTAAATAATATTTTTTTTTAATATTTCTTTTTTTTGTAGCCATTAATTAATAGTAGCTTCATAAATTTCTTTTTATTTATTTTAAACATTTTTTAAACAAACTTAATATTATTATTTTAATAATTGTTTTTTTTTTCTTATCAATTAGATATTATAAAATATTTATAGAATTGTTTAAGCATTTTTTTTATTACATTTGCTGTCCTCCTTTATCCTTTATCAACTTTTTCATAATTATTCAGTTAGGATAGTCCACAAAATTTCACATTGTTTAGCTTTCGCCTACATATACCCTTCCCAGACGACCGTGTAGGTGACTGCAAAGTCAGGCAGAGCTCAACTTGTTCAAACTCAAATCCTTATATATGTTTTCTTTATTTTTTTTTTCTGCTGCTGCCGCACAGCTTGCAGCTTGCAGCATTGTTGGCAGTTGCAAGCAATCAAAACAATAGCCAGGACTTTAGCGGAAGTAACTAACGTGTACGCATGAATACGTTAGCTGGGGCAGGTGCGAGGGAGCTGACAATATGCGGTGGCAGATTTGCATGCAACTCGGAGTTGGTGCTGCCAGGCGACAGATACTACTGCCCGCCCCCCGACTGCCGTTGGCCCCAAAGGGCAACGATGTCGTTGCAATTCGTTTTGTTTGTCGATTGACAAAGTGCCAAAGGCCAAAAGCAAGTTTGTGTGATTGTAATTGTCAGTCCGTGTGTGAGTGTGTGGCAAACAAACGAGCAAGAAAAAGACATTAGTGCCAACGCGCCTGTCAAAAACAAACCCCAAACACGCGTCGCCAGCGCCATCATATGTGGGCGCCAGTTGCAGCGAGTCGTGTGCATTGAGGCATTGAGGCAACATCATTTACAGTTAGTGCGCTGACAATCGCAGGCTAGCAGCGTGCGCATAAACGACAATTAGATGGACCCCAAGCACTGTGGCACAGTGGATGATGCCTCGAACTTTATGCGCGTCTGGATGGGGCCCTAAGATGCACAGACCTCCAATCTAGCTAAATGTCTTTGCCAAAGTTTTGCTGGCAGCACAAAAAATACTAGGGATTTGATAACTTTGTTAACGAGAAATACCAGAGTTGTAAAGATAGTATTAAAAAAATTAAAAAGAGCAATTAAATTCAGGATCTTTTTGAGCTGTATTTTGCTTTTATATATACTGAAGAAATAAAATACTAACGCTTGTTAAATGACAACCAATTCAGGTTCTTAATCACAATTCGATCTTTGATTAGATACTAAAGTTGAATGGATACCCATTTAAAAAATACTGATTGGTATTTAAAAAATACCGAAAATGTATATACTCTCAAATCTGGTATTTTTAGTAGAGTTTGTTATTTTGGGGATTCAGTGCATAATACGAATTATAATATATAAAAAATAACATTTGGTATTAAAAATTTTAAAAAATATATATACAACAAATTTTGGTATGTTTAGTAGAGTTTGTTAGTAAATGTTGGGTATTTGATCTATAAGACTCCTTATATTTATACTATACATCGCCAAGTGCTTAGTAAATAATATACCAGGCTTAAAGGCAAAGCAAATACCAAATAATGCTTTATTTTATATATTTGCATTGGAATTTTATTTAAAAAAAAAAAATTAAGTATTCTTATGTTTTTCTGATAAAGTATAGAAGTACAGAAAAATACTAAATAAAATAAAATAAAATACTAATAAAATAATATAACTACATATAGAGCCGTTTATATAGAATGCAAAATTTAGGCACGATTTATTGAAATTTTGGAATTTTGATAGAGTTTTCACAGGATGGTACCACAAGATGGTTTTAAATACTGAATAAATACTGAATACTGAAAATTAAAAAATTAAATAATAAAATACAATATAATACAAGCATAAATTATATTCAATTCATAAAAAAATATTTTAAATGCAGCAAATATAAATCCAAAAATTATATTTGTTTATTTTATACATTAAATATAGTATCTTAACAGTTTTTAGTATTTATTTATTTAAGTTATAACCTTCAATTGCTCTATTTAGTATTTTTAATAGTGTCTAGCACCTTTAATTATTTTCTGTATTTTAAAATTTTAATCAATTATTCATTCCATTTAGTATTGCTAACCGCTGTTAGTATCAAGTATTTGCATCAATGTATAATTTCATTCAGTATTCCTAACCACCTTTAGTATTTTCAGTACTTAAAGTATTTGTTAAATATTTATTTTTCTATGCCGCAAAACAATGTCTAGTTGCGACAGTACTGTTAATCGACATGCATTGCATCAATCACAGCGCGTGACAGGCTTGCATCCGCGCTTATCAATCGTCAGCCCTTCGAACTTCATTCACGTCGCTTTTTCCGGTCGCCCGATCCCGAGCGCAATAACAATGGGTAAAGTGCATGACCAGAAGACAAGGCAGCTCTGTAATTGTCGCTCATCGACGCAACTGTGAGCTCATCGCCGCCGTCGCCGTTGAGTGTTTTCCCATTGCCGGCGTTTCGGCGCACTCGCAAATGCACTCGAGTGCGACCCGTTGCCAGTCGTTCCGCGCCACAGTGGGCCGCTGGGGGCCGCTTTTGAATTGAATGCAGCTCCAGCAGAAATTTTTGCGGGGGACACTTGGCGAGTTGCTGGCGACAACTTGTTGGCCAATTGTTGTGTGTGGCTTGACTTTGAGCAACTTTTCATGTTTCGGTCAACCGTTTTGTGGCCAATCAAAAGAGCCTCGAGTACTTGGCTAAAATAATGCAAATATATATATATATATATATATATATATATGTAAGCTCTATATATATATATATATATACAAACACTTGTAAAACGCATTGAGTGCGGTCGTCGCCTGCAGCATAATTATGGCATAATTTGCAGCCTCAGCAATGCCAACTAATTACAAAAAAAGCTAGCTAAGTGGTTTAGTGGGGAATGCTAGACTAGATGTTACTCTTCTTGGGTTTTTTGTAGGGATAACAAAACTTATATATGCCAAATTGATTTTTTATTGTTATAATTATAAATGCCAAATTAATTAATAATTTGAATATTTTTATATATGCTAAATTAATTTTCTAAAAATATTTTAATTATTAAAAAAAAAATAGTAAAGTACTTTAATGGGTAATGACTGACTAGAATCTACTGTCGTTTGCATATTGTTGCTGTTGTTCCTTGTATTTTTTCAGGCATATCAAAAAGTTTTATACACCAAATGCATTTTTTTATTGAGAGTATAGAAAATGGAGTATATGAGAAATATTAATTTATTATAAGGGAAATAATAAGTCTGCTTTAGTAAGGAGTGCCTGACTAGAATTGACTGTTAGTTGCATGTTGACTACTTGTGCCTTGCTTCTTTGTGGGCATATTCAAATAATATATATACCAAATTAATATTTTTTGGAAGTATATTAAAGTATTATGTAGAAGTATGTTTTGACAAAAGAAAATATTAACAAATATTCCCTTTTTCTAAAAAAAACTAATAAGGGTGCTGTAGAGAATACCTGACTAACAGTTACTCTTACTTATGTTACGCAGTTACACATTGCTATATATTTATATATAATATAATGAAACGATTATATGCATTATGCTCGCTTCTCCTTTTTCAGCTTTTACTGCCTCTATCCATTTACACTAAGCTGAGCCGTTAAAGAACTTTTGCTATGGCCTGAAGCTGAATTTCATATACTCTATGTTTTGCAATGGTATGAGGTAAGCAAGAGACTGCGATGTCTGTATGATTCTAGTTTAGAAAAAGTTGTACCTTTAGAAATAAATAACCTAGTTTATATATTTTTACACCAATATTCCCCCAGCTAAAAAACAATTAAACTAAAAACACATATACCCCATCCCCCTTAAATAACAGCGCATAATAGCACCGCCCATAGCTGCATCCTTTTGGGCGCGCTCTAAGAGCATATGGCAATTAAAAAGTTTGCATCCAAGTACAGTTTTTTTTTTTTTGCCTGCTCTTCAGGCAGGTGGTAAAAGTTGGCGGCAAGCAGTGCGTGTTTCGGCTGTCGCAGCGGGCTGCATCGCATTTTCGCCTTTTCAGGCGGTGTCTCATGTTGAGCGTGAAAAAAGATGCAGAATCAGCCGCGGGCAACAGCGGCCACAGAAGAAACTTTCATCAGCAAAAATTATGCGATGTTCATTTAATTTTTCGTAATGATCCCAAGTTTATGCGGCATTAAATATGTGAACATAATTTTTTAAAGTTAAAGCATTTTTGGTATTTAATATGTATATTAATATAGTATAGGATATAAAATTCAAATTAAATATAGGTAGAGTACTTGTAGTATTATTGAAATATTTTTTTCGTTATTTGTTTGTACAGTAATATTTTTGGTATTTTAAAATTATTTTTTCCTTTCAGTCTGTATCTTTCTTTCTCAATCTGTATCTTTCCTTCTCTAACTCTATTTGTCTTTCTCTCTTCCTTTCAAACTCTCTCCTTCTCTCCCAAAACTTTCTCTCGCTTTCCCTCGTTACATTTCTTTCTTTATCCGATTTTTTCGTTTCACTTTCTGTCAGTGTCTCTCCCTCTTCTCTCTCCATCTCTCTCTCTCTCTCTCTCTCTCTCTCTCTCAACATATCTCTCTCCCTACATCCCTCTCTCTGTGTTTCTCTCTCCTTCACTGCCAATCACTCTCTCTGTTTTTCTCACTCCCTTAGTCATCTTATCTCTATCTCTGTCTCTGTGTCTTCTTTCTCTGTTTTTCTCTCCCTTTTTCCGCTTCACAATTTTGATTCTCACACTCGCTTTCCTTCTGCCCTTCTCTCTCCCTTATTTGTCAACAACGCCATTCTTTGCGATTCTCATAAAATCAAACTAAAGTTTCTTCATACTTTTAACAGTAACCCCTAAAGCTACTTCTACATATTATTTGCTTCGCTTTAAGTTTATCTTGTTCTATTGCTCGCATCTAATATATAATTTTGACATTGAATTGCTGGATGTGTGGGTTTCGTATTATTTTCATGAAAACATTTATTTAATTGCCTGTCCCAGCCAGATAAAAGTTCTCAGTTCTCGCTTGTGAGCGAACAGAGAGTAAAATATATTATATTGTTTAGCTGAGAGGCTGTTATTTAAAGTGCACCTGAGGGGCAAACTGCGATGCGACAGGGGCGTGGCAGTTAGTGACACTCGACATCCGATGTGCCCATGTTCTAAGCGATGCCAAGAGTTTGGGGGAGAGAGAGAGAGGGTAGGGGAGGGAGGGATAGACTGTTGGAGAATGCAGAGTGCGTGGCTCCTGTGGCTGCAGCAAACAATTATTGTTATTTCAATTTAAATGCAGTGTTCCAACCCCTCAACAGCAATAATAACAACCAGGTAGATTCCCTCACCAGAGAGAGGTACATCCCCCCCCCCCCCCAGACAGAGGTACATCCCCCCTTCAGCCAGCTGGATCCCATTCACTTCGCCCTATTTGCGGGCTTTGTGCGACGCTATCAAAATTATACACCTTGCCGCCATGAGCGGAGCTGATGTGATGAGTACTTGAGTGGAGGAGGGGTAGTTCCGAGATAGACAGAGTGGGGTGGGGGTGGGGGGTGCCGTGTAACGGCTGTTGTGGCTACAGTAGGTTCATTGTAATGCAAATTACGTATACGCCATGCCGGACGCTGCTGCTGCTGCTGTTCGGCCTCGACTTTTGCTCTACTAAAAGTGCCTTCATTGCCATAGAGATGTGTGTGCGAGTGTGTGTGTGTGTGTGCATTTTGACTGTTTTTCATTGTCAGCTCTCAAAAATAATAATAATGAAAATGCGAGCTCGTTTTGAAGCCTTACCGGCTCGTTGCAGCTGCACTGAGATAGAGCCAAAACCGAAATTTGGTTAGCAAAAATCCAATTAAACTATGAAACAGCGTGGAAAATAATTTAGTGCCAAAGTCAGTGTGCGTACGTGTGTGTGTGTGTGTGTGTGAGACAGTGAGAAAGGGTGTGCGTGCAGCTATTGAAATTAAAGTTTAAATCATGTTTGCCGTGCGCTGACTAAAGGAAATAAATCAAGTAAATGAAATTGAGTTAGTTTGTGTGTTTGGCCTTTGAGGTGTGCGAAAGTTAGAATACCCTGGCGACTTATTTAAGTTGTGTGCTTCAATTAGTTATAGAGAAGTGAGTAACATTTAAATACTCTATTAACTTCTATAGGTTTTTGGTGTATTTTATTTTCATGTTTGAAATTGTTAAATAAAATATAAGATTTTTGTGTAGTTAGTTAAGGTATTTACTCAGTAATATATTGTCTTACATTTGTGGACAATTTTGAATGCTAATTATGAAAGCCTTAGACGTTTTCCGTATGGAAATTTTTATATATCAATTTCAGCAGGAAGTTATAGTAAAAGAAAAATTTTACACTCATAAGAAAATTGACAATTGTAGTCTTCTTTTTTAATATTTTATATAAATATTTAATATATACTTTATAAATATTTTTAATATATTTTATAGATAAAAAAAATTTTGAAAATGATTTAATATATTTGTATATATTTATAAAAGCATATATATATAGATGTGTCAAAAATTTTAATATTCTTATAAAAGCGTATTTAAATAGAAATATATTTTATATAACAAATTGTATATATAAATATATATTATTTATAAATAATATATTTATATATCTTCATATAAAAATATAAATAAATATAAATAAGTGAATATGAATAAAATCTTTATATATTAAAAAAATATAGAAAAAAAAATATGTATTTTATTTTTATTTAATGTGTATTTATATATATATTTATATAGTATTTTATGCATATTTATATAGTATTTTAAATTTATTCAAGAAAGAGTTGCCTTTTTGCTGAAGTCAGTATTTAAACTGATTTTATTGCTTTAAATCCGAGTCTAATATGTTATATTACTTCCAGTCAGTGAACGCCTTTTATTGAAATTTCGTATCTACTAGGAATGTTCAACAAATGCCTTCATTTAAATTCGTGCTATTTTTATTATTTTATTTTTATTTATATTTTTTTTTCTCATTTACTTTCATTTTTTAATTCTCATTTCACTTTTTACATTCAGCATCCTTTCGCTTATCTACCCGCACGCACTACTCTCTCACTCTCTCTGAGAAAACATCACTCATACGCACCGTCGCCGTCTTGCATATCACTCATGCGTCCCGTGCGCTGCAAAGGATTGCCAAAGGCTCAACTGGCCGGCTTATTGGTTTAGCTCTGCTCCAAGTTGAGCTCAAATTGGCAAAACTAAATCACAAACACAAGCTGAGAGAGAGACCAAAAAGCAAAGCGGAACTTTCCCTCGCCCGATGTCCAGTCCAGCTGAAAGGAAATGCAACATTTTGTAGCAGGAAATGCAGCCAAACTAAACAACTTTCCCCAGCCATGCCCCCAGCTCCACCGGCCCCCATGCAGAGCTTAAGAGCCCATTCGATGGGCAGCAGATAGCAGATAGCTCGAGCTCTGACTCTGGCAGAGGGTCTATTCAAGTGCCAGGGCCAGGAAGTTGTCGCATTTAAATGGAAAAACTTTAACACAATGTGCAAGAGTGAGGAAATGTAACAACAACAGCAACAACAACAACATGAATAGCAACAACAACAGCAACAAATGGCAAACATTTCAACGTTAACCGTCGATTGAAACAAACGAGCAGCTTAGTCAGAGCCACAGACTGCGAACGGAAACCGCAGTCGAGCTGTCATCGATGTGTTGAACCGCGATTGCAGCCGGAACAATGAAGCGCCACAGTATGCGGCACAGCATCCCCCCCCCCTCGATGACCCTCGCCCCTTCTTGCCTAGAGCAAAAGGCAGGACATCTGCAGCAAATGAAGCCGATTTCGGTGATGTTTGCGCTCATAACTATGAACAGGTCGTGGATTTTGAGTGTATCGAGTTTGGGAGACAATTGAGAGAAAGAGAAGGGAAAGAGAGAGATAGATAGAAGGTAAGTCCACATTTAATAGATTCTATTATTTATTTTCATTTTATTTTATTTTATTTTTTGTATAAACATTTTTTATCTATTTTATTAATTATTTTTTAAGTAAAGTAAGAAGTGCCCAAGAAATTTAAGATAAATTTTGCCATTGCTGTGCCCAGGCTCTGAAGGCATTGAAGTCAGTATCTCTCCGATATAATTTTTCCCTTTAAGGATTTTAACCTCGGGTTGAGTACAATGATATTAGATAGAGATAGAGAGGGAGAAAGAGAGAGAGAGAGAGACGCAGAAAAAGCACCTCTAAATTTCATTCCTTCAATTTATTTAATTTAAGAATCGAGCTAATTTTTCCACTTTACCCTCAAGTTCTATATGAGAATCTTAAAATTTCATTAAATTTAATTTAAAGTGTCATATTTATCATGCAGACATATTTAGACTCAAGGCCCAAGGCTTCTACTTGCTCCAGCAAAGTGATGACAGTCTACAAAATTACTTTGAGTTATGTTCATTCAATTATCGTAGTTTCAATTGATTTCCTTCGATGCTATTTATGTTGTTTGAATAGAGCCATAGACCTCAGCATACTATGAAACTGCCAACAAAGGTAATTTAACCAGCTAGTCATTCTTTAATTCTCTTAGTAATAAGCTAATCCGATGTTTTTTAGATTGTAGCGCATAGCTTGTTAGCTAAACAAGTGCCTGAAATGATTAAATCTTTAATACATATTTTCCATTCAAAAACACATTTCAAAATGTGTAAAATACATTTTAAAATGATTTCATCGCAGCTTATAAAAGTTATTCACAAGCCATGCATAGCATATTGTCATAAATGAGTTAAATGTCACAAGGATTTTCATGCGAATTTTCCTTTATGACACATAAGCTAAATGCAGTTAAAAATTTATAAGTCTTATTGCAGCTCGCTTTATTATGCAAGGAAAATGGGAAAATGGGGTATAATGTGTTGTGTCTACATTATGACAGGTAAAAGGAGGCGTGGTAGAAACTATATAACTAGCTACATCTACTCAGCTCGTCATAATTAACAAAAACTATATATATATATATATGTGATATATACATGATATATATATATATATATATTAGTTATATAGTTTTTGTTAAGTACGACGAGCATTCACTCAGCTCTAGCCATACCCGTCTCTCCGTCTTTCCACTCCTTTAAAAACGCGATATTTTCCGTTAATTAATGTCATTTCCTTGCTAACTATAGAATTTGATAATTGGACTTCTTTGCTTAAGCATAGCTTGAATACCATGAAAGTTGGACTCTAAGAGTTCCTCCTTTACTCTGAGAGTTCCTCTAATGAATACATTGTAATTATGTATATTTATATATGCATCTAGTATACCTTCCCCATTCTTCAGAATTTCACAACTTATGCTATAAATTTGAAATTTGCCGTATGCTACAAATTTGTGCTTTGGCAAATACTTGGAACTGATGGTCATTAGCAATCCTTGCAAAGTTCATTGTGAAAATCTATCCAGAAGTAGAGTTATTCAACAATAAACTCTTACTTGTGTATGTGTGTGTGTGTGCATATGCGGAAATCGTCAAATGATTGTCATAACAGCCCCTCACACTGCTCACGGTATTTCCTCGTCGTGCACTCCCCACTACACTACTTCCTTCTTGCTTCAGTTATGAATGTGCGTTCCGCATCTATCAAACAGTCAGTCAATCAGTCTCTCTCTCTCTGTCGCTGTCTCTGTCGCTGTCCGTCAACACAAACAGGTTTACATAAAGTTTTATATCATGCAGATATCCGCTTCTTTATACATGTATTTATGTATTTTGCTATAGTTTAAGCAAATATTTTTGCCGGCTGCCACAAAACTTTGAGCTTTTTGCCATTTGCTTTTTGCCTTTTTTTTGCCTTTTACTCTTGGCCATTTAGTATTTCACTTTTTGTTGACTGCCAACGGAATATTCGCTCTGAATATTTAATTGTGCGTGGGTGCTCTGTGTGTGTGAGTGTTTGTGTGTGTGTGAGAGTGTGTGTGTGTGAGTGTGTGTGTGAGTGTGTATCTGTGTGTATCTCTCTCTCGTTTTTGGTCTATGTGGCTGCATATTTGCGGTGCTTTTTGGCTCTTTTTCGATTTTCGAAATGCGCTTTTAGTTGTTTGTTGTTTGCATTTCTTTGCCAGCTTGTTGTCTGAGTTGCCGCTGTTGTTGTTGTTGTTGTTGTTGTAGTTGTTGCTGCTGCTGCTGCTGTTTCCTTTGTTGTTCTTGTTTTGACAACGTAACTGGCAACTGTGTACACAACATTCTTAGTGCTCGCTCCTTTTTATTTTTTTTGGCAGTCGTGGTGGGCATACAAATATATATAGATATATACACACATACACACACATACACACACACACATATACACACATATATAGTACATACACACACACACACAGATATCTAACTATCTGACTACATATATTATAAAAATGTTTGCATGCCTTTTTTGGGGGTTGGGCGGCGGCTTATCTCTTTTCGCTTATGCACTACTAATGTCTGTCTATCTGTGTCTATCTGTGTGTGCGTGTGTATCTGTGTCTGAGTGCATGTATTACTAGCTACATTGATATGCAAATACTGTGGCCTTAGCTGTTGACATTGCGGCGCGTATTATGCTGAAATTAAGCCGTAAACAAAGCCAGACAAAAGCAGCGAAAAGAAAACATTCAAGAACTTCCTTTAAGCCCTTGTGTTCTTCGAAAGGAATTTATTGCAGTTAATAAAAGGAAAGGGCATGTCTTATGCATTTACAAAAGGTGGCTGGAGGAATTGGAATTTTAAAATGAATTTAAACTCATGTTATTTCTTATAAATAAATATATTTAAAAAAAAACTGATTCATACAGGGAATTCATTTTACCTGTTTGTATAGTAAAAAGCATTTGCAATTTTTTATTTGTAATCAATTATTAAAAAGGTCTCTCTGCACAGCAAATACTTCTTTTTTTTTGGAAAATAATATATCCAATAAATATCTGTTTTATTATTTTATTGTAAAATATAAAGAACACATTTCACTAAAAAAAAATTAAAAGAAAAATTAAGTTTTATTTAAGATAAATTGAAAGCATATAAAAAGGTATAACTAAAAAAAATATTACAATTTTAATCAAATCCCAGTTGACACTAATAGTTAATTTAAATATATATTTTTGTAATGCTTATATAAATATATATGTATATAAATATATTTATTTATGGTCTGACCAATGGAGCGCTAACTAATGGAGCGCTGAAAAGTAGGCAACACTTTTTAAAGCGGTTTTGCACTCTGAAACAAGAAAAAAAGAATAAGTAAATAAAAACCAAGCTAGAAGAAATTCAATGATTTTTCATTATATTTCCATTAAATATATATTTTTTTATTTTTAATGTAATCTGTTTGCATTTTTTTTTAAATAATCAGCCTGAGGTCATTAATTTTATTGATATATATATAAATTGATTAAAATTATTTTAGCCTTTTAGTATAGTAATATGAAAAGGCATTTATAATTATTTTAATAAATATTTGTGTTGAAAAGTGAAACATATTAATGCAAAAAACGACAAAAAAAAATGTAAGTATTTGTTAAACTTGATTAAATTGTCATTAAAAGTAGCAAAAGACTTATTTGAAAAAATTCTGAGCAAGACAACGAAAGGAAGCAAAAGATGGCTTGTAAATGGTTAGCCAGATGATCTGATGATTTAGCTCAACAATTATTATTAATAATAAATTGATTATAATTTATTAAATTGATAACTATATTTGCTCTCTCAAGTAACTATATTTGCTCTGTATATTTTTTCTTTCAAGCAATTCTATCTTTCTTTCTTTCTCTCTCTGTCTCTGCTCTTCCCATCAATCACATTAAATATTCCTGCAATATAGACGCATTAACCTCTTCCATGTACCTGCATACGAATGTGTCTCTAATTTGCATTTGAAAAAGTTACAGTACATCAGCGAACACAGTTTTCCACTGTTAATCGCATCATTTCAATGTAAAGTCATTATCTCTCTCTCTCTCTCTCTGCCCCTTTCTCTCTCTCTCTCCCACATCGTTGACATTCCTAGAACATTCCGCAACAAATTTCAAATGCTAATGCCGCAGCGGCAGCAGCAGCAGCCGCCACAAAGCTGCAAGCTGCAACAACCATTATAAATGTCATCACATTTCAATAACAAGTTCCCCTCCTCTCTCTCTCTCTCTCTCTTTGCCCCTCCCCCGCTCAAGCAGGCAACAAATTTCGCATGTAAAATAAATTTGAGCTCCACAAAATTGCAATCTAATCAACATATTTTTGCTGGTTCGCTCTCGTTCTTCGCTTCTCTGATTCTCTGGCTTTTTGGTTAGCAGCTAATTTATGGTTTTTGCGGACGTGTTAGAGGAGCGCCGAGTAGGGTATATTCGCTTTTATTGCTATTAGAAATTATTGTATTAGAGCTTGTTATAATTATGTATTTATTATTGGTGCATAAATGATTTGAGCTTACATTTCTTAATTTAATATATTTTACTTAAATAAAATAGCTTCGATGGATTTCTTTTGAGCAATAGAGCAAACCCCTTCATTAACAATTTCATGTCTTAGCTGTTAATTAACTTATATATAAGATATTTGTTGCATTTTCTTGTATTTGTTATTTGGGCTAAGTTTGTTCAACCAATTTTTACAAGTTCCGCAATTTTTCACATTTTTGTTTTCATTTTAAATTAAATAATAAGTACGTCTTCCTAATCTTTTTTATAAGTTTAATAAATATATGTATTGAAAAGAAAAAAATTATAATGCAAAAAACGACAAACAAATATATTTAATATATTCTTTACATAAAGTTAAATTAAACAAAGTATCCTATAAAAAAAACAAACAACAAATACTTCAAGTATTATAGAATTTGGTTTTATTTATGATCTTTATTATTTTTATTTTATTTTATAAATTATTTTTATTTAGAAAAAAAATTAAAACAAAAATATTTCAAGCGATGTTTTTTGGTTTTTAAATAAAACTAACTTTGATATATACAAAACCCTTTAAAAATTACTAATTTGTTAAAAAAAAAACTGTTTTTTTTTTAATTTAAAAGAAAATTTACATGAACAATGAAATGAATAGAAAATAGTTTTTGTTACTTAAATTTGAAAAACATATTTTACAAAAGAATGTCTACAACCTGAAAACCTAAAAAACCCTTTGGCTTACGACATTAAGTTTATAAGTTGCCTTAGATTGCCTTTAAATATCAATATAGCCTAACTTTAATTTTAATGTGTTCACTAAAGTCATATATTCAGTCAAAATCTTAGAGATAAGATAGAATCATATATCATAAATTGATTTATATTTTATAAGCAATATTAATTTACTAAAAAAATAATTAGTTTTACTTAATATAAATTTTATACAGCTCAAAATGAGAAGAACAAACTTATTTCTCTTATGAAGATATAGTTCATTTTGCCTAATAGGAAACTTCCAACTTACCCATAGCAAACAAGAGCATTTTTAATATTTATTTTAAATTGCATTTACAATATTTAGCAATGTAAAATGTAAATGGCTCTCTGTGGCTACTCCCATTACAAAATGGCCTAAAGCACTTAGGCCACAATTGGTAAATGCATTTAGCGTAATATTTGCAGCTCAACGGAAATCCACGCGTTGGCTGTAAATAATGAAGCCAATTGGCCCCTGGCACATCACTATGTTATTAATAAAGCTCAATTAACATAGTCACGCCCACACACACACACTCTTATATTATATTGTAACTATATATATTGCATTCAAAGCAGCTGCTTAAGCCCTCAATCGACCCTCGGGCCATTTGCAGCTTCATTAAAACGCATATAAATCAATTAGTCGACTTATTGCCTCCATCGCTGGCTCAGCTCTGCTGCTGCCCAGCTGCCCTTGTTGGCCTCGTCCTTGGCCTTAGCTCTGTCCTGTGTCCTGTGTCCCTTGCATCATAAGCTGAGCGCTTAATTTACTTTTCGGATTTTTATTGACCCGGTTAGTGTGCTCTGAGCCACGTTTGTGGCAAGCTACCTGAGCGAGCTCAACTAAGCTGATTAATTACGACAATTTTGACATTTGGCCAGTGTTGGACAACGCTGCAGCCAGTAGACAGACAGACTCAGTCTGTCCAAAACTTGATTATCAAATCGAGCGTCGATAGTAAGAGGGAGACTATGTGGCTAGGTAATGGGAGTGGGATAAGTATATGAATAGAGTAGAGAGGTATGCGAAGCTGATGAATAGGTGGAAATAGTTAGAGATGGATAGATAGATATGGATGGAGGAAGATAAATAGAGAAAGATAGACAGATAGATAGAGCTTCATAGTAGCTTGATAGATGGAGGGAGATAGATAGATAGATAGATAGAGAGACAGATAGATAGAGCTCGATAGTTATATAGATAGATAAACTTCTTGTAGTTAGATTTAGCTAACAAATATAGGAAAATATTTATAGAGATAGATAGATCTAGTTACCTATCTAATTATGTCTATGTCTAGATAGATAGATAGACAGATAGATAGATAGATAGAGCTCGATAGTTATATAGATGGATAAACTTCTTGTAATCTAGTTAGACTTAGCTAACATATATAGGAAAATATTACTAGAGATACCTATCTAATTATGTCTATGTCTAGGTAACTAAATGGTGATCTGTTTCTTTATCAATACATATATATTTAAGTATTGTAGATAAATGATATAGATATCCATCTCATTAATTTATATTTATAGTTAAGATAAATATATCTTTATTTAAGAAGAACCTAGGCACTACAATTTTATATTATTATAATTTCCTACGTCAATCACAAAAAAATCTCTATTCTAATTTACAATCTTAGACTTATATACTGAGATTGGAATGTAAAATGTATGATCTGTGAAATTAATGTAAAAGCGGAGTTAGTTAAGGACATATATCATATATAATATAGGGAACATGGAAGACTTAGAGCATAAAGGGTGCTATGAGGGCAGTTAGCGCATGTGTCTATGTAGATTAAAGAGCTGTACTTTAACTCAAAGACTATCTCCAAAGTCAGGGTATCTCTTAGTCGTTCACTTCCATCGAAAGCAACCTTATGCAAACTCCATTCTCCCCCAAGTCTGGCAAACAAATTTTGGTGTATTGGCTGAGATTTTTCATGCAAATAGAAGTTGTAAATGTCGCATTACTGGCAAGTCCAGCGTTTTGTGTGTTGGGGAAACAAGACAAATGGAAATTCGCGGCTAATTGGAGGCGGCCGCAAGTTGTGCGCCATCCGCGGCTCTGTTTGCCGATGGATTTTCAGCTGGCGTTGCTTACAAACACACTTTGTCCCTCTCTCTCTCTCTCTCCCTCTCTCTTCCACTCTATCTCTCTCTCTCTCGCTCTCCCTCTCTCTCTCTCTCTCTGTGTAGGCAAAAACTTTGTGGCGAATCGACTAATGAGACGCAGTCGTTGTCATGCATACCGAAGACATTATTAAAAGTCAACTTCTCCAGGGATAACGAACTAGCAAGGACATTAAATTAAAATATCCTGCGCGTAGAGTGTGGCATGTGTAGCTCATCGCCAAGTGCCTGCCGTAAGCCAAAAATCAAGCTCAGATTTGTTGCTCGCCTCGTCTAACGCAACGGCTGCCTAATGGCACAACGCGAACTTCCGGAGCAGCCCTCTCTCTCTCTCTCTCTCTCTCTCTCTCTCGCATTTTTCCTTTCGTGCTCGTTAGGCTCCTCAGACATGGCGTGGAAATGGAATGGGTTAACTTATCTCTTGCCTCCATAACTCAAGTGCTTGTTGCGCCCCACACAAAATATGTTTATTATTTATAATAATTATTATGATTTTTGCTGCAATTTGCTTCCTGTTGAGCACGGAAATTGTGTGTGTGTGCGCCTAGTAGGGAAAGGGAGCAGGTTGTAAGGCGGATTGTTGTAGCTGATAATGATGGCTTTTGACAGCAAAGCCATTTTGCTCCATTTAGGAAATTGATACGAAAAACAGCATGAAAATTATGAGATAATATATTAATAATTTTTTTATATTTGAAAAAACAAATAGAAGTGCTTTTTGATCATTTATTATTATTATTATTATATATTTTGTATATATATTTCTAAATTATTATATATATACTTTATTTCTACTTTATAATTATTATATATTTTTATATATATTTCTAAATTATTATATATAATTTAACAAAATGGTAAAATATTTCTTAATCCTACCTTCAAACTTATATTTAGAAAACTGATACGAAAAAGAGCTTAAAAAGTCAGAAATGATTTTAATGATTTATAATTTTATAATTTTAATATAATTTCTAAAATATTAGCATATTAAAAAAAATGGTAAAATATATTAAATCTATATTAAATCTGTTTATTTATTAAATTCATTATTAAAACAGGTCAACAAAATAAGAAAGCACCTTTAAAAATCAGAAATAATATTTAGACATTATAAAAAAAAAAAAAAAAAAAAATATATATATATATATATATATATATATATATATATATATATATATATATATATTTTTTTTTTTTTTAATAATGTCTAAATATTATTAAAAAATCCGAAATAAAATATATATACATTTTTATATCTTATTATTAATTTCTAAAATATTTTATATATATAACAATATATATAACAAAAATCTTAAAATTATTTTTAGGCCTCTATTAATGATAATAATGGGAACAGTGCTTAAAAAAATCAATAATATTATTGAATATTAAATTAAATATTTTAAATATTTTATTTAATATTTTATATAAATTAAATGTAATATTTTATATAATCTAACCAAAATGTTTACTATTTTTTAAACCAAATTAAAACCCAAATAAGTTTAAAAAAACTTAACATTTACTTCCACATTAAATTGACAAATTCCTTAACATTCATAGCCTTTCTTGCATGCGATAAATTTGTATATGCTGTTAAATGTCCACAGCGGTTCATGTCCTGACTACGCTTAACAGCTATTTCAAACACAAATCAAATGTTAAGCGAGCCAGCGCTGTTAGCGCCGTGCAATCTCTTAGCGGCCGACAGTCGGACAGATGCGAGGCTGCGAGGCTGCGTTTCAAGGCAGCTTGTTGTTTGGCTTTGGCAAATGCATGGCCTAACCACGGGCGCTTGGCTTGAGCCAGGCTATAAAGCAAACACGGAGCCGCGGGGCTCGACCTGGTTTCTCAATCAATATGTCAACCATTTGGCAAATAGCGAATGATAAACAGACGCCCAAAAAGGCAGCTGCACAGCACAAATGACCGGGCGGAGAGAGAGAGAGAGAGCGAGTGTGGGCGAGTGTGGGGTTGAGAGAGTAACTTAACAGCGCGCTGTGTGAGAGAGGCAGTCGTAACAGTGCGCTGTTAAGCCGAGAGAGCGAGCGCTGCTGTTAGTTAACAGCGCTGTTAAGCACGCCGCGCTCTGCTATAAAAACTGTGCGCGCCCAAAAGGACAATTTTTTATAGCTTTTTACGGCTTTTTTTTTGGCTTTTTTTTGTTGCTTTGTTTTTTTTTTTTTGGCTGTTGGCGACCTGCTGGCGTCTTTAATCGTTCGCCAGGCAAATGTCTGGCATTTAAATGAAATACGAATTCGCGTCTTTACTTTTACTGCCAAACAATTGCAGCTTGTTTGGGGCTGCCATAAAAGCCGGGCTAAAAAAAAAAAGAAAAGCGGAAAAGTATTCCAGTCGGCCTTAACGAAGTGCTAAGTCTTTAAGCAAATTTCGTGCGGCACTCGAGGCTGGCTTAGGCAAAGCGGCCAAAAGTAGGTGTTAGACGCCTTGCGACGCCCATTGAGTGTCAGTCAATTTGCGAATTACTATTTCACCTGCCCGAGGGTCAATGCGTGTCCCGTGTAGCTCAACTGGCCCTGCCTTGTCTTACCTTTTTTTTTTTTCTTGTTGCAGCCCCCTCTCAAGTGGATAGGTCTAAGATACAAAATGAAAAGCTCAGCGGGCAGGCCAATAAGAATGAAAGGTTGACCCTTGTGGATAACTAAGATAGACGATGTTAGGATACGCTTTCCATAGGGCTTAAGGATATGTAAGGGTAATTATATCAAGATGTCTGACTATCAGGTTATCAGGCATATCAAAATATCAGTTAAAATTGTTGGTTAAGAAATGAAAAAAAAAGAATTATAGAGCTTCTAAGGTAATTAAGAATATTTAAAATTTATGTTAAAAAATATCTATAATTCCAAAAACAAGTTTAAAATATATTAAAACATTAAACCAAAAAAAGTTATGAAGATATAATATATATATATTTATAGCCTTATACAAATTCCTGTTTAAATTCAAAAAAATTTCTATATAAATACTTTATAAATAGTTCAAAACAAACAATAATTTCTTAAAATATAAAAACATTTATGAATAAATAAATTAATAAATATAAACTATAAGAATTTTTTTTAAATAAAACTAACTTTGATATATAAAAATCCTTTAAAAAATTACTAATTTGTTAAAAAAAACTGTTTTTATAAAGACTTATTATATATATATATTTATATCTTCATACAAATTCCTGTTTAAATTCAAATAAATTTCTATATAAATACTTTATAAATAGTTCAAAACAAACAAACAATAATTTCTTAAAATATAAAAAAATTTATGAATTAATAAATAAAATATTAATATAAATACTTTAAATATAACTCGAAATAAAAGTAAATAAATTCTTCAATGTATATAAATATAAAACAAAAAAATAATGTCTTTAATATATATAAAATATATAATAAATATTAAAAAAAAACCTATAAAAATTTAATCTAAAATTCATAAAAATATAATTTAATTTAAATATAAAAAAAACCTATAAAAATTTCTCCAATTCATATTCATAAAAATTTAATTTAATTTAAATATCAAAAAAAAAAACTGCAATTTTCACCTAAAATTGAAAAAAATATATAATTTAATTTAAATATTTTTTATCTAATATTTAAATTAAATTATTATATTTTATTATAAACTATATACATTTCTCCTCAAGTCCCAACAAATTATCAATATAAAACTAAAACTCCCTACACAGCTAATACGCCCCTCAGTTGTAGGGCATGCGGCAGGTCAATGGGCTTACGGAGTGGAATCAATCATGATGTTCGGGACAGGACCCTCGGGGCAGGTTTTAAGTGTAGTAGAACAAGCTGAGAGGCGCCTAAAAATAAAGTAGAATTTATATAGACTTTGCCTGCGGGACTGAGCTGAGCCCCAATGCAAACGTTTTCATTTGCCCCGAAGCAACAAATATCGAGAAACAAAAGGAAGATGATGAAGGGAATGAGAAGGAGAAAGAGAAAAAAGCATAAATAAATTCGTATGAAATTGAAGCATTATTCACTTAAATATAATCTGCAGTCATTTGCATGTCTTGGACAGCGCTTCGGGCCTCGCATTGCTGAGTTATTAGTGCAAAAGCTAGAACACGTCAAGTAATTTGGGCATTTAATACCCTGTAAGGTGAGGCGGACGAGAGGTGGGATAAATAAGTTGAACAGTTGGGGCTTTTGCTTGCATAGAATTGATAGGGATATGTGGAATTTGTCTATTTTTTATTTTTTACAATATTTGGCAATGGACATTGGATATTTTATGTTGAATATTCGATTGGATATTGGATTATTCGGATATGGATTATTTCATATTAGAATTTGGATTTTGAATTTTGGATATTGGATATTGGCTTATTCGGATAATGGATAATGGATAATGCATAGTAGGTAGTAGATGGATAATGAATAGGATTATTTGGATATGGGATATTTGATATCGGATATCGGATATTGGATTATGGATATTGTATTAATGGATAATGGGTATTTGATAATGGATAAAGCATAATGTATACTGGATAATAGATAATGGATAATGGACAATGGATAAAGGAAAGGATAATGTATACTGTATAATAGATAATGGATAATGAATAATGGATAATAGGTAATTGGCAATGGATAATGGATAATGGATAATGGATAATAGATAATGGATAATGTGTAATGGATAATAGATAATAGATAATGAATAATGGATAATGGATAATGAATAGTGGATAATGGATAATGAATAGAAAATATTGTTTATATATTAGATATTGCACTGCAGAAATTGCATATTGGATGTTGGATAGTTGATATTATAATACATATTTTTAAAATATTTATGCCCGCTCTTGTTGTTCTTCCGCCTGTTTACAGGAACTTAAGATAATATTAAATTTAAGTTCTGGTTTACTTGGCTTACAAATTTTCTTAGGCACGCTCACTGTACTTAAGAGTCTATTACAAAAACGTTTTCAAGGCAAATATAAATATATTTATTTTTATAAATATTAGTTAAACATTTAAAATATGTTCTTCATATTTCTAGAGCCATTAGTTTTCAGCTAAAGTCCAAACATTAACTAAGCAAGCAGTTGCTTATATATCTTTAAGCTGTCAACAAAATGTAGGGTATCTGCTAGGCTACATTTGATGCTTTGTCATAAATTCTGACATGATGAAAGGCAGAAAAAGCTTGTTAAAATTAAATTCATGTATAAATATGTATATATAAAGGCAGAAACGTATATATACTTATATAAACATTTTCTGTTAGCTAATTTCATGTCAAATATGAATTTAGGGTGTAGGGTGCCCGGGTGCAGGCTGTCGGGTGTCAAGTGTCGGGTATATACCCTGCACTCCGCTGCGAGCATATTTCATGCTTTCTCTCAACACGAGCTAATGGACGAATTTTATTTATTTTTTATGTGCGGTTCCGTTTGAGGCAGGAGAGAAGGGGGAGGGTGGGGAGCGGGGTGTTGTTGTATGGGGGGAATGGGAAATGACTTGCTAATTACATTTGTACAGCTCGGTTTGTTTGGCCATGTCGCCCCAAAGTATGCAAAAGTTATTTAAAGCGGACTTGGCGCTGCCTCGCAGCCCGTCCCGCCCGCTCGCTAAATAAACATTTGCCCAAATGACGCGACACGCGACACACTACACACACGTAAAGAGAGGGGGAGAAAGAGGGGAGGGGGGAGAAAGGGAGAGAGAGACACACACACATACGCATGCATCGCTGGCTGTTGACGCTGTTGGTTCTTAGTTGACATAGTTCGTCTTCTTTCCCTTTCTCTTTCCCTTCCCTTTCTTCTTCCCCTTCTTCTTGTTTTCTTTTTTTTTTGCTGTTGTTTCCTTTGCCTACTTTGTATACCCTGCAGCCCAGCGAGCAGCCTTCCCTCGAGAGTGTACTGTACAGTGAAGTACTCGAGAGCCGCAGCGAGCATTTGCGCTAGACTGAAGACAGGACGAGTAGTACCTAAAAGAACATACAAACACACAGACAAACACACACATAAATACACCTACACACATATGAGCGAAGGAGTGTTCCGAAAATCCTACTCTATATGAAAATGTCTAAGAGGAAAACTTGAAATTAGAGAAGGGCGAAGTATTGAGAGTAGCTAAATATTTATTTTCATTAAAAATAAAAACAAATTGTGACTGATTTTTAATTTTATTTTTTAGCTAAGCGTTTATTTTAATTTAAAAAATAAAAATATTGTGACTGATTTTTTTTTCTTTTTTAGAGTAGCGAAACACTTATTTTAATTTTCAACAAAAATCAATTTTTTGACTGACTTTTGGAGGGTTAAAATGAAAATGAAATATAATATTAATGTATACTACAACTTTATTTTTAGCAATATATGTATGTGTTCTTTTTCAACCATCTTATAAAAAAAGAGATAAAACCCAGGAGAGCTCGAGAGCTTAAGACAGGTCTGGAATTTTGCAGACTCGGGCTTTAAGCTGACTCAACTATTCAATTCTTGACATGGATAAGATGTTTAAGAAAGTGGTTGAGAAAATAGCAGGTAAGCGGAAAAATTATATCTGAGCAAAAGTTTTGAATTGAATCGTAGAGGAAATGAAAACTTTAAAGATCATAGGAGAGAAATATAGCTGTCTTACTGTTCGCTCTTCCTTTCCATGATTCGGAAAAACATTATACCATATACTTAGACTGCAGCTGATTATTTAAAAAATTACTAAAAAGAAGACAGTGGGATTCTAAGAAGTAATGCAGCAAACTGTAGTCAATGTCAGATAGTCAATAACGAATTACGGGCTGTTAAGATGCGAGCTAAAATTGGTCAACTTTGTTCCGAGAGCGCATCAATCTGACGAATCGATCAGTTGATCCAAAAATGAGAATTCATTCAAACATGAATTATAATTTTTCTTATTTTTTTTATTCTAATTTGTCAATCTGATGTAACTTATTGTCTAAAGATAAGGGGTTAGGAATTAGGAACTTCAGGTTAGAGCCTCAGGAAGAGGCAGCGACTGCTCCGTTGTGGCTCATGAAAATGCAATATCCGTTGTAGACTGCAGAGGCTACAAGACCAATTTGCTTGATCAACACAAAATATTTTGTTGACGTCTATAAAAATTTATATATAAGGATCTTTTCCTTACTACTATGAATCTGTTATCATACTAAATAATTATGTATTTAGTACAAGACATAATTATGTAGTATAATGACATAATATTAGTAGAAAGGAAAGGATCAAATCGGTAAGAACTTTTTGAATTTATATCAAAATTCTATGTTTTTCTATTGCATTCCATTCTTTTCAGATACTTTCTCTACTCTAGTCAACGCTACTCTATTCTACCCAAATTTACTCTATCTATTGTACTCCTTTCTACTATCCTTTACTTAACTCTTGAATTTTCTCATATCCTAATTCCCTCTTCTCTTCTCGCTTTCCGTTCATCTCTAGCTCCGGTTTTTCTAATATTCTTTCCTATCTTATCCTTCACATTTTCCTTAATTCCCAATCTCAATATTTCTATTTTCCCCAATTTTTCTTGCATTTCACATCCAATTCATCTCACTCCCATTCATCCCATTTTCATCCCTTTCAAGGCGATTCCATTTTTGGGAACATTTTCAACCGAATTTGTTGTATTCCCTGAACTGCCACTTGGAGGCGCCAACGCTCGGTGGCGTTGAGACAATCAGGCAGCTGTCAGACTGTGGTGGGGCTCGGGTGGGGCTTGGGTGGGGACTGGTGTGGGGCAGTGGTGATTGAAGCTGCTGTTCGTTTTTTATGGCTCCCTTAATTGGCGCCAACGAGGCCACGCCTCGCTGCCCAGTTCGATGTTATGGCTATTGATTGATATGCCACGCCCACCCCCTGGCCAGCCAGCCAGCCCACATGATTGAAGCGGCGTGTTGCAGCAAGGTCAGCGGCTCATTTCTCGTGGGGCTCAACTAGCAACAGCCCCTAAATCAACGGTCAGGTCAGGGTCAGCAGCAGGAGGGGAGGGGTAGGGGGTGGGTGTGTTACCCCATTTACAGTTAATAAATATAAATGGCGGCATTGTCAAAGGCAGCTTTCGCTGCAATTTCCGCTGCGTCTGATTGACTGATTGACTGATTGATGGCTGATTGATGCGCACATTGGCTGCTTACAGACTACTTAACGGCATTTATTGCCGCAATGCTAGCTAATACTTTGTAGTCCCGTTCTTTTCATTCTTCCTCTTCCCCTTCTTCTTATTGTTGTTGGTATTAAGCATGTCAATTGATTGTTTGCCCGCCTCCAGGCGCTCCGCTGCCCGAGCGAAGCGCCGCATAAAAATGCAATTCATGTAGCCCGAAGTATAACGGCAATAATTCCCACAGCAGCTTCTTTTTGTGCTTTGTTCAGCATAAGAATACCCTGTGACTTTAGTGAGCGAAAGGGCATATTGCTGGCGTAGGCAAATGCCTGCCTTGCTCAGTTTCGCCTACGCTTTTCGCACGCAGAACTAAATTCGCATGGTATGTTAAGGCTCTGCTCTGCTTCTGTTAGAAATTCAGCTGCGCTGCGCTATGCGAAGTAAATTTGCGCTCAATACCAATGCATAAGATCTGAGCGCACAAAGAGAGCGTAAGTGCCGTTGCATATTTAAAGCGTGTGATTTAACGCATGTGTGTGTGTGTGAGGCTTTGCATGTTTTCAGCGCCTCTCCTCTCTCTCTCTCTCTCACTCTCTGGTGCTGAACGCAGTCTGTGTATTGCAAATTTTAGCATTTGTTGAGTGAAGCAGAGCTGCGCTCAGTACTCTTGCAGCAGATCAAGAGCGTAAGCGTACATAATGCGTGTCTCCTTTGATTGTTTCTTAAAATATTTATAGAATTTTATTAACAAAAATGTAAGTCATTTAAAATACATTTAAATTTAAAAATAATATAAATATATATATATATATATATATATATATAATAAGTTATTTAAAATACATTTAAATTTAAAAATAATATAAAAAAAATATATTTATATAATATATAATATCATCATAAATAAAATATATAAACAGTTAACTTGCATTCAATATCAGCAAAAATATACAAAAATAAATCTGTAATTTAAAGTAAATATCACATTAACTCAATTCACTCAAACGACTTCACAAGCACCAGCTCCATTAGCGCAAAAGAAACAAACGTATGCTCATACAGTGCGTACTGCTTACTCTCCAATTGAAATTATAATGTTTTGTCAGTCGATAATCGCTTTCTACCAGCGCTGTTAACCCTGCCTAGATAATTTGCACACATATACATATGTACGCATAGTAACCGCGCACTACTTGCAGCTGACCCGCTCACACTCATTTATAATCCACTACTTACTGTGCTTCTCCAAGCGTACATACATTTTAAAATAGCTCAACACACAAGCAACACGCAAAGGCAGCTGCAAATAATTGAGCAATGTTCCACAATGTCCGCTCTGAGCATAATCGCCTTCATCATGCGCTCTAATCACTGTCGTGCTGTTGACTCCTCCCTCGTGCACACAATATGAAGATTAATGTTGCCCACCTACTCTTGCACACACACATTAACTCAGGCAGCTCAGACATGTATGAGCGCAAGAGCAGATCAAAAGAAAGAGCGATAATGGCATTTGCTTATACTTTGAGTCGCTCTCACAATTATCTACACTACTTACAGTTGTCTCACTCTTACGCATATATTATTCATACTGTATGGCTACATAGCAGCCGACACGCTTGCACACATGTAATCTTCTTGCTTAGCAGTGCAAACTTTTAAAACGGGATCAAAAGCACGAGCGATATCGTTGCTTGTGGATAACTTTAGTTGCCTTCCACAATGTCCACTCTTTCTGCCAAGCAGCCGAGTCATACACACACACTCTTATGTTTGTCATACTAGTTGCTGCGCAGCTCAAGCATGCTGTCGACTTACTCGCACGCACACACATTAACCGCACAATTAGCAACCGACACGCTCTGCTCTTTGTGCTCAACAGTGCAGGCTTATTAAATATGCACAGTTAATACATACATAAATAAGTTTAGTTACAGAGGTGGAAATATTATATGTCTGACCTTAAGGGAGACGAAGATATATCATAGTTTATTATTAAAGAAAATCTTGCTACAAGTTTGTTGAATAATTTAAGTGTAATTGAGCCCATTCCATGGCATGCATGTTAATCGGCATATCAAGAATAAATACTATTATCTATATACATATTTAAGTACATTCATTAAACTCTGATTGGAGTAAATAAATAAACTTGGCCGTGCAATGCCGAAGAGCGGCGGCAGTGCAAAGGGAAGCAAAAAACATACATACATACGCAGCCGAGCATGCATACATGTATGTGTGTATGTAGTTAACAGGCTACACATTAACACAAACTGTAATTTGCTTCTCTTCTCCACACAATAAAGTTTGAGTATAGAATCCACAAATAGGCGCACAGCATTGAAGGGCGTAGCTGGGATCGCAACTTAATAGAAGTTGAGTTGAGCGAGTCCACACACGCTGTCAAGGGGAAGTCAGTGTGTAGTGAGAGAGAGTGAGCTAGCGTGGGAATTATCTTAGTTGAGTGCTTATTGAGTTTTAACTAAGTAGCTTTGTCTGCATTTGACGCTGCTTAGCCTCGTCTCTGCTGCTGCTGAAAGCTCTCTGTCAGTTGTATTCTGAGTGGAATTAGGCTGCGCTCAATGCGATCAGAGAGCAGAGAACATTTTGCATATTTGAACAGTGGCATTTGCTGATTATCTTCAGTTGGTGCAGTGAGTTTACACCGGGAGGATCTACGTCGGTTGTTGGTTTTTTATTTTATTTTTTGTGTGTGAATAATTTACGGTTATATGGAAAGCTTTTGTAAGTGAATTGAATTATGTATTACTTGAGCTTTCACAACAGTTATTGTAGACTATAAATAGGATATCTGTAAGCACATACGCTTAACAAGCTTACGCCGAGCGGGTTTAACGGTCGCTTTTAGTGTGTTTGCCATAAAATGGCGACTTTAAGTAGCCATCTTGTTCCAGTCGCAAGGCTAACGGGACGGGACGGGTCGGGTAAGCTGGGCGAGGGTTGTATCTAACATTTTACGATTGCTAAAAAGCAGTTTTATTTCCACGAGCAACAAAATGGCACAAACTGAAGTTGCTCGCTGAGGGGACGGAGTTCATCAATGGAATGTTAAGCAACATTAAACATTGGGGAGAACTAAAGTAAACAAACAACAAAATAAAGCTAAAACTGCTTTCCCAATGTTTTAAAGGCAAACATAACTATCGATTTCTTGCGTCAAGATTTACATAACAGCTTCAGCCCGAAAAAAAGTAATCTAAAGCCGCTATGGAATTTGATATGTCGACCAAAAAAATTATAATGCCAGGCGTGTGAATATATATGTGTGTGTATATATATATATATGTATATATCTGCATAATATCTCAATTCCCGCAACTGTCATTAAACGCACCAGCGACCAGAACTATGCAACGAATTAAATTGTTGAGGCAGACAGAGAGAGAGAGATGGGGAAAGAGAGAGGGAGAGAGTAAGACAGTAAGACAGTACTGTCGACAGACGACATTTTTTTTTATACCCTGAGCCCATTGAAAATGGGAAATCAGGGTATAATGTTTTTGTTGGATGTATGTAACAAGCAGAAGGAGGCGTGGCAGACCCCATAAAGTATATATATTCTTGATCAGGACGACAAGAGAAATCGATTTGGCCCTGTCCGTCTGTCCGTATGTATGAACGCGTCGATTTCAGCTCTCAGAAGAGCTAGAGACTTGAAATTTATTTTTGTAGATCCCTATATACAGCGCGCAGGTCAGGTTTATTTCCAATAATCGATAAATATATTTGTTTCTTTTTTTTATCGAATAAAAGCATTATCGAAATTCAGTTAAAAAATTATATCCCGCCCATCTTTTAAGCTAGAGACACCAAATTTTATATTTAGCTTTATATGTATTTTATGCAATTTTGAATTTTGTTATTTTTCGGATACCGGCCCCAATTTCCCCCAAATTCTATGAAAACACACAGATTCGACGGGGCTCAGGGTATCCCCTAGTCGGTCACGCCCGACTAGAGTTTTCTTACTTGTTTTACTTTGCCAAAGAGAGAAGAGAGTAGAGAGAATAGAGAGAGAAAGCAAAGAAAAGGAAAAGCCTCGGCAGCAGCCGGGCCAACTCTGGCGTTCATTGTAGTCGAGGCGCCAAAGCAAGATAAATGGCCCAGAAGTAAACACATTTGGTGTGAAAACTGGGTAACTGGGTAAGCTACACACACAGAGAGAGAGAGAGAGAGAGAGAGAGAGAGAGAGAGACAGAGACTGGCGCAGCCTTAACCTCTCACTCATAGCGACGCGTCGCGTCGGCTGCCAAGTAAAATCAGAAAACTCAGACGGAACAATAGTAACAATAGTTGAGGCATGCAGCAGCAGCAGCGGCAGTCAAATGAGGCAGGACACAATGCCAAGAGTCAGTCTCTCCCTCTCTTTCTTTCACTCTCCCTCTCTCTCTCTCAACTAGATTAATTTATATTATAGCCAAGTTTGCAGCTCACTTTCCTCCTTTTTTTTATGGCCAAGACATTAGCGAAAGTTATTTGGCTTATAAATTATACAGTCGCTGTGCATAAATTGGCTTTATATATACATATATATATAATCGACATCTTGATTAGCTGGCATTAGTAATTTGCAGCGAGCTTTAAATGCGAATTTGAATTCGAATTCGAATTCCAGTTGGAATTTGAATTTGAATTTGAATTGGAATTGCTCTTTGCTTTGTTTTGACTGGGGCTTTTATGATTTATGGCTGACATTTTGCTGCTGCAAGTGGCGCCTAGATTAGTGCATGTTGTGTGATGATACCCTGGAATGTGTGTTTAAGTGGGTATATGCACTTTGAGTAAAATCAAATAATAAAATATTGTAAAGTTGTAAGTCTATTAGGAAAATTCATATTTTTCAAAAGAAAATTATTAAAGAAATAGTTTAGTCCCATTTATATGCCCTTTAATCAAGCAATTTTCGTACAGGGTATCTCTGAGTGTCGTCTTAAAACTTTTGATTATTTCTAAAATTTATTTTGTGACTTGACTTCCAGGCGTTTTTACATTTGTTTCGTATTAAACATGAACACGTTTCGTTTTATGTTTTTGAAAGCTTTTTAACTTTGTTATTTGTACGGTATATATAAATATATATGTATATTATACATATACATATATATATATATATATTTATACATATAAATATATATACTACCACATATAGATTTAAACGAATGAATCTAAAAAATAAAATTTATCTAGTCATACAAAAAATATATACATATTTACATATATTTACACATGCATAAATCGATATATGTATTTGAACATTTTTGAAATAAACTCTGTTTTAGACAAGCTTTTTTCCCAATGCTAAAATTCAATCAATGTTCGATCTATTGACACTTAATCTATGAATAACTCGCTGGGAGATTGCAGTCGGATGAAACGGACTGTCTGACACTTGCTCAAGGTCATATGGAAGCTACGTTTATAATGCATGCAAAATGTAGAGGTATATACGTATAGGTGCTTAAGATACATTTAGAATGTCTATATAATTGATAGCGCTATAGGTATAGATATGGATTAGATATAGCTATAGACATAGGTATAGGTACATTTTTGGGTATAGGTCTACCCATAAATATAGGTATCTGAAGAGGTGAAACAACATCTGCACAACTAATCTTAACTAATCCTAGACTATGAAAGCTATACCTTTCTTCCTATTTGCCACGCACTTGTATATATATATATTTACTCTTTTTTGGATACTTTATCACCTATATCCTATGCATATCTTTCCTGTTCTCTCTTCTAACAAAAAATTGTTGTCGCTTAGTGACTGTGCTAAATAGGATATGCTAATTATTTATAAAATATTTATATAATATCTGTACATTTTATTATATATATAAAAAAAAACTAGTGAATCTCCTAGTCTCTCAACAGCAAATTAGTTCTTGACAGTTAAAGATAGATGTGCAGATAAGATAGGAGATAAAGTCGCATAAGAAGTGTTGCGCTTCAAGAATAAGAATATTCAATCCATATTTAAAGTCGACAGTATGAAATGCGCTGAAAATAAGATGGAATATATGTGTTATATAGGATATATGTATGTTATAACTTTCAGTAAATATTGAAAACTATAAATTCCAAATCCCTTAACTACAATTGCTCCTTAAATAATGGCATTTATATTTTAAAAGGTAGAGTCATGCCAAATTCGTACGCTCCTAACAAGTAATAAATAAGACAGGCATATATAAACATATATACTCTACTATATATATGTATTTCGAGTGCTAAGTAACTATCTTTGACAGCAGCGAAATGCATTGCCAAACGAACGAAAGCGGAGCTAAACGAACCTTGCGCCAAATCAATATACCTTGCATATTTTGTTATCGTATATAAAACGAGCAAAATAAATTTCAATAAATTTTATTTTAGAGCGATTCTTTTTCCTTTTATCAACTATTACTCCTGCTAGCTAGATGTAAGAAATTCTATATTTTATATAAAATTCGAACTCAGCTTTACTCTTTGTACAATTTATATTAAATATAATATTATTTATATATTATATATTATATATTATATATTATATATTATATATTATATATTATATATTATATATTATATATTATATATTATATATTATATATTATATATTATATATTATATATTATATATTATATATTATATATTATATATTATATATATGCAAGTAACTCTATCATATCCTATTTCAACACTAATAAGATCTATCTCCACTCTAGCCATCACATTTAAATGTAATATTAACATTTAATATGATGTTTGATGAATTCCATGGAAAGTTCTCAGTTTTCTCTCTTCCTTTTCAGTTTATCTAATTGCATGAATAGCAAATAGTTTTGAGTTCCATTGCTTATTGTAATTGAATATTAGGGCACACGCAAGTCTCTGCAAACTTTCAAGAATTTTCTTTGGGCAAGTTTGTTCATTTCGCCCGAGTTTGAATGAGTCGAAGTGCAGTTAGTTTTTCCTGTTTTCTTAATTTCCCCTGCCTAAGTTTGTTCATCTGCTGCTGCTGTTGCTGCTGTGTTTTCCATCAGCTATGCAGCTATGCTCATTTCGCTTGTTGCCAAAAAGTTTCGACGTGGGAGAGAGAGAGGGAGAGAAAAATGAGAGAGAGAGCTTGAAAAGTTTTTGCTAGATCTGAATCGTTGAATCGTTCCATTTCAAGTGCTCAGCTGCCTGGGCCATGTTACTGTAAAATCCGTTCAAAGCAAAGTCAAGCTGGATATGTAAGATGCTTATCCTTGTCTACACACACACACACACACACACACACACACGCACACACACACACACGTGGCTAAGCTTATTGGCACTTTGCTACACTGTCAGAGGCAGCACCGCAATCAGCTTTAACCCTTTCAAGAAAAACTCTGCAACGAAATCCAAACAGAAATCCCGCTTTTAATTAGATTTATGCCCAAGTGGCCAATACAGAAACAACACACACACACCCCGACACACACACACACACATGGACACACACACACACACACACACACACACACACACACACACACACACACACACACACACACACACACACACACACACACACACACACACACACACACACACACACACACACATACACACACACACACACACACACACACTCACGTGCCGAGCTCTGAACGAGCCCGCAGGGAGTCGCACGCTGGCAAAAGGAAGCAAGCACAGAGAAAAAACAATAACAAATAACAAGAAAATTTAAAATTTTTGTCAGGCCAAAAGACATTGCGGCCCTTGCCCATTGAAGGGTTACCACATCAAAATAAGGTTTTACAGGTGCGCAAGTTGTTACAATGGGACAGAAATTAGGGTTTTGTGATAGAAATAGCAGTTGTTGGGAGACAAAGAGGAAGAGTTGAGGGAGAGAATGGAGCAGAAAGGAAATGTATAAAAAGTATAAAATATGGCTCTATATAGGGAGAGAGTAAGAGAGATAAAGAAAAGTACTTAGATAGAGGGAACAATTATATATCTATCTGACTCTTTCTATTTTCTGTCTATCAGTCGAACTCCCTCTTTTCGTCTCTTTTAACGTATGTCTCTTATTGTCTGTCCTACTATCTCTCCCTACCTCCTTCACTCTATCACTTTCCTTTTTGTCTCTATCTCTTCCTTTCACTCTTACTTTCTCTCTTACTCTCTTTCCTACTCTTTCTCTGATTCGCTCTACCTCATTCTTACTCTCTCTCTCTGTATTTCACAACTTGCTCTTTATTTATCTCACTTTTTCTCCCTCACTATATATATCTATCACTCTATATATCTTTTTTCTTCAATGCTCTCCCATTTATTTAGGGAGAGAGAACGACATAGATAAATTGGTAAATAGATAGATTATTCACACTAGAGAGGAAAAGATTGATATGATATACCTTTATCTCTGTCTCTCTCTCTCTCTCTCTCTTTCTCTCTGTCTCCCTCTCTCTCTCTCTCTGTCTCTATCTTTGTGCACCTATCTATTTAATATATATTTCTGCGTCTATCTTTGTCTATTAATTTTCTATCTCTCTCTTTTTTCTCTAAATTTTTGCACCTATTGTACACTTACTCTCTCCCTTGCTCTTTTCCTCTGCTTCTCTCTATGTCTCTCCTTCTCTCTCTCTCTCTCTGTCCACTTCTCACGTTTGTTCTTCTTCTCATACTTACCATTTAACTTTTTCTCTCCCTATCTCACTCACTCTTACTCTCTTACTTTCTTACTATGTCTTTATTTCTCTCTCTTACTCAATGTCTCTTGTTCTCTCTCTCTCTCTCTCGCTCTCTCTCGCTTGCTCTCATTATCCATTTCTGTGTCTGTCTTTATCTATCTATTTATCTTTCTCTATCACAGTCCTCACCTCTATTTTTCTCTCCCTCTCACCCTCTTCCTTTCTCTCCCACTCTAACAACTGTTAACTTAACAGCTCACATATCTGTCCATCAACTACATTCACAGTAGCTTAACATATCTGCCCGTCTTAACAGCTGTTAACTTTACAGCTTTCGCCCGTCTTTGCATTTAATGCGAAACACATCCAAAGTTGAGCTTATTTTTGAATGCCTGAATGAGTTCTGTTGGCATTAAAGAAATCAAGTTAATGTGCGCGATATTCTAAGCCATTGTGCTCCCCCTCTCACTCTAACAGTGGCGTAGGCCAAGGGGGGGCTGCTGTCAATTACGTAAATAGCTCCTCGGATACGCAGAAATGCCCAGTGCAGTAGTCAAAAGTTAATCAAATCAATGTTTGCCGGTCTTATCTTAGTTACGTGTCTATTTGTTATTTGTCAGTCACTAAGCTACTTGATGTATGTCAATATGGGCCCAGGTGGAGGCCCCAGCGCCAGCCCCAGCGCCAGCGCTTTGAGGAAGCAGCCAAACCGAACGACCAAGTCGACCGCTCGCCCCCCAAAGAGCTTTGTTCTTACACTTGACTGGCCACATTTGCCAACTGTCGTCTCTCTCTCTCACTCTATATCTCTCCCTCTCTCTCTCTCTGTATGTTTGCGTACCTGGGAGAGCTCTGTGTTTGAGCTCAGTGCATGCTTCATCTAGCTCACATAACACCATTTCCAATTTGAACATAAAATCGAACTGGGACAAAGACATTGGAATTGAAATCAAAAGGAAAACCAAAGCGACAACGGGAATGACAATGGGAATCGAATGGGCATCGAACCTCGAACCAACTGGCAGCAGCAACAGCGAAAGCCACTCTCCACATTTGTTCCCAACTGCAGCTATAGATATAGATGTACAGCGATATTATAGCCAAAATAAAGGAAATTGAATTGGGCTGACAGGTGCAAAGACTCGAAAGTCTTTGGATTATAAAGATGCCAAGGGAAATCGATAAGAAATCCATTCGAGGCATAGCAGAGGGATAATAAATAGAAATATATTTGTTGTACATAAAAAGAAACATTATAGAGGTATAAAAGCCTAAGACAATGGCTCATAAAAAATATGGGATTCGAACACGTATTGTTGAGTTGGCTCAGTTATAGATGTCTAGTGCATATGCAGTGTCCCCAGTAGGCTTACTAGATAGATATGAAGGTGTGCGTAGGTATTATTTGAAATAATTATAGAGCAAAATAATTGCTGTAACTTAAAATTTAGAATATGGCGTGGCAGACCCCATAAAGTATATATATTCTTGATCAGGACGACAAGAGAAATCGATTTGGCCCTGTTCGTCTGTCCGTCCGTCCGTCCGTCTGTCCGTCTGTCCGTATGTATGAACGCGTCGATCTCAGCTCTCATAAGAGCTAGAGACTTGAAATTTTTTTTGGAGATCCCTATATACAGCGCGCAGGTAAAGTATATTTCCAATAATCGATAAATATATTCGTTGTTTTGCTATCGGATAAAAATATTATCGAAATTCAGTTAAAAAATTATATCCCGCCCATCTTTTAAGCTAGAGACGAGAAATTTTATATATAGCTTCATATGTATTTTATGCAATTTTGAATTTTGTTATATTTTGGATACCGGCCCCAAATTCACCCCAAATTCTATGAAAAACACTGATTCGACGGGGCTCAGGGTATCCGCTAGTCGGTTACGCCCGACTAGAGTTTTCTTACTTGTTTAAAATAAAGTTAAACTTATATATATTATAGATATAAGTGTACATATAACTAAAGAGCTTCAGATATATTTATTATACAGATTAAAATTGTAGTTAAATCTTGGCTTGGGTAACAACTTATGTGAGACTCGAACCTGTATCCTTAAGTTGGCTGAATTATCTATTTAAAATTCTTATAACGTGAACTTCTAGACAGATATGAAGCGATTCAGCTGTGATATATGTATATAATCTTCACCCTAAGACCATAAATTATAATGTTAGCTCACAATGCCTGTGGTAGTCGAGCCTGTTTTGCCGAGTTGGCTTATTGATTTATAGTTAATGTATATATACGAATAAATATATATGTTAAATAGCTATAAAAATTCATGTAAAATATAGAGAGTACGCTAAGGAGAATAAGATGTATGTAGAGTACATATATCGTAGTAGTACGAGTAATAGATATCGATCTAAAGATACTCTCGAACACCTTTAATTTAATGCATACGCCCGACTTAACTGCACCTACACCTAAATTCTAATACAGATAAAGAAAGGATTTCTTAGAAATTGAAAGCTACATTTAACTCTTAATATATATTTATATTTATAGCTCACACCCAGAGAGTGGCCACAGCAGGTGTGCCGGCAGGTGTGTCGGCAGGTGTATCGGCAGGTGTTCCGGCAGGTGTATAGACGTACAGCAGAAGCAACAATTAGAGTCGAGCGTAAGTAGAACTTAAAAATGCAAAGCATACTTTTGGGGCGCATTAAGAGCTCCAGGAGCTGTCAATTTGCCTAGAGCCGGGCCGAGTGAAGTCATTAATTCTAGATCGAGACGGTGTGAGGGACGGGGAGAGGGGGGCTGGGGGCAGATGGAGGCTACGACCAGGATATAGTTGCTTAAGAACGCCTGCGGTGTTGCCAACTTAATTGTTTTGCAAGCTGTGCGTGTTTTGCATGGCCAAGTGTGGGCGTGTGGGTGCGTGGGCGTGGCAGGCGTTAGCTTTCAGGCTGTAAACACTAATTTCTGCTTGGGCATGGCACACACGTAGGCGCGAGCGAGCGCCTTTTAATTAGCCAACGGACTGGCCGCGCAGCCGGAACATGGCCAAGTTCGGCTCATGGCACTTAATTAAGCCGGCCTGCTGCTAGTCGTGTCTAGTTACCTGTGGCATTACGCATGCATTGCCTGGGCGTGGCAACCATTCAATTTCGAACTTTGATGCACCCAACTTCAAAGCAAACGGACTGAAATGAAAATTGTAAGCGCGAGAGCTGCCATTTACCAGGCGGACGGCAGGTGAAACGATTGACTTTATCTAGCTGCAGGCGCTGCAATACATGCCAGCTGCCAGATAGATCTAGCTCTACCTCATCCACTCTCTATATGGAGACCCAGAGTCAGCAATAGAGTCTTTAACTACGCAAAGTTCAAGGCTTTAAGGCAGTTCGTATGGGAAATACACGTGCCATGCCTAGCTCTATCAAAGCGAAAACAAAGCAATGCAAAATTTTGGGCAGTCTCAACTATCAGATACCTTGCCTAAAGAAAGAAAGGCTTAACAATTTTATGAAAGAAATTTATTAGTAGAGAGTTGCCTATCAACTTTTAATTTAATTTATTTAATTTTAAAATTTACAATTTTTCCAATGCTCTATAATTGCCCCAATATACCCCTTTGAAGCAATATCAAAGTGAAAACAAAGCAATGAACAATTTTGGGGCAGTCACAACTATCAGATACCTTGCCTAAAGAAAGGTTCTTAAATTTTGTGAAAGAAATTTATTGGTAGAGAGTTGCTTAGCAACTTTTAATTTAATTTATTTAATTTTAAAATTTACAATTTTTCCAATACTTTATAATTGCCCCAATATACCCCTTTGAAGCAATAGTGCATGGGCAAACAAATTTTGGTTTGAGGCACACAAAAAAAAATTGGCTGTCTGCACTCAAAGCTGCGTGAAAAATTAGCCTCATTGCCGTATGCCGTTCAGAGCAGGTAGAGCAGCGACAGCTACAGCTTGCTCACTGCGAAGAATACCCTGTACAAAAACCCAGTGTATTGATGGGTATATTAAAAAAAATCAAGCAATATATAATTATGTTGATAATTTATTTATTTTATTTTATATTATATATATATATTCATAGTGAAAAAATATTTATAATATTGTATAGTATATATTATATTGTTTTTGAATATATATATAATATATATTCATAGTGAAAAATACTATTTTATTCTTATTTATTTATTTGTTGTGCTTTATTTTCCTTAAACATTTTTACAGTCATACAATATTTTTGTAATATTTACAGAGCTATTAGATATTTTTCAACTAAGATATTTACAATTTGTGTTAGTTAGGAATTTTCTGTGTATGAAAAATAATATATATTTATTTTATTTATTTTATGAGAACAATTTCATATTCATAAAAGAAATATAATATATATTATATGAAAAAATTATTACCTTAATTAATAAATGTATTTTTTATATCGAATCTAACTTAAGTATATAAAACTGATAGCCAACCAACATTATTTGCTCACAAATCTATATAAAATCTAACATAAAAATTTAAAGCTGATAGCCCACAAGCTCACTTGCTCACATTCCCACATTGTAGGGTATTTCAAAGTCGACTCACACACACGAATTCCCACTTTTTTTGCTGTTCTGCCTTTGTTTTTGACGCACCTAACTGCATATTTGGAGGCGGCAGTCAAAAAGCTTTTGCAGTTTTTGCTGCTGGCTGCGGTGCGCATTTCGTGGCTTTTGCGTAGCGACACAAGCGACGCAGAGGACGTTGCGTTGGCAGCTGAAAAAAAGCTGAAACCAACTGCCTAGGCTAATAGAATTCAGGTGGCGTTTGTCGTTTAATGGCGCAAATTGTTAAATGTTCGTGTTAAAATTTCAAGTTGATTCTAGTCCATAAATCTAAGAGTCTATGTTAATTATGCAAGAGTATCTCAAAATATGTGTTTTGTGAAACTATTTGATGCTAGAACCCAATTTGCATGCCGCACGACGACCCATTTCAGGTGCCCATTTCAATCTCGAGCTGGCTCATAATTTCCAAAGGTCCAGGCCCAGGCACATTGCCCACAATTCCAAAGATTTTCCCAATCACATTTTGTAAGTCCCACAAAACACACACAAACACACGCACGCCTGACCCGAACAAAAAAACAACTGTGAAATTTACAGTTGTGTGTGTGCGTGTGTGTGTCTTGTGATTCTGGTTGTGGCAAAAGTGCATGGCGTACCTTTTTGCATACACTTGAGAATTCCGAAAATCTAACTGTTGTCTCTCTTTTCATTCGCTTTGCCTCTGCTGTAGCTGTATTTGCTCAGTCTCTCTCTCCCCCTCCTTCACTGTGTGTGTTGTTTTTGCATTTGTCATCGAAAATGTTTTGCTGCTTACCCAGCAGCCAATTTGCAAGTTACCCTCACTTGCTTGCTTGCTGGCCATCTGTCTTGCTCGCACTCATCGTCGTTTACATTCATTTCGCTTTGTCTGCCTGACGTAGTTTTTGTGTGATGTAAAGGAAGCCGCAAAATAAAAACTGTAAATTTATTGTGAGCAGCAACATGCGATTTTATAATGGTAAACAATGTTTGATATGCGAGCGAGAGAGGGAGAGTGAGAGTGAGTGGCAGAGAGAGCGGATTTACACAGCGTTATATGTGTGTGTGCGTGGAAGGAGGAAGAGGATATGCAGATATGTTCGGCGTTTGCCCTTGAGGCAAACCAATTAAATTACTCAGCGCGCAAATTGGATACAAAAAAAAATTGGAGTTTTGCGAGCTGCCGACAGAATTTCTCATTTTAATTAGCAAACAAATTATGAATTAAAGCGCTGCATACATAAATTCCCTGTCGCATTCACAAATTAACCCAATTAAAAATTGTCGCACAATTATTACATTTGTTTGGATGAAACAGAGATGAACTTGGCTGACAGATAAAACGATTTGCGCGCAGCTCTTTGTTAGTTAACAACTAATTAAGGGACTTTTGTTTGATGATTGGCAATTTTTTATTACATTTAAATAACTGTAAAAGTGTCGTAATTTATATTTTATGAAATATTTCTTCTTAAATAAAATCAAGTAAATCATTTTTTTATTAGAGCAAAATTTAATCGATTCAGAGAAATTCATCTCAAATTCCTACAGCACAAGAGCACTTAAACAATTTACATTTTTTGTCTGTTTTCAATTATTTTGTGTTTCATGAATATGCATTTTCGAAATTGAATTGATGTTTATATTTTTATACTCGTGCGCAAGGTGAAATGAGTATATTGGTTTTATGGAATGATTGTTTGTCTAAATGAATACTGAGCATTTCGCCTTTGTGGAAGCTAGAGAGTTTAAAGTGGGAACATTTATTTGTTGATAACCTTGGTTTATGGTATAAGAACGATCCTTAAAAGTATATACTAGAGGCGTACCAAATAAATTAAAATATTATATATATATTTTTTTTAGATATTATAAGAACGGTATATTATAAGGCGCTATTAAAATCTGAGGCATAATATTGAAATATATTATAATATCAAATAATATATAATTTAATATAATATAATATATTTTACGCTCGTTTTATAACAAGAAAGCAATGAGCACACATTGAGCCTTCAGTTTCAATGAATACATTTTTATCGTTGCTAAATATCTTCCCAGCAAAACATTCTATTGAGGTCTGAAAACACGAAACAGGGTCAAGTTTGGGGCACACAATGGAAGCGGAAGCAATTCCGAAGTCGAATTACTGAAATTTTTTCATCGTTCTCATTGATTTGTTTGACAATTTAAATGGTCTTGATGGAACATCGCTTTTGTTCTCTTCAAATGGGACAGTTTTTAAGAGATTTCGTACTCCAATACAGCTAGGTAATTGTCGCTGTTATACTGGTAGTCGTCTGGGCACATGATTAATTGGAAAATGCTATAGCTTATACTCATTATGAGCTAGAGCCTCTAAAGTTAATAACTCTCAATATTTTCTAAATTATATATAGCTGACAACTTGGTTTATCAGTTAGAGTTATGAGATATATTAATAATAATACAATAATTCTTATATTATTTTATTACTGAGCTCAATTTGTACCTAAAATTGTCAATGTTTTCGCATAAATCATTGTTAACATTTATGCGAAATTTAAGCAATTTTCACTATTGTAGAGTCGGGTATCGTTTAGTCGCTTACGCCCGCCTGCAACATTCTTACACGTTAACTGTTTTTTTTTATTTAACCAATTTTCACTATTGTAGAGTCGGGTATTGTGCAGTCGTTTACACCCGCCTGCAACATTCTTACACGTTAACTGTTTGCTTTTGCCAAAAGACAAGCAACGTGCAACGAATGTTGATTTAGAATGCAATAAATGCATTTCTGCACTTCACACAGAAGTTGCTGTAGCTAAAGCATGTAGATGAATATGTAGATATATGAATATATATATGGATATATATGTATGAATATGTATAGTATATGTTTGTATATATACATATGTGTACTTTTCCTTTAGCCATCTAAAAAGTGCAAAGAAAATTGAAGAGCTTCAACGAATGAAGCGCAACATTTTCAGCCGCAATTTTCCAGAACTTTTCCATTGATAATATAATATTATAAAATTTGTTTCGCCTTGCATCTTGAGTTTTCGTCTTGCAATTAAAAAGTCTTAATTAACGAACTTCTTGCCGCTGCGTTAACTGTGGCAGTTGCATGTGGATGAATGGCTGCAGAATGAAAGTATCTCTCGGTGGCAAGTGCTGCTTATCTCGCATCGCAGCCATGCATAAAATTCTAATGATAACATGCGACGACTCAGCTCGATGCCATTCAGCTGTGAAATGAGCTGGCATGCTTGACAGCAGCAGCAGCAGCAGGAGCAACGACAGCTGCCAATAAAATGTCAGCATGAAATCAAAGTCATCTCCACCTTGCCACACACACACATGCAGCGTCGTCTGGCATTGCCACCCACCTGGCATCATTAGATGTGGCGCTAGCCCATTTCGCTCCCCTTTTTTCGCTCCCCTTTTTTCACAGCTTTCCATTTCACTTAACATAAGTAATAGGCACACACACACTCAGACACAGACACAGACATGTCTATAACTCTGTTATGAATCCATCTCAGATACTCTAACTTTTAGCTTCGCCTTGTCCCTTTGAAAATGGGAAATCAGGGTATAATGTGTTTGTTGGATGTATGTAACAGGCAAAAGGAGGCGTGGCAGACCCCATAAGGTATATATATTCTTGATCAGGACGACAAGAGAAATCGATTTGGCCCTGTCCGTCTGTCCGTCCGTCCGTCCGTCCGTCTGTCCGTCCGTCCGTCTGTACGTATGTTTGGACGCGCCGATTTCAGCCCCCATAAGAGCTAGAGACTTGAAATTTCTTTTGTAGGTCCGTGTATAGCACGTGCAGATCTAGTTTATTTTAAAAAATCGATAACCATCTCCAAATAATTGTTATCGATTAAAAGCATTATCGAAATTCAGTTAAAAAATAATATCTCACACATCTTTTAAGCTAGAGACACCAAATTTTATATTTAGCTTTATATGTATTTTATGCAATTTTGAATTTTGTTATATTTTGGATACCGGCTCCAAATTTCCCCAAATTCTATGAAAAACACAGATTCGACGGGGCTCAGGGTATCCCCTAGTCAGTCACGCCCGACTAGAGTTTTCTTACTTGTTGAAGTTGGCTTTGTCTTTGGCCTAACAAACCCTTTTCAGTTATATAAAATTGTCAAGTCCCAAGCAAACATCTACTTTTTTTTTATTCAAAACTAAATCCTATAAATTGCTGAAGTGAAAAAAAGATGTCCGCGCACTCGAATTCCGCGATTGTGTTGAAGACGGCCGCGCGCAGTCCGGTGGCTCACATTAAGCCGATACAGGCGTGCGACTATGGACTGCCCAGGCGCAGGCAGCTGGATGCCGAGGAGACTGCCGCAGGGCGTGACAGCAGGCGCGAGCGTTGCTTCTGCGCCCAGTGCCTGCTGGTGAAGCCGGTCTACAGGAAGGACACGAAGGCTCGGCGCCAGAAGTCCTTGAATCTCTTGTGGCAGTGGGACTGGCAGCCGCCCAGGGCCAGCTCGCTGCGGCCACGTTCGGTGGAGGCCACAACGGATCTGCGGGCGCGCCACCGGCGCGAGCTGCTGTCCAGCAGGAGGCTGCTGCTCACGGGCCTCGTCATGCTGCTCACGGAGCGGTGTCGCAAGCGTGCGGTCAGGGATCGAGCCCAGAGCGAGCTGATCCTGGCCAAGGGCAGCGGCAAAAAGCATCAGCAGCTGCGGCTCATACGCAGCCTGACGGTGACGATAGGGTCCACAGTCAGCGCTGCACCAACCCAAAAAGCTGAGGTAAAACCTGAGGTGACAGATGGGATCACACCTGAGATCATACCAGAGATCACACCTGAGATCTCACCTGAGATCTCGCCAGAGATCTCGCCAGAGATCACACCAAAGATCACACCTGAGATCATATCAGAGATCTCACCTGAGATCTCACCTGAAATCTCGCCAGAGATCACACCAGAGATCCCAACTGAGATCACACCTGAAGCACCTGCCTCAGCTGAAGGCGCCGTCGGCCGCTGCTTGCCACGTCCCTGTCCTCGCTCCATCATCAACTCAAAGTCGGCGGATTACCTATTGCATAAATGGCGTGGTCATAGGGTTAAACTCGCCTTGGGCCATGCCTCCTATCGCCGCTAAGAATGTCGTACCTTTTTTTTAACTTTGTGTTTCTTCTATATCTGTGCTTCAATTCGGAATGACTATAGCTTTCATTTACTGGACAAATACAATTATGTATGAATGAAACTTGAAGGTGTTTCTAATTCACTTTGAGGTGTTTGATAGTTTTATTGGATCGTTCATTAGGTAATTTCGTTTTATTGAAACAGCTGATCGCATGGAATTTAATCGCAGCCAACTTCACACTTAACTAACTGCTTTACCGTTAGATTTTTGAGCAGCTGATATAGTGAGGTTAGCTTGTACTAAAAAGTGTTGTTAAAATTATTGGAATAGTCTAAGTTTGGAGCCCCAGTTAAGATGGAAGATCGAATTAATTAATATCTTGCCAGTAAGATGGCAAAAGGTATTGGATCAAAATGGAGATATAATTATAATTTTTGAGATATTTAGCATATTATAGAAAATCGTGTTTAAATTGCTCTACAAAAATTTGACTGTTCAATGCACGACCCAATAGTTGTCGCGGACTGTTGGAAATGATATGATATATGAGTAGAATGAAGAAATTAAAAGAGTTTGTGTATAGAGAGTTGTAGAGCATATCTACATATAAATGGTGTTGATTACATCGCTTCTTGCTGATCTGATTTTATTTCTGATCTCTTTTCTATCTATCTATCAACATTTCTTCTTTTCTTATAACAACTTGTCTCTATTGCTATGATCTTCCATGCCGTACAAGTGGAACATAGGTCAATAAAGTCTCTCTCATGTCTTTTTCCTCAATTGCTTGGCATGTTTATGTTCGTTCGAAATAATTCATTGTTAAGTCGATGACTCGATTCAGGCTCGAGTTCGTGCTTGGAACATATTATATATTATAGTTTAAATTTAATTTAAGTATTTGTTAAGACCATAAACATATGATTCGAAATATTATTTAATTTTTTAATTGACTCTCAGCGAGAGGAAAAGGAATTAGAGACAGCATTTAAGCTATTATGTATATTGTAGTACAGGCTTCAATTAGGCGCCTCAGTTTACAGAACAAGATTCCATTAAAGATGTCTCAATTTAATATGACTGAAAACCCTATTCAATAGCATATATTTATTTTGTTTTTATTTTGCCATTTGACAGCTTAATTTTTTGGTTCACAGTATTTTTTGAATGGTCGTGAACGAAATTAAATGAGAGTATATTGGTTTTGTGCAATGCTCTTGCTGTCCGTTCTTCTGCTCGTATGAACGCAAACAGTTTCGCCATTATGGAGGCTAGAGATTTCAAATTCAAAATATATACTCATGAACACTCTCGCCAGATATAGTGTTTACAGTTTTACGAGACACCGACTAGGGGCGTAGCAAGTCAAGAAATACCAAATCGGTTATATCAGAACCTTTCCATCTATAAGCAAAGCCATGGAGCTAGCAGTCTTTTGATCGTGAAAGAGTAGAGGTAGTCTTCTACGCTCTTACTGGCTTATATTTACAATTTAAAGCATTTTATAGTCTCAAATTCTAGTGACTAATTATCTAGTTTGTGCATCCCTAAGCGCGTTTTTATAAAGTTTAAGTCCAGATTTATTAATTTTTTTATTCTACAATAGAAATATCTAATTTTGCTTAGCTTTAAGCGAGAACTTCATTTACTTTTGTGTCTAGGTTAGATACATAGAATATCTATATATCTTTATATATCTGTATATATACTCATATATCTTCTATCTGACTCTCAGTTACTCCCCTTTCAACAAAGTGTATCTCAACTTCAGCAGTAGCTTATGCCTAGGCGTTATTCGGTGTCATCTTTGCACCTGTGGCTGCTGGCGTTGGCGCAAGCTATGCAAAGTTTTCATTTCACATTTACCCGTTAGCCGTTATTCTTGTTGCTGCCCCGTCGAGTGACACATTTGAATATGACAGCAAATCGCTGCAGGGCACAGCAGCAGCTGCGTGGGCGTTTTTAGATTTAGGGCGTGGCGCGTTGCGTTGCGCTGCGCTGCATGCGTAGCATTTGAGATTTGAGAGAGATTCGAGAGATTCGAGGCTGGCGCTGCGAATACTTGAAAATCATTTTGCGTTCGACGCTCCAGTGACACGGATTTCAAGGCGATTCAAGCGCCGTTAGCTCCAGGTGTGTGTGGGGGCGTGTGTGTGTGGGCGTGCCTGAATGTTGATTGCATATGAATCTCAGATTTATGACGCTGAATGCGAATTGGCTGCAACGAGTTGTAAAATACCCAAGCGCTGCGGCTTTAAAGGGCACAGCTGGGCCGGGCGGCAGTTGGCGCAGCACAGGTGAAGCCCAGGTGCAACACAGGTGCAGCCCAGGTGGGCACAGCAAAAACGTATCGCATTCAGAGTCATTCGTCTGTGATGATCAGCAAAAATGTCTATCGAGTGGGCGAAACAACTAATTGGCAAGTGAAGCGTATAGAAATTTAAGCAATATTCGCTTAATCGAATGAACCTCAAATCTAAATGCAACAACTAACATTAGTTTAAGCACACACATAGAGAGAAAGAGAGAGAGAGAGAGAGAGTCGAAAAGCTGTGCAACTGAATGAAATTAAGCGCAAAAAACTGGAGGAAGCTAAAACTGCATGACATTTTTAATTATCTAGAACAAGCGCATTTAGCACACAACACACACACACACACTCATGCATTTGCAAATGAGTCGCTCACACACACACACACACACACTCTCTCTGTAGCACGCAAAAAATCGTTGCATACTTTGCGGGCTGCTGGGCATTTAAATGAACATTTTGCAGCTAACTGCATGTGTAGAAGGAAACGAAGTGAAAAACACTAACACGCATGCACACACACACACACGCATGCATGCATATATTGGCAGAATAAGTTAGCAATTGCTAGAGCATGCTCGACTAGCAGTTACCCGGTGTAGAGAAAAATGAAGTTTAGTCTAAGAATAGAAGATGTTTATATTATTGATTGATTATGGATTGTTGATACACTCACTCACATATGTTAATATATAATATATTTTATATTTAGTGATTGAAATGTACTTTACCTTTTATATTTAGTACCTGAGAAGTATGATTTTAAACGAAAAACTAGATGAATATTAAATTAGATAGCAAAAAGAGCAACGAAAAAACCTCTGAATTCCTGATGTGCAGATAGAAAACTTCATAGAACACATAATAGAGCTAAAAAAGATTTTTAAATAGGCTTAAAATCATGGTCAATATACCCAAGCCAATATTTTTGAATCCCCGAGAAGGAAAACGTTGAGCTGTAAACGAAAAAAGCAGAGAGTAAAATAATATTTAAAAACAATATAATACATTCCATACATTCAATGAAACAATAGAAAACTCTATACAAAAATCAACTGTTAAAAAAATATATTTATTATATTTTTCAAGTATTTAAATGCAGCCTTCTTCAACTGAATAAGCTTGAAAAATTCTACTTGTATTTTTGCTTCTTTGTTCGCTCATATTTTAAAAGTATTTTATTATTCTTTGCTTGTATAGGCTGCTAAAAAATTGCAATAAATTTAAGGAATCATTAAAAGTGCAAGAAATGTTCTAAGTCAGCTTAGTGATAGCCAAAATATAGCCGAAGGGTCTAATACAGAAAATAAATTTTTTATCATTTTCAATTTATTGAATTTAAATTAATATTTTTTAATTCATTTGATTTAGGCGAAGAACTAAATACTAAATATGCAATAAATTAAATAACACACTAAATGCAAAACAAATAAACATATTCTGCTTTATTGTGTAAATTATCTAGTGCCTTGAAATTGTATATTAATTTAATTTCTTATTTTTTTTTATATAATATTACCATACACCTTAGGCAACCACACTTCACACTCATCACACCCCTTTCTTAACCCCTTTACCGATTACAGGGCATCGGATGTGTTGTAGGAATGCTAGAAAAAAAGGCGCATAGAAAGCAGTTTACATGCTTTTTGCTTCTTGCTCGCAGTCGAGTCGAAAGTTTAATGAAATATTTGCTAAATTGCAAAGAATTTTCAGGCGTTTTTTACTCTGTTCTTTATATATATCCCGTAATGATTTTTTCTGCCTCGTTTCTGGTTCATACATTTTTACACCGTGTGCCATAATTGTTAATTAAAGTCTGGCGGATGTGCGTAAATTTTTAAATTCATACGCAACGATTTATGAAAGATGAAAAAAAAGAGGCGAAAATGTAAAATGCAAAAGGCAAAAGCTGCGAAAAGAGTTGGAGGTAAATTCAAGCGTAATCAGCTTTGCTTTAATGCTCCACTGCGAAAGCCGACAAAACCCGGCATAAAGCCCCATTCCACACCGAAGGCTACAAACGGCTATAAAAAAGAAGAAGAAGAAAAAATATGCCTTTTTATGGCAACTTTTGTAGCTGTTGTTGTGTGTGTGTGTGTGCTGCGTGCATATACATGTTTTATTAAAACATTTCAAGCCAAAAAAAATATATTTATATATGTAAAAGGAAGGAGAGGCAGCTAAAGAAATCATTTGCTGCATGTGTTAAAGCAACTTTTAAATACACTAACAGACTTTGAGCTATTAAAATAATTTTTTTTTTAAATTTGTTAATTAAAAAATCTTTGTGCTAATTGAAGAAAGAAATGCTAAGAATGTTAAAAACGTTTTTTATAATTAAAAAAATTCTTGAGAGATAAAAAAAGGCCACCAAAACTTCACTTCTCTAGAATAGCTTTAGCTTTGCTCTACATTTAAATACCAAAAGGTGTGAAATCCCCCTTTTTAGCTTAGCCTTTCAGTCCTTTCATGGCTCAGCTCTTTATTCAGACACCACAATTCATAATGTTCTTTTTATGACATTAGTAAAGCGTATTTTTGCTACTCTTTTCTATTATTGTAAAGCAGAATATGATTTAGGCTGGTCGAACTGAACCAGTTAGGAGTCTGGAGGCTGCGCAAGAAATGGGTAAAAACCAGTGCAGGAATAAGGCATAAAGTGAATTTCTTTAGCTTTACGAAATGCATTTGACCTGTTTTCAGTTATGCGTAAGAATTTAAATGTATAAAGAATTTAAGTGTACAAAATGTTGAGCAGGGAAAGAAACACTTTTATTTTACTTAATTTATTTTAGATTTTATTTTATTAATTATAAAAAAATATAATTAATATGTAGTTATATATTGTAATTTAGTTATTTATCATTTTAATGTATATACATTATTTAAATATTACTAAATAATTTATTTAATATAAATAGACATAATAAATATATATAAATGTATTAAATAAAATTAACATTAAATTAAATAAATGTATTAAATAAATATAAATGTATTAAATTTTACTTTTAAATATTGTGATTTAGTTGTTTATAATTTTAATATATAAACATTATTTATATATTATTAAATAAATTTTTTAATATAAATAGACATAATAAATATGTATATAATTGTTTTTTTTTTTTTTTTAAGTTTAAATATAAATATTTTAAATTTTCCTTAGTTGTTTATAATTTTAATATATAAATGTTATTTATACATTATAAAAAAAATTTATAAAATAGATATAATAAATATATACAATTGTTTATATTTTATAATTATATTTATATTTTAAATTTTAGTTTTGAAAAATATTTGTTTTTGTCATATTTATTTAATTTACACAATATTACTTCTTAGATTATTTAACGCGTTTATTATTTTAGATATTATTAAAATTATTTTCAATTTATTTTTGTTTTTCATTATGAAATTTTTTCTTTTTATTCAGACAAAAATATTTGGAGTAAACTTTATTCTTATGGAATCTTAAGCAACGGCTGGAGTCCGATGGCGGTAAGTTTCTTATGAGCTAGAAATATAAATATTAATTTCTTGTAATATAGTATATTATTATTATTATTATATTATTATTATTATTATATTATTATTATTATTATTATATTATTATTATGTTAGTATATATATATATATATTAAATTTTGTTGAATAATGCTTTAACGAGAAAAAATCCTTTCAACTAACTCAGCAATGAAAACAAAGTCTGTTATTAATATAAATATTGATAAAAATATGTGAGAAGCCCACTTAACTCTGTTCATATCCTAGCTAAGTGCTATATCATGTTGCCCTGTGACAGAGTAGCAACTGACAATATATAATATATAAAGTATATATCTATAAAATATATATCTTCGTGTACACGTTGAAGGGTCCTCTGGCCTCCTTCATCTGTGCATTTAACGGTTTAATTAATAGCAGCAAAGAGAAAACAAAATATTTATCAATGAGTCGACGACGAGTCAGAAATGCGAAAGTCGAACTCGGGCGAGGCAATGCTATCGAAATGGGGCTTGCTTTATAAGTACTGGCAAATACTTTATTAATAACGTTAAGGCTGCAGGCAGTTAATTGTTGTTTGAGCTTTTTATTAACTGATTTCGCAGCGTTGCGTTTGCCCAGCTCTCGAGCAGTCGAGTCGAAAGCGGCCAAAAGTGCAACTTGATTTATTTATTCTATTTAGAGTTGAAATAAAATGGGAGAAGAAAACTTTTGCGAATGTTTGTGCAGCACTTAAAAGTGAGCGCGAGGGAAAAAGAGAAAGAGTGAGAGAGGGGGTGGAGGTGGAGCGGGGGCGATGTAGATAAGCCACGCTGAAAGCATCGCAAATTAGGCAACACTTTTCACTTCTCACAGGAGACACGACTCGGCAAACTTGTCCGTTTGGCAGCAGCATCAAAAGGCGACTTTCCGAGCGACTTATCGCCAGCATCCGGACGCCAAGTGGGGCGAGTGGTGGGGCTAGTGGGGCGAGCCCGCACACAATGCAAATGTTGTCGTTGATAAGTTTATCAACATAAAATTTTGCATACATCACAGCGCAGCGAGGAGGACGTGGAAATGTCCTTTAGTCCTCCGGCAAGTGCGCAAATAATAAAGCCGACTTGATTCTTATTCTGGGCATATTTGTTGGGCGCCTGTCAAAATCAAAAATATGCTCAATAGCAGCTCGAGCAGCTGCCCTTGGTCGGCGTTTGTGTTAATGTCTGTTGACATGGAAAAGCCCAAAGTTATTGTTTGCAAACACCATTTGCCTGACCTCGACTCATCTCGACCCACCTCGACCCATGCGCCACGCCCAGCTCAGATAGCTACATAATTTGCCTCTTTGCGGTGCTGCTGCTGTTGCTGGGTTGCCTAATAAGCGGCTCAAGTGTTGGCCTGGAATTAATGCGTTCACCCTGGCCCCCCCTGCTCCACACCCAACTGTCACCGAATGCTGTTTGTTTATGTGTTTATCATTGCTGGCCATCCAAAAGTTACATTTACCGGACATGGAAATGGCCCTGAGTCTGTGTGTGTGTGTCCTTCACTTAGCCTAGGCCATCATAGTTGCTGACTAAGTGCGTTTGCTAACGAACCAGCTTGTTGGCTTGGCGCAGGACGATTCACAGAGCTGTTAAGCTCGGCATTAAAGCTAAGTCAAGAGCTTCCAAGAGTATTCGATTTGCACCTGAAACTTTTTATTTGATTAACTTTTGATAGAGTGGAATTTGAAATGGATATGGAAAGGGAAATTGTAATAGCTATAAGCTGAGTAGGAATATATATTTTAGAATATATAATGTAGAGTTGAATAGAGGAACGTAAGAAAAACGAAGTCTGAGTAACTCTGAGCAAGACAAATAAAAATTGAATTTAAAATTGTTTTATTGAAAATTTATAGCTGGCTGAAGGAAACGTGGAAGAAACGTGGTCAAGAGAACAAAGCTGCTTAGGCAGATCCTATAAGGTTTATATTGCCATATCAACTCAGTGTATCATTCAGATTCTATAATATATAATTATGCCATCTGACTATGCTTGACTGACTATTTGTAATCAACAAAATTTATAGACTTATATATATATATTTTTAGTGTTAAATGTTTATTTATCTTTTCCTTTTTCGTTAACACAAGTCATTTGTTTGGTGTCAATAATAATTCACATTTTGATTTAGCATAATTGAAAGACGATAAAAGTTAGAGGCTTTTCTTTTGATATATATAGATCTCTTCAACGTATGTATATATAAATTTTCGTTTGTTGAAATTATTTTCCCAAAAATGTATATAAAATGTCTGTTTAAACAGTTGAGATTGGCGCTTCGGCAAATATGCAGGTTTGTATGTAAATATTACGTTCATTGAGAATAGTATTCCGGAGCAAAAGTTATTCAATAACTAAGCAGAGAATTTAGAATAGAATAGTTGATGCTGCAGAGTCTCTTAGTCGGGCATTGACTGGCTAGCGACTATGCTTCCTCTTTGCAATTTGCTTAAGTTGTATAGTTGCATATTTATTTCTTATAGAGAGTATATTAGAGAGTTTTAATGATGCTCCTTCAAGACTAAAATGGAATATGTCAACATAAAGTGGAATTAATATTTAATATAATACTATCTTATATTATACTTTAACGGTATAATTTTAGCTACTACATTTTATTCTTGGTAAATTTGAAGAGGAATACAATAGGAAATTGTGCTAACTTTTATTATATTATATATTTTTATATATTATATATTATATATTATATATTATATATTATATATTATATATTATATATTATATATTATATATTATATATTATATATTATATATTATATATTATATATTATATATTATATATTACGCTATATAATATAATATATATTAAATTATTATAAAACTGTCTTAGATATATTTTCTTTGATATATTTTCTAGTCCCTTTGTGGTCAGTGAGTTACCAGAGCCCGAAGATCTCACTGACCCAGTTTTCTCCTTTCGGACTTTTCCCTTATCTATTTTCATGCAGTTTTCATTTGGTCAACTATTCAAAACTGATGAATTTATGCGAAGTGTCATCAATTCTGGTACTCAGCCACAGCAAAGCCATTACTCTTTGCAACACATAGACACACACACACAGACACACCCACACCCACACGTACACCCACACGTACACCCACAATCTCTTAACACGCCATTGCCCAAAGGCCTGGCTACAGTTTTAGGTATTCGCTAAGCTCGCAGATCTAACGGCCAGCCATTTGGGGAGGCTTGAGTCCGTTTCCATTTCCATTTCCCATTCCCATTTATATATAGATACATATATAAATATATTTATATATATATATCTCTGCCATTTCCGTTTGTATTTGAGCTGGCTTCACTCTAATTTCTATTTCTGTAGCCAAGTTGCACTTGAAGCTGTTGATTGATAAGCGGCTATAATAAATTCCGTTATTAGTGAGTGGCAGCCGCAAGAGGCACAAACGAGCAAATGATGCGTAAATAAAAGTCCAACGCGCCAGACCAGAGAGGAGAGGAGGGGGATGGGGCCCAGAGTGGAGCCCCGGGAATAGAAGAATATTAGACAAATAGATTTCGTTGGCTCGACTTGATGCGCTTATTTGTTTATGAATGGCGAGCGGAGCGGCGCAGTGGCTTCGCTTTGATTCGATTTGATAGAATTTGACAGGACATTGGGCAATCCATTGGCGCCGCGGGCCGAGTCTATGGAAATGACAGCAAAATAAATGCGGACGACAAATAGTTTTTATACCCTGAGCCCATTGAAAATGGGAAATCAGGGTATAATGTTTTTGTTGGATGTATGTAACAGGCAGAAGGAGGCGTGTCAGACCCCATAGAGTATATATATTCTTGATCGGGATGACAAGAGAAATTGGATTGGCCCTGTCCGTCTGTCTGTCTGTCCGATCGTCCGTCCGTCTGTCCGTATGTTTGAAAGCGCCGATTTCAGCCCGTATAAGAGCTAGAGACTTGAAATTTTTTTTTAGGTCCGTGTATAGCACGCGCAGATCAAGTTTGTTTTAAAAAATCGATAACTATCCCCAATTAATTGTTATCGATTAAAAACAAAATCGAAATTCAGTTAAAAAATTATATCTTTTAAGCTAGAGACACCAAATTTTATATTTAGCTTTATATGTATTTTATGCAATTTCGAATTTTGTTATATTTTGGATACCGACCCCAAATTCCCTCAAATTCTATGAAAAACACAGATTCGACGGGGCTCATGGTATCCCCTAGTCGGTCACGCCCGACTAGAGTTTTCTTGCTTGTTTTTTCCAAAAATTTGCCGCTCGCTTTTTGCCCGGCTAGACTCCAACTGCCTCCCCCCAAAGTGGTGCCTGGCCTAGCCTCTTGTCGTTGGCTGCGCTCCATAGTGAAACCCTTTGCCCCATCGACCCCCCTCTCACTCCTTCTGCTCCTGCTCTCCTTGTAATTATGTGTTGGCAACTCGCAGCTGGCGGCGGCACAGGGTGTCGCCACCACAGGGTGGCATTCAATTTTCCATGTAGCGCCCCGAGATCCAAATTTTGTGGCAAGCATCAAATTTCGTATGCTAATTTCAATTAAAAATTGTGTGCGGCACGCCACGGCCCCTGCTCCTGCCCCGCCCCCTGCCCCTGCCACTTCCTGGCTGAGTTTCCGCACCTTTGCAGGTTCAAAGCAGTCAATGAATGAGCAAAGGTGGCGAAAGTTGTTTCAAAAGTACTTTAGCAGCTCGGCACAAAGTTTCTATTGACTGCCATGACAGGCAAATGAATCGCCTAGCAGACGACATTGACATTTTGGGGCAGCTCCCGCCTCGGGGCCAGCTGCCCCAAACAAACAGAACGGAACAACAAAGAAACGCGTTTATATTTAGCCTTGGCTAATACGTGGAACAGACTCTGCCAGGAATTACACATGTCTTCCTCCTCCTCCACGAATCGAAGCTATTTAAAGAGCAAGTTTGCAAAACTTGTGTGTGCACGCTGACCCGAGGGGTATATGTGCTGTAAGAGATGCTAAGAAATAGGTTTAAGTTGATGAAAATATTTGTATGTGTATAAAAATGGAGAGTGTATAAGTTTTATGGTGTGTGCATATGTGAATGGAATGGAACTATGCCTTCTCACATTTCAGCTCATACCCTTTTTATATGTATGCTGAAATATGAAATATCTTTCGTCAAAACTATATAAAAAGGTTGTTCTTGAATGAAAAAATAATAAAAAATAATATATAAAATCAGTTCTAAAATAGAAAATTGAAAAATCAATATCATTCTAATATTTAGTATTTAGTTAAATTATATTTAATATAATATTAGTATTCCAAGTAAATTAAGAGATCTTTTACTTATTATCCTTATATATTGCCAGCTTATCGTTCAGTTCTAATATATATAATAAATAAAATTGATATATTTTATTTTTCTTTATATATTTAAAAAGTAAAATCTTAAAGAATATATTTGTGTGTGAATAAATGATTAATAATAAAGTATCATTAATAAAGATAAAATAAGAATAAAAGGTATATATTTTTAAATAGTTTTTCTTATTATAATTTTTCTTATTATAATTTTTCTAATATTATTATTAATTCAATTATATTTATTTCTATATTTTTTATTTAATTAAGGTAAAATATTTAATTAAAAGTACATTTTTCCATTTAAAATATATTTATTTATTTCTCACTTTTTGCACACATTAAATGAATTTTGCAGCTTAAAATCAATCCCAATTAAATATAAAAAATCGAATAACAAATGTGACTAATAAATTACTTAATTTCCCTTTTTTATTCAATTTGCTTCAATCAATTTGAATCAATTATTAATGGTGTTAATAAGCAAACGTTACGGGTATTTAAAAGTCGTGCATTGCCGCCGTCTATTTCGTGCTCAAATATTATTTATTTGCCTCGCCTCGCACAACAAATAGCAAATATTTTTCCAGCGTATTTGTTGATGTGTGCGCAAAAAATAAATAAAATAAAATACAATATGGTTGGCAGTGCAGAGTGCAGGGTATGAGAGGACAAAGACTCCCACGCGCACACAGCTCCGCATACCTTGACACAATACGCCATTCAGGCAGGCCTTTGTCTGGCTTCGCTTTATTTGTTATTTAAGAATTGATCAGGCGTTGAATTTGCTTTCACTTGGATTTTATTTCGACTCTCTGCTCAGACGAGAGGGAGCTCTCTCTCTCTCTCCCTCTCTCTCTCTCTCTCTCTCTCTCTCTCTCTTTCGCTCTCTATTTGTTTCCGTTTTGTTCTTCCGTCTCCTGAGTTGAGCTATGCGTCAGCGAGCGAGCGAGCGACGGTTGCCCCAGCAATGATGGAGCTGAGTTATCCACTGCCCAGTCACCCACTATTTCTGCAGCCATTCCACATGCGAGGCTTTATTGAAATCGATTGCGTAATTGGGCAATTTGTGCTGCTTTTTGGCTGACTGATAATCAGAGCGGCATTTGAGCAGCATTTGCTTTTAGCCAGCGTATGCGTATTAGCCACAATTAGACGACGTCTTTGATTGAAGTTCCGTTTCGTTCGGCTCGACGCATAGCTAATTGAAGCTGTCCTGCGGCAAATTATATTTAAATATTCACTCATTATGTTGTAATTGTAATCGCCATGGCGAACAGCTAAAAATAATTCCAAAAATATAAAATACTTTCAACAGAAGTAGAAGTAAAATAAATAAAAAATAGAGTAAAAATAAAAATCAAAATCGAAATGGTCGGCGCACATGGCCCAAAGCGTTGCGTTTGAACAAATGTGGGTGGAGTCTGGGCGCGGCTGCATAAATACAGACTGCAAGAAAAAATGGAATTGCAAATTTTTGGAGCAATTCAAGATACGAATTCGAATGCGCTATGGAAATGTGAAAGAAATATTTAAAAATATAACAAATGCGGATTGAAACTGTCAGATATGATACAGGATATGGGTTGTAGCTCGATATGATTTGATATGAATAAAAATTAATATTGTAAAACATGAGTATATCTAAAAAAAAGTTATATTAGGCTATTTTCTGAACTTTGTATCGACTTAGTCCGATGTTGACATGCGATCTTAAAGAGTATCGTCTTGCTCCAGTTTTTCAAATGAAATACCATGAAAGTGACCGACTTCTGAGTGGAATTTCTGGTTACATTTTTACAGCATTTTCTCATTTTTATCAGACATCCAAAATCGATAACTAATGACAAATCTTATTGACAAATCATATTATTTATTTTATTTTTTTTTTTGAATGAAATGTTTTCTTTATCTACATTGGTGAGTGTACTGTTACCATTTAGACAACTTAACCTAATCAGAATTGTGTTATTAATTTGAGGTTTGTGTTATTGGAACAAGATATTTACAGTGTAACAGTGAGATGTGTAAGGGAATGGTATATTTGTATTTAAGTCAAGACCCGGTTAGGTAGGTTTTAAGGGTGGTGTCGTTTGAGTCTTCTTCTGGCTATAGTTCGTGGGTTGGCAGATCTTAGCGCTGTAGTACTTAACGTCAAAAAAAAAAAACAAAAAAAAATATATTACTTTATTTTCTGATTCCGATGTTGACATAAGATCTTAAAGAGCATTCATTGTCTTGCTCCAACTTTTCAAGCGAATCACCATGAAGGCGACTGACTACTTAGTGGAATTTCTGCTTAAATTTGTACACAGCATTTTCTCATTTTTATTAGACATTAAAAATTAATATCTAATGGCAAATCTTATTTAATATTTAGACAGTAAAATGTTATTGATAACATAACGAAAATATATTGTCGCTATCAAAGCTCTTCTTTGGTCGTTCAATTTTTTATTGTATTAACTTTTATTATTATTTTTTTTTTATATATTATTCTGGTAAAAAGAAAAGCAGCTTAAATTCCTCACTACATTTTCAATCAAATACAAAAAGAGAATATTATTTTAATTATCTGAATAACTGTAATATATAAAAGATAAGTTGTTGATTCAGAAATATAACCTTTAAAATTGTATTTGAATAATTTATTTATTTATATATTTTTGTTTGATTTCTATACCTGAAACTTGTTGACTTCCTTTCTGCAAATCCCCGTTCTTCAACTCAAAATATTACAATTTTTTTTCGTTACATTACCTCCCACTTAGCCAATGTACTCGCATAGGTGCAGCTGGTGCCCGGCAGGCGCATGAAATATTTAAACAAGTCGCCTTGGCATCGGCCCATTTCGCACACTTCACATTCGCGGGCTTCGTTTGATTTATGCGCCTTAATGTTGCCTGCTTAATTTATTTTCGTTTCGTTTCGCTTCGCTTTCGACGCGTTAATTTGCGTGGGAGGAGGAGAGTGGCAAAAGGGGGCGGGGCAGCAATTTTGGTAATTTATTCACTGGGCCCACCATATGCACAATTAGCGAATCGTAAATCTGTGAGCATTTGTGGAGTAAAAAGGAAACCAGAAACCAATCTACGATTCCTTAAATCATGTAAATTGATTTGTTTTTAATGTATATATAAATTAAAAATGTTTACAGATGAAATATATATTTATTTATATTTATATAGATATTTATGTATTTTGTAAGGTAAGTTTGTAGTTGTTTATACCCGTTTTGTGCGCTTTTACTTGCTTTTATATTAGTTTTACTTTCTCTCACTTATTACATTTTTCAACACGCTCCAAACTTTTTGGCTCGCGCAACTGGCGCCTATTTAGTTTTGCTTTTTGTAGAAATACCCTTTAGAAAGCACTGAATGGGTATGATAGGTAATTGAATGGTATATGTTGAGAATTTATAGAAAGATATATTTGAATAAATATATCTATTTTTATGTAAAGATATATTTCTAGTGCTTCTATATATTTCTATATATTTCTAGTGTTATTTATCCTTCGCATAGATATATCTCTGGTTTATTCAAGTTTTTTGTAGAGCTGACTTAATAAGATTAACATATATATCATTAATTATGCACTGATAAGTCTCTATATTATTCTAAGATTGTTGAGGTCTCTCTCTGTATAAATTTATTCAGTTCCTTATCATATTTTAAGTATTAAATTAAATTCATTTATCAATTTCCCTTTCATTTAGTTTAGTCTTAAGGGGTATTTCAGGCTTAGGCCAAAGACAATTGATATTTCTTGTATTTTTTCTGTTCTCTATTTCAATAGTTTCAGCATTTCGCCCATGTGATTTTTTTTTCTGTTCTGTTTTTCGTCTATTTAGAATAAAAAAAGTTTTATGTGCAATGGAAACTTTTTCAAATTATTTCTTCTATATTTTTTTTTGCGCAAGTTTTTCTATTTTACTTTGGCATTGTTACGGCTGAAGTGGACTTTGTCCTGCGGCATTTAAGCTGGGCAGGGCGTGGCATTTAAATAAAGAGATAATATGGATAATAAACGAGATTAACTAAATCTAGAGCTAATCGCATGTATTTGTACTAAATGCTGAGCCGTGCAAGAAAGAACGATCTTGAGTTATGCATAGTTCAATGCCAAATGGGCTGCGTTGTGGCTGCTTTGAAATGCAAATGAGACTGATTAGCACAAGAAAGCAGTTATGCAACACTGTCGACGGCTCTTTGACTGCTCGCACCAACAACTTGACGCAAAAGTTGTCGAAACTATTTGCTGTCAGGCTCAGGGTGCGGGTATTGTCTGGCAGTTCATTAGCATAGTGTACGCTAGGCACAGGCCGAGACAGGCAGGGTGAAAGGCAGGCAGTCAGGCAGGCCGACAGGCCGTAGCTTTGCCTAGTTTTCGGACATTGTCTTGAGTCGCAGCGCTTTAAGTCTCAAGTCTACTTACATTTCACTTTGCGTTGCATTTTCGGTGTGCCACCGCCCCAGCTTGGCTCTTTGCCTGCCAGCTTAACTTGTGGGTCACTTGGCTCTGGAGAAAAAAAGTGGAAAGCTCTCGCCTCTGCCTCCGCCTCTGCCTCTGCCTCCATAATTATTCGAGCGCGCAGCTGGGGCTAGAAGTTAAGATGCCATTCATTGTCTTTTTTCGCTTTTCTTTTTATCAATCGAGTGCATGTCTCATAATGGGGCGCTCACGTAACGCCTACAGGCGACACGCCCACTGCCACACCCACGCATAATGCGATAAAAGTGCCTAAAAGTATTCTAAGCTTTTTGACATGTGCGACATCGCCTCAGGCTGAGACTGAGGCTGAAGCCTGCGCCTCAGCGCCTGATTAATTGAAGTGGAAAATGTGCCTGCACTTAAAAAAATAATAATGACATATACATATCGATTATGGAGAAAGGAATGATATGATGATGGGTTGTTTAAAATTTTAAATTTGTTGGAAGAGAAAAAAAGGTAATAAAAAGTTTTGCTTGTAAAGTCCAACAGATAATGAGGCTAAATTATGGAAATTGTTTGAGTTGATGGTGGAAGCAGTGGAAAGAGAGACTACAGTAGGTTAAGTGTATTAGAAAATAAAGAAGCGTATACCAATTTGTTGTTTTTCGCATCCCTAGATATATAATTATAATTATAATACGAAGTTTTTATCGCTTTGCAATGCCTCGCGAGGTGTTTAATCCTAATCTTTGGTAAATTCGTAAAGGAAGCAAACTTAAACGAAGTCAGACGTTCAATTTCCATTTGGTAGTTTTAGGTTTTTTACGGTTTCCTTTATATGTACTCTAAATATCAGTTTTAGTTGATCTTAAAAGCAGGTTTACAGTAGCTGATCTCGTTAGATCCTTGAAGATACTTATTTTTTTTCGGATTTGAAACTATTAGAAGTAGCTGAGGATCTCATTCATTTCCTGAAGCTACTTATTTTTTCCGATTTAAAATTATTGGAAAATATCAAAAATAACTAAATCATAGAATAAGCCTACTTGTTAAACTGTAGAAAATATAGTTTCTTCAAGTTTGCTGTATATCATAAATATAATATTTAATTATCAATAGGAAGAGGGTCTATAGTAACTAGGCCTTCAAAATTCTGGAAGATACTGTTTTATTTATTTTGAGTTAAAAATTAATATAACATATGATGTCAACAATAATTAGATTATCTAATTTTTATTATATTTCCAGATGTTTAACTGTGGCAGATACTTGGCTTAATCCTCTTTGATACTGTAAGTAAATATATATGCTACAAATGTTTGTACGTGGGAGTATATATTGGGTTGTTCATTAAGTAATTTCGCTTTTTTTAGTAATAAAAGCATCAGGTGTATAGGTAATCCTGGTTCTATAAGTGCATATTTTATTCATCGATATGTAGCATATCTCAGATCTCTCTTTAAAAATGTAAAAGCCACAGTCCAATCCATTTGCCTCGCCTCCAAGATGAGTAGATATATATACTATGTATTTAGTCTTGGGATGTCAATACGAATATAAATTTTAAATTTAAAACCTTTTTACTATGCCAGATATGCTATCTGACAAGCCTCTTAATGGAATTATAAGCTTTTATATTCCCAAGAAAATTAATAAATATTATAAATGACATAGTTTATAATTTTATAAAATACAATTGATAAAGTTTATAATTGTATTTTAAATGAAGTCAGTAAATTTAAAATTGTGCAGCAATAATTGTTCTCAGTGTATTCGGTACACTGTCTGAAGCCTGATTGATGGCACTTGCCTTTAATTAAAATTTATTGTGGCTCACTTTGCGGCTTGGCTGGCAAATTAAATTGCTTGATTTTAGCGCAAGAAATGGGGATATTAATGCCCGACTGACGACGGCCAGAGATCAAGTTTGTATCGCTTTGGAGTCTTCGCAATTTGGCTAAAAGTGCTGCGAGCATTTAAGTCTGATTTCGGCTTAAACATTATTCTAAAAGCTTTTTCCTTTGCTGCACGGATTTTGCTCTTTGTTGGCTGGAATGGAGCTTAGCATTCAGCCCATTTGCATTGACAACGACAGCGACAGCGACGGTCGCTCTGGTCCGGCCATTGTTGTGCTGTCTCTTTCCCGCTTTCTTACTGTCTCACTCATCCTTTCGTTTCCCTGGGCGTACGTTACGGCTGTCAAACGCCTGTCGGCATGCAATAGTTGCGTCTCCTCTATACCCTGAACCCATTAAAAATGTATAGAAAATGGGTAGCCAGGTTTTGTGCCTATGTGTGTTACAGGCTGAGGGGGGGAGGGACAAAAGAATCCCTTGACTATGTTCTTGATGGAAATAATGAGTTGAGTTGATCGAGTTACATATATGTTTGTCTGGCTGAATGTGTAGGTCTTGGAGGTGAGAAAGATTGGAGTCTTTAAGATTTAAATATAAGTATCTTATTCGATTGCTTAATCTGTATTCTTGCTATCGATAAATATCGATATATTTGGAAATATTTATAAAGCTAATACAGCATATTAGCTTCGTGCAATATTTGTCTTGCTCTTAATATGTATGAAGGAAAATTATTTGGTCTCTATGGAAGCTAGGAATACTCATATAAATACTTATTTTTACCCACTTCTCTGCATGACCTTCTACCCTGTGCACTGGGGACGTTGCTTTTATATGAAATTTGACATCTTTTGTCATATGAACTCGATTGTTTAGTGAACTTTTGAAGCTAGAGACTTGAAATTTATACATATGGAAATATGTTCAACTAATTTTAAATTTCGAATTAAAATTTAATTCACAATCAAAATCTAATTTTACAAGCTTCATCTCCATCTTCTTCAGATATAAGAAATTGAAATATATAAAATTATTTATATCTCTTATATAGCTACGCCCATTTGGAGGCTGCGAAAAATGTTTATAACTGATATACAGTTTTCAAGCAAGAAATTGCAATAGAATTGGAAAAACGGATGAGTCTTGAGAATCTTAAGAGATCGAGTTAAGATATATATAGATATATATAAAGATATATATATTTATTCTTATATATGTATATAAGAACTATATATACACACGTTTACTAAGGGCGTAGCAGTTGAGTAGTTGAGTACAAATCCTATTACATTTAGACAACTATTAGAGCTATAGACTTCACATATAGTTAATCTACATTTTCTACAGGCTTAGGTAGAGTACAACTGACCTGTGCCTTAATGGACCTTATATGTTAGTCTATAAAGTCGTATCTAATCTGGAAATATTAGGTTTGTAATACATTTTATCCCTTTTAAAACGTGAACGAGCATTAGGCTCGACTGCAACATTTTCACATGCTTGAGCTAGTTTAGTATATAGATTGACTGCAACTTGAGCTCTTTTTCGAGTGAGCGTCATCTCTTAGTCAGGCATACTAGTATACAATTACTTATTTTTTTGCTGCTGCTGCTCACCTGCAACATGTCAGCGTCTCTGCTTGCCACATTCATGCCCATTATGCACTCGTTGTGAGGCACCAACATAGACGCTGTCGGCTCCCTCTCCCCCCCTCTCTCTCTCTCTCTCTTTCGCTCTCTACTGAACAATCGCATTAAGGAAGACACACGCAGAGAGAGAGAGAGGGAGAGAGGCAGAGTCACAGTTGCAGTCTGGGGAGGACTTCCGCAGTCAAACTGTGGCACTAACCGTAATTGTTGACTGTGTCTGCCTGTCTCTCACTGTGCTCGCTGCCATTTGTACAATTGACAATTGTGATTGCATATGTTATAATGCAGTTGGCTCTGAATAGAGTGGGGGCTGGGGGGAGGAAGGTAGGGGGCGACATGGATCCTTTGTCTGAGTGAAGAGTAACTAAGCAGGCGTAGCTCGCTGCGTCTGGGGATTGAGTCATGCGTGTGCGACTCGACTGCAGCTGATTACTGATTGCTTTCACTGACGGCCCGATGTCAGAGTGCCAGAGTCGAGGCGATGCCCCGTCGGATATGCTCAGCTAACGCTAAGCGCTCCGATGTCAGCTGCCAGACATCAAACTGATTATGTTTGTCTTCTGCAGCTGCTAGTCGAGGCTCGTCGAGACGCCGACAATCCCAATACCCAATCACATCCAGATATTTCTCTGGAACCAAATTACTTCTGGGGCAAACAAAGGCGCGCAAATGGACCTTGACTGGAACAAAAGGTAGCTCCAAAAATATGATATGGAGTGCAGCAGACTTCAATGTCTGCCAACGGGCATTAGCATATTGTCGGAGCGGCAAAGCTGTCAGCTCGATAGCTGCTGGGAATTGGCAAGCCCCGAAAAGCCGCAGCCGCAGTCGAAGGAAGTGTAGCCATGTCGTTATGCGAGCCAAACCCACTTTGGCCATTGTCCGCTGACAGCGTTAACTTTTATCTTCCATCCGTTCCGCCTCGGTTCCTCCTCCTTTTTATACCCTGAGCCCATTGAAAATGGGAAATCAGGGTATAATGTTTTTGTTGGATGTATGTAACAGGTAGAAGGAGGCGTGGCAGACCCCATAAAGTATATATATTCTTGATCAGGACGACAAGAGAAATTGATTTGGCCCTGTCCGTCTGTCCGTCCGTCCGTCCGTCCGTCCGTCCGTCTGTCCGTATGTTTGAACGCGCCGATTTCCGCTTCTATAAGAGCTAGAGACTTGACATTTTTTATGTAGGTCCGCGTATAGCACGCGCAGATCAAGTTTGTTTTAAAAAATCGATAACTATCCCCAATTAATTGTTATCGATTAAAAACAAAATCGATAAAATTATATTTCGTCCATCTTTTAAGCTAGAGACACCAAATTTTGTATTTAGCTTTATATATATTTTATGCAATTTTGAATTTTGTTATTTTTTGGATACCGGCCCCAAATTCCCCCAAATTCTATGAAAAACACAGATTCGACGGGGCTCAGGGTATCCCCTAGTCGGTCACGCCCGACTAGAGTTTTCTTACTTGTTATACCCTGAGCCCATTGAAAATGGGAAATCAGGGTATAATGTTTTTGTTGGATGTATGTAACAGGCAGAAGGAGGCGTGGCAGACCCCATAAAGTATATATATTCTTGATCAGGACGACAAGAGAAATTGATTTGGCCCTGTCCGTCTGTCTGTCTGTCCGTCCGTCCGTCCGTCCGTCCGTCCGTCTGTCCGTCTGTCCGTATGTATGAACGCGTCGATTTCAGCTCTCAGAAGAGCTAGAGACTTGAATTTTTTTTGTAGATCCCTATATACAGCGCGCATATCAAGTTTATTTCCGATAATCGATTAATTTATTCGTTTTTTTGTTATCGAATAAAAACATTATCGAAATTCAGCTATAAAATTCTATCTCGCCCATCTTTGAAGCTAGAGACACCAAATTTTATATTTAGCTTTATATGTATTTTATGCAATTTCGAATTTTGTTATATTTTGGATACCGGCCCCAAATTCAGATTCGACGGGGCTCAGGGTATCCCCTAGTCGGTCACGCCCGACTAGAGCTTTCTTACTTATTATACCCTGAGCCCATTGAAAATGGGAAATCAGGGTATAATGTTTTTGTTGGATGTATGTAACAGGCAGAAGGAGGCGTGGCAGACCCCATAAAGTATATATATTCTTGATCAGGACGACAAGAGAAATTGATTTGGCCCTGTCCGTCTGTCTGTCTGTCCGTCTGTCCGTCCGTCTGTCCGTATGTTTGAACGCGCCGATTTCAGCCCCCATAAGAGCTAGAGACTAGAAATTTTTTTTGTAGGTCCGTGTATAGCACGCGCAGATCGAGTTTGTTTTAATAAATCGATAACTATCCCCAATTAATTGTTATCGACTAAAAATACAATCGAAAAAATTATATCTCGCCCATCTTTTAAGCTAGAGACACCAAATTTTATATTTAGCTTTATATATATTTTATGCAATTTTGAATTTTGTTATATTTTGGATACCGGCCCCAATTTTTCCCAAATTCTATGAAAAACACAGATTCGATGGGGCTCAGGGTATCCCCTAGTCGGTCACGCCCGACTAGAGTTTTCTTACTTGTTTTTTTGTGTGTGGTGCGTGCCGCGCCCCAAAAAGCACATCACGACGAGGCGGCGGCACGTGCTGGCAGCTGTCAGCGCTCGGGCGGAGCTGCCCCGTTGACGAGCTGCACTCGGACTGCCGTTTGCGGCTTTTGTTTGCATAGTTTTTGGGGCCAGCGAGTTCAATTCGAGGTGGAGACTCGAGCGCCCTGACTGGGCCATGACTTTTGTCCGAGTTTTGCCAAAGTGAATCGTAGTTGCCTAAGCACTCGGCACACCTGTGCACACCTGCCGCACTTTTTACGCCAGCGCAAATCAGAGCCGAAATCGTTGTCCCTCCCCCTCACAAAAGACTTGAAAAGACGCTAACTAGCTGCATTCAGACAACGTGCCAACAGCTCCATTGTTGGCGCCTGATTAGCTCCATCTTTTTTTTAAAGTGGGCGGTGGGGTGACCTTTGTTGACCAGCTGTGAATGGCACCCAATGGGACAGAGAGCGATGGAAAGAGAGAGGGGAAAGAGAGAGTGGCTGGGGGAAGAGAGAGAAAGTAAAGTCAAACAAGAATCCTTCGAGGTTTGCCTGGGTTAACACTTGAATGCAGCGTATGATCCTGAGGCTAGAAAATTATGAAATTGACTTAAGGGCGGGTGAGTAGGTGGAAAACTACTTTTTATTATAATGCCCAGACCTGAAATATAAAAATATTAATAATAATAAAATATAAAATTATCAGTATCATTTTTTTTATTTTTGAATATTATAGTTATTAATTAATTAATAACAGAAATAATATACTATTATAAATATAAAAAATTTATTAAAATTTATTTATAATAAATTAATAATAATTATAATGAAAGCTTTAACTGGATAATAAATTATGGAAATAATATAAGATTTATTCTTATCTATTTGGCTCTTTGTCTCATTCATATATATATACAGCTGAGCTTGGTTTCAAAGAATTTGTAGACATCTTAAGCTTAAGTCCCACATATTGTAAAAATTAAAGTTGTATAAAATATACATGAAACTATCCTTAAAATTTCCGCGACTCTTATTCAAAGGACCTACGAGATATAGGGAACAAGATGCATTTCCATATAGATTTTAATCGATGTCAATAAATAACAATAATTATAGATTTTTTTGTAAAAAACTTGTTATGCTACTATGAATATGCTGCTATAGATGGACCTACAACACTTACATGTCTCTAGGCTCTGAGATAGACGCGTTCTTACAAATAGACGAACAGGGCTAAATAGACTCAGGTCGTTGTCTTGATTAAGTATGTATATACTTTATTGGGTCTGTTACGCCTCCTTTTGCCTATTACATACATTACCTGAATTCCCATTTTCAATGGGCTCATTTCAAAAGTCATTGGAAATTTGTATTAATAATTTTGTAAATACTTTTGAAACTTTTGATATTCAGTTAATTTGCTAAAATGGTTTATTTTTATCTGGAAAATTCCAAATATGCATTGTTAATCACATCGAATTATACAGGCAGAGTGTGGAGGAATGAAAATTTTCTTAAGCTTCCACCTCTTTATGCTTCAATACATATATGTGTGTAGGCTCAAATAGGTGTAACTGATTGCGTATCTATAGATACAAGCTATGAAATACGTTTAAAAATACAGTCAGTTCGAGCTTCGAGGTGGTGCATCTCCAGTCTACAGCATTCTTAACTGTCAAATCTATATATCAGGGTATCTCCTAGTTGTGCATATCCTCTTAATGCTAACTACTTTTTAATTCAATATACTTATATATTTTTCAACATTTATTTTAGGTCTTCCAATTAAAAATTCATAATTGACAACTTCTTTCTCTTAGTTTCTTAGAACTGCAAACCAAAAATTTAAACAGCAAATTATAGAAAATACCCCAAAAGCTCAGCTCGTTTGTTGGCCAATATCTGCCAGGGATCACGCTTCTGTTCAAAATTCTGTTCGCTATGCATAACGCGTAGTAGAGCCAACAACACTTTACGGGCTGCCCACTTTTTACAGCTTTGCTAGATTCGCATTTCATCTTTGCACTCTGCTTCTTCTTCTTCTTCTTCTTGTATCTAGCGAACAATTGCGAACAAAATTCTTGACACACATCTTCTTCTTCTTTTTTTTTTGGCAATTGTTGCTGTTGTTGCGGTTGTGTTAAAGTCAACGGTTATGGGCAAATAAAATGTGACATGGCCGAGAGGGAGGAGGGGCTGGGGCTGGTGTTCGTAACAAGTGGGCAACACTGTGCTACAAATGCGATTACGTATACGCCGCGTGTGACAGCGGGCACGTTGACCGTTTTGTAGCGGAATGGCAAAGGGGTGGAGGGAGCGATTCGAGCTGGGGTCTAATACAATTCTCAAAAGCGCCCACATCGAGCCGGATGGACGGACGCGCACATCCTGGTCATGTCTGGCTGGGATTCAGGACATGTTGCGCATAATTTAACTGGGCGTGGCACGGCATGGCCCGTGTGTGTGTGCGAGTGCGAGTGGGTCACGTTCCATTGTTGAATTTCATTTGTGGCATTTTTCAGTGAGTTTTTGAGCCTATTAAAAACTGGACAGCCGCTAAGTCCTTGAGCCAGAGCACTAAGTGAATCGCATTAGCGGCGCTCTCGAGAGCCTGTTGAGTCGCCCTAGATCATATTTTGCATCAACTTCTCGCAGCGGGATATAATAAAAACGTTAAACAAAGCTGTCAGCTGGCATACCGGACGTCTATTAAGTCAATAGCGGGAGTTGAATCCAGGCGCGAGGCTGGAGCATTGTAACATGCGCCAGGCATTTATAAGCAATTTATAGAATATGTTAACCCAGCTGACTCTGACTCTGCTGTCTGCTCCCAGCTCTCGGCTCTTCTTTATGTAATCGGAGCTGACTCGAGTTGCGAAACATCAGCCCGAAACGAGGAAGTTAACTAAAGCGCATCAGGCTTCAAGCAATGTAGACAGTTAATCAAAGCAGCTAGGGAAAAAAAAAGAGAAAAAAAAATGAAAAAGACGAAGTGAACAATTTGATGCTATAAAATGGGATTAAAGCGAGCCGAGCGAACTGAAATTGAATGTGAAATTTCTTTCGCCTCTCAATTGCCTTAAAGAGTCGAGTTGAGCTGGAATTTCTTCGCCTTTGCTTTTGTTTCTATAATCATAATAAGCCAAGGCGAAGAGTTATTTTAATTGTGCTCAAACAATAACTGCGAAAGGTTACGGAAATAACTTGGGCATAATTTGCTGACAGGCAAGGGAATTCCGTGTAATTCGGTAAAGTCCATTTTTTACAGCAAAATATTTAACTTTAATTCAGGGAAATTAAATATGAATAGAAATAAATATGAATGACTTTTGTGTGCAAGACGAAAGAAAAAGAAATTAAAAGATAAACAAAAAGTCTTCAAGATTTTATATATATATTCAATATTATACTCCATATAAACGATATTTTTAATATTTTAAATTAAAGCACCAACAGCTAAGCAGCGCTAGCAATTGATATGATGTATTTCATGTATTCTTTAATTTCTGAATTCGACTTCAAAAGAAGCCCAGCAAATATTATGTTTCATTTATATTTTTCTATATTTATATATATTTATATTATGATTTTACATATTTATATTTTCAATTATGTTTATATATATATATTTATATTTATAAATAGGGCTTCCAAAGAGGGTGAACAGTTTCTTGTTTCATTTCAGCTTCTATTGAAATTTCTGGGTTTCTTTGAAAGTTCAATTCATAAATGGAGTAGCACATCAAAGAAAGGTCCGTCTTGACTTGACTTGTAGTTCATTAAAGTCAAATATTGGATGACTTGTTGCTGTATGCTGAATCTCAGTCAATGCCCAGTTCAATTCAATCGACTACGAGTCAACTCAACTGGGTCTTTTTCATTACGAATTACTACAATGCACAGTGGGGTCTTTGCTTATTTTTCGTTGTAAAAATCAATATATTTGAGCATAAATTGTGAAAGGGCATTTTCAAGGCTTTATTATGAATCTACGTCATGTTTACAGCTGGCTTCCCAGTTCATTTTATCAAATGTGACAGAAATGTTATTGGTAAAATAATAAGTGATATTTGATATTTGATTTGAGGATGGCATTTGTCAGACTTTGAGCAATCTATAATGAACAACTTCCTTTTATTTAAATTCCTTGTCAACTAGAAACAGTCTTCTAGCAAATAAACATTCCTCAACTTCTAATAATAGCTTAATTGCCATGGTTTCCCACGCAGTGTAACTTGAGCATGAGACACAAGTGTTTTTTTTTTTCGTATGTGCCGCCTACCCTTATCGAGTTGACGTTGGGGATGGTCGAAGCTTCCTCTTTTTCCTAATGCTCTCTCTCAGTCCACTTGACGACATCAAGAGATGGCAGTTAATACTATGTTCATGCTTGAACTCTATGTTTACACTAGGTTGTTTTAGAGTTCTCTGCCAAATGGGTTGTTCGTGAAATGAGAGGTGATTAGAAAGTATTAGAATCAATTAATATAATTCACAAATGGAGAGAGTATATCGGTGTAAGGCAACATCCTTCTCTCCTTATGAACGCAAATCTTTTCTCCGCCTTTGAAGTTCATTAAATTAAATTTTGGAACATGTACTCGGGTTGACAACAGAAGATCAAAAAGATAAGGTGACTGTTGGGGGTTTAGAAAATAAGGTAAAATGTAATTTCTACTTTTTTACAGTTTTAAATTAACCAGTTTCTATTTACAGGACTGAGTTTAAATCCGTTCTTACAGTAATTTTCACCAGTATAATTGTAATAATAATAATTGTAAGTAACACAAAAAAAAAAGACAAATACACATTCAAAAAATAGATTGAAAGTTTTTAAAAAATGAATCTAAAAGAAGAAATTAATATTTAGACACAAAAAGAGGAATGAGTTTAAAGCTTAAAGTTTTACTTTGCCCTCCATTTTCATATAATTTACAATCGTTGTTGGACTCTAGGTCTTTGATAAATTATCTATTAAATTTATTTATCAATATGGCTAGTTGTTCTCAGTAAATTTGCGGAAATAGTCCTCGATCTGCAACGGTTGTAATTCCTTGATTTCATAGAAATCTCTGGTTGGATGAGAAGATCTGAAAAGAGTCTATTTATGCTGGAATTTGGCAAAATAATACGTTTTACTTGAGCACTGAAACCAAGCGAATTAATATTGAGTGTTGAGTATAGCAAAATTTATAAATAAGTTGTTAAATAAATATCACACATAATATAGGCATAACAGTATTAATATTCAAATGGCGAACATCAATAATATATAAACAGCTGAATTTTGTCATTAACTTAAACAGCTTTAATGCAGCTAAAGGCAATCACAACAATCTAGCCTAGCCAGCTTATTTATATTTACAGTGAATTTTAACAATTCGTACATCTCTGGCATTGTTTTTATCTCATGTCATAGCGAGTCTCGTCTTATCATATTATTTTGCATTATAAACAAACAATTATAACACACTTTTCTAATAATTATCATGAATACGGTTGACAGAAGACACTTCATGAGCAAATGGGAAAATGAAAAATATACCAACACCTGAATAATAATGATAATTTATTAATTTGATCAGCTGCTTCATTACAGTTTGGTCACGCTATTTATATATTTTCAGTAAATTTTATCGACTCTTCCATCTCTGACATTATTTTTTATCTCTTCATACAAAGAGTCTCTTTCGAATGCTGCAATATAATGTTTATTATTATTATTTTACATTACAATCATAGCACTTTCGAATCTCTCTCACCGCTCATTTAATTATATTTATAGCGGCCTCAACTGCTGCTTCGGCTAATAGTTATTTGTTTACCTCGCTCTGTGGCTCACTTGAATGGGGGCCATTAGGTGCTGTGTCTCTAATGGCTCTGCTCGAGTTGGCAGCCACCGCAAACGGCAGCGTTTAAGCAGGCGAAGCGGCAGGCAAATAAAAAGCGAATCCGATTTGCCAGCCAAAACACTAGCCAAATTGTTGGCACGCAAAGCCGCAAATGGCAAATACAGCAACCGCAAAGGCGACTACAAGCGGAGTCCACATACGTGCAAGGGTCCCTACGTCCTGTCGTCCTGTCGTCCTTCCGTGCTGTTTGCCTGGTCTTCCTTGTAGTTGTCGTCGTCGTCGGTCGCTTATCGCTCTCATGATATTTACGAACTTGTGAGCAGGGAAATTAATTGAAATGCCCCAAATTTTGGAAACGTTCTTCTGGGAGGAGGGGGGACTCGAGAGTCGGGGCAGCTGACGCCGCTTGGCGCCCAAATTAATTTGCTGGCAACAAATTGCTTTGGCAATAGCTAAGCAAATTTTGATTATTTTTTATTTTCTGCTCCTCTGTTTTTTCGTTTGTTTGTTTTTCATTCAAGTCGGAGCTGTCTAAACTTGTTGGCGCTTTGCCGCACTATTGAGTGTTAAGTAATTTGCACTTTTTTCATGGGGGCTTTTCTTCTAGTCCGTCAGGTAATCCGGGCTGGCAGACAGGTGAAAATTTCTGGTTAATTGGTGGCGGAAGCTTTTGACGCCTCAGCACACAAAGGGTTTCGGGCGGCGGCACCTAGCGCCCTATGTTAAGGGCTGCCCCAGTCATTTGCATAATTTCCAAGCAGCCAAGCGGCATAAGGACGCGACGCGCTCAACCCAAATCAGCAACAATTAACTTTAATGGGAATTAATGCTTTCAAGATTTGGCATTTTTCTTACGCTTCGCCGGCCAGAAAACGCCGTTGTCCGCTGTCCTTTGTCTGTTGTCTGTTGCCTGTTGCTAATGCCTGTCATATGTCAGGAATCACTGCACTAAACCCTTTTTACACCTTGCATATTCTAATATGGGCATATTTGATTTTGTAAAGCGGAAAGAGTGTATTGGCTTTGTGCAATGCTCGTCTATATATTTTTTTTATCAATTTAAATGCTATCAAGTTAAAGACTTGTAATTTAGAATTTATAGCTGCGTGCGGTCTAGGCTTATAAATAAGATTTAAATTTTTTGGTAAGCACACATCGGAGAAAATTATATTTTATTTATAATATATTATTTTGTATAACAATTTTATTAAATTATTTGATTTATATTATATTATTTTATATAACAATTTCATTATTTTATTAAGCTTTCAATTTGGAATTTATGTCTATTAGAAAAATACTATATTTTCTATACTATCATAGCTTGAATTTTATAAATTAGATAAGCATGTTTGTTGAGTTAAGATAATATAGAAGCTGGTACTAAACAAGAGGGAAAGCGATAGTAGTTCTCGTGCCTCTTTATATGTCTGTATATAGTCAATTTTCATAGATTGCAGAGCTGCACTACTCAAACGATAGTTGGTTGGAGCTCGAAAAGAGCAAAGAGCATCAGTTTGGAATAGAAAATAGAGCGAAAGCCGAGCATTGATCTCAAGTGTTCTTATTATGGATTTGTGTATTAAAGAGCCGAGCTCCACACGCACGAGCTTCTATACTTAGTCGCTAGTCTCTCGAACATCAAACGTGGGCTTAGCTTGGTCAGACCGATGCTCTGTCAAATGAAAAGAGAGAAGCGACATATCTGACCACGATCTCTTTATAATATAGATAGACTTGTCTCTTGCAACTATAAATCTCTTTGGGTCAATATACACTCTTCACTTACAAATCATATGCTAGTTGCTGTGCCCAGCACTTTTACTTGTCTATCATAATTTCTATTGTAAAATATAGTAATATATAGTAAAATATATTCTAACATATAGTAAAATGTATACATTTGCCTATTAAAGGCGTGCGAAATTAAAAAAAAAAAACTAGGATCTTTCTCAAATTTAAGACTAGGACGACAAGAAAAACCTACCCTACAGATAGACCTCTATTACTTGTTTACATAAACTTAATATTTAATATTTTTCTTTAAAATACCTTTTTAAATTTACTTTTACTTAATTTAATTTTATTCAATTTTACTTTCCAGCTTTTTTATTTGATTCATGGCACCTCTTCTATACCTACCCATTCTCTACGAATTGAAAACAACAGTAATTGGTAAGTTCTGCCTCTTCAAATTCATTATACACATTCTCAGGAAGACGCTATAACGCCCTCTCAAATCATCAAATTCCTTATTAAAACTGTTTTCAACTTTGATCTTAATGATTTCGACTTGAGTGAACTGCGAGCCCCACAGCTCATGAATATTCGTGCAAGCAGAAACTATTTTCAGAGTCAATGATTGATATTCAAAGGACTTAATAAATATTAGGAGAAGAATGCAAGAGATTAGTGAGGCAAGCTGCTTGTTATGCATAGTTTATGAATGAGATTATTTTGCAATCTCATTAGGGCTTTTGAGGAAGCGCCGTGATGCAACCAATTTCGCACAGTAACTTTAATTATTCATGCTTGAATTTCACTTAAAATTGCAAGAACTCGTTACGCAGGCTCTGCTGTATGTCCAGCTGCCGGCTCGACTGCTGCTGTCTGCTGCTCATCAGTCGATGTTTTTCAAAGGAAACTTTTGCTGGTCATGCGGCCGCAAGATAAACGTTAAGCAAACTCTGGGCCAGCTAGGTGGATGCCGAAAATGGAAGCTGATAATTTGAGTTCAGCTTCGGGTTTTTTTTTGTACCGTAAACCCATTGAAAATGGTAAATCAGGGTATGATAGTGCTGTTGAAATGTATGTAGTGGGCCGAATGGCAGACCCTATCGAGTAGACGAGCTGGATGAATTTAGCCTTGTTTGTATGTTTGTCTGTTCATTTGTCTATTCGTCTGCCCTTTTGTCCGACTGTCTGTCCTTCTGACCGTCCGTCCATCCGTCCGTCTGTCTGTCCGTCCATCCGTCCGTCTGTCTGTCCGTCTATACGTCTGCCCATCCTTCCATCCGTCCTTCCAACTGTTCGTCCGTCCATAAATATGCCTTTCCTTCTATCCGTCCGTCCATCCATCTGTCTGTCTGTCCGTCCGTCCTTCCTTATATCCGTCCGTCCGTCTGACTGATCGTGTCTCATCAACCTCAGAACTCATAGGACCCAGAGAGAAACACTATCGAAATCTACGCCTGTAAGGCTCGAGTCCCCAAATTTAACATGTAATTTCATGCATATCTTATAAAATGTTGACCTTTATTATATTTTGGATACCTACTACAAGTTTTCCCAAATTCCTTGAATTAAAGCTCAAATGCTTACATACCCAGGGTATCTCCTAGTCGAGTCGTCTCAATTAGTTCCCTCTTACTTGTTTTTAAATAAAATATAAATCAAGCCACAACGAGTGAAATAAAACCCAACGGACAGAAGGTAGTGGGTGTGTCCTTAACGGTTTGTCAAGCAGTCGGTCAGTGGGTCTGTCCGTCCGTCTGTCTGTCCATCCGTCCGTCCGTCTGTCCTTCCATCTGTCTGTCTGTCAGTGTGGCTTATTTGTTTGTGCCTGAAGTTCTAAGGCCTCTGGGGGGGGCAGAGAGTTCGTTAGCTGTTGTGCTCGTGCCGCTGCCAAAAACTCTCAGTGGTACGCGCGGTTCGTTAAAGTTTTTAAGCCCGAAACACGCAGCTGCGTAGCCAGATGAGAAATGAAATAAAAAGTTGGCAAATATATATAAATATATATATATATGTGTTATATAAAAGTCGAGCTGACGTGTTAATTAGTGTGACTTTTTGTGGGCGGGCACGTTGGCACGTAAGGTCCAGATAAGATATTTTGATTGTGCTGAGGGAGAGGCAGGGGGAGAGCCGCAGCAATAGCCTTGAGTGTTTTCCTTAAAGTCCCACTGGCTTTGTGCGCTGCATATTGTCGACTCATTAAAAATCAGCGCACACAAAAAGAGGAGAAGAAGATGAAAAACAAGCCACAACGACAGCGACGACGACGCAGTCATTTTCATAATCAAACAAACTGAAAATCACACAGCAGAAAACACAAGGCCAAAGCGAACGAGTACAGAGAGAGGAGAGGGAGGGTCTGCGGCGGCAGTCACGTCAATTGCATTAGAAATTGCATTTAATGAGCGACAGCCAGAAGGCGGAGCAGCTGCTGCCAACGTTAGGCAAATGGCGCAGAAAATGGCGACAGCCAAGCCGCCAAAATGGCGCCCAACAACATGGCGCATCGAGCCTCGCCTTGCATCGTGTCATCCAGCTACAATTAATTATGAAGAACCTTTCGGACAAAAACACGTGCTGCACGTTAGTCCGGCCAGACAAAAGGCAAACAATTCACAGTGGAATTTGCATTAATTTGCATAAATCAAGCGCATTTCGTGTCCATTAGTCGAGCATTTTAATTATGTTTATCAAATAATTTGGGATTTGGCCATTGATTGAGGCGGATTCATGTAAAATATTAACGCGATTAAATGCATTATTTCGAGCACAAATGCATTTTGCATGAGATTTGCACTCGAATGAACATTTGGCTGCCCAAAAACTATATTTATTTCCGCCTAAATTTGTAATTTAATGAAATGATTGAGAGACAATAAAAGATTGGGAAAGTATTAAATATGACTGAGAAGGTGGAAAGCAGAGGGAGAAGCGAATAGGTCTTTAGAGTATTTAGATTAGTTTAGTTTGATTAACGAGATTAGTTTATTGACTGAGATATAATAGACAATTTTAAATATATTTTCTAGTAAAAAATATATTTGATGCTCTAAGAACATTGAAATGAATGATTAATGATGAGCTCTCTGCTTAACCGCATTGGGAAAAGTCCTTAAAGCTGAATGAATAAAGTTATGTTTGTCAGTTCGTGTGTATCTCTTTCTCTCTTTCAGTTTGTCCATTGATAGCATGTGCGCAGTGACCTCGAAAGCTAAAAAAGCTAGTGACTTGACATTTAAAATATATATTTCTGTATACGAAACGTAATACTTCAATATTAGCTCTAATAATCGATGTATTTAGGTGATTTTTCAAACAAAACTTGACCAATTTAAAAGCTAGAGACGCTTATGTCGCTGTGTTGGACACAGGGAATATAAATATTTCGGTTATTGGACACTTGAAAACTTAGACTTCGACAAATAGACACCTTTCTATAATATTATTCTTAATATATATAATATTAATTTTAAATATAATATATATACACAATATATTATTATTATTCTCTGAAAGAAAATTCATTTAGATAACAGGTATTAAATAGTTAATAATGTAGCCAAGGCTCTGTAAGCTTAGTGTGTGCTTATGATTGTGTATAAAATCGTGTGTTTTAAGGTACCTAAGAGACCCGCACTGATTTGTGGTTATTTAGTCAACATTACCTAGGAGTAAGGGTATCTTCTAGTCAGGTACTTCCAACTACTCTCGCTTTAATATCGATGTTATTTGAATTTCAGTAAGGTTGTACACTTTAACAGCTAGAGGTAACAAAAGTCAAAAGTTCTTGACTTATGTCAAGGTATAAAGTATTGAGTTGCAACTTGTGCTGTCTTCTGTTGTTGGATTTCCAAACTAAATAAAAATGCTTGCTTTCAGTTTCAATTTACTAATAAGTAAAAGCAATGGAGTGAACTTAGGAAGAGCACCACAATGTTTCCGCTTCTATAAACAAAAACTCCAATAGTCGTTCTTATAAATTACTTCACTAATTTAAAGAAATGAGTTCATACTGAGCTGCCTTAACAGTTCTCTTAAAGCCAACGCAGACTAAAAATTCTCTACTTTTCTCTTTGATATCTGCATTGAATGCTTTAAACAGTTGCCCATTAAAAGCAGTGAGCGGAGCATGAGTGAGCAAAAGATTTCATGTCGTGGACGAGTGATAGCGCCAATAACACTTGAGTTTAGATCTCCCCACTAAAGCTTTCCAAGTGACTACACTTGTTGTTTTTTGAGTTCTCTTCTAATAAAAATTATTCAGCCAAGCGGCCGTTCATAGCTCGATATATATAGCGACTCTGCTGTGAAATTGCGCGCTGCTTGACCCAGGCTGGTGATTCAGCTTATCCAGCGGCCGTCGATGCTCTTAATGTATGGATGAGTTGATATATACGTACCAGATGCATTCATAGATGTGTCTATGTACTGTGTGTTTGTGTATGTATGTATGTTTGTGTTCATATGTGTTCGCATTGATACAAGAGGCCTGCAATGAAATTTATTTGTTCACTCATTGCAGCTTTAAGCAGAGTTCGGGGTATATGCAAGTCGGGCACTGCCCACTAGATATCCTTTGTTATGCCTTGAGCCGATAGAAAATGGGAAATCAGGGTATAATGTTTTTGTTGGATGTATGTAACAGGCAGAAGGAGGCGTGGCGATTAAAAAAAATCGAAATTCAGCTAAAAAATTATATCTCGCCCATCTTTGAAGCTAGAGACACCAAATTTTATATTTAGCTTTATATTTATTTTATGTAATTTTGAATTTTGTTGTATTTTTCTAATTCTATGAAAAGCACAGATTCGACGGGGCTCAGGGTATACCCTAGTCGGTTACGCCCGACTATAGTTTTCTTACTTGTTTTAATATCGATTATTTAAGCTTGAATACTTTAACAACTCTAGTCAACAACTTTAGTACGTCAATTCTCTTTAATTCTATGGATATTAGAATACATTTTCCTCTTTTATTAGACATTCACCTTAAAAGTTTCAAACAACAGTCCATATCAATTTTTAGAGCTTCAGCTACTCTCCCATGCTCTTTACTAATATTTAAAATGTTGCTAAGGCTCTGAATTGAGTTCAATTGAGTTCATCTACTCTCTGATCCCTGAGAATATTTTATATTTTATATTTTGACTTACGCACTTCATGTTCAGCCGTCAGTCGACGCAAATGATTGGCGAGCTCCCATTGAGCGCCTCCAACTGGGCGACTAAGCCAGTGCCAACTGTGGGCTTTGCACTCCATTTGTCCATTGACGAGAGTAGGCCACGCCACGAATGGCCAATTGTGACGGCTGACGAGTGAATGATTACTTAATGCGGCCACTGTTGACAGTTGATGTGCGGCGTGGCACGGCAACAGCAACTGGCAGCAGGAAACGGCCGCTTCTTAACTCCTGTTTGACATGTCAAGGACGGACGCATCCTTTGACTTGTTTCTTTATTGCTTCATGGTAATTCAGATGCTTCCGCTTGGCTCACATGCCCATCTCGGCTCGTTCGCTAAAATTTGTTTCTTACGGCCGGCTCCGGCAGGTATTTGCCTTCATTTTGACTGCGGCCTCGACCGTTGGATCAGCCACTGGGGCCACATTAATTTCGCGCTGCGGCAACGGGCGTATAAATTTGCTACGATTGCCATTTAATACCCTGTGGCTTGTTGATAGAGGGTAGACTGGGACTGGGACCTAACTATGTTGAGTCTATTCATAAGAGTCTTTACTCAAGTTATCTCTAGAAGTTGTATTTTATTACTGTATACTTACTTATTATATACTTCTATTTAATTGCACAGTATATTGCAGTCGAGCAGCTGTTTGGCTTCGCCATGCTGTGGCGCAATTTGCATATCAAATGTGTCTAAGTATGCAAATTTGCAGCGAGCGCATGAACATGAAATTTGAAATATTTGCCAAGATAACAACATGTGCTGTATTCCCTTTCTTTCAGATGAAACATATGCTAAATTGGCTGAAAGATACCGGAACGTATGTTCTGCTTAAATATATATCTTATCAATTGAAGCTATAAATTGAGCTTAAAGGATATTTTGAAAAATTGTTGAATATTGCTTTAATTTGAGTTACGTACTTGGTTTCTTTGATTTATAAGAGTATTTTGAACTCTCTAAGATATATAGACTTGTTGGTATTTTTTAGTAAAAAGTGAATGACTATGGAATACCTGTACCAAAGAGTTGCCTTATTATATCTTGAAATAAGTTGACTATAAATATATATATCTTTGAATATGCGATTTACTCAATAATTTGACCAAATCTGAGTAGGTACTCACAAAGTAGAGTACTCAATTTGTGTTTTTATCCATTAAATTTAAATAGAAACTAGATCAATTTACCTAGATTGACTTTGTTATTGCTGCTGATCAAGATTGTACCTCTTTTAAGGGTACGGTCATGCCTGTTATATATTATACATGTTAATATATTTATATTCTAAAATTTTTTGTTGCCTATGTCCATGTATGTATTTAATTTTAGGGCTCAGAGCTTATGGTATTATAAATTAATTTTTACAACACCTATTGCAGCTCTAAAAACCTTTTAATAAGACCAAACTAATGCACAAAACTAGATAGCTTTCATAAATTAGTAGTATGCAAATACTATGATTCTTGGAGTTGAAACTAGACTTCTGCTTCAAACAATTTTATTTTAATGATTGAGTCTGTCAAACACTTGTTCAACATTGTGTATTTCCTGTGGCGTGGTACTATGGAAAATTATACATATTTAGTAATTTCTTCTATCTTACTTGTAATTTATTTAAGTGCCAGCAATAGCTGCTCATACAGAAATTAATAGGTGGAAAATGGATCTTACAATGGAAATTTTATTATCGAGTCGTAAATGCCTCTTAACTTTAGACTTTATATTAGTGTATTAAGTTTTTCATTTGCATAGTTGATGTATTTTTTAGGAGTCCGCTTTGGTTCAGCGTGACGCCCAAATACCGTACGCTCTTTGCCCATCAGACTTCCATTTAATTTAAGCAGATATATCTACTTGTAAAACCATTTCATAGTCGACAAATAAAACAACTTTCTTTAGTTTCATTATTAAATATTTTATTAAATTTTCTTCAGTTTTAGCTCACTTATAGCTAAGCTTATATGGTAGCCACAGCCCTTGTTAAGGTTCTACTCCCTCTCCATTCCATTCTGTATGCATTTTCATTATAATTCTCTAATCGCGCTCTATTGGACAGGCCAGGCCTGGCATTTGCACAGTTCGCTGAGTTTCAATTGATTTGCCGGCAGTGGAGCAGAGTGTTAAATGCCAAATGCCAAATGTCGAATGCCAACTGCCAACTGCTTTGTTCCATATAAATTAAAAATACCATTTGCATGTCAGATTGACGGCGTTTAACCGTCCATTCGTAATTGAGTTTCGTGTTCGGCTCGAGCTGCTGTCATGATCAGTGTCCAGAAAAGTGCTTCATTAAATGTTGATGGGCAGTCGAGCCGAGTTGTTGCTGCAGCTGTTCTTGTGATGCACTTGAGTTGAACATTATTTTATTACGCATACGCACCGTTTGCTAATTACATCGAAAGTTTTGTAGCTGGTAGAACTTTTGGCGCATTATCGCCGGCATCAAATGCAAACTTTCGCCACTCGCCGGCTTAGCAACGGGCAAAAGTTTTGCATTTTCTTTGACATTAGCCGCCTGATGAGCTGTCAGCCAAGCAGCCAGATTGCAGCTGCCTCTATATATATAAGGAAATTTGTATATATATATAGAGAATTTTATACTTACTGCCTGTAGCCGTTGACAGCTGTTGAGAGACGGAAGCTAGACAACATTGTTTTTCTTGTTTCTTTTAAATAAATGTCAGCGCAGCTATATACAACAAAGCAAGTGCGAAAAATACCAAAAAAAATACTCAAAAAATACTGTCAAGCAAAGCATCAGCGTAGTCTCGAAATGAAAAGCATCCGCATCAGCATCATCAACATCAACATCATTATCATCATCATAGCATACAGGGTTTATATCAAAAGCAACATCAGGTGAGATATATTTAGTTCGTTTACTGGAGAACTGGGAATTTCTTGGGAGGATTTTCTCAACAAATAAAACACAAGCGCAATTTTTTTGTTGGTTTTTTAGTTTTTTGTTTTTTTTTTTATAGAGAGGGTAGTTTTCTCCGCTAAGGATTTTCAAAGTTTACTTTTATTTAGAGAAGTTCCTTTAATGATAATCATACTTATGCTTTTTGTTTGCCTTTTGCTTTTAAAAGTTTTCTTTTGTTTTGTTTTTCGTTTTTCTTTTGTTTTGTTAATAAATAGTTGTTGTTTAACAGCTAAATACATTGTTGTTATAATATTTTGAATGTGGTAATTGTATTTGTTCTTTTTGGTTTCTGTTCTTTCTGGTAATGTTTTTGACGTTTTGGTGTAGTTTTCTTTCTTTTTGTTTTTGTTTTTTTGCTGCGTTAAAATTCACTTACTAACTAGGTATTTTTTTTTTAATTTTTAATTAATTTATGTTGTTTTTAATTTTTAATTTATATTTTTGTCGTTTGTCTAAATTATAATTGTTTGGTTTCGTATTTGGTTTCTGGTTTAGCCTGGGCTGTTGTGCGGCACCGTGTTGTTTGTTTTGTCCTTCGAGTTCGTATTTCGACAAGTTTAAGAATCAATCATTTCTCTAAAACTAGGTATACGTAATCTATATGTCCATATATCTTAGTAGTTAGCGTCACTTAATATCCTAAATTGTAACAATAAGTTTTCTCTTTTGTGAGTATTATTTTTGCCATTTCGGTAACGTTTACACACATTTAAGCAATACATTTGTTTCGGTTTGGTTTTGGATATATAATTGCGGTATATATATGTTCTTATATTGAGTTTTAAACGCTTTGCTCGGAATGAACTTTAACACCAACTTACGTGCTAGAGAATTGAGTTCTATTTAAGTATCGAATATTGTTATTATAATAATCATAATAATCATAATAATAATAATCGTAATAATCATAATAATAATAATAATTATATATTCTTACTATTCGCTTCGACTCGGGCGCACCAAATGTTTTGGCACATGCTGTACTTCTCTAACGTGTGCGGCGTTTGCCAACACTGCCAACGGTCTTCACTTAGCAGCTAGATTAATTGAGTTTGGTTTGTTTTGTTGTTCGTTATTTGTTGTTGTTGTTGTTGTTGTTATACTATAACATGCACATTTCTTCATCAACTCATGAGTAGTTATGTAATGCGATTAACCATTATTTGTTGTCGAGATATTTGAATAATTTGAATATATATACGTTAATATATATATGCTCATATATGTGTATATATTAAGTATATGCTCGTTAATTGTAACATCTATAAATTGTTGTTGCCGGTTATATTTTATATATATTGTTAGAACTGGAGAAAAATCACTAGAATGTATATTTATTTAATATTTAAGTTTATATTGTTTATTTAACTTCCTTTAACTCCTCGCATCTCATATGACCCTCAACATTAAATTTTCTGTAAGTTTTACTAATGAAAAAACGATTAACACATTTATCGATTAATTTAATTTCCTTCGAAGGGAGGGGGTGCGGCGACGTGTGCTTTGAGCCAGCCTTGTGCCACAGCCAGAGCCCAGCTGACAGATAACAGATAACGGTATCGAAAGCATGACAATCGCATTGGGAGACTTCTCAAGAACCTCAAAAAACTTCGCTCGGTCCAGCGCCCAATTTTGGTGGCACCCTCGCACCCCTTTCGGCCGGACTCCGTGCCGGACTACTCGGCGTGCTTAATGCGCTCTTGGACGACGGACGGCGGACTGTCCGGGAAATTGGGAAATTCGTCTGGGCTGACGCTGTGGCACAATTGCAGTGCTTAAAGCAGTGGACACCTATGCTTATAGACTAGAACATTTATATAATTTAGCTTGAACTTTTAGCTTTGATTTCCGCTGTTACCCAGCCACGGAACGCCTGGAATTCGGCACACGGCGCCGTCTGGCAACGCTGCGTGCGCCGAATTTCCACAAAAGCGTTTTCGCGCCTGCGAGCCTAGGCTGAGGAACGATTCTATGCTCGCCCAGCTTCGGCTCTGCTCTTTTGATTATACTATTCCATCGTTTCGATTTTGAATTCGTAACTTTATATAATTCTTGTTGTTTTTTTTTTCTTCTTTGTTTCATTTATGTAACCACCAATACCTTAATTAATTTATGTGTTTTGTAGTTTTCGTTTTCTGTTTCATTTTCGTTTCGCCTTGTAGCTGGCTGCTACGGTTTGTGCTATTCCATTTCATGCGTTTCAATGCCAAAATGTTTCAATGTGTGGGTGTGTCTGTGTGTGTGGGTGAATTCCCTAGATCTTGTTGAATCTATTACGTTGCACTACGTGTATCCAACTTGGTTGCTTACTGGCTACGTCGGTTAGGTTATCGGTTATCGGTTATCGGGTCTCTATGACTTGGCTCCATTCCGCCGTTCCTTTTTCTAGCGTTCCTTGTTCAGGCATTCCGTTGCTTAACTTATTGTTTCGTCGTACCTCAGCTACTCGCTCTACCTCAAATAACTTTTCTTGAAGTTCTGCTGCGCTTATTATTAAGTTTTTAAGTTTTGTAGAGTTTATTGTTTTTCTCTTTTGTTTTTCTTAGTTGTTGTTGTATTTGTTGTTTGCGCGACTTATTTTTAATTAAATGTACGCTCTCCTCTCTTCGATTTGCTACTTGTGTTTGTATCTTAGAGTCAAATGTGCTTTGCTGCCGCTACATTAACTGTTAGATATTTAGTTCTTTAGCAAGATTTCTTTGCTTTGGTAACCTCAATTTTTTTTTGACGAGTGTATCTTGTGTAGTGTAGTGTAAAAGTGTTTTTTCTTTCTCTTTGTGTGTTTGCTTGTTTGTTGTCTTTTAACCTTCTGCTAAAAATTATAGTACTAATTAATGTTTAAGCGAAATCATAGGTAAAACTTAGTATTTTATTAAACGTAAACCCATTTCAAGAACTGTTTATATATATATATAAATGTATATATATATATATATATATATATATATATTATATATATATATATATATATATATATATATATATATATATATATATATATATATATATATATATATATATATATATATATATATATATATATATATATATATATAGATATATATATATAGATATATATATATTTATATATATATATTTGGATACTTGTTTCAAACAGTTGAACAGCGCTTCATTTTCAGCGTCGCTTTTACTATATAGTATTCTATATATATATATATATATCTATATATATATATATCTTGTCTATTTGAAAAATCAACCAGTCTAGTACACACTCCAATCTATATTTATATAAATTTGAAGCTGACTTCGCTGCGATTTCTCGTTCTCTAAAGTATTTGATTTCGTTTTTCTCTAAATGGGTTTTATTTTTCTCAACTATTTATCGTGGTATTTATCGCACTACGTTTAATCGTTATCGAGTGTGTGTTGTGTGTATTCCTGTGGTCTGCGTATATAATAATAATATATCTGACTAGTTAATGTTAAACATAGTATTAGAACTAAATCAATATTATCTTCGAGTAACTACAGCGTCTGCCTTTCGTTTAAATAGTTTCGTTTGCCTAAACATATATGTGAATATATATATATATGTGTGTATATATATCGTATATCAAATCATATGCGTATTCATATAATCGTATCGTATCATATAAGTTATATGCTTAATAGAAAAACATACGTAAAATATCGTCTATCGGTTTGCGTTTGCCTTTGCACTTGCTAAAAACAGAAAGCTCTACACAAAATACTTTGTTTTCGTTTCACTAAGTACATAAAATATTGATGTATAATGCGTTACTAGATCGGAACTAAGTGGTTTCATAGGTCCACCCGATAAATATGTTGTTTGTTGTTGTTTCTTTGTTTTCTTCATTCGTTTTAGCAGCTTGTCAAAAACTTATCTCAAAATCGTTTATAAATTTTTTCTTTTTCGTTTTATTTTGTTTGGCAAACTTTGAGGCGCGTCACAGGGCTGGAACGTTGGGAGTGAAACAGCAAGATCATTTGTTTCATTCCCACATTCCAGCCTGCCGTGCGCTTTTCGTATTTAGCTGCCTGGGTTTAAGTTAAAAACTTATTACAAAATATGTTCGTTCCGTTGCGGCCAGCCTGAGAGTTGCGTGCGCCGCGGAACGTTGGGAATGAAACAGCAAGATCATTTGTTTCATGCCCACGTGCCGCAGCCTGCAGCGTCGCTCCGAGGTCGGGCGAAACGGAAAAAAAAACCCAGTAAAGTCTGCCCAAAAATATTGCTGGGATTTGAGGCTTTTGGATTAAATAAAATACGTTAAAATAGTTGCATCTAGGGTTACCAAAGAGCTTTGGCCTCAGTTTCGACTACATAGAGACATATGATGCGGGTGGGTTACAGTTATCGAGGCGAAGAGATTTACTCAGTTTCTGGCATACGATATGGATAGCGCTAGCGCTGTCTATGTGTGTGCGGGGAGGATGTGTGGGATGTAATGCAATGATGATGATGATGATAATGATGTTGATAGAAAATGAAGAAATACCAGAACATAGGCGCTACGAATGGATGGTGCATGCTTTAACTGAAAGATCAAAGAACGACTACAGACGATAGCTAGAAAGGAACGGAGAGATGAACGAAACAGCGAGCAACGACGAGAGCGAGCGAGCGAGAGCGATGCGATGCAATGCGTTAGAGACAGAGACAGAGAGAGAGACAGAGAAATTATAGACAAAGAGAAATAGAGACGAGAGACAACGATGAAAGCCGTGTACGAGTTGAACTCATTCATGTTGTTGTTGTTTGTTTTGTTGTTGTCTTTGTTGTTGTTGTTGTTGTTGGGATTATATATTCATATATTTATTTAAGATTGAGTTTGATAGAGTGGAATAATTATGAACTTAAGCTTAGATTCTGACGGCATACCAAGTAGCACAAGCTGCCCCGACCTCCACTCCAGTTACTCCCGTTGCGCCCCCCGCTCAGTGCCAGCGCCGGCGACGCTGCATCAGGATCTGCTCGTGCACGATCTGCCAGAACTTGCCGTGCAGCCAGACGAGCAGCAGCACCAGCTGCATCAGCAGCGGCCACTGCTGCAGCTCGTGGCGCGTGCGCCGCTTCAGCTGCTGCAGCCGCGACTTGGGGCCGCCCAGCAGGCACTCGTGGGCGCCGGCCGACGGCGGCGGGGCGTAGCTCAGATTGTAGTTGTAGTAGTAGTAATAGTTGTTGTTGTAGTGCTGCAGCTCGATCGGCTCGAGATCTAGGGAATCGCCAGCTTGGCCGCCGCCACATCGACTGCTCGCTAAATAGTTGTCATTGGGATTATTATTTTTGTTGTATTTAGATGTTGTTGCTGCTGCTGTTGTTGTTGCTGCTGTTGTTGTTGCTGTTGCTGTAGCTGAATTGGTTTTAATGTGATTGTTGTTGTTGTTGTTGTTGATATTGTTGTTGTTGGTTGGATGTTCATCATTACGGTATTTCTGTGGTTTGCGATAATATTACATGATGATACACTTGCCCTTTTCAGCCCACGGATTGTTCTTCTTATCCGGCGCATTGATCAAGGGATCATTCTTTTCGTTCTCCTCAATAAAGGAGCGCATTCTGTGAAGGGAAATGGAAGAGAGTGGAGAGAGAGAGAGAGAGAGAGAGAGAGAGAGAGAGAGATTAGTTGAGGGAAATTTAAGAATATTAAAAACTTAAAGAATATTAAGACTAATAGTTGATTAATTATAATGGTTTATTTACCGAATATTTAACTTAATTTAGCTGAATTTTAATTGAGATTAATTTTTAAATATTTCTTAGAATTAAGAATTAATTTATAAATAATTAAAAATTAATTTTTAATTCAAAACATAAGCTTTGACTTCATTTCTTCCTTTAAATTTCATATTTTATTATTACTTATTAATGACAACTTAATGTTCCTCTAGATTCTGGGAGCTATTGGTGATAACAATCACAGAATATATTATTGAGGAGAGTAAACAGTCATGCGTTGTAAGTAGACAGAATGTGTAAGGGGATATTTAATATATATTTTATGTCAAGACCTAGATAGCTCACTCTTGTAAGCTGTGGCGTCTGACCGGTATCTTAACCCTAGTGCGAAGGTGAGCAGATTTTTGGACTACTGTCTCTAGACTCGTGTTCAGGCTTTAGGTGAGAATATAATTTTTTTAAATTATTTTTTCACCGCCTTTAGGATTTTGCCTCCAATTTTTGGTACCTTACAGTCTCTCTCTAGTTCACTAGCTCCCATTTATCAAGGAGCTTCTTAGTGTTTTTAACTAAAGACATCGAAATTTATTTAAGTGCAGCTTGGCTAGCAGCTAGCATACTCTTATAGATTTTGATCTTGTTTTCTATAGATTGTTTAAGCTGCTCAACAATTTCTTGAATATATAAATATTTACTTTACTTGTTTTATATTTTCTCACAAAAATCTTCGATTTCAGACTTAAATATTTTATATTTTCTTACAGAAATCTTTGAATTCAGACTGACAATACAATAGTCTAAGACGCTGTTAAGCTATGCAAATAAATAATACCTCAACTATAAAAGCAAAGCGCAACAAAGCACCACATATTTGACTTTTAAAATAAAAATAAAAAATATATATATAATATGTATAATATATAAATAAATGTTGTAGCTTTTTGCTGTACTTGCTTAATCTGGAAAATTGCCAAATATACCAGTAAGTAACATCAATTTCATCATAAAATATACTAAAAATATTTAATATTTATATTTCAGCAGGAGAAGCTGAGAGGCAGAAGTTGAAAAGAACTGTAAGTAATTTGCATTTTTCATTTTATTAACATTCACATTTGATGAACACGAACATTTAATCTGCCAACTTGACTCGGCTCCACCAAGTTCCTCCTTTTACACTTAGACAATAAAATCTCATTCACACTCAAATGACAATGTAAGCCTTTCTAGTCGCTCCCTTCCTCAATAGAATAAAAAAGCTCACTTCACATAGTTGCATATCTTCATATTCTATAACTACTTGTCCACCTCGCTTAATCCTACTTGGAGCATCATAAAAGATGTAAGCTGCGTCCGCTCCCCCCCGTCCCCCCCGATATGGAGCAGAAATCAAGCCATTTCAAAAATTGCATAATGGCAGCGAGCTTAGAGCTAAGCAGATATAAAATGAAGCACGCTTCAATGGGGCCCGCGTGGGGCCGAGGGTCGCCACGGCCAGTGTCCGCTCCGGTTCGCAATAAACAAGGCGATGGCAAGTGGGGCGTGGGGCTTGGTGGTGGGCAGCAGCTTTTATGCTAATCTGCACGCAGATGGACATTAAAAATGTTTAACGGCAAACGCAAAGTGTAGAGGACATCGGATATACCCTACTCACGTTGGGTTTCGCCTTGTTGTTGCCTTTGTTGTAATACACTTATCCTTTAACGCCATAAAAATGGCTGCCCTCGTCGTTTGCATTTGTCTTCGCTCTGTCGTCTCTCCGTCTATCTGTCTCTCCGTCTGTCTGTTCCCCCTGTCTGGCCATTTATTTTCCTTACTTTCGTTGAAGACGAAATTTCGTGCACTTTTCCTTGCCACGTTTTCATTTGCTTTTCTTTTCTTTTCTTATTTTTTCGCTTGAAAATTCGCAAGAATTTATTTATTGAGCAAGGTTGAGGGGGAGGTCAGAGGGGAGCATAAGAAATGACATAGTCGTTCGTTACAGTGCGCAGATAAAAGTATACGCACAGACAGACTGCGTGGCACATGCTTTGCATTTCAATTTAGTGCGTGAATTGTTTACTTTGCATTTACCCCGACGGCCACATTTATTTTCGTTTTTCGGTCACGGCTCACGCGTCGAATGCGTTATGTTTTTTTTTTATGAAAAAATAATATTTATTGCCCAGCGATTGGCGCATGGAAAAAATGAGTTTATTTATATTGCTGCATTTAATTGTTAAAACTGATTTAAAACTAAAAAGGAAAAATGTGAAACGTAAAGGCCATTATCATTAGCATTATATCATTTTTCATTTTGCCAACGGCTTATGCGGCGTATGTGTAATGTTTTGCATATAAAAATAATATTTATTAGCAAACAATTTGAGTAAAAAACAGCGAATATGCAGATTGAAGCCTAGTTTGGTTATTCAATAATAAAAACTGATTTAAACTAAAAAATAAATACATTTAATGCCATGAGAGAAAAAAATGAAAGGCCATTATATAAACATTGTATCATTTAAGCTGCGGGCTAAGCGGCCTATGAGTCATTTGTGTATGCATATAAATTTAAATTAAATAAATCAATTATATTTATTTAATAGAAGCAAGTATTTAATACGAAAATTCATTTTTTAAATGTTAAATAAATAAAAGAAAATGTAGAATAAATGCGTAATAATACATAAAGGATGATAGGAAAATAAATAAAAAATATAGTTTATAATATATTAGTATTGAATAAAAGATAAAAATAAATTATCACAATTCTTATTATTAAATGTTAATATATTAATTAATTTGAAAATTTATTTATTCATTTGAAAAATTATGTATTAAAATTATGTATTAATTTAATAATTAATTAATTTATATTTTATATATTTCTTATAATATGTTTATTAACAAACTGTTAAATTTATAGTTTTTTATATATTTTTATAAAATTATCCATTTATGTTAAATTTCTACATTTATTTATTATTCATATATATCTTTTTTTTATTAATTTATAAATTGTAAATATTATAGCTTTATATATATTTTTATAAAATTAATTATACATTTTTGTTGAGTTCATACATTTATTTATTTTTTTATATAATTATTATTTATGTATAAAACTTTTTTATTTAAAAATTTTATATATTTATTGTTATATATTTATTTTAATTTATATATTTATTTAAATTTTTTATATATTTATTTAATTTTAAATTATTTATTTATTTACATTTTATATATTTTTTATATATATCTAACACGAAATAACTTTCTTTAAGTTTATAAATTGTAAATATTATAGATTTATATATATATTAAAAAAATTAATTATAAATTTATATTGAGTTCATACATTTATTAAATTTTGTAAATATATTATTCATTTATAAAACTTTTTTTATTTAAAAATTGTATATATTTGTCTAAATTTGTTATATATTTATTTTATTTTATATTAGTTATTTATTTAAATTTTATATATTTTTAATATATATCTAACAAGAAATAATAAATATTTAAATTATATTTAAATAACAATTTACATTCTATAACATTCATCTATAAATAAATCGCAATATACATATATATATATATATTTATAAAAAAGGATTTGCTTATAAATTAGTATTATATTAAATTGTAATTAGTTATATAAATATTTATACAACATTAATTTATATAAGCACCATTCTTCACTTCTATTTCAATGCCGCAATATTTGAGCCTTGGCCTTAGCCTTAGCCTCTTTGATTTCTGTTTGTTTATTGTTAATTGTCTTGTTTGGATTCAATCTCTTATTGTTTAACTGCCAATTGTCTGGCTATTTGGCTTTGTTTGCACATTGTCGCATTTGTTGTTGCCTGTCTATTTGTTTGGCTCTAACTAGTTTCTGCTTGCGTCTGTCTATCTGTCGTAACTTGGCCTCAAGAATTGCTGTGTTTTTTTTTGCGTCTGTTCGGCATTTGTCAATTTGCATTTATGTGGGATTCGCTTGGCACATGTTTTCCGCCTGCGCTCATTAGTTTTGTTTGCCTGCCATTAGGGGTTGGGCGCCTATAAAATGGCGGCACACGTGCCGTATACGCAATTCCATTTGCAGCAAACGTGTGCATTTGGCAAACTATTGTGTGCGGCTCGGGCAGGTGTGTGTAGGCGCACGACACGCCCACTCATGTTGCCGCATTTATGCATAATTTAACTAAACAAGACCTTGTCGACTTCGTTGTCCTTGTATGGGTCGCCCTCCCTCCCCCCCTCTCTCTCTCTCTGTGTAGGCGTTTCTATTTCCTTGCTCATTTTCCGCATCAGCAGAGCAAAAGGCAGCGGCAGGTGAGCGGCGGGCGCATGTGGCACAGAATAGGTTTAGCTAGATACATAAAACAATGCCCAGCGAGGCTAATGGGCTTATGACTCTGCGGTTTTTGGCTTGTGCAGCCGGAAAAAACCTACAGGCGTTGCGCGCACCCCTCGCCCCCTCGCCCCTCTCGCTCTGTACGCCCCTGAAACAGCCCCAAAATCCAGCAGCTGAATGCGAAGGCGACAGCGAAAGTATTTTAGCCCCCAAACAAAAGGCCAAGGGTTCCATTTTTTTTGTGCTTTTGGCTTGCTTTGGGTTACGCTTCGACAGTCAAGACCGTTGTGAGTGGGCGCCATGTGGGGCGGGGCGCTTTGGCCTAAAAAGGCAGTCAACAAAGTTGTTATGATGACGTTTTTTTTCCTGCTTCTTCTTCTTCTGCTTTTGCTCTCGCTGTGCGAGCGAAAGTAAAGTCGTGTTGGCTCTATGACATTTCATTTTGTTGCGGGGCAAATGCTGCTGCTGCTTATCATGTATTTATAATGAGCGCATTAGCAAGAAATGTCCAGAAAAGGTTGCCCAAAAATCGACTAAGAATAAGAGAGGCAGAGGGAGAGTAGGAGAGAGAGAGAGAATAAGAGAGAGAGAGGGGGAGAGGGAGCGAGTGTAAGAGCGCGTGAAAGAGACTAAGGCAGGGCGACTTTGCTTTAAGTGTTTGACTCGTCGAGATTTACATTTGGCGCACTTGCTTTAGGTCGCAAATTTTGTGATTCGCTTTAAAATTTATAGCATACTTTTTAGCGCAAGCTTAAAGAGTTGGCTCTTGAGGACTTCAGTTAGCAAGATTTAATGATGTTAATGTTTATTTAAATTAAATATAATTAATTTAATTCAGTTAGCCAGATTAATTGATGTTAATATTCATTTAAATTAAATAATAATTAATTTAACTTAATAATTCAGTTAGCCAGATTTAATGACGTTAATATTTATTTAAATTAAATATAATTAATTTAAGTTAATAATTCAGTTACCCAGATTTAATGATGTTAATGTTTATTTTAATTAAATATAATTAATTTAAATTAATATAATAATAATTAGCCAGATTTAATGATGTTAATGTTTATTTAAATTAAATATAATTAATTTAAATTAATAATTCAGTTAGCCAGATTTATTGGTGTTAATATTCATTTAAATTAAATAATAATTAATTTAATTCAATAATTCAGTTAGCCAGATTTAATGACGTTAATATTTATTTAAATTAAGTAATAATTAATTTAATTTAATAATTTAATAATAGGCATATTTGTTATAGTTCTCTTCTTATCTTAAATAACATTTTTTATTTTTGACTTAACTTTTTGCTTTTATTTTCACATTTTAAACTTTTGTTCTTCTGTCTTTTCATTGTTGATTTTAATTAAACAATATGTATAGATAATATATATAGAATTTGTGTATCAATTATCGATATATTCTAGTTCAAATTATATTTCTTCTCCTCTCATTCCTCTTCATTCAGTCTCAGAATTCGCTCGAACTATATTAACCCCACTTCAAGTCAGCGCTGCCCAACTCAAGCTCTGCCTTTAAATTCCAGGGTATTAATAGATTTGCCAGGCTAACGATGATGTCATCGTCAGCTGTGTGGCAAAGTTTGCGCATAACTGAAAGACGCATTTAATAAGCAATGGCACGAAAAGAGAGAAAAGTTGATGGAATACGAGCGAAACACAAAAAGTTTCACTCGCGCTGCAAGACGTGCCGCAGCTGTGGCAAATAGCTTCACTGGCCGCTGGCCTCAGCCAATTGAAGCTGCATTGAGAGCGCTCCGTCCGTCCGTCCGTCCGTCATTTGTCATTCGTCGCATTCAGCCACATGCATTGGAAACTAATTCAAAAGCTTTAATTAAATATGTGCACTCTTGGCCATTCGTTGCCGCGTGGCTTTTATGGGCTAATTAAAAGCACTTCCGCCGCAGCGACTGCCGCGACGTGGGGCTAGGGCGTGGCAAGTGCGTGCCGCAGTCATCTGCCATCAGCAGAGTGGATTCTGCGAGCAGTTCGCTCTCATGGCCGGGACATTTATTACATTAAGCAGGGCTCATACATTTTGTGACCTTTCGGGGATTCGGTGGAATATTGATGATGCTGGCGTGTGTCTGATTGCCACGGATATTTTTCTATAAATCATAGACATTTCTCCTAACGTTCTTAATTATTTTAGTGGATTTTTGGCAAAGGAATGTGTGTGTATTCAAGATGAGGTAATATTTCGTTATGAATATATAATTTTGGCTAAATTGCAGCTATATTTTAGCTTTTTAAATGGGTTCCCTATGTCAGATAATTACAAGAAGAAGCTATTCAGCACATAATGAAGGTATTATATATAATAGTTAAATTTCAATTGATATACATTTTTTATGAATTAATGGCGTCTGGGTTTTAAATGTAATAAAAAATAACATGTTAGAAACATAGTAAATGAAGCCAATAAATATGTATTTAGCCGTAAACAGAGTTAGATATATAAATATTTAATTAAATATTATATATATATATAAATATTTAAGTAACTATTCTAAATTTATAAATATTTAAATAAATATATTAATTTTATTAATTTATTTTTATTTCAGGCCAAAAATGACAAATTTCAACAGCCTTAAAGATAATCAGTTGTTTAACAGTCGTCTGTCTGCTCCAGCATTAAAAGAAAATAGCATAACAGAAATCAGAACAGCTCAATTGTCATTAACACTGCGAGATTAACTGAGTGGTTTACTGCGAGTTAACATGAGAGCTGTCCAAATATTGACACTGAGAGCCTTTGCACGGCCGCAATAAGTGAGAGCCGCAACTACAATACTTCGCGAGAATGAGTACACACGAAGCCCACAGCAAAGCGGAGAGCGCAACGTGGATCACAAGTGTGAGAGGGAAACTTGCAGTGGAGAGGATTTAAAAAATTTGAGTTGCGTGTGGGCTGCACACAGACTATTTGGAGAGAGCGAGTGCACACGAGACCCTCAGCTGGGCGACCAGAAGTCACAGAGCGTAAATTGGATCGGCCGATGATAGATGAACTGAGCATCTTTTTGGAAGTTAAGTTGAGCCCTTTTCTAATAGCTGCGCTGAGCACGCGACTATTTGGGAGAGAGAGATAGAGCGCGCACACGAAGCAGGTAGACGCACAGAAGGCAAAGAACGTAAGGCAAAGAACAAAAAACTCTGCCCTTTGCAAATAGTTAAGCTGAGCGGCTGCACACATACACATATCCACGTTTTTCTCAAGCGTACGTACATACATATGTATGTAGATAATAATGTTGATTGCCTATTGTGTTAATGGGAAAGAGATATAGTCTGCTTGTGAACTCAATTGTTCGCGAATTTTCGATTTAAACAGGCCATCAAATTAAATATGCATGCATTCTTATCACGTAATTATTGTCTTCTATAATTATATCATATTTTTTTAATTGCCAAAAAGCAGCTGCATTATTATTGATTAATTTCACATGGCAGATTAAATTGCATTGAAATTGACTCATCATTTATACACACATACATATAAACATGCTTAATAAAATTCGACTCATTTGAATTTTACTTTAAATCCACAGATGAGCGCATGAGACGAATGCATGAAGAACAGCTTGGCACGAAAATAAAGTGGAATTGAGCGTGCTCGTAAAAGTTGCTGAGAGGATCCACATGCACACATACATGTGCATATTTGACGCTTGAATATCATGCAATAGAGACGGCGAAGCAGTGTGGATTATAAGAGCGTGGGAATTATCTAAGCTGAGTGCTTATTGATTTAATGCTTGCTCAGTTGCTCGCGTGATTTCGTGCGGATCACACGTTTCACGCATTACTTTTTTTTATTAAATTATATACATGTTTAAAAATACATATATATTTTTATTAACGTATTTGAATTAAAGTTGTTTGAATGTAAAAATATTGTAAATATTGTTAATAAAGAAAATGTTTTTAAGTGACTTTAAAAAAATATATTCACAATTATAGACGAATTATATTTGTTATGTGTATTCTTAACGAAATTCATTGGTTTCCAGTTGACCCATATATATCTTTGGTTCTATAATACCATAGATATAGTCCTGGCAAACCTAGAGGATCATATTTTTGATATATAAGCAAAAATATGATCTAAAATATGTATGTTCTCTTTCAGCTGCCCCAGTTTAATGCCCTTCTTCTCCGATGGTTCCTAGTTGACTAGATTATCTTTGAGTATATCATACCATAGATACAGTCCCAGTGAACCTAAAGTGCAAAGCCTTGAAAAATTCGCATTCGAATGATCCAGAAAGACCAACTGCAGCCCTTTCACATAGCAAACGCTGTTGCTGCTGCGCAACTGACTTAACAGCTACTGAGCAGCAGACTCAACAGCTGAAGCTGCTCTTGAGTAGAATTTTTAACATCACTCAATTTGATTGAGTCGTTATTTAGCAGAAAGCTTACGATCCACACTGTTAATTAACATAATTATGTTAGTTAACATTTTTCATTGTGCTAATCATTTCTGTTCGCCTGGTGCTTCTGTCGAGTTTCGGGGCAAAATCGTGGCCGAATCGGATTAGGAAGCGCCGCCCCGTTAACAGCACTGCACTATTGAGTGATTTTATTTAACATTGACCTTACGTTCCACTCTGTTAGTTAACAGTATTGTGTTATCTAACATTTTTTGCCCCCTACTAATCATTTCTGTTGGCCTGGTACTTCTGTTGTATTTTCAGTCACATTTGTGACCCAATCGGGTTGGTTAGCGGTGCCCCTTGAAGCTATGCAACGAAATCTTTATTTTGCTGCATTTTTTGAATGCACTTGAAATTGTTATTCAGCCAGAATTTCAGCTTAAACTCGATGCCCGAAAATAAATACAACGATTTTTTTTGTGGAGTTTTCAAATATTTATTTATTTCCTTTATATAACTTAATTTTACTAACAATTGTATTATTCCTCAATAAAAGCCGATCCGAAAAAGATATGCGAGTCATCTCATTTTTAAGATCTGGAAATAAAATATAAAAAATATGTTTTTAACTGCTTTCTAAGGATACTTTAAGAATAACTCTACTTACTTAGTTTTGCTCCAACTCTAACTGCAGCAGCAGCTGCATTTGCTGCCCATAAATCATGTATAATGGATGTATATCTCTGCAGTTCCTTAATCACTGTCGACTACGGCATGCAGGACTGCCAGCAGATGTATATATTACTCCAATATACTTCAATTTATTTGAATGTCCAGCTGAGAAAGGAATAACAATTTATTTAGTTAGGGAACTAAGAATATGCACTTACCTCAGAAGTCATAAAACGTTCACTTTACCTGTATTGCGATAGATAGTTTTGGTTTATGTTCTTGCACTGTTTGCTAGAATTATTATTCTATTTGATTCACTTGGACCGTCACAATGGTATCATAACCAAGGCGACAGGCTCCATCAAAATTAGATTATTTTGTCCAGAGCTGATTTGGATATAGTCTGCATACGACAAAATCCGATACAGCTGCTGGGTACTTTATGTATATACTTTACATAAGAATTATATGTCTATATAAAGACATTCACGAATACTTTATATATATTTAAATTCTATAAGGCTTGAAGCTGGCTTTCAGGTAAACTCTTATACTAATTTAAATCAAATGTTTCACTCGAGTCAACATTTTTAACGTCTTGTTTATGAAACATCGATATGTTTATATAACAATAGATAAAGATATATAAATTTTTTTATTATATAACTAAAATTAATTCTATTCCTTTAGATGTATTTTCAAAAATATAGATATATACAGAAATATTGATTTTAATACATATATTTTAATACATAATAAAATATATATATACTATATATATCTATAATACCTATGTATACTATATTGATACTCTACTAATTATTACTATAAAAATATTTAAGCCAACATCTATTTCTTTCAATTAAACGATTAATATAGGCTTCTCTATGAATATATAACTAAATACCGAGAAACTTGTACGCCATTAATTATAAATACCTGCTGCCTGGCCTCACCCCCAACAAATCTTAGCCGTATGCACGCTACACTTCAATACATTTGCTTACCTTTGGCCATGGCAGCCCCCACCTGCCCGGTCCCCCCTAAGTGGACGGCTCCACATTCGTCTTTGTCTATGCTTTTGTGGTTTGCTTGAAACGACAAACCCTAACACGATTTAAATGTTGATTTATGACAACAAGGCACACACACACGCACGCATATCTGCAATCTAAGCACCTGGATTCATGGTACGGAAAAACATTATTTATTGATAGCCTCGCCTCGTCCACATTCTCGGCATCTAACGACTACAATAACCGCAGCAGCAGCAGAAGCCGCTGCTCTGCTCTGCTCTGTATAATCTGTAGCAGCTTTGCGAGAATTCCAAACACCCAAATAACACAACAGCCCCGAATACCTACCTACCCCTACCTACCACCCCTACCTACCTCCATCACGCACCCTCGACAGCCTCCAACATAAATTTCATATTCAGTTTGTGTAAACAAAATGTGACAGCCACATGTCAATTCGCATTAGTGTGTGTGTGTGTGTGTGTGTGTGTGTGTGTGTGTGTGTGTGTGTGTGTGTGTGTGTGTGTGTGTGTGTGTGTGTGTGTGTGTGTGTGTGTGTGTGTGTGTGTGTGTGTGTGTGTGTGTGTGTGTGTGTGTGTGTGTGTGTGTGTGTGTGTGTGTGTGTGTGTGTGTGTGTGTGTGTGTGTGTGTGTGTGTGTGTGTGTGTGTGTGTGTGTGTGTGTGTGTGTGTGTGCGTGTGTGCGTGTGTGTTTTACTCTTATCTTTCCATAACTCCTACTCCCACTTCCACTCTCCCTCTCATCCCCTCACTCCATTCCCTCTCCCACCCCCTTGCCTTTGTGCGCCTGCAAAAATTTCATTTCATTCATATTTTAATTGTTTACGCATAATTGCCAGAAGCGGGCTTGACATAAGGAGGGTGAGGGGTAGGGGTATATATATATATATATATATGTGCATCCCACCCCTCGCCCGGCTAAAGTGTTTCCCACTTTAGGCTCTAAAATTATGGTTTAGTTGCTAGCGTCTCGCTCGACCTTCGCCATAAACTAATTTCTAGCTCATTTCACAATTGTGTGAGTGTGTGTGCGTGTGTGTGTGTCGTCCTTCGCTGTGGCTATGCTATATTTAGCACACTTTTAGGCGCAACAACACAAGGCGCAGCCACTTGAAGCCCTGCCAAGCAGCCCCCACCACCACCACCACCACAGCGAAAGCCCGCTAAGTTGAAGCATTTTGTTTTCATTCAAAATATGCGAATATTTACATATGCATATGAGTGTGTGCGGGTGTGAGAGAGCGAGGGAGAGAGTGGGTGTGGGTGTGTGTGTGAGGCGAGCTGACTGCTAATTGTATTTAAATGCGCATTATTTAAATGTTGCTGGATATTTGCAGGTGTTGCCCGTCAGACAAATTAATGTAAAGACTCAATCGTCAGATAACCTGTGCGAAATGCAATCAGATATTGTAACTCAAGAGAAATTATTATTAAAATAATTAAAAAAAGTAATAAGTAAATTAATATAATAATTATTATAATTTTTTCATTTCATTATTTAATTAAATTATTATGATAATAATTATAATTTAATTTTCATTTTTTCATTATTTTTATTTTATCTATAATAATAATATTTAAAGCAGTAAAACATAATTTTAATATAATTGTCATTAAAATTATTATAATAATAATAAATAAAATTAATAATAAATGAAGTCATCATTATCATTATGAATAACGTTGCTTGATAAGCAATTGTAGATATTTTTAGGTATTTTTAAACTAAATTTCATTTTTGTTTCTTTCAGATTCATTTTTACAAGCTTTAAATTATTGTGTGAATGAATGTGATAAAACAAAGATGCCTTATTAGAAGAGAAGTCTTTGATTTTTCTAAAAACAATACCATTTTCAAAAGTACAACCTAGTTAAAGGAATGCTGAACACAATTCTCAATTAGAATACATATTATAGAAACGCTTTACATTGAAAATCAATGTGGAACAATGCCTAGTTCCAGGCAAAAAGTTAGCTCAAGCGAGAGATGTAACAGCGAATGCACTCAGACTGACGAATCAGAATGATATATAATGCATTTATAATAATAAAAGCGTATTGTTATTGCTATGGTTTATTGCTATTATTATTAGTATATAGACAGCTTTATAGATTTTTCGTGCAGCTTAAGGCAATTTAGGCAGGTTTTTCCCTTAAATTCTCAGAAAATGTATTTTATTATTGTACGCAATTTGTGGGAAATACGAGCAAGCAAGTTCGGCTCTGGCGCTGTTTGCCTTAAATGCTATACATATGTATTTAATATAGTCGATCTCGACAAAGCAAAGCTTATGCTGCAATCGAACGATGTTTAGTCTCTCCTATGCTCTGCAATGTTTGATGCTCGAACTACGAACTCAGGCTTAGCATGATCAAACCGAAACCTAAACCGATCAAACCAAACGAACGGAATGGAAAGGAACGACTAAAGTCTCTTAGCATAAAAAAATCTCTGACTAGCTAATTCATTGTTGTAGGTAGGGCCCAACAATTAGTATATTTCTATCATTATCAAACAATTTTATTTCTATCATTATCAAACAATTTTGTTTGTCCATTGAGCTTCTTCTTCTCGTTGATAATGTTAGTAGACAATATGATATATATTAAACCTTCTCTTATTCAATTACTAAAATCTAGCAACTCTCATTTGCACACTTTTCACAGAGTATTCATATGCATAAAATTACATTTGCCTCTCGCATGCCATAAATTCCATGAAATATGCAAATGCAGCTTAAATATGTGAGGCATTTCATTAGCCGTAAACAAGGATTAAAATGAAGAGCAACAAGATACAGTAAATATTTTCAAAAAAATGAAGAACGAGCTGAAATGAAAATAGGTGTTATATAATTAAATACATATAAAATATATAAATAAATAAAAATATAATATATAAATACATAAAGACAGAATATATAAATAAATAAAAATATATTTAAATAAAATAATAATATATACACTTTAAATATATATAATTGCTAAAATATTAACATAAAAATCTAACAATTGTGACATTTTAATATTATTTATGAAACATCATATTTTCATTCCTCCACACTCAGCAAATTGTTTGTCTTTTATAATATTTTTTAGTTTAAATTAATATTTAATTTCGCTTTAGTATTATCTTATGTAAATAATAAATATCTGCAAAAAATTGTATATAAAACGAAATATATACATTAATCAAATAATATTTATTTTCATTAAATATATAGAATATTTTATATTTTATTTATTTATATGCATTTTTTATATTTTTTTATATTTATTATATATACTCTAAATATTTATTAAAAATATATATATATATATATATATATATATATTTGGTTTTCCTCTAATACATGCCAAACTCTCTAGATATTATATTGTGTATCTAATATTTTCTTACTATAATATATATATTCTCTCTCCCTCCAATCCTAGCCTTTCCTCTACAGCATAAATATTATTTTCCCATAAATATATATATTTTGTCTCTTTTTCAATTGCTCTCGAGTCCCGCTCCCGCTCCCTCTTCAAGTTATTTTATTTCTCGTATCAATTCGTTGCGCCAGCTGAACTCGACATTTCCATCTGTTCCGCTCAACTGATTCTGGAATCTTTGCGAATTACGGGTTAGCCTTAGCCCGAGCTGCAGGAAGTCAACATTCGTTAGAGCTGAATGCAAAACTTTCAATGCATTTCAGCCAGATCTGAGGCTGAGTCGGGACTCAGGGGAGAATGTGGCATTGCACGTTGCACGTTGCACGTTGCACAAACAGCAGCCGGAAAGGCAGAGTGCAATCAGAGAAAAAAACCAAAAAAAAAAAAAGAAAACTCTGAATGCGAATTGTGCAATGAATGGCAAAATGCGACTAAGCAGCTGGATAAGGCCAGCAGAACCTACAAGAGATTGAAAGGGAGAGGGTGGGGGCGGGAGGGGCAGCTTTAGCTCTCTTCGAGCCGGGTATTTACGACTTGTGACATCTGTCGGCCGTTGTCTGCGCCCTGATTTTGTTTGCATTTCAATTGGGAATCGGTGAGCCAGCTCCAACGGGCCCCAGCTCGACACGCGCTAATCGCTGGCCAGGCACGGCCTAGGGGCCTGGGCTCACCTGGCTCAGCAGCCCCACTCGATGTAAACTTTTTCAGCTTTATTATGCAGCAGAGTTGCCATCGCCAGCGCCATCGCCAGAGTTGCCATCGCACGAGCATCCTTGGCATTTTCTTAACCACTTTCGGGCCGCACTCGACTTGTGGCAATGCCCTCGCCCCGTTGCCCTTGCCTTTTCATGAATAACAAATCAGGCTGAAAGACAATCCGTGCCCGGTACGCTCTATGGCCTGGACGGCCAAAAGCCGCAAGTTCTTAGTTCTCAGTTCTCAGCTTTTTTTTAGTTCTATGCATACAAAATACAAAACGACAACGAAAATCCGTAAGACAAAAAAGAAACGAAATTGTTTAGCATGGCAAAGGGTTGAGCGGGGCGTGGCATAAAATGTGGGGCGTGTGTGTGTGGGGCTTTATAACTGCACTCGAAATGCTTTGCAGGCCTGCTGCTGCTGCTGCTGCTGCTGGTCCACTTTTGTTGAATTGAAAAGAAATTGTGCAAAAAACACTTGAGCCGAGTTCTTCACAGCATCATCATCATCATCATGATGATGATGTTGATCATCATCATCTGGCGACTGCTCATCAGCTGCGTTGTCGTTGCCGTCAAGTGTTTGTCAAAGTTTGCCTGCGGCGACGGCTCCATAGAAATTTTGTTGCAAATCAAATGACGTGCGACAAGTGCGGCTTGGCCCAGGCTATCATGTGGCAACTTGCCTGAATGGAATGCCTCGCCGCCGCCCCAAGGCCGCACTCAAAATCGAAAAAGAATAAAAAACATAAGAAACAAAAAAACAAGTAAGAAAACTCTAGTCGGGCGTGACCGACTAGGGGATACCCTGAGCCCCGTCGTATCTGTGTTTTTCATAGAATTTTGGGGGGATTCGGGGCCGGTATCCAAAATATAACAAAATTCAAAATTCCATAAAATACATATAAAGCTAAATATAAAATTAGGTGTCTCTAGCTTAAAAGATGGGCGAGCTATAATTTTTTAACTGAATTTCAATTTTGTTTTTAATCGATAACAATTAACTGGGGATAGTTATCGATTTTTTTAAATAAGTCCGATCTGCGCGTGCTATACACGAATCTACAAAAAAAGTTTCAAATCTCTAGCTCTTATACGGGCTGAAATCGGCGCGTTCAAACATACGGACAGCCGCACATGGTCAACTCGATTTCTCTTGTCGTCCTGATCAAGAATATATATACTTTATGGGGTCTGCCACGCCTCCTTCTGTGTGTTACATACATCCAAAAAAAAAAAACCATTATACCCTGATTTCCCATTTTCAATGGGCTCAGGGTATAACAATCGAGTGGCTCTAGGCCTGGTTGTGACCTGGCTGAACGCCTTGCGGCCAAAGTTCACTTGCCACAAAATGTTGCAAATGCAACGATTGAATATGCGAACTTAAGCTAAGCCTGCGCTATATATGCTAATATACCTGAGAGAGAGAGGGATAGAGAGACAGAGAGAGAGAGAGAGAGAGAGAGAAAGAGATGGATGGAGAGAGAGCGAGAGAGCGGGAGAGATTAATTGAACAATGGCCACACATTTATTTCGATTGCAAAATAAATTCAATTTGGGAAATCATTTAAAAGCAATAAGCAAATGCAAAATGCCAACAAATTGTGACACACTCTCACTCTCACACACACACACTCACACACACCGACAGCAAGAGCTTAGCATAGAGATTTGCAGCGAGCCCATTGCGTATGCAGGACACGCACGCACACGGATACGGACTCATTCGAGCGCTTAGGCATGTGAAACGGCTTAAGCACATAATTTCGAGACGTCGTTCGATAATTACAGGTGCCAGGAGCGATAGCTCTATAGCTGTAGCCCGAGCAGCTATCGCTCGGCAGCTGCATGCATATTTTGCTAAATAAATGCTCGGCGGAAATTTAATGCCAGAAATTGCAAATTTCCTGCTATCAAAAAGTTGTGGAGGGACGAGAGAGAGGGAGATGGGTAGAAGTCGATTGCCAGGATGTGCCATACGAAAACGGTTTGTCGACCTGCCCTGCTGCCTGTCAATGGGTGTGCTCAGCGTGTGTGTGTGTGTGTGTGCCGTGTGGCAAGTACAACTATTTGCATATTTGATTTGCAGCCAAGCAAAGTTATGTCTACCTCCTCGTCCTCACGCCCTCTGCTGTCACACGCTGCGTATGCGTGTTCTCCTCGCTTGTACCTGGGCTAAGCTCATTCGAAAACTACATGGCAAAGCCCAGCCTCAGCCACCTGACAACGTCTCGTGCTGCAGCTTAATCAATGATACGAAAATGCTTTTAATTAAAGTCCTCTCGATATGGCGCATTCATTAATCTCGTCTCTCATTGTGCAGCGAGTGCAATTACGCTGCCTTAAGAGTATGAATATCAAATAAACACGAAAGCTGAAATTAATTGATGAATATTTAGAGCATCAGCAGCATAGAACATATTACATTTACTCTGAATATGTGTTTGATGAGAAGGAATGAGTTGGATGTAATATCTGTAAAGCAAAGTAGCAATACCTTGAGAAACTAGATGCTCATCCAAGCAGCCTGGATAAGCGTCTAGGCACTCCAAAGATTAGTAGAAGTTTTAGAAGCCAGCTACCTCAAGATCTACTGCACCTGTTCTTGACTTAAAGCCAGTCAAATATCATTTTAAGCTTTCCTTGCATTTACAAGCAATAGCACATTCTTTCCCCAATGAATGTAACCTGTGTTCCTTATCTTCCATAGCCTCAAAAAAATATATTCAATTAATTTCTGTTGAGATTAAGTTGTCTAAAAGGTAGCAGAACTTTAATCTGCGCAGATTTCCCCAACCAAAACGAAACAAGTCAGCAAACGAAACAAGTCAAGTCCAGTTGAGACTGCTCGACTAGAAAATACCCTAAACCGAGCCAAGAGTTGTATGAAGAGAAGGAGCATGAAGAGAAATGAAATATCAACTTCTCTCATACAAGCACAACAAAAATATAAACACACACGTGCAAAAGCACTCGCTCTGTATATTCTCAGTTTACGCATCAACTGCACTTGGGCTGCATTACGAGCTGCACTATGCGAACTCAATTGTTGAATAACGTTTCTCCTAGAGAGACTTTCCTAATCAAACTTTCAGAGCGTGATAACGACATTCATACGTGTGTAATTGACAAAGCGCAAGTTTCTAGTATTTGAAATACGTTGCGAATTTGGGGGCGAATGGGGAAGGTACGCAAATTCTAAAATATATAAACAATTTATGTATTCGTTACTGCAAGCCAAGTCGAACTAAAGACAAGGAAGAAGGAGAAAACTCGATTCTTGTCGATAGTAAGAAAATATTGTAGGATGAGCTATCGAAAAAATAGAAGCTCAAATGGCGTATAGCATACATTTTGAATTTCAAATCAGGAACTGATATATCTACTAAGAAGCATCTTCACATTCGTATAACATCACTCTGATGAACAGATGGGCTGATCAACTTAGCTCGTCTTCCTCATCAAGAATATATTTACTTTATATTATCTGCCACACCTCCTCCTGCCTATTACATACATTAACACCAAACCAATATACCCCAAATTCCCATTTTCAATTATTTCAGGGCATCAAAAAAGAAAGCAAAGTATAAAGATTTAGGAAATCTGTATTCCTGCCTGTTTCAAGTGGCCCAAATCCGAGCCAACTGCCTTTGAAGTGCCTCGATTCGAGTGCTTATAAAGTTATTTAACCTTCGTTTAACCTCACGTTGTGGGTCGATTAATCTGGGATGGAATTGCACTCAAGTAAATAAAAATTGTTGCGAAATTTAAGTGAAATCGATTTGAGGAACACACACACACACACACACTTGAGTTGGCTTTTGTTTTTTGTCACAAACACAGAGAGAGAAGGCCCGGAAAAGTAGGCTAAGCATTTTTGCTTAGCTGCCTTCGCCTTTGCTTGCGGCCTGCGCTTGATTAATTGAAGTGGAAAATTGCTGGCCGAGCACTAAAGCCAAGTTAGTGGCCAGAGCAGCGGCTATGATTGATAGTTGGAAGCCCGGTTTAATGAGCCCGCAGGCCAGCTGCAGGGCAGGGCCACCCGGTGAGCGAGTTAACCAAACTCTGGACGGGGCCAGAATTTTGATCACGCTCGTCTATTTGCATACCTAATTGCGGGCAGCGGCTTACCTGGTCTTTAATTAAGCATAAGAAAAAAAAAGAAATTGTGGCTGCAAATGCAAACAAATGGAATTTGCTGCTAATAAGGCGGAAGTTGGCGCGTCTTTTGATGGATTGCGGACAAAGTTTCGCAGGCGGACGGAGAAGGACACAAAAGCAATTTGCCAGCGAGCAACAAAGGCGGCCAAATTAAATGATGTGATCAGGCAACAGCCACAACAACAAGAAGAAGAGCAACAACTACAATGGCCAACACAGCTGCCAACGATTCTCATTTGGCATGTAAATTTCGCTAGTTGCTCCGCCCCCGCCTCCGCCTCCGCCCGCGTTGGCCAAAAAGATTAATTTCAGCGTCGCTGGGCGAAAACAAAAAATATGCGTTACACTTTGTTAGCCCGCTCAGAGAAGGCCGAAATTGAAGTGAACAAAATGAATGACAGGCAGTTGATTATGCGACCACTAACGAACGAACTAGCTCGCCCGCACACAACTGTACGGCAATAACTGAAATTGTGAAATTGAAAGAGCTGTAATAAATAAAGAACTTCGACTAGGGGGCGGGCCTGTGGAGAGAATTGAATCTATAAATCTATATATCAATCGAATAAACAGAATATTGGTATAGAATTAGTTCAGCAGTTGATTATATATAGATATATTCCATATTACAAAAAATATTATTATGGATTTCATACTTATTTTCCACAATATATATCTTTGACTTTGTCTATAGGACATTCCGTATATAGAATATACAACTGTTCGCAACAACTGAAATTGTGAAATTGAAAGAGCTGTAATAAATAAAGAGGTTCGACTAGGGGCGGGTCTATGGACAGAATTGAATCCATCATATATCTATATATCTATTGAATAAACAGAATATTGGTATAGAATTAGTTCAGCACAGAATATACATATATATATTTCATATAACAGATCATAATAATGGATTTGATACTTAAATTCCATAATATATATATATCTTTCACTTTGTCTATAATGCATTCCGTATATAGAGTTGAATACAACTGTAGGCAATAAATGAAAGAGCTGTAATAAATAACTATAAGAGAAAGACTAGAACTTCTCGTATAGAACCAAACTAGTTCGTTGCTCACATAGTCTCCATAACTTTGTTTCCGGAATGCCCTTTAGATAAAGTTAAATATGTATATTATATTCCATATATTATATAATACAGATATTCAACTTTATCTATATATTCATATATTCTTATAGATATATCATATATTCTTATATAGAGAATAAACTATATAAATATATATCAAACTGGTGCAGGTGAACACAACTGTACGCAAGAGCTGACATGGAAAGTGCTGTAAAAATACGAGTTTCGGACTAAGCCTACTAGAATCTACCCTACATAAAGAATTAAGTCTATACTTCATAACACACAACATATGAGTTTCTCTACCATAATCGCACACAAGTTAATAGCTGGTAGTTTTTGCCAAGTGCTAATCATGCAGTTTGAGCATTAAACAGAATCGTATAGCCTCTATTTACTTCATTTTATTTTATTTGCTAATCTTTATTTCCCTTGAAAAACATTTTTTTTAATTAATCATTGAAGGCTTTTGTAACTATTTTGTAATATTCTATTTCAACAATGGAGCTTCAGTAATTTTGGATTGAAAAGTTCGCATTGTCGAGAGTGTATCTGTTTTCTAGTTTGATAAAAAACTTTCAAAAAATCTGAAAGCCGCCGTATTGTAATGACCAGGAAAATAGGACGTGGATTCCGACAGGTCGATCAGCGTATTCTCCTTTTGGGCAAAATTATAAAAATGTCTGGGCCTAACAGATTTGTCAAAAATATATGTTGTATAGCTATTATAAATTATTTTCAACATTCTTGGAGTATTTTACTTATTTTAAACCTTTTTAAGTTTATAGTAAAATGAATTCAAAATAAAAATTCGAAGAATTTTCAACAAAATATAATACATACTAAGGCTAATGCTTCAATACACTTTTCTAACTAAGTTCAGAGCGAGAGTGAAAGGATTAAGAGAACATACATATCTCCTCCTGCTTTCAAGCACTTAACAATAAAGCAGAATTGAAAGATTGCCTCAAAAATGTATTTCTCCAGCAATGATTTGCAATAAAAGTGAATAAGAAAAGTCAGACGCTTTATATATTGTTGATGTGGAAGGCAACAATGCACGAGTCAAACAAATAGCTGAGCAGCTCTAAAGCGTTTACTTATGAATATAACAGCAGCGCGAGGGCGCATTTGCATATACATGTTGCACTCCACATGAATATTTCACGAAATGTTGCGCCAAACACAGCGAGACAAATCAAATGAGAGGAGGACAGAGTCACGTGCACAACGACAGATATATGTAAATATATATAAATGTATGTGGAATCTGATGCCAAGTGAGTGGACGTGAATCCGCACTGAGACACAAGAGCCAAGCACAACAAGTAAATCCAATTTGGCAACAGTTCGGGATGAAAGTGTTGAATAATATTTCAAGAGAAGTGACTCAACTGAGCTCCCAGCTTTCCCTCGTTCGCTTGCTGTAAAATCCCATTTTTTCTTAGAATTCCCAATTAGTTTTAGCTTTGTCTAAGCGACTCTCTCTCTCTGCACTGGCCTTTGTCAGAGGGTATTCTGCGGGTATTTAGTCGCTGTGGCCCGTTATTTGCCATTCGTAATTGCGTTCAAGTGGTTTGCGCTCGGCCAGAGGGGCGTGGCCTCTAATTGATGCTATGCGAACGCTTGAAAACTTTTAGTGCACCCTTTAAGCGTAAACTGTACTTTCTAGTGGATGTCGTTGTTGTTGCTGTTGTTGCTGCTGTTACTGTGAATGCTTTCGCTCTAATTCGCCGTTAAGTGGCTTTTGGACATTTGTTGCAAAACTTTTCTCCCTTGTTCTCTCTGGATTTCTCTTTTGAACCCAGCCAATTGCTCTTGTTGTTGTTGTTTGTTGTATTCGATACTCTTGCGGTTAGCGCCAGTGTCGGTAAATGCCATCAGCATCTTAAGTTCCGTTGCGGCAAATTAATGAATGACAAGCCACAACTTTTTCGCCCCAGACACACAGCTTGACTCGACCAGCTCAGCACACAAAGTGCGCTTTAAGTGCTCGCGCCCAAGTTGGCCAACTGACGGCGAACGGAGCTCAAAAGTTGGATGGATTTGATGGCAAAAATCGTATACAAATTACTTGAGGGAATGCCACAGGCAACTGACTTACTATAAATTGAGTGCGGAAACTGCAAAATGTTGATGTGAATGGCATTGGACTGATAAAGGTTGGTCGGAGCAAGAAAGGTCTGGTTGGGGATGCTCGGCATTGGATGTGCCCCGAACCCATAACATGTATTTAGCATAAAATGAAACACATCTGAGAGCTCACACTTTCAGCAGTAAAAGGCATGTTTGTAAAAAACGAAGAAACCCTACATTTGGACACCAGGACTCGAACCACCTGCTCCTAAGCACAGCGCATCGACTCTACCAGCATCGACTCTACTTGAGCGTAAAATTGCAGATCTAAGTTAAAGTAGCAGCTGATACTTTACACATAATTCAAACACAACTTCGACTCTTCGAATAGAAAAGAATGCAAATATTTAAATATGCATACGAATATTCAAATTATGCAAACGAATATTCAAATATTTGCATTCTTTTGCATACGAATATTCAAATATTTATTTTTTCTTGCATAGGAAATATGAGAGAGCTTGGAGCTACTTTCCACGAGATTTTGTTAATTGGCCAAACGTTTTGTTTTATCAATTCTGTGTTACTTTACAGATTTCAATGAAATTATCTACATTGTCTATGGTCCTATTTTATCAGTTTATTAAAATGCAAATTCTTTCACACATTGGCTAATTATGCAAGTGAACTTACATTTAAGGAATTCGGGAAAACTTGGAGCTTGCATCCAAAATGAAGTATAAATCGAAAGTGTACAAAATAGATACGCCACATTAAGAGACTCTAGCTCCAAAGACACACGAGATATGATTTAGTAACTGAATTTCCATAGCGTTTTTTATCGATAAAATTAAAGTGGAAATAGCTATCGATTATTTGATATAAACTTCAAATAAGCATGATTTAAATGGCCCTAAAAAAATTAAATTCTCCAGCTCTTAAAGCTTTTGAGATCAGAACGCTCTGGGCTATTATTTGAAACAAACTTCATATGAGCGTGCTTTAAAAGGTCCTCAAAAAAAAAATTAAATTCTTCAGCTCTCTTTTTGAGATACGAACTGGGCTACATAGCCTTATCTCTTTAGCCCCATCAATAATGTACATACTTTATGTTATCTGTCACGCCTCCTTCTGCCTATTACATAAATTGTAACAAAAGCATTTTACCCAAATTTCCCATAAACAATGCCTGAATACATTCCTACATTTTATTCAGCCCCAAAATAGCTGAAAGCTCGTCATTTAAATCAACTCAACATAGATAATAACTATTATTTTGTAATTTCATATTTAACAAGCAATGATTCTCGGCCCACTGCCTCGCTCGGCTTTAATTGAGAGCTCTCTCTGGGCCTTGGGCTTTAGGCTCTTCTGGTGGCATTGAATTGCCTCGGCACATGGGGCGTATGCGCGATATTATCTCGTCTCATTTAATGGCCACTTCACGTTTGCTTGCACTGCAATCTGCAATCACAATTTGTTGACCATTTCGTTTCATAAATAAACCAATAATTTCATTTAAAGCCCGCACCTGTTACTGCAGGCACAACGCAGCGATTCATGAATTCCAAATGCGTTGTACTTTGAGTGGGCCTCCCACACACGCTCTCACTCTCCCTCTCTTTCTCTAGATATATGAGCATATTTGTGTGTGGCATGTATTCATGTGAGTCTATCTCTCTCTCTGTCTCTCTCTCTTTCTCCGTGTGTGGCTGTGGGTCATAAAGCTTTACGAGCAGTCGCCTCATTGTTATGGACAATGATGTGCGGAGAGACAAAAACACGACGCATAAGATTTTTATGTTCGCATTTTCCTTCTTTTTTTTCTTTTTTTCTGCCCAAGAAGAAGAAGTTGTTTTAATTATAACACCTGACGGCAGTCGGCCTACAAGGCTATCCTATATATATAAGTCTCTGCATGTGTGTGTCTTGAGGTACAGTCAGCACAAAAAGCTGCGCATTACGTATGCAAAATTTAATTTCGCAAATGAGAAACATTTCACGGTGACTGCGACTGCGACTGCAAATGTGATTCTGATTGAAGCCGAAATCACAGTTTATCACGCTGTCTCTCGCTCGGCCTTTGTCTTGGCTGCTTTTCAACTCTATGCGAATATTTGTTTTATTTTCTGCCTCTCTTTCTGCGACCAGACACAATTTAACAAATTAAAAAAGAACAAGTACGAAAACTCTAGTCGGGCATGACCGACTAGGGGATACCCTGAGCTTCGTTTAATCTGTGTTTTTCATAGAATTTGGGGGAATTTGGGGCCGGTATCCAAAATATAAAAGAATTCAAAATTTCATAAAATACATATAAATTTAAATATATAATTTGGTGACTCTAGCTTAAAAGATGGGCGAGATAGAATTTTATAACTCAATTTCGACTGTTCGGAAATCAACGCGTTCAAGCATACGGACAGACGGACAGGGCCAAATCGATTTCTCTTGTCGTCCTGATCAAGGATATATACACTTTATAGTATCTGCCACGCCTCCTTCTGCCTGTTACATACATCCAACAAAAACATTATACCCTGATTTCCCATTTTCAATGGGCTCAGGGTATAAAAAAAAAAGAAAAACGACAACAACAGAAAAGGGGCACAGCAGGAGGGAAGCAGCACAGGAAAGAGTACAAACCGGACGGCATCGCATGAAACGGAATGACCCTGACCAAGAGTTTCGCCAAACAGAGGCGAGAAATATGCAAAAACGGCACGAATTGTGGGTGGAAATATCCTGAACCCTTCTGAATAGACAGCATATGCATACACCCAGCTGGCAACTGGCAGCTGGCATAGTTTCATTAACTAACAGTTTTTACTTTCCAGAGATAGGAAGCAGTTTGCTTACAATGCAGTTAAAGCATATGAAATGGAAAAGGGATCTTAATTTAATTTGGGAAATGTGTTAAAAAGTAAATATGATAATGTAAAATACTTTTACACACATCAAACTTGGTAAACTCAGGGCTTGAAGTTGCCAGTTTGAATTGTTTGCTTTTACTTAAATTAAAAAATTAATTGCTTAAGTCTTACAATGTGAATGTCATCAGAAAATATTAAGAATTCACTCACAGATTCACAGTTTTCTATACTCACTTAGTTTTTTTCTTATATCTCATCTAATATATCATCATTTATATGAAGTCTTTTGGATATACTCACCTAAAAGAAGAAAGAGAGAGAAGAAAATATATATATTTAGTATAGCTAGAAATTTCATTTGATTTGACTAAATTTAATGTGAGATAAGTAGAATTGTTTGTACTTAAATATATAAATATATGCATATATTATAGATAATTATTATTATTATGATATTTACGTATATTGTAAATAACTATTATTATGATCATTATCTTTTATAAAGACTTCAGTTAGTGGATCATTTTAAGTATAAACTAAATAGAGTTTCAAGTATTATTCGTCTAAATATGAAACAAGTCAGAATAGTCTAGGAATTGCTCAAACTGAAATGCTCAGCTCAGCTCCTATATACACTGCGTGTCATGAGGATAGTTTCACTCTTTACGTTGTGAAATATTTCTGAAACCAATTTAATCCTATTTAAAGAAGAAAACCGAGTAAATTACAAAAAAAATCTAGATCTATAGCTCGAATAATGTAAGAAGCATTCAATTAGTTTCAAATAATGGGTAATATAAATGTATATAAGTTTATTTATATAAATTGATATATATTTATAAATTTATATATATACGTCTACAGGCTAAACAAAAGATACGTCTACAGCAATACCAACAGAAATTGCAGTAACACATTTAACTTATGGTTTTAATTTAGCAGGTAATTTATTATTCATTTGCTCAGCCACAGTTCATGGAAAGGGGAGAGCGACATTCCCGCTCTCACAATACCAGCTCCAAATAGCGCTCTTATAAGCAGCTACATAATATATTCAAATGACTCAATAAATAATATGGTTTCTGCCTCTAAAGAGCAACATATATTCCATTATGTGTGAAAACCTATTTGCTTATAATGTGTGCGATAGCACAACCTTCAGCTATGCGCCTCGACTAGCAGTCACTGGCAAAGCCTCAAGTGCACGATTATATTTTGATTAACTCTGATAAAAATGTCGACGCTCAGGCAATGCCCATATCAGTTGATCGCTGACGACTTAAGTTAACTGAGCTTGGTACTAATCTTCATCTAGTTGTTCGTTTAATATGCTCAATAGCTTAGTCATGGCGAAGCTTTAGAGGTGAGAGAAGAGTTACCTGCTCAATGTAGCCATGATAGCAGGTAACTACAATATAATAAAAAATAAAGCGCACTGAGCTGGAATTTGTTTAAAGTTTTCACTTTAGTTAAGAGCACTACTGACTTCATGCCGAAATTAATTTATTTTATATTAACAATTAACTGGAATTTTGATACATATTATAATTATTAATAAACGTTGAGGAGGCGTAAGAAATTTCCCCAACAAATCTCAAATCTTATAACATGTTCCAAGCATGTTATCGATAACATAAACAGCTGCTGTAATATAGTTATTCGCAAGAGTATCCCTTTTAGTTAGTCAACCTCTACATCTGATAACCCCCACTACTTTGACAAGGTTTAAAACTCAACTCAAACTTTTGCTATCGACAGCACATTCATTAAACTTTATCCTCTCATTGCAATGTATTAATATTTAAATTTATATTTATATTTTTTCTAGTTTTTTATGTCAAATGTAAAAAGTTTTTCCTCGCAAACTGTATTTCTGTGTGTGTATATGCCAGTTATATTATTATTTATTTTACCCACACTTAGGGCAGAGGAATGAAAATATGTGTTAAGCCATAAAGAAGAGCAGAGCAAATCGGGATTGTTTTTGAACAGGTCCTATTCCCCAGATACACTCCGGTATGCACTAGCAAAGTTGTTCAGCCCTTTTTCCGGTAACGAGCCGAGGCATAGACATCATGGGATTTGCGCTCCGCACGTAAGCCTGAATTATTAAACAGCTGCTGGGCAGGCCGACTGATGCCGGCTGCTGGCTGCTGCCTGTTGGTTGCTTTAATATGGTATTAAGTCATTCCATTTATTATTGAAGACCTGCCGCTATTCACTTTGGCGTCGGCTGTCAAAAATGCAATCGCCAAAACGAGCCAAACGCAAAAACCAACAAAAAGTAAATCGAGAGAGAGGAGAAAAAAAAAACAAATATATGGCAAACATCAGAAATAAGAGAAATGTGGAAGCGCATGCAGAGAAATTCAATTACTGCTATGACTGGCAATCGGCTGGGGGCCATAGGTGGAGCAGGATGTGCGGCTGTTGGGAACGTAACGAGACGTAACTGTTGTTTGCACATAAATTGTTTGTAGTAGTTATGCCAATGCTCATAATGCATCTCTGTAAGACTGCCAGAGTGTGTGTGTGTGTGTGTGAGTGTGTGTATACACTCATCTAGCACAACCCAGTCAGCTGCTGCTGCTGCTGCCATTTCTCTCGTGTGTCAATGAAAAACTGCGAGTAATCGCTATAAAAAAATTGAAACGCCAAAATGTCGCAGTTTTTCCAAGGCAATTTATGTGACCCCTTGCTCAAGCCCTCTCTCTCACTCGCACACTCACTCTCTGTCTCACTCTTTTTTTATTACTTAGCACGCATGTGGTCATAATTTCTGCTTTTATTAACAATCGCGAACGACAACAGAAATTCCAGCAGTAATTCAATGCCAGCTCCAGCCAAAAGAAAAGCGAATAAAATAAATGTAATAAAATTGTATAAATTATGACATAAATATATATGTAAGATATGGTTTTACTATATTTGGAATATAGCTTTAAGATATGGCTTAACTATGTTAAAGATATGGCTTAAGTACACTTAAGATATAGCCTAACTATGTCCAATGAGCGAAGCTTATGAAAAAATTTAATATTTCTTTAATTCAGCCGCAATTGAACCTAGGTGAAGGTATTCGTAGTCGTGTGTACCCGCATAAGATTCGGTATTTCATTGAAATTCAAATAAAATAATAAAATAGAAAAAAATAATAAAATAGAATAATATAATAAAATAGAATAAAATAATAAAATAGAATAAAATAAAATAATACAATAGAATAAAGTACAATAAAATAAAATATGTAAATAATAAAATAAAATAGAATAAAATAATATAATAGAATAAAAGAAAATAATAGCATGGAATAAAAAAAATAAATAAATAATAAAAAAAAATAATAAAATAGAACAAAGTAAAATTAAATAAAATAGAATATAATATAAAGATAGAATAAAATAAAAAAAAATAAAATAAAATAATAAAATAGAATAAAATAATATAATAAAATAGAATAACATAAAATAAATTAGTAAAATTGAATAAAATAAAATAAAAACGGAGTTGAATTTTAGGCTAGTTCAGTCTATACTAACTCATGATATTTGTATGCAAATAGCTATCCTTATGCATATTTTATAAACTAAATGTTATCGATAGGTTAAGCAACTGCTAAAATATGGTTATCGAAAAGAGTATCACTTTTACTATGTTAATTTAATCAAATAGTTTTATTTGTATACAAATATAGTTTAGTCTAGTATAAGCTGACCTATCAAGAGCCATATACTTCATAATAACAATATTGTATCTTCTGCTTAAGTTATTGATAACGTTTAGTTTTTAAAAATATGCATTAAGATTGGTAATTTGATTAAGTTAAATCTGAAAAACTTATTGAAAATTTACCAAAATCCCCGCTTAGTTTTCCATACACAACTCTACTTTAATCGCACATAATTTCCTACAACAAAATCCAATTAAACTAATTGCCCTGACTTCAGTTTATGTCCAGTCATGCTTATGTTATATACAATATATTTTATCTCGATTTATGTGACTTGCAATTAAGTTGTTGTTGCTGGCATTCAATTACGTTCACTACACACACATCTATAATCCGAAGTGTCTGGCAAATAAAGCAGGAAAAAGTTATTCAAGCAGCCGCAAGACTCCCACAGAGCAGCAACAGAGGCAGCGCCCACAATTCTTTATAGTTGCGCTCGTATATTAAGCCAATTATATCAGCTTTACAACACTCGATTTCTTTAATAACACGAACTTAACCTCTCCATGTCGGACTAAGCCGCAGCTAAGCCAAACAGATGGCAATCATAACTTTTTAATTAACAGCATGCAATATTGACCAAGTCAGAGAAAGGGAGAGCGAATCCATCAGCTAATTAACTGATATTTAATTTCGCGTCCATGGCATTAAGGACCTCTTCAATTAGCATGTAATTAAAATGCTCTCAGCTCTCGACTTGTTTATAGCCCCGAAAAATTTCGTTATTGCCAAATTTGTTTAAATAAATGACGTCATAAAAGCAAAAGCGTCAGAGAGTCAGCGCCTAATGAGCGAATACTTATGGCATATTATGTCCACACTTTGCCTTGTCTCCTTCTCTCCCTCTCTCTCTCTCCCACTCTCTCCCTCTTAACAATTAAAGAGCTCGTTTGCTGGCTGAGTTATGTTGCACGCTTAATAGTTTTTGCTTTAAGCACTTCAAGTAGTTAGTTACGTGGCATCTTCATCTTCTTCTGCTTCTTTTGCTTCGCCTTCTTCGAGCTGCGTCGGCAACTGAGACCCTCGAGCCAATTGCTCAATCATTCAACTAATAGACCAGGCGACGATGCACCCTGCACTGGGCGTAATTGCAACGTGCTGGGGCGTGGCCGGCTACACGCTGCATTGGATCTTAAGCGTGGCATTGTCTAATAGACAACCACTTAATTGGCCTTTCCAGTCCCCGAGCACACTCGACCGGCCACAGATAAGATAACAAATGCAATGAAAGAGAACCAATTAACTCTCGCAAATTTAGTTTTTCTTTTGAGAGGCGGACAGCGTCAGAAAAATCAATTGAACCGAGTTTTGCTTGGAAGAAATGTATTTAAACTGTCTTTTAGTTCAATAAACTTGGCTAAACAAAACCTGAAGATGTGGCACTTTTTAACCAACTTGAAAGACTTTTTTGTTACAGTTTCTTAATATTTATTGTAATTAACTAATTAATTTTTATTGAATTGCTTAAGTGCAACAATTGTCTAACAGAAATGTGACAATATTAAGTAGCATATAACAAGTTATGAAACAAGTGAGAGCGCTCCAGTTGGGAGGGCTCGACTAGGAGATACCCAACAACAAGCAGACTATACAGACTTAACATACATACGCACACGCTCTGCTTGGGGTTCTGCTTTAGACCTTGTTGAGAACTTAATTGTTATTATGAAATTGTCATTCTGTAAAATCACACTGTGTGTAGAAGATCAAGTTAATGCAGCCCTGACATAAATATAGCATAAATATGATCAATAGTTGCCAGACCTTTGGTAATTCGTTGTCTGTCACTGCTGCAAGAGAAATGTCTTTAATGAAATCAGTAACTCAACTTCGATACAGTGGCGCACAATAGAAAGTGTCCAAGCAGCCATCATAACTCATAGTTGATGTGCAGGAACGTGCAGGGCAGAGATTAATGTGCCTGGGCGACAGATAAGCAAAAGTTATCTACATGTGTGTGAGTGGGTGTGTGTGTGGCAACTGCAAGTGGGCCGAGAGGCATTTAGCCTGGGCCGCAACTTGAATTGGCCCCGGCTTTGGCATTGCCATTACAATTCATTTATATGTGTGGCGTGTTTTATGGCATACTTTGCGCTGCTGCCATTAATCAACATTAAAAGTGTCAACAACAACAGCAACGAGAAGAAAAGAAAAGAAAAGAAAAGCAAAGCAAAGAAAAGAAAGGAAAATGTTGAGCCAGCGCCTCGCTGTATGCAAAATAAAACAAAATAAAATGCGAAAGGCGCTCATAAATAGCTGACAAGGCGTTGGGTAAAAAGCTGCAGGCGGCCACTAGAAAGAGAGAGAGAGAGCAAGGTGTGCTGGCAAGCAATCAGCAGGTGTTTGTCATATGCCGCGAGTAATTTATTTGCCCTGCCAACTTGTTAATAAACCACTCGCCAGTCGCCAGTTGCCAAGCTCTCGGTCGCCTTTTCAGCTCGATTTTCCAGCTATAGACGCTGCTCGCATTCTTTCTTTTGCTCTAGGAATATTTCATTGAACAAAGCCTTCAGCTTATTATTAATGATGCTTTTTTGTAAATAATGCCAGCTATGCACCTTGGCGAAAGTTTCGAATTTTCATTTCAATTTGTTGAGCGCTGGCAACTAAAATTAATGAAAAACTTTCAATTTGCAGTTTGCAGTTGCCGAAATTTGCAAACTTTTAATTCACGATAAGTGAAATTTATAGTGAAAATGAGGAAACTAAAAAAAGTATACTAGATATAGTTATATACTAAATATATTTAAATCATATATTAAAAAATATTATTATTATTGTGATTTATTTCCCTAAACATTTTTCAACAGTAATTTAAAACCTTTGATACAAATTAAATTTGTACAGAGTAAAATTAAATAAAATATATTATAAAATCAAGTAAGAATATTTGAGTTGGGAGTGATTGACTAGCAGATACCCTGAACACTGCACACAGATATATGTTCTTATGCACTAAAACACATGTATAGATGTATTTAGATCTACATTGTCACACGGCTCAACTAAAAGAGCCCAACTATTTTATTTATACAGTTCAAACAAGAATATCGTATTGACAGCCATCCCCTGAGGCTTTCAAGCGGACTGTGGAAGAGCATTGAAAAATTTACGACTACCCCCAGCGATCGACTAACTAACATTTAAGTACCATAATTTTTGTGGATTATGAGATCACAATTTTCAGACGGAAGAACTGACAAAGCTATACAGATTTAGATCATCATTCTTATTGGGGATGTTAAATCGACTTAGTTTACCGTACTGATTAGGAATATATATGAATGTATTTTGAAAAGTCTGTTATGCGCTTATTTGCTTGTAAAATGTATTTGCTTAAAAAAAATATATGACCTAAATTTAAAATTTCAAAGCGCGTAAGCTATAATTTGCAGCAGTAAATTTTAATTGTAGTGAAGTGAATTGAAAAAAGATTTCAAATGAAATAAGAGCACAAAAAATGAATAAGCTATTAAAAATAAATAAAACTAAAAATTTATTTCAAACCTATATACTCAATAATTATAATTATTATCCACATAATTTCTCACAAATGCCAAAAAAATATTACTTCGTCAATGCTGTCAGAAATATATTTAAAGCTCATTCTAGAATAAAGCAATGAGATACAGTCCTAGAAAAAATTATTTAATGACCTTTGCTTTAATTTGGACATTCGAGAAAATAAAATTCTATTAAATGCCTGCAATATTCAAATAAGTTGCCTTAAAAGTGAATTCAACTAATTTTGCTAGCTACAGTTCTTCCCTTCTTTCTTGTTTGACTTAAGTGCAAGACTTTGCAATCAAGATATTGCCAATCGTCGCATTGCCAATCAAAGAATTCAATTATTGTTAAAGAAACTGTTAACCTCATCGCCTTTCGCTGCCCGCCAGCTGCAGCTCCCCAAGCTTTTCAGCTGCTTTTCGCTTTGCGCTCGACCTTTGGCACAGAGTCAGCGCGGTTTATAAAATGTTTTGCATTTAAATTAAATTGAATAAACCGCTAATCCAATTCGCTGGCCATGCCCAGCTGCCCCGACCACTCGCTCCCCCTCTCTGTATCTCCCCTCTCCCTCACAGCAAACAAAGGCCAGACAGACAAGCAACAAGGAACACAAACAATTTCCATATCCTTCCGCTGCCATTGTGAACTGCGCTGCCAATTAATTTGCATGTTGAGGGCGCTGCCATTTTAAAGTTTAGCCGCCATTCGCCGTACAGTTAGACAAGCCATTTAAAGCTGCCACGCCCAGCAGCAGCAGCAGCGGCAGCAGCAGCAGCATGACAACGTCAATTAGCTGACCCAACCTCAACAACAACAACAACAAGTGCAAGAGAGGGCGGGGCTGGGGCAGTGACTGACTTGCACGCTTCACTGCCGCCGCCCAAAATGTTCGCTTTAGATTTTACCCACTGTCAGCAGCTGTGTGTGTGTGTGTGTGTGTGCTGTGTGTTGTGTGTGTGTTGGCGCGTGTGCTTAATGTACCGCAACAATGGCAACTACAGCTCTTGGCGCAGTTGCGCGTCTTTAGTTGACCAGAACTCCAGAACTCGCCAATTGCTGCCACACACAATCGCAATTGAAACAAAGCAACATTGTTGCGGCTGTTGCTGTTGTTGTTGTGGCTTTTATTAAATGTGGTCCAGCTAACTACATGAAGATGCCCTGACCACACAAAAAAGTGCACACTCACGACCTTTAAGCTGCGCAGTCATGAAAATAGCAGTGGAAGCGACTTTTGAAATCAGCTTTAAGAAAAGCAATTTAGAAAATAAGAAACTGAGGCTATATGTGATTGAGTGGATAACAAGTGGAACAAGCTGAGGCTTAAGGTTAACATATATATATATATATATAAATATAAATTATAAAATTATAAGAGCCTATGTGCACTTATAGTCTTTTTAATATGAATTATCAAGTTTAAAGTCAAATCTCAAGGGCACTGCTATTTTTGTGCACACAGCTGTATATCTTGGGTTTACAATTTACGAAACAATAGATTGAGGAGATAACAAGTGAAACTATCTGAGTTTTAAGGGTAACGAGTATATCTAGTTGGGCTCTATGGTTAACAGTGCATTTAAATAAAATTGACTTAGTAGGTGTCTATCCTACAGGTAATACTTGAGCGATGATCTATAAATGAGTCTTAAATTTTAGTTGCTTCATATAGAATTACTGAACAAAAGTATATAGATACTATATAGTAGCTGATATTTAAGATTGCATCTGTCAAGCTTGTGTAAATAATTTAAACAATTGGCAAAATTCCTGATAATTGATTGTTAATATAAATTGAACGAATTTCGTCATCTTAGCTGCAGTCAAAACCTTAACGCAATTCCAGCTCAGTAAGCTTTGTCTTTTAGTCGCTCGCTATCATGACTACAGTGTGCTAATAAGTCTTCGTTCAGTTCAAAAGTTGACTCAGCTAATTTGAACCTTAATACAGCATTTCAATGGAGATTATTTCGAAATTAATTAAAATGTAGCCATCTTAGATACTAGATTATAAAAGGCTCAGCAAAGTCAAGTCGACAACAATCAGCTCATTTGGGCACTGGCTAAGAGTTAATACATCGAATCGACTTATCCAATATTGAGCATAACACATGGAAAGATAAAGCGAAGTCTAGGCAGCCATTTGAAATTTTATCTAAAATTAAGATGGAAATCTTAATCTCATGAAGGTATAAAAGCTTCAAAATAAAGCTGAATTTCCAATTTCATTTCAAATTTGGCTCACTTTCATCACTTTTGCATACTTGTATACCTATATTAACCTATTAAAAATCCCAATTAAATTCAACCATTTCAAACTTATATCAACCTTTTTATTTACCTCACACTAAACAACTTTTCTTTACCTTATAACTATCATAATCATGGATCATTCAATAACTTTATTTATATAATTTTTAGCTAGTTCATTTAATTGACTTCCCCTTTGTTAAGCTCTGTTAAGGCTTCTCTTAAAACTTGCTGCTATTATAGTCAAAAGTGTCAGCAATTTATAAGTTCTCGCCTGTCAGCTGAAATGCTGTGGGAGCTGCCAACACTTAATACAATATCTGTCAAATTTATCGCTCGCTTCACCGCAGAGTAATTTGTTCATAATGCATTTTGACAGTTGCAAACAAAGGAAACTGAATGCGTGCCAGTCGGGCGTAACTGACGGCACTATGCTCGCTAACGGTTGAAGAAGAAGTTGATATATATAAAATATAATATATTTAAGTTTATATTATATGTTGATAAATAGTTATTTTCGAGGTGTTTTTGTAAAGGAGCTCGAAAATGGATTAACGAAACATGACAAATTTTGGATATAAGAAAGAATATGCAGTATATGATAAAGCTTTTTACAATGCCACGCCCCATGGGCTAAAAAAAATCTATATAAATTTGATAGATTCATCTGACTATACTACGACCATAACCATGACAAATATCTATTTTCGACCTCTATACTACTATTCTACTAGACTTTGTATTGTAAAACTTGCTTTTATCCTCTCTAATATATCATAAAAAATATCCTTATACTTCATGTGACTTATATATCATTATGATATATACTTAAAATATATATATTCGAAATTTCTACTCTCTATTCTTAACCCTCCAATTATCATAGACACACAAACTGCGATAGCCCTAGCACCCTCAACACGCTCAAAAAAATCAATATACCCCTTTTCAGCTCACGAGCGAGTATATTAATATGGAGTGCGCCTAGGTCATGAGCGAAATCAATAATTATTAAATTATTATTGTTAATTGCATTTTAATAACTTCTACAGAAAACATTTAGCAGTAATTAACTTCCGTAAACATTGAACATTTTGTTCAAAGAGCTTCATTTAATGCTATTATAAATTATAAAAGATATATAGCTATAGATCTATATATAGCGCAGTCTATTGATTCATATTGAGCGGAAATTAATATGCCTTGGCAAACAAATGCAAAAAAGAAAGAAATTACGCAGCGACGCCCACAATTGACCTTTGAGCTATCTATTGATTGATTATCAAATGAATCTCTATCTCCATCGGGAGCAAACAATGCATAAATCAAAAAAACATTTAAACGTAAACTGAATAACATATTCTTAGTATATCAATAATCATATTTATTTTATTGGCCACATCAAATCAAAATATTCAAAGGATTCCGGCATAAAAGTAAAAAGGAATCGCTCTGATTTTAACGAGGCGACCCGGAAAGGGCTGCAATCGAGCATCGGATGGTTTAATTTAATGCTTAATGCAATATTTGTATTTTAAGAGCATTAAAGGAACTGCACGCGGCTGGCGCTGACCTCGGCCCCCTCCCTCGTCCCCCCTTTGTGCCCACTCGCTTTGGAGTGCATCCGCTCGCTGGCTGCGAGTAGCTCTCGCATTTCCCAATTTATAACCACAATAAACCGCAACAAAAGCGACAACAGCAACCATAAACTGCACTCGCTTGTTGCTGTTGTTGTTGTTGTTGTCGTTGTTGCTGTTGTTGTTGTGCCCCCAACATATATAAAATGTCATAAAAATATGAGAGAGCAAAGGCAAAAGCAAACCGAAGTAAAATCCAGCAGGCATATATGAAAAATGAAATGCCAAAAATGCTTATCCTCCGCCACGCCCACCTCCATCCCTCCCCTACCAAGTCCAATTCGCTTTGCTATTTCCTTCCTCGGGCTCTGTGGCTGCAAAAGTAACACAATTTTCTGCTCGAAATGCTAAATTCACATAAATTATACCCAGCATTGAATAGGTGAGCAGGTGGGGTGTGCTGGACGTACAAAATAATTGCACACAATAATTATTTATAATTGTTAGAGGTTTTCAACTTTGACAGATTTATTATTAAATAATACTGCAAATGTATCAGGTTCAAATGCAATATTTTATATATTTTATATTTCATTCATTAACCAAAAACTTAACCCAGATGTTAGAAAACAAAGAAATAAATATTATAGTAAATAAATATTAATTTATATTTTAATTTTTATATTGATTCAAATTTTTTATTAGTTTGATTATTTTATATCTTCAACAATTTTTTATTCATTTTGTTTTTTTTTTAATTTATTTTTATTAATATTGCTTTTTTTATTTTTTTTTTTTAATTTCTTATTTATGTTTATTAATTTTTTTATTTATTTTTATTTATTTTTTATTTATTTTTATTCATTTTTTATTTAATTTAAGTTACAAAATCTGTGATTTGCAAACAGTTGTAAATTAGAAAGAGTTTGTGTTTTATTTCTATTTGCGTTACCAAATTTGGCCACTAAAAAGCTTGTCTTTTGTAATGAATAAAATATAAAATATCAAAAATTATTTACGATAGAACCCAGAAACATGTTTTAGCTCAGTTTTATGGAAGTCTGAAGAAGCGCGCTTTAAAGCAGGGAGAGAACGTTTGAGGCAATCGATTTCAATTCTTACACAATTTTATTTTATAGAAGGCAAAATATATTTATTTATGTAATTTAAGGAACTCATTTTCAGCTAATATATTAATAACAAAATTTGATAAAGTTTAATAAGAGTATGCGGAAAGTTTCTTTCCATTTTGAAGATACAAATTACACAAGCAAAACTGAATGCAATTTAACAATTGAATGTGAAAAAGATAAATAAGTAACTCAAGTGTACTTAAATTTCTATTTAATCCTTTTCCATTGAACTTCTGAGCTCGAATATCTTAAAAAAAAAACTGAGCATAATAGTTATATGGAATGGAATTAGGCATGCAAAAATATATTGAATTTCTTGGTTGCTCAATATTGCTGACCTATGTAGCTATTCATTTGAATCCTAAAATTTTTTCAATTATTGGCAATTCTTTATTATATATAATAATATCTTTTATCATCTAACCCTATTCCCCCCCCCCCCCTCAATTCCTTAAATAATTGAATCGTTTAGAAACCGTTTAATGAAATAACAACTTTTGCTAATCACTCTCTCCCTCCTCTCTTCCAGGATATCTAATAGTCGATCAGTTATAAAGTTTTGTGAGCAACTGCCTGCTATAGTTTGTGACTTGCCTTATTTATGCACCCGCCGAAAATAAATTTGCACTTGTTGTTGATGGTGAATTAAAATGCACAACAGATTTATATGCACGAGGGAGGGGCCACACTCCACATGCCGCAGCATATCAACTGGCCACCCTTAAGGGCCGCCCTCGCCAGGTATGCAGCGCGCAGCTGAGAGCTCGAGCCAAGAGTTTTGCGGGCGCATTTGGATTTTATGAGGGGCTTCCACGCAAACAACTTTCGAGTCCCATCTGGAGTCGATGGCAAAGTTTCGGCGTCGGCGAAAGTTTAGCGTAATAGGTAAAACAAAGCCAACCGCAGAAACTTGGACTGATCATTAAGGTGAAATATATACGCCGACGAGTGAAGGGGCGGGGCGAAGGCGAGGGGCGGTGGGCAGGGGGGCAGTTGTGATATGTGGCGCTATGCAACACTTTGTGGCCCTCGTCGGCCCTCGCCCGTGCGAGGCCATTAGACAGACGTGCGTTGCAGGAGCTGTCACGCAGTGTGGTCTCTGCACGGTGTGGCTAAATGGGCGTGTGTATGAGTGTGTGTGTGGTTTTAGCCACAATACAGGGTGTCAATCAATCAGCATGGCAGCCAGAGCGGGCGCGCCGGGCAGGCAGGCAGACCAAAAGATTGGGTTCCATTTCGCTTGGTGCGTGTTTGGCTGCCGCTCGGTTGCACCGAATCGACGTAATGTGCGGTGTTTGCTGCACTTAACGAGATGCCTACCACACACACACATGCCCACATACACACACACACACACACACATGCACACCCAAGCACACCCTTCGTCCAGAGTCTGTGCAATTTGTCCATCAATCATATGCTACGATTTTGCCCTCTCTAAATTTAATTGACTTTGATTTTGTAAAGTTGACCACGATTTAAGTGTGTGTGAGTGTGTGTGTGTGTGTGCGTGATTTGTCTAATTTGGTTCGTTTTGCTGCTGATTGAGTGACAAATGTTTGATGTACACTGAAATTGGATTGATGCTCGCGCTAAGTGCTATCGGCATCAACTACAAATCGCTCAACAAATTCGCATTTCTCATGCTTTTTTTTATGCCAATTTGCGCTGTTTGTTTGTTGTCCTTGTTGTTGTTGTTGTTGTTAGCTGTCAATGTTGCTGAAAGTTTCACTGTACTATGCTGTATTTGAGTTTTGGCTCACATCGATTATCGAGCGCCGAGCCAATACATTTAAGGGATATACCAAAAATTGTTTTTCCTTTCTGTTTGCAGTTGAGAATTCTTTGTTTGACTTTTGAGTTCTGTTTTTTCGAAGAGAAACCAATTGAAGGTCCTTGGGACATTGCAACAAAGACGAAATAAAAAGCAAACTGTTTATAGTTGATAAATATTATTCAATCAAATATTCAAGAAAACTTTGCCAACACGAATCTAACATGGAAAAGTTGAATATCAAAATTAAATATTAGCTGGCAAATATTATTGATGGAAGTCAATTGCAGTTTCCTCGAGAGGATGTAGAGCACGAAAATTGTAAAACAATGAAAGTACAACAATTATGAAAACTTTTCTCTGCTCAAATATATACATATGTATATTAATAATAATAATGTCTTCACCAAAAGGTCATACTTTTTCTGATATCAAAAAACATCTAAATGAATAAAAAAATATAATTTGTGGAAATTTTTATAATTGTTTTAAATTGCTTTTAAATTATTGTGTTTATCACATTTTGTTCTTCCACGTTTAGTGCTCAATCACACGACTATTTTAATAAGAATATATCTATATAGCTATCTCCTATATCTTAGCAAAGAACCTTGTAAAGATGAATGTCTTTAGCAGATTTAAGAAAGTCGAGTTTGAATTTACTTCGTAAAGAGACTAAATTGTTTTTAGTTCTATATACACACATAATGTTCAACCCTAAACAATGACATTTGCGGCCACCTACCATTACCTTGAAGTGGATTGCGGGAGAACATTGTTACCTCACAATTCTATCATAATTAGTCTGTTCTAAATATTTCTTGTTTCTCTTAGCCTTGCTACTCTGGCTAAGCAATAATCAGTTGATTTTTTCATTATTAGCGCTTTGGCAAAATTAATCTAAAGCTAGCGTTTCCAACGTGCATTTATGATTATAATATATTTATCTCGGCTGATAATTGGCTAACAGCACAATAAAAATCATTAATTTTTTATTTACTAATAATTTTGTACTATTTAATAATTTTTTGACAATAATAATAATTGTTTTATTAAAATTGCATAATTGCAAAGCACAATATGACTTTTCATAGATTTAATTTCAATAAAAATCAATTCATATTTAGTACGATAAACCCGAGGGATAAGTACATTTAGTCATATGTGTATTTATCTGTGCGAATTGCACATTCAACAAATTGATGTGAAATATTGCATTTTATATAATTATGGAGAAAATTATTTAAAATTATTTTTAAAACATTTTTATATATTGTTATTAATATATATGATATATTGATGTATATGCTAACTATTTCTATAGATTGAATACATATTGCACACGAAGAGACTGTAATTTTTCAATCTATATAATTGTTGTTCCATTGTTCCACCTCTCTCTTTCTTTCTCTATACACCTGTGACACCTCTTCTAAAAACTTTTGAAGCTTATTGCATATAATAACTGGAATGACTGCATATAGGGAATTACTGTATATAAGAAATACACGCCTACTTAGAACAATACTCAAGTTAGAGATTTTGCATTATTGTAACAATGCAATCGAACATAACTGACTATTCAATACCCGTTCAAGCCTGTTGGAAAATTCTCGCGTAGTCAATTTTCTGGTAAAAATATTTTGTATATAAATTATAGCCATTACTCCATTACTGCTGTATTGGCTCAGGTATATCTGTAACACTAAATGCAGCGATTGAATTACAGTCAACCAGTGTTGTCACTGCAATGGGACATGACCGACTATGTAATACCCCTTCAAGACACAAAACAGCTCAATTTATTCAATATATAATGATAGTTAGAGATTAAATCAGCCACAGCAAGCAGGCCATATATTATATATGTCAATTTGCATGTAATATTAAATGAAAGAGTCTCACAGATTCTATGATTACTAATTTTTTCAGCATTAGATTGAGGGTGGATAAAATGTGTACAAGGCATAAATGAAATGCTGATTTAATCTTCATTTGGAAATCTATTTTAATTATGTGACAGTTTCAATTAGGGAATTACAACTGGGCTAATCGAGAAAGAGCTTTTAATGTATTTATAAGCATTAAAAATTAAAATGAACCTGAAGCGAAAGTGAAAGTGAAAGTGGAATGGAGAGCAGAACATAATCTCCAACTAAAATGATGTGCTTTTAAATGGATTTCAAGCTCGCGACAGTGGGCAAAAGGTGAGCACATAAAGCTGAGCTCGTGTTTATCAGCGTAATTATGATAAATAGATTCGCTTTTAGCAATTAACACCTGCAGCAACAGCAGCTGAAACTGAGACTGAGACTCTAAATGAGGCAAAGAGCAGAGAGAGAAACGAGAGAAGAGACGCAGCGGCAGTCAGCTGAGACTCCCGCTAATTGCTAAGCTAGGCAGGTGTAACGGGGGGAGCAGGTGCAACGCGGCAGGTGTTATATGAAATCTTTTAAATAATTAATGCCAAGCGACGCTCAGCAGCCCAGCAGTTGAGGTGGGCTCGGCTCGGCTCGGCGTATTGAATTGCCCAAATGCGAGCAATTAATTATTCATAATTAGCCGCTGACTAAATGTTTAACCGAATGCCCCGACAGCGCGCATTCTATTTGAAACGCGGCCCTGACAGCGCCGTCACAGTTGGCCAACAATGCGAATGCGAATGCGACTGTAAATGCTGTTTATTCTGCGGTTCAGCCACACGCAAAAGTTGCCCTTTAGAGAGACTGTCGCATTTATTGTGATTTATGTGCGGCGTTCAGCGGCTGCGACCCGTGAAGCCAAACAAACCATTTAACAAATTTTTTCAAATTAGCCAAAAAAAGGGAATATAAATTTAGATTGCATTAGGATACATAGTGCAGATGAGGAATAGAGGTTCACTGAAGGAGCTGCAGGAGTTGAGAGCAGTCAGAGAACTGAGACAAGTGAAAGTGAATAGAGAAAACTGAAAGAACTGAAGGAACTGAGAGAAATGAAGGGAGTTAAGCGGACTCTTAGTAGTAAAAATGATCTGATATCCTTTCTTTTGTCTTTTGTCCATCTATCAATGTATCAATATATATTTAGCTATTAATCAACTCATTTGTCTATCTATCAACTCATTTATCATGCTATCTAACAATCCCTCTATCATCTATCAGCTTGCCTAAAGCCTGACTAAGTGTGGCTGCATTTTAAAGTCATAAATTAGTTAGATCTATGACACAAATCAACACTAAGCTTTGCCTTCTAGAATTTCATTAATCTTAAGTTTCAAAAACAGAAGGCTTTTATCTTTATACTCTTACGAGCTGAACCTTGTGTTGATTAATTGAAGTGGCTCACATTTTTAAATATCTCTGTCCGCAGGAGATCACAACAGAATGCAAGTTTTGAACTGGTGCTTGAAAGGTTTAGTAGTTTAATAATAATTTTAAAATCAGATATTTATTTTCAACATATTCCCTTGCCACTCATATAGTGCACACTATCTAGCTTTCAGCATTAGTTAAGTTGTATTTAAGGGTTTTGTTTTTTAATAACATTTTTCCCTGTTACACACTCTGCTCAGAGCTACAAAATTTATTAAAATTATAAAATTGAATAATATAATACAAAATTAATTAAATAATATAATATTAAATTTATAAAACTAAAATGTATTTAAAATATTAAGATGAATAATATAATATTAAATTAAATTAAAATAATAGACTAATAATATAAATACCTTAACATACAAAAAAAAAAATATAACACAAAAAATATATTTTATAATTGAATTTAAATATAAAGCTCCAAAATTGATATATATTTAAAAAAAAATATATATAAATATATTTAAAAAAATATATAAAATTAATTTAAGTAAAACAAAATTGAGTAATTTAAAGCTCCAAAATTTGTTACTGCTATGTAAATTCAGATTTAAGATATAAATATAGAGAGTGAGAGAGAGCTAGATTATCTTTCTATGTTTATGAAAAAAATTTATATGGGCGGTAGATTAACTTATCCAAAGATAAATTAGATATAGATCTATGTATGTATAGACTCATTTTGCTTATTTAGCCCATAATATCTGCTATATAGTATACCAAATATACCTTTATTGCAACTTTTTAAATACTTTAGAATACTTTACTATATACTATAGATGCTAATAAAATATACTCTAGAACACAGCCATACATCATATAAACATATACACATTTATATAGTCTATATATTCAGCATATATCTCTATCTATGCCCATTGCCAACTGCATTCTACACCTCACGCCGATTGCGTAAAGGCTTAAAAATGATTTAACCGACGGCCTAAAACAGTTCAATTTATGTTAACTGTGAGTTATGAAAATATGCGCTCCACAAAATTGTACATATTTTTGGAATGCTGTCTAGTCGTTGTCTACATACATATATATTTATACAGTTGAAGAGGCAACTGTCGCTTGCAAAGCAACAGCCACAACACCAACAACAGCGACACCAACAACAGCGACAACAACTTTATATTTATGTAAATATTTAGCGGCAACAAACAAGAGAGCTGCTGCCGGACGAGCACTCAGCTCAGGTGTTGCCCCGCCGTCTCGAGTCTGCGGGCGAGGCACGTGTATGAATATTTAAGGCAAGCACTGTGTCAACGGAGGAGCAAGCAGCAGCAGCAGCAGCGGCGACTGCTGCTGCTGCCTGGGACGCGCGTCTAGACAAACTTGAGCTCAATTTTTGGTAAACTCGCAAGAGACACACACACAGGTATACACAGACAGGCACACACACACACGCACACACACACACACACATTTAGCACACGCGGAAAGTTTTTGACAGACAGCGAGAAATAAATTTGTATTTTTTTTCGTATATTTTCTCAGTTAACTTTAGCACTCTCTTAGTTAGTCTAGACACTAGTAATTGTTATTAAATATTAGTTTTGACTACTCACTCAGCAATGCTTTTAGATAACGGCCAGCGCTCCATGGAGGCCTGATATTTCATATTCTCGATTTGCTTCTTTAATGCGTCCCGATCCATGTTTTGTAGAGCACTGGGATCCATGGCGGCTACAATTTATCCACATACCACCCCTGCAAAGCCAACAGAGAACAACAGTGAGCGAAATGTTACCAGATGCTATAAAAGCTGCAAAGCTGCAGTCGCTCTCTCTCTCTCGCTCACCCTCACCCTCTCCCTCCCTCTTACTGCCTTTTGCTGCTTGGGGTTTGTTTATGGTGGCAGCTGCTTTAGGGGTTGCGCCGAGGTTTGTTTTGTTTTGCCCAGCACCCTGTATGCGCGCCTGTTTGGCCGGTGTCTGAGCTGAGCTGAGCTGAGCTGGCGCATGCGCCGGATATGCACAACAAATCAATAGAGAGCGAGAGAGAGAGCGAGCGAGAGAGAGAGAGAGCGTGTTAACAGCGCCGCCTGAAAGGCTGCTATAAAAACGCTTTTGCCGTCGCTGTTAAGCGCGCCCAAAACACATTTGTTTACCTCCGTCGTGCGTTGTTGTTTTTTCTTTGCTTTCAGCCTTGTTTTTTGTGTCTTGCAGCCAAAAATAAAAGGGCGCGCCCGAAAACTTCGAAAATGCTTGGCCAAAAAGCAAAAGCGAAATGCATAAAAAACAGCTGAGCCAAGCACGCAGCTGCCACACGCGCGCCGTAATACCCTGCCTCCCTTCCGCCCTCTCTCCTTAATGTCACCCTCTCCCTCTCCCTCCCTCTCACTCTCGCCTGCTTGACCGGCTTTCGCGCTGTAATTTATGAATCTTTCGCTTTGTTTATTTAGTAAAGACGGCTTTTGTTTTTACATTTTTCTTTTCTTTTTTCTCTCTCTTTTGGGTTTTGTTTTCGTTCGTCATAAATAAAAGCAGCGTGTCAAATATTCATCTTCTTCCCTTGATTCTATTTGGGCTGGCTGCGTGGGGGCGGGGTGCGAAAAGTGAATAAGGGCGGCGAGAAAATGATGCGTGCAGCGGCACAATTAATTCTTGCTGTTAGCTGCGAATTGTTTAACTAAGCGTATTTATGGCCCGTTTTTGCAAATAAATTGAGTAGAATGATGGGGAGTGAATGGCGTTAGAACAGGAGATGTTGGGCGAATATGCAAAGAAAATATCCTTAGAAATGTTATTCTTAGCATGAATTTAAAGTTATTTCTCATTATAATATATTATTTATTATATACAACTCCGGAGGCTGAATGTACATAGAAATAATGGATGCTTACTAGATCCCTCAGATAATTTAATTTTATAATATTAAAAGTTTGAACACAACAAAAAAGAGTGTTTGCAAAAGATAAAAATAATATAAAATATAAAAAAATTTGCATTTTTTTTATACATAAACAATGAAATAAAATATTAATTCATTGTGGTTATCAAATTATTTTTTATATTTTTTTTAATTGAATAAAAAATGTTTATAAGAAACTAAGCTATGTAAAATATTAAAATATACTATTATTTTACTCATTTTTTTATATAACTCATTTTTGTCTTTTAAATTTTTTATGCAATTTAATTTAATTTAAAAATAAAAATTATAAGTCATGTACAGTTGGTAAAAGCAAAATAAAAAAAAAAATTAAAAAAACCTTGCTACGCAATTAAATCAAACCTTTTTATGTGTATAATAAAAAATAAGAGTTTTTTAGTATTTGAATAATTTTTGTTCATAACATTAAAAATATAATATATAAATAAGATACATTTTAAGACTTGAATTATTGTTAGAGTTTTATACGTGAAAACTATTAGAAAAAAATTTTTAAAATATCTAACTGACATCTAACTACTAAACTAAATTCAAAATAATATAGATCAATTATTTATATACATACAAAATATATACATTTATTTTATATTTCTTTAAGGATATAATAATTTATTTTTTTTGTTTTTTATATTTGTATTTTATTTATTTGTTTATATGTATTTTATTGATTTATTTTATTTATATTTTTTTCTTTTATATAATTTTATTTATTTGTTATATTGTATTTTATTGATTTATTTTATTTATATTTTTCTTTTATAAAATTTTATTTATTTTTTTATTTATTTGTTACATATATATTTTATTGATTTATTTTATTTATATTTTTCTCTTTTATATAATTTAATTTATTTTAATTTCTTTTTTATTTATCCACTTGCATTTGAGCTTAACATTGCCAAGGAAACCCGCTAACATTTCTCTGTTAGACACCACTACAGCACTCTGTTAGCATTAACAGCCGCTGTTTGCTTTAGCGCAGACACAAACCCACCGCAACACAACTGTTAAGCAGTGCTGTTAGCACGCTCTGTTAAGCCCCAGCCTTATCGCATGCAACAATGCGTTAACAATGCCGGCGATTGCCGTAGCTCATAAGGCGACTAGCGACTGTCACATCATCAGGAACTAATACCGAACTCAAATAAAAAGCCGCAAAAGTAGGCGAGCAAACAATGTTGCGGGTCTAGGGGCCGTGTGACAGCGGACGGACAGCTCTGAGCCGCAAGCAGTTGCTAACCGAAATGTGAAGTGGCCCAAAGGTGGAGTCAGTCGATCAGGGTACCCTAAAAAAAAAAAAAAAACCAAAACAAAGACCAAAAACCTGACACCAAACAGAAGCGGCGCCAGCCATGGACACTGATGCACAGCTGTCGCCTTTGTGGGCGTCGCTGCGAATACGAAAAGGACGAACCGGGCCACAGTTGGCCGGCTTTTTCGTGTATTGGCCAGCTACTGATGTACACACTCACACACACGCTTACTTATAGAGGGACATCATTTTTTGTCGCTTCGCTGGACAGCTGACGGCGGTTGTAGCTGCTCGCCTGACCACCCTATCTCCCTCTCCCTCTGCCTCATTTAGCCTTTTCTCTGCCACTGAATTTTAGGCTTTAAGCCAAGCAGCTTGCCTGGTTTTGTCTCGCTTTTTATACCCATTGAAAATGGGAAATCAGGGTATAATGTTTTTGTTGGATGTATGTAACAGGCAGAAGAAGGCGTGGCAGACCCCATAAAATATATATATTCTTGATCCGGACGACAAGAGAAATCTATTTGGCCCTGTTCGTCTGTTCGTCCGTCCGTCCGACCGTCCGTCCGTCCGTCCGTCTGTCCGTATGTTTCAGCCCCTGTAAGAGCTAAAGACTAGACATTTTTTTGTAGATCCGTGTCTAGCACGCGCAGATCGAGTTTATTTTAAAAAATTGATAACTATCCCCAATTAATTGTTATCGATTAAAAACAAAATCGAAAAAATTATATCTCGCTCATCTTTTAAGCTAGAGACACCAAAGTTTATATTTATCTTAATATGTATTTTATGCAATTTTGAATTTTGTTACATTTTGGATGCCGGCCCCAAATTCCCCCAAATTCTATGAAAAACACAGATTCAACGAGGCTCACGGTATACCCTAGTCGGTCACGCCCGACTAGAGTTTTCTCACTTCTGCTTTAAGCACTGGTCAAAAGTGTTAATGGCCAAATGGTATTGTAAAAGCCCAGATTTAATGTTGGCCCAGCCCAGCTGCAGCTCCTGTGCTGTGTGTAAAACATGGCCACACCCCCCTCTCCCGGCCCACCCCTCCTCCTGCTATGTCCTGACCAGCAGCACTAAAAGCTTAAAGTTGGTTTAATTAAAAGTTTTACTGCACATGGCCAGCAGCTGTGACTTCACTTTGATGCACGAAAGACCGAACAAGTCACAGGACTCGCTCAAGCCTAATTAATCTAAATGAAAGCTGAAGATAATCATAAATATCCATAGACGACTCGAGTCCGCTTTAACCAAACTAATTGCGGGCGTCTGGCTGACATGTGACCCCAGCAATAGGATGCGCCATTAAGTGCACTGCGCTGCGCAGCAGGACGTGGAGCCAAGGATGCAAGGATGCGACTGCAATTGCAACTGCAGCTGAAAAAGTAGCTAAAATTTATCTTACAGTCAGCTCGTTCGCAGAACATGCAACGGACATAAATCGTTAGCAAAATGTTTTTGGCGGTTACAAGCGGCGCCCCTTAGCCCCCCACCCCACACACCTCCCCCCACCCCCTCAGCTGTCGCTGCCATGCCGCCCCGGCAAAGCGCTCGAGTGTTTCGCGTGTGTGTCAACAGGCGCTCAAGTTTTTGACACCAGCCCCAGCACCACACGTACAGCTCCCACTGCCTCCCCCCCTACACCCTCCCCTTACCCCTCACCCTCCTCCTCCCCCTCTCATTTCTGTTGTTCTGCAAGCGACAAGGACAACTAGGAAAAGTCAAGTGATTTTCTTTTCTTTCTTTTCATTTTTTTGTTGATTGTTGTTGTCGTCCTGTTGCAGCCGCCAGGGTCTGTCAGGCAGTTAGTCAGCCATAGCAAATCAGTATATATAATCGTGTATACATACTTTATTTATGCACTGTGCGCCGCGCAGACAAGTCTGGCCGAAAAAAAAAAAAACGAAGAAAAAGTTTATAATATTCATGTAGCTTTCGCTATAAGAAATTGCCAACAATTCTCCAACCTCACTTTGAGGTTTCACTTATTATACCCTGAGCCCATTGAAAATGGGAAATCAGGGTATAATATTTTTGTTGGATGTTTGTAACAGGTAGAAGGAGGCGTGGCAGACCCCATAAAGTATATATATACTCGATCAGGGCGACAAGAGAAATCGATTTGGCCCTGTCCGTCCGTCTGTCTGTCCATCCGTCTGTCCGTATAAGAGCTAGAGACTTGCAATTTTCTTTGTAGTTCCGTGTATAGCCAGCGCAGATCGAATTTATTTTAAATAATCGATAACTATCCCCAATTAATTGTTATCGATTGAAATTAAAATTGAAAAAATTATATCTCGCCCATCTTTTAAGCTAGAGACACCAAATTTTATATTTAGCTTTATATGTATCTTATGCAATTTTGAATTTTGTTACATTTTGGATACCTGCCCCAAATTCCCCCAAATTCTTTGAAAAACACAGATTCGACGGGGCTTAGGGTATCCCCTATTCGGTCACGCCCGACTAGAGTTTTCTTACTTGTTTTTTCGTCTCGTTGCGGTGGCGCGCCACAGGCGACGTCTAAAATTCCTAATATAATTGGCATTAGCCTAAATTTTGTACAACTGGGGCAGCTACTGAATTATGTAGAAGATGACGAGGAAGAAGAAGGAGAAGCAGAGGAAAAAGAAGGAGAAGCAGAAGAAAAAGTCGTTTGCGACACATTTTTTGGCTTATTAGCTTTTGTGTGAATGCGTTTAAGATTCATTTGACGGCTAGCAATTTCTTAGATTTCTTTGATGGGATTTGAGGAGGAATTAAAGAGAGAGAGGGGAAGAGGGAGACTGAGAGAGAGGCAGAAATATGGTAGAGAGAGGTAGAATAGCATCAGCTCCACTCGAGCCGCTCTTTGAGCAATTAGTTATTTAATAAATTCGCTTCTAAAAAGTAATATATCAATAGAAACTGAATTATATATACAATCTAGAGCAATATCAATCGAAATTTAATTATATATACATATATATCAATATAAATTGAATTATATATACAATCTGGGGCAATCTAGAAATTTATATATAATCTAAAGCAATCTAGAAATTTATATAGAATCTACAAGCAGCCAAAATAGACAATAGAAATTGAACGTTATATTGTTATAAAGGGAATTATATATACAATGTTAAGCAATATAGAAATTTATATAAAATCTAAAGCGTTGACTAAGTAGATAACGAGCTGAAACATTCTTTTATCAGACACAAATGTTCTCTAATTATGGCAACTTCCAGAAGCACCTACATAAGACAACGGAAAGCAGCCGCAGTCAGCTGCATTTAATGCCAAAATGCAACTTTCTTTAACTAGGAAAGATGTGCACAAGCGAGGAAAAACCTGACAGAGCCTGGTGAAATGAAAGTGGAGAAGTAGCAGTGGAGAGAAATTAAATAGAGAATTATAGAGCAAATGTGCAACAGCAAAGGAGTCTGAGACTTGGACAAAAAGGTTTTTGGAGTGAAAGAAGTGAGAGCTTAACCTAACAACACGAGGCATAATGCTTCTCAGCTAGAGCACATGAAAGGGCTTCACCTTGAAGTTTAATACAGGATAACTCCTGGCAGGCAGCGCAATAAAGGGTAAGCTTTTATTTGGCAAGCAATAATGCAGTTCAACACATTAATCAGAGCAATAAATGCTGATTTATAGTCTTAACTAACAAGTGAATAACAATTTATTACATTTAGAATTTAGAATTTACATTTAGAATTTCCTTCTTTAATGACTTTCAAATGATGCTTCAAAAACCAAGAAAAAATGTGAATTTTGTTCAAAATGAACTTTAAATATAAATGCAGGAAATTTAAATAACGAACTACAATATATGCTTAAATACTATACGCTATATAAGCCTTAAATGTTTTTCATGAAGTTTCGAGAAAACATGTATAAGATCTTCAAGCACATATATTTCATATTTTAATTTTTGCATTTATAGTTTATGAATAAATTTATAATTTATTAAGGCGGACTGCGACTTAGCTCCTGAATAACAATTTTATATAAATACTTTAAGGAATCTTCTTCTTTTACTCCATATTACATACATCAACAAAAAAGTATTTCTACCCTGTTCTACTTTGATTGCTTACAGAGCATAAAAAGAAAGAGACTAAACCATGAACTAGTTATCTAGATAGCAAGTTGCTAAAAAAGAGAGAGAAAAGAAGTTAAGTTAACTTAGAAGCTAAGCCCAAGCATATCTGAACAAATACAAATACAAAAGGAAGTGAGCAGCTTAGCTGGACAAAAAGCAAACAGAGACGAACCAAGTCTCAAAGCGAAAAAGCTTATCAAAAAAGCGCAGCAAAGTTAAAAAAAAACTTTAAGTAGAACTGAAAGAAAACAACTTAAGCGAGAAGCGAGAAGCGAAAGCAAAAGTGAACACAGCAGCTTATCGCAGTTGGTTTTTTGTTTGCCAGCTAATGCGTGCAGTAGAGAAGTGACAAGAGCAAAGCGCGAGCCTAATGCAGGCTGACAGCCTAATGCACGGCTCAAGGCAACAACACAAGCCATAAACGGAATCAGAGTGGAGCTGAGAAAGGGGGAGGGGGAGAGAGAGTGCGAATGTGAAAAAGAGAGAGGGAGAGAGAGAGAGTGTGTGAGTGAGTAAGAGAGAGAGAGAGAGAGAGAGAGAGAGAGAGAGAGAGAGAGAGAGAGAGAGAGAGAGAAGGAGACTAAATAAGATGTAGAAAAGAACTGAGAGAGAGACTAAGTGAATGAGAGGGGCAGAAAGCGAGTGAGTGAGTGAGTGAGTGAGAGAGAGAGAGACAGAGAGAGAGGGATTAAGTAACACCATGATGGAAGAAGAACGGCAAAGAGAGAGAGAAAGATAATCTGTTCACAAAGTCTAGAGGACTAGAGGATAAGAATGTGCAATATATATTATTATATCTATATTATAAATTCAATACATTTACATGCTTATTAGACAAGGAATTCGTCATTTTCCTCTATATAGCATCTATGTATATATAAGACTTATACATAAAAGTCTTTCAAAACTGCAATTCAAATCTTCAAAAATATGTCTAAGTCTTGATTTCTCCTCATTACCACGATCAGCTGTTTTTAAACTTTAAATAGAAGTTAAGACTGCGGAACTTTTCTATGCAATTCTTACTATAATCGTTTATGAAGCTTGAATAAAATCTTTAATTTACTCCATATATTATTATTTACTGGTTTCTTAAATGTCTTGAACACCTCATTATTGTAGAAAAAATTAAATTTTTCAAGAGAAAATCTGCTACTCCGCTTGCAGATAATTTTTGGGGAGACCGACAAAGGCAAGGAATTGACGGTATAAGTATAAAGCGCAGGCAGCATATAACATTGAATTACTTATGTGAATAAGTGCACTAGGAGTAAATGAGCGCAAGCAAGACCATTAGGAAACTTGCTAAATTCCCATTAACAACTTTCATTAAACTTTGTTGACCTAACAAATTAAAGAATTTAGGAGTTTCGACAATTGTGTGGATGCAGCTTCAGCAAATAGGGAGAGAGAGAAAGAGAGAGATAAAAAGAGAGAAAGAGAGAGAGAGATAAAAAGAGAGAGAGAGAGAGATAAAAAGAGAGAGAGAGGGAAGCCATACGACTCCCAAATGCTTACACTTTGGCAAGAGGAGTAAGGCCAAGAGAGGTTAGGAGTCTGTAGTGAAGTCTCATAATGATAGAACAGAGAGAGTCTTCAAATAGCTGGATAGCCTGTTAATTTGTTGATTACTTATAATTAACAATATAAATATAAACTCAGGTATGCAAAATTTACATAGTTAACTACTAAAAATAAATTTAAATTAAAAAAAAAATATTTTAATTATATATAAATAATATATTTACAGATTAATAGACGGATGAACATGTCTAGATTGACTCAGCTCGTAGTTCTGATCAAGAATATTTATACTTTATAGAGTCACACACGATTCAGCCTCGGACAGACGGACGGACACATGGACGGACAGTCAGACAAAAAGCTAGATTAGGATCAGCTCAGTTTGATGCATTGATCCGATATATATACTTAATAGGGTATATTTAATAGGTACTCATATCTGGTACAGACATTTTCAAAAAGCCCTTATAGCATTTTCAATGTGTTCAGGGTATAAAACCTTTTTTTCCCACTCAATCAATTTTTTTTTTTTTTTAACAATGAAATAAATAATAATTGATCAATTTTTTCTATTCTAGCCTTTTTTGGCTACTCAATTAAATTTAATTAAATTGAATTAAAATCAAATTCAAGGCGAACTTAAGAATTCCTTTCACACTCAGCTCAGATTCAGATTCATTCACCCACAAAATAGTTAAAGTCTCGAGCGTGGAGCAAAGCAAATCCACTTCAATTGTCACGTACTTCGGCTGCTGCTGCGACAATTGCCGAGTGTGCAACAAATATTTGGAGAGTCATTAACAAAATTTCATTTCGTTGATGCTGCTACCTTCGGCTGCCCAGCTGAAGTTGGCGCCGGCCACAACGTGAAGACGACAATTTGTAGAAAACTTTCAACTCGAAAACGAAAACTTTTCGAAAGGAAAGGAAAAGCAGCGAACCACAAAATGCAGCTGCAACTGCAACTGCTGCTACTGCTGCTGTTGCAACAATGTCGAATCAAGTGTTTTAGGCCACATTCGCTGAATCAATTTGCAGAGCTAAATAATTTAGGCACGTAATGCTGTCGGCGCGTCGTGGCTCTGGGTGCCCCAACCGAGCTTTTGGTATATTTAGTTCCGTTTAGTTCCGGCCCGCTGGTCGGTTAACCGGGCTTATTAGCCGTAAAATGCGTTAAATTATTATGCCAGCCAAACAATGCAAAGTCGCTTATGCAACTTCCCGGCCCAGACCACAGCCCTCGGCCTCCCCCGCTTTCGCCCTCGCCACACGGCGTATACGTGATTTATGCCCGAGCCATGTGTTGCCTAACAACGTATTAATTTTTAATACCCTGCACGGCACGAGGCCCTCGCCGAGTCGCTGCATTCCATTCCATTCCATCTATGCATAATTCACACCGCAAACAGCCCAAATACATTTCGCTAAGTGCGCAGCTTCACACACAGCTCCTGATTGCTAAACAATTCATGTTTCTAATTGTTAAGGGAATGCGAACTTAAAGTGAACTTGGAGGAGAGGCAAGGGAATGTTGGGGAATCTTTGAAAAACTTTTGAAATTAAGGTGAGAAAAGGGGGAGATTGTGAAAGAAGTGAAAGGAGAGAAATGAAGATGTGTCTTGCATAGTTAGTAAAAGGCTTCAAAGCTTAACTGTCTATAGAATTATTAAATATGTTTCGCTTCATTAGATTACTATGACGTTATACTGTAAAATGAATAGCAGAGTTAGTTTTTTAAGTAAACCAATTCGAAATTCTTATAGTAGTATTGGCGTGAGGCTGAGAGTTCTTGAAAAAGTATTATTCTCATTTCTGGTTTCTGTCCCATACACCTCACTCTGTGTGTGAGAGAGAGGGACAAAGAAAGCTGTTGCCGAGCTGAATTTCGGGTATTGCTGTGAGAGAACGGGATGGCTATTTAAGCTATTCAGACAGAATCGACGCAGAGAAGTCCACTCCACAAACTCTTGAAAACTTATATTGTGATAGACAGTAGACCGAGAATTTCTTCTTCGGGAACATACATAAAATTCTTTAATTAGAATAGAAGCTGACAACATTGTTAAGGACCCGATGTATTAATATTATAATATAATAGTATATATTATAGACAACGCTTTTAAATATATTTGAATGAAGTAACTATTAGATCACAAGTGAATAATAGAAACATACATTAACAGCACATAATGATCGCTCTCGTACACTGACATTAGGATAGCGCACTCTTTACGTTTTCCATTATTGAATGAATACATATTTTCTATATCATTCGAGCTATAGTCCTATAATTTTTTTTTTTTTTAATTCTGTTTTACTCTACTTCAATAAAAACCAAATTGAGCTCTGAAACACTTCGAGAAATATTTTTAAAAAACCTTAAAAGAAAAAGTTGCCAAAATTTTGATTTTGTATTAACCACTTATAGAAACTCGTTTTGTTCTCATGATTAAAGTGAGCTGGGAGAGCAACTTCTTATTAATGTATTCATATAAGCAGTCCAATTGTAGCTGCACTTGAGCATATGATATTTAATGTAATTTCATATGAAATAAACTCTGTGCCGCTGCACTGAATATTTGCTTGACCTTAAGAAATCGTGCTGCAGAGTTAAAGAATTGAATTGACATCGAAATAATGTAAAATCAATGCACTTTATGTGAATCCCCAAGATTATATAACATTAAGCATGAATATCTAATACTATAAGATATTGTAACCTATGAAACCAATCTCTGAAGAACATTTGATTCAACTCTAGCCCCCAAATGTCATCGAGTCGAGGAAAAGTTAATATAATTTTAGTGAATCTCTAATGAAAGAACAATTGAATGCAATCTATATAATATATATTTTTATGTATGAATAAATAATACTATATTGCAAAATTGTAGTCTAAGCAACTGACAATTCTGATCATTTGATTGAAATTGAAAGATAGTGCCAAAGACTTAATGATTTCCACATCAAATTGCTATCACGTTGAAGTCAAAATTTGAATTTGAAAGATTTATAAATCATATTTCAATGAAAGTTTTAATATAACATATATTATAAAAAATTATCCATAAATGACAAATCCTACACTCGAGTCTGAAACATTCAATCATTTGATTAAATTTGAGCAGCTTTAAAGACTTCTATGACCATTTCAAATAGTTCACCATATAAATTACAATTATATTTTCATCAATGCCTCCATACAACCCCCCTTTCAATCCCGTCTCTAGGGTATTAAGCTCTGCGAGTCAGCTTGACTTCACTTATTATTTACTTCAGTGATAAGCACACGGAGGCGGGGCGAGCGAGCGCAAAAGTTAGTGTAAGTTATAGCATTTAAAGAACTTTGCCAAGTTTGCCTGGCAAATCGTATAAATCAAACGATCCCAACGAAGCCCAATGGCTATTAAATTTACGACCTGGCCTAACCAGGCGCCACGTGCAAGACGCCAGGTGGAAGATGGAACCGTTTCGCAGCCGTCCGTTCGTCCGTCCGTTTGTTTATCGTCCGCTCGCCGTCTGTTTGCCTCTGTTTGCCTTCTGTTGTCTCTGTTTGCTGTTGATGGGCGAGTGCAGTAAAAAGTGAGGCTACAAAAAAATGCAATTAAACGCGTTTCATGTGACACTTTAGTTGCCTCTCTCTCACACCCACTCACACCCTCCCTCTCCCTCTCTCTGTATACAACAAGGAGCTGGGCTCTATTTGTTTGACCAGCCCGGGAGGCTATGGGACTATTGCATAATAATAGCAGCAGCATGAGCTGCAGTCGCGAGCTGCAGGTGATGGGATATTGAGCGAAAAGAGAGCACGACAAAGCACCAAATTGATAGATAGATTGCTCGAAAGAAAAAATACGATAATAGCTGTTATCTGCAGCGCTGTGGCAAACAGAGAGAGAGAGAGAGTAAGGGAGAGAGAGAGAGAAAAAACCAAGCATATTGTGCAAAAAGGGCGCAGCAGAAAAACATATAAAGGCCACATCAATTTATGTGTTGCCCGCCTCAACGAATGGAAAAGAACGGAAAAAGCTACGTTTGACAGTTGCATTACACAGCCAGCCAGCCAGGCGGATATATACCGCATACGGCATGGATAGGTGTTGTGCGAGCAAGATAATATTCAAAGGAACAGCCCAAGGCATCTGGATGGTAAACAAAAAACACTCTGTTAGTATGGATAAGCTTGAAAGTAAATAGTAAATGGGGAGAGAGGAGAGAAGAGAAGAAAAGTGAAGAAAGAGAAGGAGAAGGAGCACATTGAAGGAATTTAGCAGTAAGATTCATTTAGTTGATTAGTTAATAGAGATTCCATAACTTGAGATTAAAAATACGAATAAGGGAGAGGACTATAAAGAGAGAGAGAGAGAGAGATACAGAGATAGTTAGAAAGACAGAAAGACAAAGTTAAAAAAGACGGAGAGATAGATAAAGAAAAAGAGAGAGGTAATGATAGATACAGATGAGAATAGATACAGCACATATATATCATATAAAAGAGAATCTCTCTGGAAAAAAGAGGGAGAACGAAAGCGAAAGATGGAGTGGGAGATAGAAAGAACAAAGTAGAATAGAAAGAATGAGATTATGGAAGGATAAGCACTGTAAAGTAAATAGTCTAGTCTAATGGTCAAATAAATTGAGATTTTAAATGAGAATGATAGACAAATGCAGATATACTAATACTTTGATACTTGAGGTAAAAAAAATTAGAATAAATATTACGTTTTAGTGATTGAAGAACGCAAATAAAAATTGAGTTAGAGCATCTATTAAGAGATGAAAGGAATAACAGACAGACAGAGAGAGAGAGAGAGAGAGAAAGAGAAAGAGAAGAGAGAGGAGAGAGATAGAGAGAGAGAGAGAGAGAGAGGGAGGAAGTGAGAAAAAGGAAGAGTATAGTCATGAATATTAAATATGAGAATATTTTAAGCTACACAGTTCCTTTGAACTCTTTAGTGGATCTATAATATAAGAGATTTGATCTATAATATATAGAATATTATTAAAAGCTCCTAGACGTTGCTATATTTATGTTATATATTGTTTTCTATTTCTATATTATTTAGGGATTATTAAGTTTTATTATTTCTAAAAGACAAATAAGTCTAAGATTGTCTTAATAGACAAAACGAAAAAACAATGCTAAGAATGCCTATTGATGTCAGACAAAAGAAAGGAATCTAAAGCATCTGTAAAGAATGTTATCAAGTGACGTATCTTAGTGAGCGAGAGAGAATGCGGAACGTATAAACTGAGAATGAGAATGCAATTAAGACACCTAACACAAGATTAATTTACACAATTAAAAATCAACTCATTAAAGTTAAGACAGAGAGAGAGAGAGAGAGAGAGAGAGAGAGAGAGAGAGAGAGAGAGAGAGTGAGAGAGAGAGAGAGAGAGAGAGTGTCAAGCGAAAGAGATAAAGAAAAGGCCAAGTCACAGCAGTTATGCGTTTTAATTATCATAAACATTTGCTATATAATTATAATAAAAAAACTACCATAAACCGAAATGAGAAAAAGCTGTCCCCAAGTGCCCCACACATATATAGAGTGGAAAAGGCCGTCAGAAATAAAGAAGAGGAAGAGTGCTCGAGAGTTTATGCGACGCTTCATAAAGTTGACGCTGCAAATGACAAGTGCTTAAATGTTAAGCGACTCAACTGGAGAACAAAGACAGATATATATATATGTAACTGGCTAAATAGCGAAGGGGGGGGGGGGGAGTGGTGGGAGGGGCATTGCGGACACACCTACGAAAAAGTTGAACAGAAAATTAAATGTAAGCGCCCGACACACAAAAACCCAGCCATTAAATTTGCATTGAAATATTCAATTTAGAGAGCAGAGCAGAGCAGAGCAGACCAGGGCCAGAGCATTGGCAGGGGACACATTGTAGGAGATGTGGCTATAGCTGGTTGTGGATGTGGATGTGGCTGTGACGGTGCTCCTTGTGGAGTGCATCAAAGGCAGCGGGCGACTTTTATGAGTAGATGACGATGACACATTCTCCTGCTGCTCAGCTAGCTGCTGCCACAGACCAGCTCGAGCTCTAGCTGCCTTCCTCTACTCCTCCTCCTACTTCTTCTCCTCCTCCTACTTCTTCACCTCCTACTTCTTCTTTTATGCTTTAATTATTTGTAGCATGCAAAGTTAAGCCCCAACACACACACACACACAGAAGCAGCAGCAGCAGACATTGGGCAAGGTATTAAGTTGTAAATATGTAGCAAGCGCTGCAGTTCACAGCTGCCAGCTGCTGCCTTCATCTCTACTCGGTCTGTCTGTGTGTGTGTGTATGTCAAAAATGAATTACATTGCAGTCAGCGCAGCTGCATGCGTGTGTGTGTGTGTGTGAGCGCTGAGTGTGCGTGTCTGCATATTTAAGCGCGCCGCAAAGTATGCAGCAAAGTTTAACAGCTGCATGGCTGCTGCTGCTGCTGCTGTTGCTGCTTGCTTTACGGATTTACTTATGTTGTTCTTGCCAACACACACACACATATACACACACAACCTCACGCATACGTGCAGCACTCGCAGACAGTCATTTAGTTAGTGGCTGCTGTCGAGTGCTTAGTTTTAAATCCGATACAATTTACTTTAAGTAAAGACCATAAATTCGCCCTATCAGAGCACAACACACACGCACAACCCCCCCCCCCCTTCCCCCCACCCACACACACACACATACACTCTCTTTTGATTACAGTTGAGTTGCAGTTTTTCGTACATTTTTAATTGAGTGTCACGAGAGCTACGAGTTTTTCTGTCCCGACGTCTGACCAAATCCTTTAAGGCTTAGCCAGCCAACGCCTGCCGCCTGAACTTTGTTGGCCTTTTAGGCAAATAGTATTACATTTTTTTGGTAAAATGCCGCCCACACTCAGGCGACAGAAGACATGAAAGAGTTGTCGACGCAGACAAACTGGATTCTATTTCAGGCTAATGCAGAGTGAGTATTTGTTTCGTATTTCATTTCATTTTATTGCCCGAATTGAATTTATATCTGTCCTGTTTATTTTTAAAAAGAATCATATTTTCGCTTTGCCAGTTGATATCTGTTGTCTTTTTGTATTGAATAAAATCGCTTTTCTGTGTTGATTTTCTATAACAAATTGTCGTGTTGAGCTTAGTACGGAAATTGCATTAGAGATAGTTGGGGAATATATCTGGATTGTGGTGATTGCAGACGGAATTAAAGAGGTGAGCAATAAAATATGTAGAGAGACTAGATTGTGATCAAATTAGCCTAGTTAGTTGTCTAAGCTCTACAGCCCAAAGAAGTACTAACCCTGGAGCTAGGAGAAAATATAGATCTTACTGATGACCTAAATATATCAAATTAAATATTGAAATAAACCTTGCCCTGTAATCATAATCTATATATTTTTATTCTCCTAAGCAATTTCTTCTGTGTTTTCTATAGGAAAGTGCATTCATTAATTTCAGTTTAAATTAAGTTGCCTGAGAGGTAGCAGGACACTAACTTGTAAATAAATAATATAATATATATACTATAAAATATAAATAAATAATATAATATATATACTATAAAATATGAATAAATAATATATTTATATATATTTTTATACATCATACAAAAGTATATATGTATATCTATAAATATCATTGTAAATATCTTAGTTGAAAAGCAATAGCTAACCTCTTTAAATATTAAATTTGTATCAACCGCTTTATTTGATTGTAAGAAAATATTTAAGGAAAATAAAGCACAATAAAAAAAAAATAAATAAAAAATAAATATATTTTTTGTTGAACTTTAGATTTTGTACAATCAATTTGTTAGACAAAAGCACTTTTATTTAATTTTTTAAATTTTATATTCCCAAGCAGAAGCATTTTTTAATGTTTGAATATTTGTTTATGCCTTAAATCTAGTATATTCTTTATTAAACTGTCAAATATATCGTAAGGAATAGATCAGGAAATTATTTTTTAAAAACAGTTTCAAGCATAAATATGAAATTTACGAACATCCCCAAGTTTTATATTTTGGATACTTTTACAGCTGAAACTTAACAATGAAATCAATAAAAAGCAGTATGTAAAACCTCTTTAAATATAAAAAATTGTATCAAAAACTTCATATGATTGTAAAAGAAAATGCTTAAGAGAAATAAGGCACAATAAATAAAATAAATAAAAAATATATATTAATGAAGAATGTATGATATATAACCAACTCTTTTAATCCCTAAAGCTTATATAGCTAACAATTTCAAATATGTCTCAATATGTCTAGCCTAATATTGCCATTTAAATTTGCAATCCATGCACATCTACGCCAAATACAATTGACAATTCATTAGGAGCTGAGACAGAGACTGAGAGATGTGACAATCAAAGCTATCCTTGTTCAATTGATTGCAGCGAAACACGCTTAAAGCGAAATCAGAGTGCCCCCTCGACTATATATGTATGTCATTTGTCGGATATGTGGATTGCCTTGCCTCGCCTTGCCTTGGCTTGCCCGGCATGCGTTAAGTAACTCGCTCTGCTGAGTCAACAAATTCCTGTCATAGCATTTCGATTGACCATCCAATGCCAATGCTCGCAGCACTTATCGCAATCCGCAGTGGCGCTCTCCTCCACGCACAATCAATCTCTGAATCGGAATCAGTATGTGAATCCATGTGGGATAAACAGCTGCCCGCACCAGACCCTCTCCCCCTCCCCCCGCACTGCCACGCCCAATCACTTACCGCAGCTCGCCCCCGCTCCGTTCGCCTCCATTTAGCGCACTTGTTGCCAACGCAGCGACGTTTAATCAAATCCATTTTTTCATTTTCATTTTCATTTCCATTTCCATCTTTTTTTTTCCTGTTTTTCCCGTTGCTTTTACACATGTTACAAATGTTCGAACTATTTGCAAATCCCCAGCCATGGCTCATTCCCGTGCTCAGTCTGTCAGCGTCGTCCCCAACCCCCTTCCTCCCCCTCCCACGCCCACAGTTTAACGTTGCCCCATGCAAATCCATTGTGACAGCCGACGAGCTGAGCCAGATAGAGAAAAAGCGACTCTAATTGAATTTAGTTTACGGCAGCTTTTTTTTCCTCCTCCTCCGCCTCCCCCTCCACCTCCCCCTCCTCCACCTCTTCTCCATCTTCTCTCGATCCTTGACCAGGCGCAACGAAATTCTGCTTCACTTTGCCTGCCAACGAGCCCATAATTGAGGCACGAAAAGCGCAACGCACTGCGGAGGAAGAGAGGCGGGAGGGGGGGCTCGGTTGGCGCCCTGTGAGTGGAACGACATTGATATACATTGTGCGAGCGGCAGTGCAATGCGAGCGGAAGCGTTACCATTTCGCAAAGGAGCATCCATAGAAATGCCGAGTTGCATCATGGAAAGCGAGGGGGGCGGGGGCGGGGGGATTTGGGGCGAGCAGCCGTCCGCCTTTTGTCTGGCATTTTGCTAAAGGCCAGCGGCAAATTGGTGTCGGCCGACGGCCCCTCCCTTCCCCTCCGTCTCTGTGAATGACGGCGCAAATAATTGAATAAGCGATCAATAGGTGAACAAGTTGCAAGGCGCCCGAAATTCATTTCGTGAATGCGACTCGCCCCCCCCCAAAAAAGCTCACGAAAATAGCGCAAAAAGCTGGAAAAACTGTTTAATTGAATTAGCTGTAGCCTAGACGCGGGTCAATAGTGGCACCACGCCGCTCCCTCTTCTTCCCCCACCCCCCCCCCCTTAATCTTCCATCTTTTCACTTGATTCATGCTCCCCTTTTTTGGGGCCATGGCCTAAAACTCTCAACAGTTTGTGCATTTGTTGGTTGTTGTGCGTGGCAGCTGCTGCTGCAAAAGGTTAGCGGGATAATTGCTTTTCGGCCAAGTGGCGCAAGTCCGCCCGTCCTGGCCGTTCGTTATGACAATGGGCTTTTTATGCAACGCTTGCTAGGAACAATTTCAACCAGAACTATACTTTTTACTCTGTGCACTGATTACCAGCTCAACTTTTGCCTTTAACTTGAATTAACATTTTTTGTATGCGTTTTTTATTTTATTTGAATAATTTTCATTAGTTTTATCTTGATTTTAAACTGTGTTTACTTTCATTTATATTTTTAGTTATTTAATTTAATTTTTTTAATTTTATTTAATTTTTTAAGTTGATGTGCTTTTGGATAAAATGATATTTTTAATTTACAATTTGTTATTATAATTTAATTTTTTATTTTTTTTTATTTTTTACTAAACGTTTTTCTTTTGGTTAAATTGATATTATTAATTTATAAATTTTTTATTATTGTTATAATTGCTTTATTTTATTTTTTTTTTTTACATTTTACTTAACATTTTTCTTTTGGTTAAATTGATATTTTTAATTTATACATTTTTTATTATTATAATTTGCTTTATTTTTATTTTTATTTTTTTTTACATGTTACTAAATTTTTCCTTTTTTTTTTTTTAAACAAAAAATGTAATTAAAGAAAAATCTAAGTAATTTTTAAGTTTAATTTCTTTATGTTCATCTATTAAATATATTTTTATTTTTTTTTTTACTTATTTTTTTTTTATTTTGTTTTATTTTAATTAATTGTATTTATTTTATTTTATTAATTTTACTTCATCGTTTTATTTTAGCATTACAGCTAAATTTGAAATTTAAATATATTTGTATAATTGGCAATTATTTTATTTTATTTTGTATTATATTCAATTCAATTACAAATTTATTTACCTAATATTAAATATTTATAATCGATTATATTATGGAATAATATATATGTATTTCATTTAATAACTTTATGTATTTATTCTATATTTATATTTTTAATATATTTGATTTTATATATTTACTTTAATATTTATTATATATTTATATTTTTATTTTATTAAATATCTTTTCATTATCTGTAACCCTTACATCTTTTTCTCTTCCACAATCATAATTATCCACAAAATACACTGTCCCTGCTCAGTTTTAATGAATCAACCTAAGCACACTCCATTGCACCTCTGCACTCAGCTTGTTTTCGAGCACGCTCCAGCTGCAGGCATCAAAACAAAGTTTGCGCCCCCTCAAAGTACATCATCCATTACCCAAGCAAATTATTGCGCCCATTCGCAGCTCGATTTATTATCCAATTCATGGGGAATAACAAAGGCGCCACCAGCCCCACCCCCGCAGCCCGCAATTGGCAAGTGAAGCCGCAAGATTAATTACCCCAGCGCAGCAGCTTTAAACCGCAAATAACAAGTAAATTTAAGGCCAATTACGAAACTTTCGACACGGCTGGCCAAGCGAAAGACGCAAGACGCAGGACGCCCTCTGCCATCTGACTTTATATTAACTTGTTCTTTACATCATCTATAAATATATATATATACTTTTATATTTATATAAGTTCGTAGTCGCCTCTGTCAACTCGTGCGTTTTTACTGCTATCTCGTGCAATGCAATTTAATTTACTTCGATAGCATTTCAAATCCAATCAAATCGAAACCGGCATCAATTTTTCATGCAGCCAAGGCAAAAAAGAGAAAAGAGAGAGAAAAGCTGTAAAAGCAAACTGAAATATCAATGAAAAATTATGAGCCATGTGGCAACGGCAAAGCTGTCGACTATAACAATAACAAACAAAGTTGTGGCCAACCCTTTTGGCTCGGCAATCGACCAGGACGATCCAATGGCCAAGTGGCCATCGATGCGTTAAATAAAAACTTCAGCTAAATATTTCCCAGAGCAAAAACAAGCGAATCCCAGCCCAGCAGAACTGATGCAAAGTTTCCCCACGTAAAGCAGCAAGAAAAGTGCAGAGCAAAGTGGAAATGGAGCGGGGCTGGAGGGGGGGCGACAGCTTGCAGCAAATGTTTGGGGCTAAGCAAGAGACAAGTGAGAGAAAAATCACAAGTCAAACAAGTAAACGACTTGGATTATGCCCTAGCTGGAGTGGGAAATACAGTCGAGATGGTAAGTGAGAGCATGAGCGGAGTTATGGAACTTGTGGATTAAAGTAGTGCGATTTAAGCTCATTTATAAGCAAGACTTAAATGAATAAGGTATTTGGCATAAAAAAACTTAAGTTAAATGCGAGAAGTAGCCACATAATTGGGAATTGAGAATGCCCAAACGAATGGACGCAACATCAACTAGAAATTTCAGCTTTAAAACTTTTTTTTTTAAATAATAAATAATAAAAATAACAAAAAATTAGTCAAAAAAAAATTTGACTATTAAAATATTATTTTATAATTTAATATTCTGAAACTTATGTTTTTTTTTTTTTAAGTAAAAATACAATTTTAGATTAAAAAAACGATTTTTTTCAGAATATTTAATAATAATTTCTTATTCTAAAAATAAAAATAATGGAAAAATTAAATTAGATCTTGGGTAATATTGTTGAGCTAAATACAAGAAATTAGCTATACGTCCCTAAGAACTGTTCATGCTATAATGGGATTCAGACACAGACAACCATAAATTTGGTTTTTTGCCCGTATTTCCATGGGGTTCGATCCTAGTTTCCTGAACAGACTCAAAGAAATCCATAGATATGACCTTAGTGTGTAATTTCATAGTATCTAATTAGATTTCCTTTATATATTTTCCATGCTATGGCTTTGTCTAGGTTTCTATAGATTTCTTTAATCTAGATTCCTCAAAAGACCCAGATAAAAATATAGATATGGCTTTAGTCTGTGTTTTCTGAACGTCTAACTTGCTAATAAAATTTCTAGTTTTTTGAAGCGAATAGCTGCTTCAAGGTCTACCTAGGTCTATATATCATATATATATCATAAATATATATGTATCATATTTATATTACAATATATCATATATATATATCAAAGAATAATAAATATCAGATATATAATATATAATATAATTATATAATAAAATAATAAATATTTTCTTAATCATTTTTTATCAATTTCACATGGGTTGACATTTATTTCAAGACAATCACCTCAACTGTGCCCAAGCTAACTATCGCATATACATTATTATATATATCTATATATCTATTAAATGTCTATCAGATATATCCATGTATCCATTATACATATCTATATATCAATTATATATATATATCCATATATCCACCGCAATTCCTTGAAGCAATTAGGAATTGAAACCAATCCAAGGTAACCCACACACTTCTACATATTCCATCCAATTGCCGCATGCCGAATCGCTTCATTAGAATGTCCAATTAGCATTTAGGCAGAGATGCCAATCGTGTAAGCACTTCTGACTAACTAAGTGCACTAACTGCTTCTAATTTAATTAATTAGTGCGGCAACACAATCGGAATTATGCCTCTTGGCTATTTGCGGACGGCTACAGGGTATCCAATTGGAGCAACAACTAACAAGCATTTGTCGTGCCGCCTCCTTTCTTTAGTACAGCTGTCTAGCCGCCCTCTGCCCCGCTGCCCCACTGCAGCCGGCGTGGCGTCTCTCGGCGTAGCATCCGCTTTACGGGCTCGGCCCAGACACGTATACAAACATTTCATGGTTCAATAAATTTGCTGCCGAGCGTACCGGAAACTTTGCGAAAAATACATTGGGAAAATGCTCGTTGCAATGGAAAAGGCAAAGAAATTATCTCTAGCCGGTGGCTGTTGGCTGCCACGTAAATGCCACGCCTACACGCTACGCCTTCGCAGCCAAAATGCGGCGCGCTTACAGTGCCAGCCACACATGCACACGGACACATGGACACAAAGATATTCGCTCTTCCACACATACAAACATACATAACATAAACACACACACACACACATACACAAAAAGATACTCTCTCACTCAAACACACACACACATAGCATAACACACTCACACTCACACACGCCCTCGCATAATTTCAGCTTTTTCTTTTATTATTCTTTTTTCGCTTCTCTTCTTCTTTTTTTTCTACCGCTGCCGCTGCCGCTGCAATTTCTAAACTCGCTTTTTAATGGCTGCCTGCCTCGCCGCCACGCCCACTGATTACATATTTTGGCCTAGTTCGGAGCGCGTGTAGGTGTTAAATTATGCATTGCCCCCCTTTTCACACCTAGTTGCCGCCGCTGCAATTGTTGCTGCCCTTTTAATATTTTGCCCCGCAAGCAATTAAATGTACAGCAAATGGATTTAAACGGGCATAATTTATGGTTTTAATTAGAGGCGAGCAGCTCAGCTGCATTTGCATACCCGATTCGCATCTTGAATCCATTTATTTAACGATCCGTTATCCCTTGATAAATTTGAATTGCGTCTTTTAATCATTGTCAATTTATTTTATAAATAACACGCAGAAAAATATCGAGACGAAAAAAATTTATGTGCAACGACTCTGATCAAAGCGAACGTTCGCGAACAACTGACTGCAGTGAGCAAATCCGGCATTCTCTCACTTATGCAGTAAGCACTCGACTAACATGATCTCCTTTCTACTCATAACTTACATATGCGCTCGCAGCTGCATAGATAACTAAACATATGCACATCTTCTTCCAACTCCCGCTCACACCATCATCTCGCCCGCGCTCAAGCGCTCTCTCACAAATCTATACTAACTCACACAGGTCACGCCATTGATCCGTTATATGGCAGATGAAGAATGAGCGGCTGTGTGTAAGTTCGCACAGTTGCTCTCGCCGCTCGAAAAGTGCTCATTCTTTGCACTGGGCCACTCAGCTCATCTTTGACTTATGATCCAAGCAGCGTCTTGGGCATTCTGTGCGCCTACCTGTGGATTCTGTGTTTAGTTCTTTTCCTCCCACTCAAAGCAAGAAATGAATATCTGGGTGTGAGTGAGTATTTTTCTGTTATAGCTTTATTCACTCTCATATATTCATATATGTATATATTTTCTTTCTGTTATGTTATTTGGCTAAATTAAATTTAATAGATTTGCATCAACTCCATTTAAAGAAACGTAAATATTATTTATTTTTTATATATTTATTTTTTATATATTTACTTTTTATATATTTATTTTTTATATATTTATTTTTTATATATTTATTTTTTATATATACTAATCTAAACTTATACGGTACATACATATGTTTGTCTGTTATTAATTTCTCATATTTTCTATCAAATTTAATCCAGCATAAGCAAACTCGAGTGAATTTAACTGTTGCTAGGCAATAGTTATCTACTTAATAAGTCAGAGAATGAGTTAGAATGTGTGAACTGGCATTGCACAAAGAGCAGAAAACAAAAATGAGCACTGAGAGCGCTTTAGCCATGATCCCGTTTTAAATTCATGCATATGCAGCAGAGCAAGTAGTGCAGACAGCATGTGTATATGTGAGCGAGTGAGTCGACAAACAGTGCAAAAGAAAAGAACAAATTGTAGCTGTTGGGAGAATGACAGAAAAACTAAGCGCTCTTGCTTTTGATCCCGCGTTCTCTATAAGTAGTGTCAGTAATACGAGTGTGCAAGTGAGCCGGCCGATAGGCAGGGATTACAGCGCAAGCAGCAAGTGCTCGCACACACAGAGTGGCCAACGCTGTGGAGAGTGTCACAGATAACGCCTTGCTGCGCTGTGTGAGTAGCATTAGAGGGAGGGAGCCAGCTGCAACTTGTGAAGATAATATGTGTGTGTGAATAAGTCGGCGGCTAGGTAGGAGCTCCAGCACTGAGCTTTAGCTCAGCGAAATGAGCTGGTGTAAGAGAGTTAAATTAGTTGTATAATCTCCGCTGTTAATGAGCTTGAGCGCATATGCAAACTTAACAGCATTAGCATTAGCTGGGCAGAGCCGCCTTAGTATATGCGCGACCGTGCTGCTGAGATGACGCGTGCGATCTTGGTGCGCATATTGATTAGAGAGGATTATTATTGCGCGTGCAATATGGAAGTTAATTGGATGCGAGCCAATATACTCTGTTTACCTATTTTGCAGGGCCTCGGCGTGTAGACAGACAATTTACAGCAAATGTATTATGTGCCAAGGGAGCTGCTTGTAAAATTTAATTTATCAAACTTCTGCGCCGCTGCACAGCCAACAAACACACACACACACAGACACGCTGCCACCGCAGTAAGAGACACCACACGGAAACAGGAAGTAGAGCGCAAATTTTGTGAATGCACTTCCGCTTAGTGGGCCGTGCTTTCAGCTCCCTCTCTCAGCACTCTCCCACTCTCTCGACCTCTCTCACTCGATGTACGTGTGTGTGTGTGTGTGTGTGTGTGTGTGTGTGTGTGGGCACGGCGCGCTCTTTTGTTATTTACAATGCTATGAAATGCGAAATGAACTATATCGCATATTGCATTGAATTGCTGAATTTATCTGCACTGCTTAACACAATTACATGCTGCGCATTTTATAGCACACTTTTAAGCGCGCACACATCAATTAATCAACGAAATTGAATAAATGACGCATGGCTTAGCATCCAAAACTGTGAAAAGCCTGATATGGTCAGTTATTATATACTATATAGCATTTACTGTTATCTAGCAGCTCAGTGCGCATGAAAGGTTAACAATAGTTAAATATAATGTAAAATTTTAATTTATTTATGGCTGAAATTAGATTTTCTCTACCGAAGGGGAATAGATGAAATAGAAATAGAATTAGAGTAGACGAGAATGGAATAAGGAATAAATAGGTCTAGGTGCAAGATGTATGTATATACTTATATATATAAAACTAAACATAACTGTATGTAAGCTCCCTAGTTAAGATCGAGAGCTAAATTCTTTTTAAAGTCAAAGTCACTGAGCTCAACAAATAAGCCACAAAAAATTTAACCCAAAAAAAAATATTTTTTTTTAAAGTTAATTTATTTTTTAATTGAACACTTGATTGAAAAATAGAATAACAAATTAAAATAAATAAAAATAGAACAACAAATTGAACTAAATAAAAAGTATAAAAACAAATTGAACTAAATACATTTTTTTAAATAAACTTTATTTTTTATAAAAAATAATAATTTATCTAAGCACAAAAAAAAAAAAAAATAGAATACACAATATATATAAATAGAATAGAAAATGAAATAGAATACCAAATTGAGCTGGGTAAAAAACATATATTTAAAAAGAAATTTATTTTATAAATAATATAACAAATTGAACTAAGTAAAATTAAAAAAAAAAATTAAACTGAAAAAGTTATGCATAGATAAAAAGAACAATATATTATATAAAATAGAACCAAAAAAATGAATAAAAATATACAATATAATAAACTAAAATAAATAATAAAAAAAATATATAATAAATAAAAAAACGCATTTTTAGTATAAAATTTGACAATATAATATATATATATATATATATATTTTTTTTTTATTTGAAATGTGTATTCTTTATTTAAAATGGTTAGTGTGCTGTTACCATTTAGGCAATATAATATATGACAATATAATATATAATATAATATATAAAATATGACAACAAATTAAACTGACAAAAAATGTATTTTAAAATTTATATAAAACAGAACAAATTAAATAAAACACAATAAAAAAAATTTAATTTTTTTTTAAAATATAAAATCAAATTGAATTAATTAAATAAAATATATATTTATAAATGCATTGTATTAAATTTTATTTTTAATTTATTATATTTATATTCATAGTAAGTCTTTAATTATCTCTCTTCGGCTTGTCATCAACTTATATATTAAACGCTTAAGTCCATTTCACACACAGAGTCTTGACCCCAATTAAATCAATGCCAAAAGATGCCTGCAGCGCTTAAAGCAGCTCACCTCCCACCTACCTCTCCCCACCCTGTTTCTGTCCCTTCTCATAAATATAAAGTTTTTTTAGAAGGCAACCGAAACTAATGCACGCCAATTTTCAATACAGAAAATCGAACTTTGAAGTGGGCGCTGACGCGCCGCGCCCTATTTAAGGGCTGCCTCCGTGGGGCGCTCTGATGGGGCATGATTGGGCTTAACTTGCAGCGCGACGCGTCGTCGGCTGCTGCTGCTGTTGCTGCTGTTGCACATCGCGTGCCTGGCCAAAAACCACTTGAAACTATTATTGATGAACACGCGCGATGAACCTAAGGGGGGGCGCCAGATTATGTGGAACAATGGAAGGGGCAGGGGGGCGGGTGGAGCTCGGTAACAAAGGCCAGCTGACTGAGTGACAGCGGCAGCAGCTGTTGGCAGCTGAGCTGCGCTGGGCCATTGAGTTGTCGCGGCAACAAATGCGTTTTGTGCGTGTGAAAGCGCACAGAAAATATGAAAATATAAAAAGAAAAAAAAGAGAGAAAAAAGGGAAAAAGAGAGAAGAAAATATGAAAACGAAAATGAAAATAACGCTGCATGCGCCAAGGCGCAGGAGCAGCCAGCGCTTTACCACTTTTTATGCTCGGCGATAAATTAAAATTTTTATTAACATACTTTTCTGTTAGCCGGGAGCTGGGAGCCGGGCGCCACTGCAGGCCCCACGCAACAAACGTCAGCTTGTCCAGCACTCGACGCAATCTTCCCATCTCTACCGCCCCCCGCCCCCCTCTTGTGGCATGGAAAATGCCTGTCCAAGCGCTTTTTACGACTTGAGCAGCGCACGCAAAAAAACTGACCCCTAAGTAACAGCCCCCCCCCCCCCCTAGCCCCAGCCCATCCCCCCTCGTCCAATTATAATTTGTTGACGCGCTCGCCAAGACTTTATAGAACAAGTAAGACAACCCTAGTCGGGCGTGACCGACTAGGGGATACCTTGAGCCCCGTCGAATCTGTGTTTTTCATAGAATTTGGAAGAATTTGGGGCCGGTATCCAAAATATAACAAAATTCAAAATTGCATAAAATATATATAACCCTAAATATAAAATTTGGTGTCGCTAGCTTAAAAGATGGGCGAGATATAATTTTTTCGATTTTGTTATTAATCGATAACAATTGATTGGGGATAGTTATCGATTTTTTAAAATAAACTTGATCTGCGCGTGCTATACACGGACCTACAAAAAAATTTCAAGTCTCTAGCTCTTATACGGGCTGAAATCGGCGCATTCAAACATACGGACAGACGGACGGGCGGACGGACATACAGGGCCATATCAATTTTTCTTGTCGTCCTGATCAAGAATATATATACTTTATGGGGTCTGCAACGTCTCCTCCTGCCTGTTACATACATCCAACAAAAACATTAAACCCTAATTTCCCATTTTCAATGAGCTCAGGGTATAAAAAGGAAGAGAGAGAAGAAAAAAAGTAAATAAATAAAAGTGCTTGCTCAGTGACAGAGTTTCAGGCAAAACTATTACGGCCCCGGCCCGAACGATTAACATTTTTCCATTTTACAGCAAATTATGCATACGAACTGTCCGAATAAGGCGATAAAAAGTGTTTAGATTGGAAGAGAAAGCAAAAGCAAAGCGAAAGCGAAAAAGATAAGTTGCCATAAGCAGAGGCAAAGCCATTAAATCGAATGTAACTAGACTTGAGTTGAATCAATTCCATTTGGGACAAGCTGAACGCAGCTTGAGCTAATGCGAAATGGCAAAGCTAAGCTGAAACTTTATGAGCGTGAAGCATAAAGAGAAAGCGACAGCAGCTGTAGAACAATGTAGAAATGGCCATGCTTAAGCAATGAAACAAGCGCAATAAGAAAAACAATAAGAAATGCATTGTAAAGCTTTATGAGAAGCGCAAAGAGAGGCGCAGAAGATAAGAGGAAGAAGCAGAATAAGCAAAGTTAAGGATTCATTAAAATAGTTATCAACTGAAACAATGGTTGCTATGAGAGGGAAAAAGAGAGAGAGAGACAGAGAGAGCGAGAGAGAGAGAGAGAGAGAGATGTGAGTAAAAAAACATGAAACTATAGAAGAGCACAGTATAAAAGCGAAGGAAGATAAGGAACGCCATCAAACGAACATAAAATAAACAGAAAGCAAAGCAAGAAGAAATCAATAAGAAACATAATCATATAATGCATATAATGCCTAATGAGAAGCGCAGAGAAAAGCATTGCAGATATTCAGAATATGAAAAGTTAAGGATTCATTAAAATAGTAATCGACTTAAGGGTAGCAATGATTGGAAAAGTAAGCATTAAGAATGATTAAAAGAAGAAGAGAACATAGAGAAGAAAATAAGCTAAATAAAAAATTAAAAACTAAAACAAAACAAGAAAATCCACTAAGAAATACAATCAGATGCACAAAGAGAGCCACAGAGAAAAGCGCTCAAGATAAGAATTTTATAAAAACTTTAAAATTCATTAAAACGAGAAGGAAAGTAAGAGTAACCCACAAGAAAAGCTAACAGAAATAAAAGAGAATAAGCCACATCAAACGAAGTATTTCAGTTTAAGCAAAAAAAAAAAACCCACACAATAAAAAACACATTGACTTGCATAATGAGAAGCGCGGAGAGAAGCACTAAATCAAAGAGAGCAAAGAGCTAATCGCAGCAAAATGAGCAAAAATTAAGCAATCAATCAATGAGAGTGTTCAATTTCCTTCGCATTCCCTTATTTAGTGCAGCAATGCAAAGTGAATGGAAGAGGAGAGAAGATGAGCAAGAAGCGTGGGCAAAAGTTGCTATACAATCAAAAAGTTAATTCAGCAATGAGAATATAACATAAGTTTTACATAAGAATATTATAATCATTCTATTCTATGTAAACCCTTATATTGTTCATTCATTTATATAGTAAAGAAACTTCATGAGATTTTTCAGAATAAATTTGTTAAATGTTTAACAATATTTTTAGATAAAGACAAAAATATTTGATAAGCATGGCGCCGATTACTTAATCGAAAAACTTAACTTAATTATTAAATAAATATATATATGTTTAATAAGCATAGTAAAAAGTTATTTGAGCCCTTGATTTTGAAAGTGGTCGAAGTCAAACATTTTAAACATAAAAATAATATATAGTTATTTATAAATTAATTTATATTTATATATATATATTTTTTTAATTCTTATATATAAATATTTATTGACATATTTTAATGTGCATATGCATATACATATTTATTTATATTTAAATATGTATAGTTTTACTGTGAATTATTATTCTTATATTTTTTATATATTAATATTATTTTATGTATAAAATTATGTTTAGTAAATTTATGTATTTTTACTATTATTTGTTATTATGTTTTATATATTTTTATTAATCCATATTTTCCCACATTTTAATTTCTTTTTTTTATTTATTTATATTTGATCTATTTTATTTTTATTTACCTACATATATTTTGTTTTCTTTATTTACACCTTATCCCCTGAAAGAGTCGAACAATTTTCTAAAAAAGGAACAACAAATATTCATATAAGCATATTCACATTTAAATAAGCTTAAATTCACAGCTAAGACCCGCTTGCATATTGTTAACTGCAAAACACAATTCTATTTTTCTCAGCCTTTTTTCCACCCGCTTAATTGAGCTGTTAGAAATGATTCAACAGATTCAATAAAAAATAGGCAAATTCATTTGTTGCGCAGATTACAAAATGCATTTCATTGTCTGCAAAAAGCGGAATTAGCTGGCAAACGAAAAGAAAAAACATTTGCTATTCAAACTATTATTTTTTGTTGATTATTATAACAAAGAGAAGAAATAAATTGCGCATTTGATTAAAAATTAATTGAAACATGAACTGAACAAACGACATCTAAAGCCAACGAATCGCCAAATTCGGCGAATATCACGTAGTAAGGACCCCCTCAAAGGCCCCCAACTCAACACCCCAATCCCTGTTATGCAAATGCATACTGCATCACTGTGAATGCCATGCATGTAATTGTGAACGAACGCGTAATTCAATCATCTCCCGGCCAGCCGAAACACAAATAAACAAGAGCCGAGCGCATCAATGCCAAATGTAATTCAATTAATTTTTTATGTTTATTACAAATCGAAAGCAAAATAAATAACTCTATAAATGTAATCAACTGGCGGACATGAAACAGACACAAAAAAAGTTATAGTAATTGATTTGAAATACCCCACATGGCATAGAAACAGGGTATGCCTGCTGCCTGCTCTGCTTACAAAATGTTTTTTAATTGAATTTCTGATAAAAGATATAAAAAATAATATTGTATATGGCGTAATAATTGCCTGTGGGCGTGTCGCTGACAGCAACAAATGCAGATGCATATATATATTCATATATGTATGTAGATCGGACAGTAAATGACATTGGCACAGACATTAACCGCAGATGCAGCAGGACAATGGAGTTCAGGTCTCTGTCTCTCGGCCTTTGCCTGGTCTAGGACTCGCTTCAATATTTATTGAAAGGCTGCGTGCGTGAGTAAATGACAATTTTATTGCGCAGCTCGCTCATTAAAAAATTTATAGACCAGACAATATTGGAAGGATAGAGTGGGAGGGGGGCGAGGGGTGCCAGCCTGGCGCTGAGGTTAATAATGGCCGCGCCACGACCTTTTAATCATCAACACAATTTCTGAACTGTTTATAGTATTTTATTTTTATTTTTTTGCTGCATTGTTTTGCTTTTATTGTTGCTGCTGCTGCCGCTGCTGGCGGGTCTTCAAATTGCTCGACGATTTATGGAGGACAACAGGAAATTGAAAATGCCATTAAATGCGGTTACACATGGACACTTTATAGCGGGCGGGGCCTGTACTCTGTTTTACAGTTTTACTGTCACATGAGACAGTTCCTTCGATTGAGTTTGACTCAATAATCAGTTTAATTGCAATATTAAATGATCAGCGGAAGTTAGATAAGCAAGTCGAACTATGTAGATGGGGGACTGTATATATATGGGGTATATGTATCATATATTGAATATATATTAGAGTATATATAGTAGTAGGCAGTTATGGCACACAATTATGCAGTTGGTTTAACATGGATTAAATATAGATATATAAAAATATATTCCGATATTTCAAAATATACTTTAAATTAAATATAGAATATACCATATATGGGAGACAAATATTCAAATATATTAGCTATGTATTATAAATATAAATCTAAAAAAAATTTGGCCACCAAATATGCTAATATTTTTTTTTTTTACAAATTTAATAACGTTAATAACGTATTTTTCAAAATTAAACCACATTCACATTTAACTAAAGAACAAGATAAAAATAAATAATCATCTAGAGTATTAAAAAAATGTATGACTAATCTTTCAATCAATCAACATGTATGTATAAGATGAAGCTAAATTCGAACATTTTTTCACATTTAAAAAATCTTTTTAACTGATTCTCTAATAAAAATTAAATTGTAAGACAATATATGCTTTAAATATATATATTTTTAATTTAATTATATTTATAATGTCTTAAAATATTATTAAAAGAATAAAAAAAAAATTTTTAAACAATATTATAAGCAAAATATTAATAAAAATATATTAATATTTGTGTATGTTAGTAGACAAATATATAGTTTTTATTTAAATATATAAATATATTGTTTTATGTTAGTAGACAAATAAATTTTTTTTTAATATATATATATATTTGTTTGTGTTATATTTTTTATTTAAATATATTTAGAATACTTTTTAATTTACTTAAAATATATTTAGAATATTTATTTATTTGAATATATATTTATAATATTTAATTATAGTATATTGCATTATTTTTTTGTTATTTTAAATATATTTTCTATATTTATTTATTTTATATGCTTTTTATAGTATTTATTAATATTAAATACATTGTAAATGCTTTTAAATTTTGTTATTTTAGGTTTTTTAGTATTTATTTATTTTAAATATATTTTATTTTTTTAAGTTTATTTATAATATTTATTTATTTTAAATTTAATTTTAATATTTATTTATTTTAAATATATTAATTTATTTATGTTATATGTACATATCTATATTATTTTCGCCCCATTTCTAACACGACATTTTCCCATATTTTACCACCCACAGCACTTTGTTTTGCCATACAATTAATTTAATTAAATTCAATTGAAATTAAGTAAAATTGAATTTGAGCATTCGCTTACCAGACAAAAGAGTTGAATAGTTTTTTGCTTCGCCCGTGAAGTAGACCTCAAGTGGAGCACAAGGACGTGGCACGGCTTTCTCTCGCTGCCTTCTCAATTCCCTCGAGCAGGTCGAGTGTACGTCGCGCGCCAAAAACTATGCAACACAAACTATGAATGTCTTCTGGTCGCGCTGCTGGCCGACTGCCGCCGATGTCGATGCCTGATGGCTGGTAATGTGATTAGTTGGCTCTGCCGTCGTCGTCGTCGTCGTGTGTGTGAGTGTGTGTGTTGTGAGTAAATTTTAATTTAATTATGTCGTCGTCGTCGTCGTTGTCGTTGTCGTTGTTGTTGTAGTCGCAGTCCGCGTCGCTCTTCAATTACGAAAAAAGAGCTCAAAGCAAACGAGCGCAAACTAAAGACACGCACTAATAAACAAAGGCAACAATAACAGAAAACCAAATGCCAGCAGACTGTGCGGGGGCTTTACCGTTAGCACAAGTCCAGTTAGCTCGACCGACAGTCAAACAGCGGCCGAATGTCGAATGAATGGCGAATGAATGTGGAATGTGCGGAGTGCGAAACGAGATGCGAAATGCGAAGGCAAAGGCGAAGGCGAACGATGCACAACGGTAGCTCTGCTCAGACCGTTTAGTTTGGACGCTGACGCTGACGCTGGCTGCTCTGTCGCTGTGTCTCTGGCTTCCTCGGGCTGGCAATCGAATGCAACTGCTGCCGCTGCCTGCTACAAGCGACTGCTCGACGTCGCCGCTGCATACGATGGGGCGAGCTGTGCGAGGAACGAGCGGCAATGGAACACTCGCGACTCGTTTGAGTGCAACTTGCAGTGCTGAGTGCTCCGGAACGGGCTGGCAATTACTGGAACACACCTGTGCGGGGCAGGGGGCAAGCTGAGTGGGCGTGTGTGTGTGTTTGTGGGTAATTTTATATTGACAAAAATGCTAGACGAAAATTTAATTGAGTTTACGATACTTGCTCCCTACTTGGAGCGCACACAATTCAATATTTGGCTCATTACTGTAAGGGTAGTTTTGGCTGAGGGGATGTTAGCCACCTCTTAACCCCTCCCCCCCCCCCCTGTATTAAAAAGCCATAACATTCAAATTATTGCTTTTTCCAAACACCTATTTACTATCGAGAGACCATAGACTATGTGTACTTAGTCAGGGTAGTTGGACAAGCAATTTAAATGGGCAAGAACAAGAATTAGATTGGGGATGGGGGAGCATGAAAGTTGGTGAACAGAACAAGCAATGGGGATGACCATGTAACGGTTTCTTAATTACAAATGTGAGCAACCAGCTGATCCCCAAATATTGTGGAACTAAATTGGGAAGTTTAGGTGACAGATAGTTGGCAGAGAAGAAGCTATATGAGAATTGATAGAGGTATCAGACTTAACTTGAAGAAGATAGAATTTTTTATGAAATGTATTTCATTAGTAAATATCCTATATATTTTTTTAATTTATTTCATTAGTAAATATCCTATATTATATTATTAGATTATCTTAATATTAATATTGTTTTTTGTTTTATTTTTATTTAGTTTTTTTTTTTATTTATTATTTTTTTTAATAAAAGCTTTTCAGAGAAATGTTAAATTGTATCATAAACTTACCTGTCGAAACATTCTCATATTCCTCCTCCTAAGTTGAAAAATATTGCATAAATATGAAATGCCTAAAAAACAGAAAAACAAAAATTTACATTAAAAACAGAAAAACAAAAATATAAATTAATAAAAACAGAAAAAGAGATATAAATTGAAAGAGAGAGAGAGAAAAAGACACAGATAGATAGAGAAAGAATGAGAAATACAGAGAGAAAGCAAGGGACACAGCGAGAGATAGAGAAAGAAAGAGAGAGTTAGAGATAGAGATAGAGAAAGAGATAGGGGGGAGTAGAAAATGACAACTAAAGTGAGTGGAAAAAATCTAGTTAAGGCTAGAGCTGGAGAGAAAGCGAGGGAGAGAGAAGCAGTTAAAATATTATAGACAAAAGTAGGGCTCTTAGGGACTAACAATTTGAATTATATTTAATTTATATAATCACAATTTCACATGAAAGATACCATAAATTATAGAAATTTAACTCTAGCAATTTAGAATAATAAGCCAACTAAATATGTAATTCATAATAATTTCATTTTCAATAATATATGATAATAATTTAAAATTTAAAGTAGCGTTAATTGCAGGAATTTTGTCGGATAATGCGAATGTAATATTTAAGGGCGATTTAAGTTCCACAAATTATAAGAATTAAATATTCAAAATATTTAAAGTCAAGTTACGAAGGGTTCTTATTACTCTAAAGCATATGTCTCTAATTGTACACTACATATTTTTTATACTATATATTTTTATGGCATATTGATATAATTTATGTATATATATTTCTATATTTCTGAAGAAGATAAATTGATTTTTCCTTAAAAAGCTAAAGTATATTTCTTCAAAAATTAAACTTGTTCTTAACAAAGATCATATTTATGACCTACAAAAAAAATTTGCTAACTCTAGTTGGCAAATTGAGCGAGATATCAACAATTGAACTTAAATGCGCTATCCTGATGAACAACTTTTAGCAACCGTTTTTTGAAAGCTTTTTTTCAAAGAATTTTTAAAAATATTTCCAAGAGTTTTTCAGAGCTCAATTTTTTTCACTTAAAAGTAAATAAAACAGGGTCCAATAGGAAAAAAATTAGAACGATATCTCGAACGATATAGAAAATATTCAGCATTAACGAAGAAAATGAAGGGTGCGCTATCCTGATGACGCGCAGAGTATGTAATTCATAATAATTTCATTTTAAATAATAAATTAATATAATTTAATATTTAAAGTAGAGTTAATTGCAGGAATTTGGTCGGATAATGCGAATGTAATATTTAAAGGCGATTTATATTCCACAAATTATAGAAATTAAATATTTAAAATACTTAAAATCAGTCTACGAATACGAGGGTAATAACCCTAAAACATGGTGATATTTTACACTATATATTTTTTATAGCTTTTAAATTGTTTGAAGTGGTTATTTGGCTATGTTGGCATGTGGCTATTTCATATTGATATAATTTATGTATATATATTTCTATACTTCAGAAGATACACTCGACCATAAAGATGGACTACATTCTAAATTTCTCCCACTATAAATATTAGATCTATATATGCCATAAATAAATATAATAATATATTTAACATATGCAGTCATATACACTTTCTTCTCCCCTCAATTGCAGGGTATATCTGATTCGCATTGTGTTTATTTGCCAAGTGGCAGTAGGAGCAGCAGCAGTAGCAACATCAGGCAGCAACAGCAACAGCAGCAGCATTGTGCCCACATCTTTCGATATGGCTGCCTGGTTGGTTGTCTGGATTGTATATCCTGGTCTTTGTGTGGCTTTCGCTGTGCCTGTCCACCTGGCTGCTGCACCTGTTCGGCAATATATACAAAATGTAATGATGCAGCTGGTCGGATGCCGCCGTTGCCGCATGAGGAAGGCAGCTTCATGTGGCAGCAGCGACAGGCGCCACAATAAAAGCGTTGCACGCACTGCAATATGCAACAGTTGCAAATACGCAAACAGAGCCAAAGAGCTGTGGTTGCAGGGCTCCCAATGTGCGTGTGTGTGTGTGTGTGGCCCCTCTGTGTGTGTGTGTGTGTAGCAAGTCGTTGTGTAATCTATCCATGAAAGTCGCTTCCGTTTTGAATTTTGTATGCTTAACGCATCGTTTGGTCGCACAAATTGGGTTTTCACTGTTGTTGCTGTTGCGCTGTTTTTGTTGCATTTCCCTCGCCGAATAAAGTGAAGCGAAAATGTTGACGTTTACGCCGATTGGATATGCCTTTGACATAACCACACATCAATTGTGCCAAAGCCACTCCACTGTGGTCCCCACGCCCTCGGCTCCAAGGAGCACAAACTGTTGCTTTGGCCCTGCCAAGTGAAAGCTTTTGCCATTCATCGACTGACTTCAAGGATATTCCATTTAATTACGAAGTCTAATTGATGGAAATAACAGAAATGATAGAGAGCTACGAATTGTGTACGAAGTTAGTCAGAAACTAAGATATGAGAGGAGAGCGAAAGAGAGAGAGGAACAGATGAAGATATAGATGGAGACAGAGATAGAATTTCAGATAAAGATACAGTTATAGATACAGATACAGATACAGATACAGATACAGATACAGATACAGATACAGATACAGATACAGATACAGATACAGATACAGATACAGATACAGATACAGTTACAGATACAGTTACAGATACAGATACAGATACAGATACATATACAGATACTGTTAGATACACACATATATGTGCATGCAGGCCACACTCAGATACATTCATATCTTCTGCTTTATAGATACTCGCAGCAGAGCCAACAAACGGCCAAAGTATGCAATTTATGCTCGCTCTCGCAGCATGGAAATGCGGCTCGAGGGGGATGTGGGGTGGCGGCCTAATAGGATTGCGGCTGTCATTTTTGGGCTACTTGTGTTTTGGCAGTCTTGCAATGTGCTCCAAAGTCGAGCGTTGATGCAGCTAATGTTGCCCCCACCCCACCCCACCCCAGCAAGCAAACGCACTTTGTCAAGCTGTGGCAATTCATACAGCGAAATGCTCTTTAAACTTTTGTACATTTAATGGAAATTTAACGTTAGCTGTTCTAAGTCATGTTTGAAATAATAGGAAATATGTTTGAAATATATAATAATAATGTATAATACAAAAATAATAATAATAATCTGTATATATAATACAAAAATAGCATAATAATAATTTAATTTATATTTAATTTTTTAATCTTAAATAATTTAATTTCATTTTTTAAAAAATATTATTAAATTATTTTGAATAATTTTCCTTAAGTTTATTATTTAATGTAATAGAACAATTATTCCTCTAGCTACAAATAAATGAATTTAATGTGTTTATCATTTTTTAACTTAATATACTTACTATATAAATTTTCCCTGTATTTATTTAACAGAAAAATTAGTGAACACTAATATAATTTAATTTTTTTTTTTCAAGGGAATAAAGTATATTAAATAAAATAAAATATGAATTTCCTGCATAATATTTGAATATCAAAAATAAAATGCAACACAATTAATATTTCAGATAAAAGGCAATTTAATACCATCTAAACGATCATTTCACTATTCCTCAGTCAACTTTAGTATTTATGGTATTTTTAGTATTTTTAGAGATATTTTAAAATTTAATACGAGACAAATGTAAGAGTGAATCTTTTCAAGTAAATATATAAATTAGTTTCACAAAAGACTATGAATGTCATTTATACATTTTTACAATTTTATAAAATTTTTATATGTATTTTATATTTATTTATTCTTTATTTATTTAATTTATATTTCAACACAAAATAATCAAAATATTAACATACTGAATTTCTGTTAGCCTCCCTTTTAACATGAGTAGAAATGTTGACATTTCTAGTGAGCGCACAAAGAGCAGCAAAATTAACAGCGGCGGCGATCAGCGGCAGAGTAACGGCTCTTACAGCAAATCAAATTGCAATAACACTTTCGACATTAAGCAGTAGCGCTAATATAGAAATAAACAAATATACACCCTCCAAAACACATATTTATTTAATACAACAAAAAAAATTAAAAATAAAGAACTTTTACACATTTATTTCTATTTTTTCACACTCCCGCGCGACAACAAACCGCACTGTTAAAGCTACTCAAAACGCACTGTTAAATCTAGCAATGTCATTGCAGCGCGTACTATCGAATAGAGTATCGATATTTTCGCATGCGATATGACAGCGATGCTAGCCTATCGAAGCCAGCTGTACACAGACGAGGCGGAAAAACTCAAAAGAAACGGATAAAGGAGAGAAGAGAGACGCTTGCTTTTTGCGCCACAAAGAAAAAATAAATTATATTAAATTAATTAGAGCAAATTCGGCACCAGTAACAGAGAGAAAGACGCGCTGCCAGAATGCCGCGCACAAAGATCCCAAAGAACTCGAAGCGCAACCGCGAGGCCGCCAACCGCGAGGAGAAGATTCGCATTTTCGAATTAAAGATGGACTCCGTGCTGATGAGCATCGACGATCTGGAGCAGCGCTACAATGCGATGGTCGAGACGCAGCTGCAGGGCGTCACGCTGCGCCTGCAGACCGAGCTGCGCGAGATGAAGATGGGCGACTTCCTCGAGATTCTGCCCCAGCTGGAGCACTTTGGCGACTTCAAGGCCAGCGACCAGACGCAGCACCTCGGCTCCCAGTCCATGTACAGCAACACGACAAATGGCGCCCCCGGCGGCAGCGGCAGCAACTGCGCAGCCGTCACAGCTGCGACCAGCAGCCGCAATGACGAAGGTAAATCTTGAATTCTTCTCCAGCTTCTGCCTGCTTGGCTTTCCTTGGTGGCGCGTGCTCTAACTCTGCTCTCTAATCTCTGCTTCTCATTCTAACATCTCACACTCGCACTCGCTCGCACTCGCACACACACATATCGTCTCCTCTGCCGCCGCCCCACTCTTATTCAGGCTACCTTACAGAGGACAGCAGCCTGGGCGGCGCCGTCAGCTGCAGCGGCGCCAGCACGCTCTCCGCCTACACGGGCTCCATGCTGCGCTCGGCCAAGGCGCTGCGCACGCCCGGCCCGCTGCACTCGGCGCGCGCCCGTCGCGAGCGTCGCAGTCGCTCGGCCTGCGGCAGCGTCCTGCCCAAGCTGCCCCTAGTCGCCGCCAGCAGCTCCAGCTCGAGCCTCGCCCAGGCGCATCGCAACTCGCGCAGCAAGATGCGCACGCCCATGGCGGCCAGGCCGAAGGCCATCAGTGCGGACCGCACGCCGCGCATGTTGAAGAAGCGCAACAGCTCGCCCGGCACGCCGCCCATGGCCTTCCTGCGCTGGCCCAAGCCCGGCGAGGTGGCGCTCTCCAAGTACGGCAGTCCCATTGTGGCGCAGGTGTAAGTAAACCCAACAGCTCCAACTCGACTCGAGATCTAAAATCCTTCCCTTCCAGCATGCCCGACAAATTTGCGAATGTGAATATTCCCGTACGCAACGGCGTATTATCGCTGCGGCCCAAGAAGCTGGCGGAGGTCAAGGCGGAGCTGCTGGAGAACCTGGACGAGGATACGCTCAACCAAATCCGCACGCTGCACGAGAGCCTGCAGCTGATTGTGAACACGGCCAACAAGGCCGGCATGAAGTAGCCAAGCCCCCACACCCAACCATCCTCTGACCATATGCCACATGTCCATATGTTCGCTCATCCCGTAGGATTACCTACTTTTACTTGTACTTTTACTTTACGTTCGTTTAGTTTCGTTTTGCTAAGTTTCCATCATTTTTTAAAGTGTATTTAAAAATTAAGTTTGTCCCGAGTTAATAAAAATTTCCATGTTCAATCGTAGCAGGCGCAGCATCAGTTGGATCTCCCTAGCCAGTCGAGACTTTTGCGTAAATCCCTTTCAGCAGCTTTCAGATGCCGCGCACCAAGGTAACCAAGCGGAATCGCCTGCAGCTGCGCGAGGAGGCGGAGCGCGAGGATCGCCTGCGCCTGGCGCAAATGAAGCTCGAGTCGGCGCTGGAGAAGATCGACGAGCTGGGCCGGCGCAGCGAGCAGCAGGTGCACACGCAGCTGCAGCTCATCCTGGCGCGCACGCACCAGCAGCTGCTGCAGATGAAGTGGAGCGACTTTCTCCAGCTCAAACTGCAGCACTTTGAGGATCATCACTGGGCGGGTGAGTGCCTCAAGGAGGCAACTCCAAGAGAGCTAATCTCATTTGCCTCCTTCCTCTTGCAGCACCTACTCCTAAGCAGCTGCGCAGCCAGTCGAGCACGCGCTGCAGCCGCCTGCGCACGCCCCAGGCGCAGGTCCAGACACGCCTACAAGTTCAATCCGTGGATCGCGCCCAGCTGCGACACGCCCCTTTGCCCACCATGGCGCTGCTGCGCTGGCCCCGACCCGGCGAGCTGGCGCTCTCCACCGGCGGCAGTCCGCTCGCCGTGCAGGGGTAGCATCAACCTCAACCCAATACCCAAAGAGAAATCCATGTCAACTCACCCCGCTCTTTCCCTTGCAGCTTTCCAGATCGCTGTGCCAACGTCCAGATACCCACCAAGGCGGGCGTGCTCAGGCTGAAGCCGCAGAAGCTGGGCGAGGTGAAGCGCGAGGTGCTCAAGCAGCTGGACTCGGCGACGCTCAACCAGATCAAGACGCTCAACTCCAATCTGCACCTGATCGTGGACATGGCCACCAAGCTGGGCAAGCTCTAGGTCCCACATCGGATTCCTTTTCATCTGCATCTTCAGCTTAATTTTTTTTATTAATATTTTATTTAGTCTTTTTCATTTTCTCATTTTCAATGTTTTTTTTTGTGTTGTTGCCTGTGTTGCTGTTGTTGTTGTTGTTGCAATTTCATTGTATATTTAATTTATAATTAATAAATTTAAGTATTAATAGATTTTGTAAGTACAAACATAAACGTAGCGCACATAATATTAATTTTTAGTTTTCTTTTTTCTCTTTTTTCATGTAAATTCTTTTTTTTTTTTTGTTTGAATTTTGTAAATTCCAAAATTCCATTTACACATGTACAATTGTTTATTAATTAATTACTTAAAAAATTAATGCCTTTAAGTTTAGTTTTTTTTTAGATTTTTTTTTTTTTTTGCATAACAAATGTTTTTTTTTTTTTGTGAAAATTGTTTTTTTTTTTTAAATTTTTTTTTATATAATATGCAACTGTGTGTGTGTGTGTGTGTGTGAGCGAGAGGTTGTATATATGTGTGTGAGTGTGTGTTTTTTTTAATACATAGAAATACAATACATAGCAAAAAGGTACATAGACTTATATAAAATATGTCTGAATTATTATTATATAATACTTTTTTTTTATTTTATTTTTTAGAGAGCGTGAAGAGACAACATAGAAACAGTGACAAGTGACAATAACACAAATTTAACATTTTTTCTGTATATATTTTATAGTTAAAAAAATAAAAAACATAAATGATAAATCAACATAGGGCCTAACATGATGTTAATACTTAGTGTAGATATAGAGATGCATATGTAGATGATTTGAACTGAAGTTTGCTCGAAATAAAAACTCATTTCATATATATATATAGATATATATGCTCTATGCCTAGCCAAAACTAACCTAACGTAAATCAGTTAACTCGATCTCTAACTAACCTGTTCCGACTATATATATATATATATATATATATATATATATACCTCCACCTGCACTTCCAATACTTTTTCCCTTTTGCCTTCAGTTTTCGTTTTAACACAGCCAATCAACACTAGATCCTCTCCCAGCTTTTCCGATACAAAATCTATATATATACATATATAGCAGCAGAAATAATAAATGATTCATAAAATTGAAGGTGTGTGTTACCTATGTGTGTGTGTGTGTGTGTGAGTATATAAATTTCTAAACTTGTATTTGAAAGTATTTGCGGTTATTCTTGTTCTTTTTCTTGTTTCATCTTCTTGTTTATACAAAATTGTGCTATAATTTGTTTTCTTTTTTTTTTACTATTTTTCATTTGTTAATAACTATTTAGGCTGTTGTTTTAGAATTCGTTATAACGTTTTTTAAATGCTAATATTTTTCATCATTTTTTATTTATATAATATATATATTTGTTTGCTTTGTATTAGTTGTTGTTTTTGGGCACTACTTATTACGGTTCAGGGCTTCATTTTGTAATTATAATAAATAGTTTTTATTTGTTTATATATTTTTTTTAATATACTTTTTTCTTGTAACAATTTGTGGTTGTTTTTGTAGGCTGATGCACGGGTACAGGGCGTTGCATTTTGTATTTGTTGTTATTTAATAATTTATCTTCTTTTTTTACGTTTTTATTTTGGTACAAATTTATGGTACTAGGTTGCAAAAAGAGAATAAAACTATATATATACAGATCTAAAAATAAAATATATATATAGAGTTGATGAACTAAATGGAATCGTTAAAAAGTCGAATGCATATTTACAATTAATTTAATTAACTTATTTATAGATGTGCTTGTAACTTATTTAAATATATATATTTATATATAGTTATGTATCAAAATGGAAATTGTGAAACTTTTATGTTTTGCTGTATAATTCGTAGCTAGCTTTAGGTGTTTTAATATATTTATGAAATTAATTTTTGTTATGCATATGAAAGTTTTTTTCTTTTCTTATTTTTTTTTTGGTTTTTGTAAATATTTTTTTCGCTCAATATATATATATGTATAGTTGTATGTATAACTATGTTAGTAATTTAATATATATATAATTTTGTATGCTTATAAATTAATTAATTTCATTAAATGCTTAAATTCATTAATGCACTTTATATGTACTTTTTGTGTGTGTCTATGTGTGTGAAATTTGCTATAATCGTTTGCCAAGTCACTTAACTATATAAATATATATTCATATATATATGTGTGTGTATATACGTATGCAATTAAATCTAACTTGCATTATCCAAACCTATACTAAATGCAGTATACTTGTGTATATATATTTTATATATATATATATATATATATCATCTATCTGTCTGAGGTCTTATTCGAGTATAAATAAAATCTGAGTTGAAAACCAAGGGCAATAAACGGGAATACCCTTGCTGAAAGTATCTGATAATCTGCCCATAAGCTAGACACCGAAAACACATCCATCAAGAGAGAAGTGCGATGGCGCTGAGTGGGCTAAATTGTTTAAGACAATAGACACAGAATAAAATACTTAATTTAATTTAATTAAATGACAGCAAGGGTATAGGTATATATATATTCGAATATATATATATCTAGCACTTCTTAGACTTTCTCTTTAATTTAATTGCATTAAATGTAGCCTCTTAAAATAACTGAAATTTAACTAATTATTCACTTAACTTAGACTCAAATTTATATGTAATTTTAAATATATATATATATATATATTGTTATATATAATATATGTACAAATATTATTTTAATCATTTATTTATGTATAAATTTGTATGTTTATTATAGGTTTTCCTTTTTGAACTTAACGAGAGGTATTTCTATTTTCCCAAGTGTTTAATATCGCCTTTTGTGTATACACATTTTTTACTTTCATTTTCAATTTATATAATTTTGTATTACTTATCGTTGTTGTTGTTGTTGTGGTTGCTTGTTTTCTCAGCGTCATAATTTGTTAAGTGAAAATAAAATAAAAGAAAATTAAAAAAAATAAATGGTTGTTTTATTTTTTATTTTTATATATTGTATATAAATTTTTATTTAGGATTTGTTGCATTTTAAACATATTTAATAAAATTAAAAAACTATATTTAAAATATATGTGTATTTATATCATAATTTTGTATAGTTTTTGTTTTATTTTTCTTTTTTTTTTCGTGTTTTAAAATAAAGTTTATAACGATTGAACCCAACTACAGTTTACAGATTACAGAAAAAATCAATAATAAAAATAATTATACAATAAAAAATTGAGAAGCTAACAACGTTCTCTCAATAAAGTTGTAGAAATTGTGATATGCTACATAATAATATGTAAAGAATATGATAATAATATAATGTTGTGTTGTGTAAAGAAATATTGTATGTTATCGTTAAAACGTTCGTTACAAATTAGTTTAAACAAAAACCTGTAAAATAGCCTTCACATTGAATCGCAACGTCGACGCGTCTCCAACTGCTTGTTAAAAAATACAAATCAATTAAAATAATTAACTAAATTATCAATTACAATTTCGTAAATAATATATATGTATAAATTGGTGAAGAATATATGTACAATTACAGTTACAGTTACACCAGCAGAGAAATCAAAGAGCATAACAAATATACACACATACAAATAACTAAATGTTGTCGATTTACAATTTGATTTTCCGAATTGCTGATATCGGGCGCATATGCATATAAAGAGTATAGAAAACATTTGGAAATAGAAGAGAAGAGAAGAGAATAAAAATCGTATAGAATGCTGTCTGGCTTGGACATGTTCTATCGCAACAAACATAAGCAACATTAGTATATTAGAAGATTTAACAAATTATCACACTGAAAAAAATTCAACACTAACTTTAAATATAGACAGACACACACACACACACACTTATATATATATATGTGTGTGTGTGTGTTTGCATATGCATAAATGTGTGTGTTTTATATGCTTAAATAGTTCGTTCAAATTGTATACGTTTTTTTTTATCATTTTGTTTGTTAATTATTTTAGTTAATCGTAACACTAATGCCGTTATAATTTAAAGCCGATCTCGCTTGTATTGTATTGTGTATACATGTATAATTAGATATCTTTAGTGTTATACTTATGTTCATAATAAACAACAGCTTGAAACGTTGCGCCATGCAGTTATCTACATATAAATATATATGCATGTACATATATATATATATATATATATATATATATATATATATACGTATTTGTATATGTTGTGTTTTTGTATATATAGCATCTTAGCCTACACTTTATGTTTAAACGTAATAAATATGTGTGTGTGTTTTTTTTTTTTGTGTTTTTCTCTTGTATAATTTTTAGCAGCTTTTCAAAATATTTAACTATAGCTTGTTATTTTTCTTTATACATAATCTTTTGTTGTTATTCTCGGTTTGTTTAGACGAGGTTCCCTTTTTTGTTTTCTTTGTTATGCATTACAATTAATATTTGCTAGTGTTAATAATAAATATATATTTAATATATTTAAATATATCTTTAACGTTTTGGCTTATCGTATAGTGCAGCTAATATAATTTTAATTTAACATTTACACATTCCTAGACGTTCGTTCGCTTTTGTTTAAACTCTTTTGCAAGCCTTCTGAAATGCTGCGACTTTTATTTAATTTAATTTAAATTTCTGTATTTCTTTTTTAAAGGAAAAACATTCTGAGAGCCTTAAATGCGTTTGAAGAACATAAATTGTTGAAGTTGTTGTTGTTGTTGTGGTTGTTATTTAGAAGTTGTTGAAGTTGTTGTTGTTGTGGTTGTTGTTCTTGAGTCCTTGAATTGTCGCTTAGGCGCCTTAGGGTCACCTCGATGCGCTGCTCGTAAAGAAGTCCGCTGTTTGGGTTTGAAGATAGAAACTCAATTGAAATTGGGAACATGAACATATAACTCTATATATAGTTTCTACTCACGCGTCTCGAAGCTGAAGCCCAGCGTTGGGTCGGGCGGCGTGTTGAGCATCGGATTGCCGCTGCTGCCGCTGCCTGTGGGCGTGGCATTGCCCATGGAATTTGTACTATTGCCGCTGCCGCCGCCACCGCCGCCGCCAATCATTGGTCCCTGCTGCAGCGGACTCTGCGGCGTCTGACCCCGCTGTGCCACGCCCGCGCCGCCAACGCCCACGCCGCCACCCGTCGCAGCCGCCGCCGCCTGATGGGCGCGCACGCTGACAACGGCGCGCAGCTCCTGCTTGACAAAGTCCGAGTTGACATTGCCGCCAGCCACGCCTCCACCGCCGCCGCCGCCTCCATTGCCAGCTGCAAGAAGTGAAGAAATTGACAGAGTTAGACTGGATTCTCGACGGGGCAACGCCAATGCGCAAATTTGGACCCACAACAAAAAAGATTTTAGTCACAATTATTGTTGAACTTAACTAGACATAGAACATATAAATAAATACACAACAGACAACAGAATACAACATATATCATATATATAGGTATACATAAAACATAAATGTTATACATAAAGTATAAATAATAAAAGGATAATTTCAAATAATATGCGACACACTTAAATGTGTGGAGCCTGGTTGGGTTCCGGGTGGTCGGGATTGGGGTTGCAAATAAGGGATGTACAGATATATATATATAGTATATAGTATGTAAATATACTCCGTCATATATACCATATACCTTTAATTCTTTAAAATTAAACATAAAATTTGAAATATTTTTGAGTTATTCAGTTGAGCTTTTTGCATTGATTTCTTGTAATAAATTTGTGTTTTAAATATAAATTTAAAAAATATATATATATTAATGTACTCCAAATTTGAATATTATTATAAAATATATATTTCGTTTTTAATACATATTAGATATTATAGTTGTGTGAAAAGGAATTTTTTCCACAGAAAAAAAAATATATAAAATAACATAAAAATTAAAGGACAAATAAATTTTCTTCTTTTTTTTTGGATCGACTAAATTTTGTAAAATTTTCTGCACATATTCCTAAATTTAAAAAAAACCAAAAATGCCTGAAGGCCTTTGTCGCTCTGGCTTAAAGAAATTGTTATTTAGAATTAATTCTTGGTAACAATAATTAAATAAATAAATAAAAAACCAAAAAATTAAATTATTCAAAACACTCGTTAATTTCTTTCTTCTCTTTCTTTTCAAATTGCTTTCAAAATATAGTTTTCATTACTCTACTATGTTCATGAACTTTGCATCTATATAAATTTTTCGATGCATCTTTAAAATCTTGAAAGAAAAATTAATTCCGAAGAAAAGAAACGGGACTGTCTTTGAGATTGTTTTTGTTTAAGGAAATTTTATATATTCCATTGTATGAAGTGCATTTTTACTTGGTTTATATTTTGAGCAGTAAAGCACTACTATTTTTATGAACACAGCTTTACTTTTTATGTTAAATTTAATTTAAATTAAGTTTCTTTTAAATAATAATATAAATTATTAAAAAAATAAATTTACTTTAAATAATAATGAAATAAATAACTAAATAAAATATTTTAGCAATATTCCTATATTTTATTATATTTTTTTTTTTAAACTAATAAAATTTGTTTAATTTTCATTAATTTTGTTGCTCAACTGAATCACTCATATTTGAAGGAAACCAATATTAAAACTAAACATAAACAATATTGATGTATACATATAACAATATATAAATACATACTGTCCCCATTTATCATAGTTTTTTTTATATACTTTCTGGTTTTTTGGGTTTTCTGGCTATATCTAAAGTCTTTACACGGAGGGTTAATACAGTGGGGTGCAGCGCCTAAGAACTAACCGTTAAAAATATATACAAATATATACCTAGGTTATATACAAAGATCATATATATTTAATATATATGTGTGTGTATAGCACAGTTATACAAATACACGTAGATGTGGTTAGATATGATCGAGGGGCCCAAGAGGATATTTCTCATGTTTTTTTTTGTTTCTAGTTATGTACAAAAATGTGTGTGAGTGTGTGAATGTGTGTGTGTATGGGTGTGTGTGTGTGTGGATCGTTGATCGAGTGCTTTGGGGAATTCGCTTATTTATATACACAATGATTAGCTCCAATTTCGTATTTTATATACACATAGATACGTTCAGATGTTTGCATGACATGTGATTACAGCGAGCGAGCGATCGAGCGAGCAGAGCGAGATATATATATAGAGAGAGTGAGTGTGTGTGTGTGTGTGAGAGAGAGAGAGAGAGAGTTCAAGTGTGAGCACACGGCTTACCGGTCTGCGCTCGACCATAGAAATCATTCGCCTGCTGCGCCTGACCGTAGGCAGCGAGCGCTGCATAACCACCGCCGCCACCGCCGCCGCCGCCGCCGCCACCCAGCCCAATGATGCCGTTGCCACCGCCACTGCCCATGCCGCCCACGCCCATCATGGCCGGATGGGGGGACATGCTCAATCCGTTCATCAGCTGCTGTTGCTGCTGGTGTTGCTGGTGTTGCTGCTGCTGCTGTTGACTGGCGGCGGCAGCTGCATTATCATTGTGGTTGCTGTGGTTGCTGTTGTTGTTGTTGTTGCCACTGTGGTTGCTGTTGTTGTTGTTGTTGTGGTTGTTGCCGGGCGACAAACCGAAACGCGTTGAGCCTGTTTCGGTTAAGCGTTTGATTTGTTTGGCTTTGGTTAAAAACTAGTCAAATATTAACAATGTGTGTGTGTGTGTGAAACAGTGTTGGTATGCGTGTGTGTGTGTTGTTGTGTGTGTGTGTGAAGCTCTTTATGTATTGATATTTAGTACAGTAATTAGGGCAAGCGGCATTGTGTGAACTGGTTCACGCTGCATTGTGATCTAAATTGTTGTGATTTGGACGCGTCGAAAGATTTACAATTTTATAGAGCTGGAACTAGTTCATTTTCAAAGTGGAACTAGTTCGTTTTCAGGTGGAATTAGTTCATTGAAATGATTGCATTTTTGTAACTTTTCAAAGTGGAACTAGTTCGTTATCAAAGTGGAACTAGTTCGTTTTCAAAGTGGAATTAGTTCATTTAAATGTTGCATTTGTTTTAACTTTTCAGAGTGGAATTAGTTTGTTTTCAAAGTGGAACTAGTTCGCTTTCAAAGTGGAACTAGATCATTTTAAAAGTGGAACTCGTTCTTTTTCAGTTGAAATTAGTTCGTTTCACTTCAATCATTGCATTTTTTTAACTTTTACAAGTGTTTTCAATTGTGTGTGCGGAACTAGTTATAAACTTAAAGTAGGTGAACTAGTTCATCTTATATGTTTACATTTGGCACTAGTTTCAAGAAATTAATTAATTGTGGTAGTTTTGCCTTTTCAATCAATTCATTATTCAGTTGGAACTAGTTCCTGCAATATATGAAACTAGTTCCAATACTGAATAGTTAATTTTACATGTTTATATTTGTAACTAGTTTCAAGAAATTAATTAATTTGGTAGTTTTGCCTTTTCAATCAATTCATTATTCAGCTGGAACCAGTTTCAACTATATTTGGAACTAGTTCCAATGCTGAATAGTTAATTTGACATGTTTATATTTGTAACTAGTTTCAAGAAATTAATTATTTTGGTAGTTTTTCCTTTTTAATCAATTCATTATTCAGTTGGAACCAGTTCCAGCTATGTATGGAACTAGTTCCAATGCTGAATAATTCATTTTACATGTTTATATTTGTAACTAGTTTCAAGAAAAAATAATTAATTTGGTAGTTTTGCCTTTTCAATCAGTTTATTCTTCAGTTGGAACCAGTTCCAGCTATATTTGGAACTAGTTCCAATAATAATAACGGGTGAATAAATTAAGCAAAATAAAACAGCTGAAGTCTTTAAGAGCTCTTGAGTTGTGCCTAGCAGAAATGAACTAGTTCAGATGGTCTAGTTCCGCCTAAGCCTAAAATGGGGTTGCAAACAAGTGGAAGACCCTTTCAACTAAATTTCAGTCTCATTCGGGCACACTTCAGGGGCACAGGGTGATCAGGGAGATCAGCTAAGATCTTAGCCTGACTCCGCCACTTCGACGTGCTCGACTCACCTGGCAAATGCTGTGTCGCCTGCGGCACGCTGCCCTGCCGCTGCAGGCGCTGCAGCTGCTGTTGCTGGAAGGCCGTGGCCGCCGCGCTGCTGCCGTACGGCGACTGCGGGCCGCCGCCGAAGCCCAGGCCCACGCCGGGTCCGCTGCTGCCGTCGGGCGTGTTCGGGCCGCTGCCGCCCTGCGCCTGGAAGGAGTTCTGCCGCTGCAGCGCTGCGGCCGCCAGGGCTGCTGCTGTGCTGCCCACGGGTCCCACGGCGCCGGGCGAGTTGAGGCCGCGTCGCTGCTGCTGGCTCTGCTGCTGCTGCTGCTGCTGCTGCTGCTGCTGGTACTGGCGCGCAGGGTAGTTGCTCTGCATATCACGAAAGGACATTAGTGGCGCCTCGTTGGGCAGCGCGAACTCTTTGCTACTCACCTGCAGCTGCGCAATGAGCAAGGGATTATTGTGCTGCTGCAGTGAGCGTCCAGCGTTGCCGGCCGGCAGCGGTCCACCCGGTCCGCCCACGGCGCCCCCACCGCCCCCGCCCGCTCCACCCGGCCCCGAGCCGCCGCCCGCCGAGGGCCACTGCTGCGGGCTGTTCTGCATGCCGGGCGACTGCAGGCCGGAGCCACTGCCAAACGGCGTATTGGAGCGGCCACCATCGCCGCCCGCCTGCTGTTGCTGCTGCTGCTGGAGGTAGGCCAACTGTTGCTGCTGCGTGCTCTGCTGCTGCTGCTGCTGCTGCGGCGAGAGGCGCTGCGCATTCTGCGCAAACTGCGCCGCATAGACTGCAAAGGAAGGAAGGAAGATTAGTACTTGATCTTGCTCGTTGTTCAGGGCACTCCAACCTTGACTTGGCTGCGGACTGTAGGGTGCACTGCGTCCGGGACTGAGCTGCTGCTGCATCAGCGTCTGCGCAAAGTTCGGACTCAGCTGGGCATCCGCCGGCAGATTGGTGCGTGAGAGCGAGACATTCGGAGCCACCGTCGTGTTCAGCAGGGAGCCGATGTTGTTGATGCCCGCATTGATGCCAGCTGCCAGGGGAAGGGGAAAAAGAGAGTCAATTGAAGCTGCAGCCAATCTACAGCTATGTTCAGTAGAATGATAGCGCACTGAATGATTAAGTACGAAGGTCTGAGCATTATGATATGGGCACATCTTCCGTATGTTGGATGTAGTACAACCTAGTGCTGGGAAAAGATCGATCTTTACCTAGATCGATATTTCGATATTATGTATGGGTCTCAGATCGATGTATCGATCTTTTCATAAAAAAAGAAAACTCTAGTCGGGCGTAACCGACTAGGGTATACCCTGAGCCTCGTCGAACCTGTGGCGCTGCTGCCACGTGTTCTTGCAAAGTAGCCAAACGTTTTGAATAATAACTTTTTTGCTACTTTACGGATTTCAATGAAATTTTCGGCATATGATCAACATATTCTATGGGCATATTTGTCAGTTTAGTAAAAGTGCCAACTCATTCGCATTTTGGCTATATTTGAGACTGAACTTCAATTGGGGAAAATTTGGGGCCGGTATCCAAAATATAACAAAATTCGAAATTGCATAAAATACATATAACCCTAAATATAAAATTTGGTGTCTCTAGCTTAAAAGATGAACGAGACATAATTTTTTCGATTTTGTTATTAATCGATAACAATTCAGTGGGGACAGTTATCGATTTTTTAAAATAAACTCGATATGCGCGTGCTATACAAGTACGTACAAAAAAAAATTCAAGTCTCTAGCTCTTATAAGGGCTGAAATCGGCGCGTTCAAACATACGGACAGACGGACGGACGGACATGGCCCAATCGATTTCTCTTGTCGTCCTGATATATACTTTATGGGGTCTGCCACGCCTCCTTCTGCCTGTTACATACATCCAACAAAAACATTATACCCTGATTTCCCATTTTCAATGGGCTCAGGGTATAAAAATCATCTAATTAATAAGAATAGATGTTAAACTTAATAATTGCATCAAATTTTGTCAAAAATATTGTGTTTATCACTAAATTGTGATGTCCAACATTCAGTGTTTTCAGTGCGCTATCATTCGACTGAACATAACTGTATATCTCTATAATATAATAATAAATAATATAACATCAAGTCGAGATTCTTTAGCCATATTAGGCAGGCTATACTGCATATTAAAACTTATCTAATCAGATAACGCAATCAATCTAAAAGGAAGTTCATAATGTATAATTTATAGCACTTATATTTTTTTTAATCTTTAATCATTCTACTTAACATATACAGATGGACTTCGCTCTACTCACTGGCATTTTCGGGCACCAGCAGCTGTTGGTTTTGCTGCTGCTGCAGCAGGCGCTCCTTCTGCTGCTGCTGGCGCATGTTGCGCATCTGTTGATTGGGCACGACGACGCCGCCGCTGGGCGTGGCCACCGCATTCATGGGCCCGCGTCCCCGCACCGGGTACATGGGCGACGGCCGCTGGAAACCCTGATTGCGCATATTGTCCAGCAACTGTTGCTGCCGCATCAAATGCTGCTGCTGCTGCTGCTGGGGTTGATGTTGCTGCTGTTGTTGCTGTTGTTGCTGGTGCAGCACCAACATGCTGGGATAAGGCGGCGGCTGCAAATGTTGCTGACGTTGTTGCTGCTGTTGCTGTTGTTGCTGCTGCTGCGGCAGTAGCAAATGTTGCTGTTGCTGCTGCTGCTGCTGCGACATGAGCAGGTGCTTGTTGATGGCGCCAAAGCTGGTGATTTCCACATCGAGCATCAGCGACTTTTGTATGTCGCTGATCGCCGAAGCCTCTGAGGGAGCCGCGGGCACAATGGGCCTGTCGTCCATGTCGTCCATGGCATCCATGACGCTGTCCAGCAGCTTGGACAGCTCCGGATCGGGTATTGAGGTAGTTGCTGTGGTCGCCAGTTGCTGCTGCAGTTGCTGTTGCTGCTGCTGCTGCTGCTGCTGTTGTTGCTGTTGCTGCTGCTGCTGCTGCTGGTATGCCAGCTGCTGCTGCTGCTGCTGGCTGAGGTAGACATCGTTTTGCTGTGGTGTTGACTGTTGCTGCAGCTGCTGCTGCTGCTGATGTTGTAGGTGGTGTTGCTGCTGCTGCTGCTGCTGGAGTTGCTGTTGCTGCTGTTGCTGCTGCTGCTGGAGTTGCTGCTGCTGCTTGCGCGCGCGACTATTCGCCGCCGCCGCTTTGGGTCCCGTGCTGCCGGCGCTAATCAGGTTGCCCGGGGCGGCGAGCGAGCTGCTCACGTTGTTCACCGTGGAGCTGGTGATGTCCGGCAGGGTCTTCACCAGCGGCTGCTCCGGATTCGGCGCCTTGGGCAGCTTCGGCGGATTCTGCAGCAGCTTCGCGAGCATCTTGTTCTGGCTGCACAGCTTGCTGGGCTTGTCCTCGGACCGCTTCGCCGAGATGTCGTCGTCGGGCTCGTTGAGCGAACGCTTGCGGCTCATCGCCGGATCACTTTGGATTTTGAGCATGCGCTTGAGATCCTCGTTGCTCATGGTGCCCCCGCCGCTGCCGGCACCGCTGCCGCCGAGCATGCCGTGCCCGCTGCCATGGCTGCCCCCGTCGTCCTTCTGCAGCTGCCGCATCAGCTCGCTCTGGCGCGCATTGTTCAGCACGCCGGAGCCGCCCGAGCCCGTGCCGCTGCTGCCATCGTCCTCCTCGCTCTTCTCGTTCAGCAGCTGCAACAAATCAAGGCAATTAATTAGCTTCATTCGTAAGGCAAATATCCTTAGTCGCACTCACCTTGAGCAGCATGGGATTCTGCGAGTTGCCCGCCTTCTGCAGCAGCGTTGCGTTCGGCCCAACACGCCCCAGCGGCCCGAACATGCCCAGCTGACTCGTCTGGCCGCCCATCTTGTAGCTGCCCGCCGGACCCCCAACGGGACCCACGTTCAGCTTCTCGTCCTCGCCGCACTCCTGCTTAAAGTACTGCAAGATCAATGAGAGAAAGGAAGATTTTTATTAGTATATTTGAGTCAATCAAGAACTAGTTCAGTGAACTTTATATGATAAAACAATTTAAAATAAGTTAAAGAACTAGTTCAGTGAACTATATGATCTATATGTCTAATAAACTTTTTGAAATAAATTCAAGAACTAGTTAAAGATCTGGTTCAGTGAACTATATGATTTATCTGTCTAATAAAATTAACTGAAATTAGTTTAAGAACTACTTCAGTGAATTATATGATTGACATATTTCATAAACTAATTTGAAATAAGTTCAAGATCTAGTTCAGTGAACTATATATGATATAATTGTCTAATAAATTAATTTGAAATAATTAGAGATAGAGGAAATTCTGTAGGCAACATATTTGCTTAGCTGAACTAGTTCACAAACAAGAACTAGTTAAGAACGAACTCTTAACTTAACCTAGTTAAGGAAAGAACTAGTTAATAAAGAACTCTGAACTAGTTCCTTATAATTCAAACCAAATTCAGCTTTATCTACTTTACTGCTAAGGATTTTGCCTAGACCTGAGGATATCTACAATAGTATTCCAAGTAAGCTATGAATAAATATTATATTGTCACAAGACTTAGGAGCTATACTTCAAATATAATATAGCTGTAATTTTATCACAAAACTAATCCACAAATTCAGAATTACTTTGAGCATACAAAAGTTCAGTCTAAGTTGCTTTAGCTAGCTGAAAGTAGGGCCTGCATTTGATCTTCAAATGAGTTATAATTTTCTATTTCTATTTTATCATCTCTTTCTATACTTCAAATACCTTTATAAAGTTTGCAAATGATATGTTTTCGAGTTATAGATTTATAGATTAAAGATGTATAGATTATTACTTAAATAATTTCATTATTTATTCAATCACTCTTCCTAGATCTATCGATATCTGGTATTCGAAGTAAGCTAGCTCTTCCTTAATCAATTTTATTATTTATTTAATCACTCTTCCTAAAGTTTTTTCCTAGATCTAACTATATCTAGTATTTAAGGTAAGCTATGCGCCTTTTCTTTAATTTTTTTTTTTTTAACTAAATTCAAAATTTCCTTTTTTTCTTTAAAACCTATTCAATATCTTTTCAGGAGTTAGCTATAGCTCTTAAAGGATTTTAGTTGATTGATTTAATTTGTATAATAATTTTCTCAATTCCCCCCACTATTCGCATTGACTACTCCCAGCTAACAGCTGTTCCATTAAAAATAGACTAGGCAATATAAAAAAAAAACTCTCCCCACTGATCGAATGTCAATTATAATTTTAAAAATTCCATAAATAACCGATGAGGGACTCACCTTTTCCTCATCGCCGAGGCCACCGCCGCCGCCGCTCAGGGCACTGGCCATGCTCTGTGACTTGGTCAGCAGATGACGCAGTCGCTCCGATGATTCCTGCAGTGGCAGCGTCTGTTGCTGCTGTTGTTGCTGCTGCTGTTGTTGGCTGAGCAGCAGGCCGCCCACTCCATTGGGCAGGCCGCCCCCGCCGCCTCCACCACCGCCTCCGCCTCCGCCTATGAGCGCATTGTTGCTGCTGGCATTGCTGTTGTTGCTGCTGCCCTGCTGCTGTTGCTGTTGCTGTTGCTCCTTGTCCGGCTTGGTGTCCGCCGGGTCGTAGGAGTGAAAGTTGAAACCGTAACTGCCGCCGGCGCCGGCGCTGGCATTCGACTGCGGCGAGGGCAAACTGGCCGCCGAGTGCGACGACAGCTGGTAGGGCGTGGCCGGCGAGGCGCAGACGGCCGGACTGAAGCCGTGGCCCGAGGGCGGGCGCGGCGTGCTCACGGGCGTCGCCACAGATGCCCGCGAGTTGGGACGCGAATCGGACCAGCCGCCCACCCCACCGCTGGGATCCATGTCGAACGAGGAATGTGCAATGTCGAACTCGAACGCTTCGCTGCTGTAGAACGAGTGCTCCACGGGCGCCGGCGAGGCGGTGAAGGCGCTCACCAGCGTCGCCGCCGACGAGTTGGCCGTGGAGGAGGAGCCGCTCGCACTGCTCAGCCGCTGCTGGATGCCGCTGCCATTGATGATGGCCGAGCTCATCAGCGGCCCGCCCACATTTGTGGTCTGTGTGCTGCCGCCTCCGCCACTGTTGTTGTTGTTGCTGCTGCTGCTGTTGTTGTGCTGTCCACCGCCCACGAGGCCGCCCAGCAGATTCGTGGGCAACAGCGTGGACGCCGCCGAGGAGGTGGAGGAGCTGTGCCCCAGCGCCTCCATCGAGAGCGTGTTGACCAGCGAGCTGGCCAGCGAGGCGCCCGGCGACATGGCGCACATTTGACTCAGGCCCAAGCCACCACCAACACCACCACCGCCGCCCGCTCCAGTATTACTGCTATTCATGTCGTTCTCCGAGTTGAGCAGCGTCTGCACGGACATGATAAAGTCGCTCTCGCCGGGCGTCTGGTTGAGGAACAGTCTCGAGTTGGCCTTCACGTGCACGTAGACGTCGGGCGCGCCGAGGCGCAGGCGAAATGGACGTGATATAACATTCGATATGGAGCCAGCGCTGGTGGGGCCGCCGCCGCCGCCGCCGGAACTGCCCGGCGAATGCACCGCCGTTGAGTCTTGTATATCGCGCAGATGCGACTTGAGCGTGGACAGATCGTGCGGATGGCATAGATCCTGCCAGAGGCGGCCCACCCACGACTGCAGATGCTGCTTGAACGGCTCGCGCAGCGCCGTCGCATCCAGGCTGAGTATTATCCCATGCCCGTCCAGCTTGAACGTCATCTGCTCGATGGGCTGCTGGTGCACGTGCTGCTGCATGTTGATCTCCAGCGGCGACTCGTCCTCCGGCCGCGTGATCAGGCACAGCACAGAGCTGCTCGCATCGGCGTCATCTGCAAGCGACAAAATATTAGTAAAATTTCCCAAGATAAAAGATATATATTCGAATCGAACCATCAGGCATGACCATTATCTTTTAGGTATTGCTCTGAGCGAAAGGAATTTGAAGATCGATCTACTAAGGCTTTCTATCTACTTTTGTTGGTAAAGGTTTCTTGGAATTTTTTAGCACAAATTTTGTCTTACTCTTAAGCTTTTTTTGTAGATCACAACTCTCTGTAGATCTGACAACATTAATATATACTAAATTCAAGATTTTTAGATTTTTGTATTGGATTTATTTGATTTTCCATAGTATGCCCTGCCTTACTCTCGCTTTTAGCCGGGCTAAACACTTTGGGGTACTTATTTCTGTTGAGATTTGATTTTTAATTGGATAAAATTCTTTATAGACTTGTTAATATAGATGAGTTGAGACTACTTTAATTTGATAGGCAAATGGAGCGATCTTATAAGAAACATTTAAAGTAAAGCTCGTTGAAACGTCTAAAGTAAAGCTAGCTGAAAGTGGGACTTGCATCTGATCTTAAAATGTGCTGGTAAAATAATATATTTCTATTTAAATATTCTCATCTCTTTCTATACCTCAAACACCTTTAAAAATATTGCAAATGATATGTTTTCGAATTATGAATAGATTTATATATAATATATACATTAAATATTAATTATATATATAATAGATTAAAGATGACTAGATTATTTTTAATCAGTTTTATATATTCAATCAATATTTTTATTATATATAATATATATAATTTTTACTATATATAATATATATTAAGTGAATTTCTACTTCTATCTTCTATTATATATATTTACTTCAGATCAGTATAGAATTAGCTCATCTTTATTATGTTTCATATGTTTTCTAATTAGGAATAGATTTATGCCTTAATCAGTTTACTAATATATTTTTCTTTTCTGCCTCATTTACTATACTGAAGAGAATATAGATCAGTAGAGACTCAGTTCATTTTAGCTCATCTTTATTATGTTTTATATGTTATATAAAAATTTAATTAGCAATAGCACCTCTAGCTGAAGACTTTCTAATGCACAATTTTCTTCCAGTTGGTAATACCAAGTGCTGATAAGAAATCACTTACTTGATCCTACTAACGTGATCGTGATCTTCCCATCTTTCATTGTCTACCAACTACTACATCAAACAAGTAAGAAAACTCTAGTGGGGCGTGACCGACTAGGGGATACCCTGAGACCCGTCGAATCTGTGTTTTCCATAGAAATTGGGGAAATTCGGGGCGGTATCCAAAATATAACAAAACTCAAAATTGCATAAAATACATGTAAAGCTAAATTTGGTGTCTCTAGCCTAAAAGATGGGCGAGATATAATTTTTTAGCTGAATTTCGATAATGTTTTTATTCGATAACAAAAAAAAGAATGTGTTTATCGATTATTGGAAATAAACTTGACCTGCGCGCTGTATATAGGGATCTACAAAATTTCAAAATTTCAGGTCTCTAGCTCTTATGAGAGCTGATTTCCCATTTTCAATGGTCTCAGGGTATAAAAAAGATGGAGTTGGAGTTGTTTCTTCCAATTTGACTCAATGTGAATTTTAATTTGCTTGACTTGTCTTCGTATAGTTCCTACAGCTCCTCATTCCATATAATACGATTGGTATTGTCAATGCAAATAGTCCTAGCGATCTTGACTAGAATTTTCCTTTACTTCATATCACATCATATATCATTTATTTTTTGCCCTATCTACAATATATCCTTCTACCTGTTGTTTTATGGGGTTTACTCCTCAATTAGAGTTTTACAATAGTAGAGAAAAATTCTTCCTTTATCTATTTATTTGATTACTAACCCTTTTCACACCTTCTTGTTTGTGCTTCTACCCTTTTCACACCTTCCTTTCAGAGCCTCTACCCCCCTCCGATATCTCCTTCCTCCCGCATCTTCCTCAATAATTTCCGCTCAGAACAAAACCCAAAACTGAGACTTGCCATAGTTCTTGGACTCACCCTTCACTGGCGCCGCTATCAATACGACCTCTTCATACTTGTCCTGGTGTCCGGACGGCCTGAGCGGCTTCTGGTCCATGGCGTCGCAGTTGGAGGAGGTCTGTGTGGCTGGGCGCGTGTCCTTGACTAGCATGCGCACCTTGGTGGAGATGCTGCGCTTCGACTTGGATGCTCCACCGATGACGCCCGGCGGGCCGCCGGCGCCGTTGCCCGCGCTGGAGCTGGAATTGGAGCCAGCCGATTGCTGTGACGCATTGCCGTTGTTCAGCTCATCGAGATCACCCCAGCCGCCAATTGAGCTGCCACCTCCCACTCCTCCTCCGCCCACGCCGCCTCCTCCTCCGCCTAAGCCGCCGCCTCCAGGTCCGCTGCCACTGCTGCTGCTGTACATGTTGTTTATGATCGGCTCCAGTTTGGCGTGATCCCCCGCATAGAGGTATCGGTAGAGCGGCTGGTGGAAGAGCTCCTGCTTCTCATAGCCGATCAGTTCGCGTATGTTCTGCGTGCAGGACTCAATGATGCCGTTCGCGTTCACCTGCAGCAGCACCCAGCCGACGGAGCTGATGTAATGCTCGAGTGCCTCGAAGTAGGCGGATATCTCAGGCACTTGGCCGTTTAGCAGCGATGGCTCCGGCAGCGGTGGCTCCGTCGATGAGACCTCGCCCTGTTGCACAGGGTGGATCGAGCAGTTGTCGGTGGCGCAGCGGCTGCAGCGCGTTGAGGTTGCTTGTGGTTTGTGGCTATTGTTGTTGTTGTTGTTATTATTGTTGTTGTTGTTATTATTGTTGTTATTGTTGTTATTATTGTTGTTGGTCGTCGTTGTGGAGTTGTTGTTGTTGTTGTTATTATTGGTAGATGTTGAGGATATATCACGGCTTTGGCCTTTGTCACAAATATCACGATACTGCAAATAATGATAAGAGAAAACAATGTGAATTAAAACAGTTTTTGAGCAATTTAATAAGGTTCAAAAATGTATTAATTAAATGACGATTATAAGTTATGAAATTATGTGTCAGCATTCATATTTAAATTGTCTAAAAATATTTTATTTTAATTTTTTTTATATTGCAGAAGTTTTTTTCTTTTAATTTTAATGCTGAATTATAAATTATAATAGTAGCACTACTATTTTTATGAACAATAGATTTAATAAAATGTATATATATATGATTTTTTTTAATTTTATATAGATTCTGAATTATAAATTATAAATTACAAATTCGCACTATTTTATAGCATTTTATATATTTATTTTATATATTATATTTAAATTGTCTAAAAATATTTTATTATATAAAAATATTTTAAAATATAAAAATATGTTATTATTTTAATTTTTTTTTTATTTTTAGAAGTTTATTTTCTTTTCATTTTTATGCGGAAATTTAAATTAGAAGAATAGCACTAAAATTTTTTTGAACAATGAATTTAATAAAATTTATAAATTGACATAAGTTTATATAGATTTTTTTTTTGTATTTTTTTCTGAATTTTAAACTATAAATTACAAATTCGCACTACTATTTTACTGAATTTTATATAGAAATATTTTTTTTAAATTTTTATACCAAATTATGAGTTATAAATTACAAAATTCGCACTACTATTTTATTGAATATTTAATTTCTTGAATTTTAATAAATATCTTTTGTATTTATTTATTTAATTAACATTATTAATTGCTATTTATTTCGTACACATTCACTCTCGCACTCACAACTCTTTTTCCAAATTAAATGTTTACCATGCGGAAGTATTTTCGACAAAGCTCATTTTATGTATTACAGCAAAAAAAAAACGAGTAAAAACAACAATAGAATTGAGCTACACTCGAAATAATTATTATAGCCTGCTTCACGATCGACGTCAGTTCAGCACTGTTGCTGTTGTTTTTGTTTGCGCAAAGCTTTTCGGCGAGTTGTACTAACAAGAGAGGCAAAAGCTCGCGACGCGTCGGACATTGCGCGTCGGCGTCGGCGTCGCGCTCACAGTGTGTTTACACAATGAAGTGCAATAAACCGCATTTCATCTCATTTCTTCGCTGTGCAAGTGTGTGCTTCTGCATGTGTGTGTGTGTTATATTTTTACTCCGCCACGCAAATTTTTGCGCGCGCGTTTGAGCTTTGAGTCATTGACACAGGCAATCACTCACGCACACACACACACACACACACACATGCGCGACTGCACGCACAGCATAATCACAACAAAAGTCAACAAGGGAACTTCCAATAACTTTTTTTACTGTTCGATTGGAAATGGCTTAAGACGCAGTTCAAAATTTTCACAACCCACTCAAGGTCAGTCAACCTGAGCGCCGCATATCAATGGCTCACATCACTCACTAACTCACTCACTCACTCACTTTGCTCCTATTGCATTTCGATTTACATATGCGCGTTAATAAAGTAGTTTCGATTTAGTGCAGAATTACTCACAAAAGCAATTAAAAATCACAGAAACGTTGCGCACACTCAGCACTGTCACAAAGTTGCCGAAATACTAAACACACATTTTTTGATGCAATTGTATTATTGTATTAAAAAAAAAAAAAAAGAGAGAGAGAAGAAGAAGAAGCAGAAACCCGAAAACACGGCGAAAAATACGAATACAACAACAAAGAAGGCAAAAGCTGACGAAGCAGCGCTGCTCTCTATCTGACGCTCTCTCACGCTGCTGTTGTTGCTGTTGCTCTCCGGCCATTTGTTTACCGGCTCACGTGTGATATGTACAAATGCGTAAATGTGTGCGTGTGTGTGTGTGTTCGTGTGCGTTTTGTTATCACCCATTGCCTTTGCACCTTGTGTGAGAGGGCGCTGCCACTGCCACTGTTGTTGCTATTTCAGCTGCACACAAATAAATAATAACAAAACGAAATAAATATGAAATTGCCAAGTGCGACGTCATCGCCGAAAAGCAAGCGCAGTTCGTTGATCTGCCGCCAGTGCAGTCGCCGAGCTGAGAGCGAGCTTTTACTTCTTTTTGTTTGGAAGGAAGCTCGCCGCATCTGTGTCAGTGAGTACAATTGTGTGCGTGTGTGAGTGTGTCTGTGTGTGCGTGCGCCAGCCAACCAGGAAAAGTTGCTCAAGCAACGGGCACACACAACAAATTCTTCTTTTTTTTTTCGGGGTGAAGGCACTCCGAAAATATCAGTCAAATGATAAAATAAACAACAACAACAACAACAATGCAAACCGGGGCATGCAATGACGAATATGTCTAAAACGTGTCTGGACTTTTTGTTCTCTATATGCGCCTGTGTGTGTGTGCGTGTGTTTTTTTTTGCGGGCTTTGGCCTGTAGCTTCAATTGATCGCATCAGGTAATGTGCGAATTTCGAGAGAGAGCACGCAGATGCAAAAGCAAAGCAAAGCAGACAACAACAACAACAAAAGCTGAAACAGATCCCTGCACAATGAAGAAAAAAAAGGGGGTAAATACCATCTGCGTATGGAAAAACAATGAGCGACTCGCTATCATAATAAATTAGTGGATGAAGCAAAGCGAAATTAATGAACATATATTTTTGCATTAATATTAGAATTATACATACATTTGAATATGTCATATAAAACTAAAATTTCCACTAATTTGTAGCTCACTTTTAAGTTGTCTTTCATTACAAGTCGAATTACACACACACACACACACATACATACATACACATAGTTTCGAGTAAGTTCTAGCAGAAACGAAGCTGACGCTCTAGAATTGCCAAAAATAGAATTGAGTCTCTCACACACACACGCACAGTGAGCGTAAGCTCGCTCACTCACTCTCTCTCTCTCTCTCTCAACTAGCTGCTGAGTGAAAAAGCCGCACTGAGTGACAGCAGCAAGAATTCAATTGACTAAGCCAGGCGCAAGCAGCGCTGCCAACCTTCCAAGCGCTGAAGAGACGAGCTTAAGCTGCTGTAATAATGGCGAAATAGGCGAACAAAACAGAAAAGCAACTGAGACGACTTGAGGTCGACGTTTAAGTACCTAAGAATAGGCAATGGCTTTTTAGAGAGAGTGAGAGAGGTTGAAAAGAGAGTTGTAAAGAGGATGCAAAGCTTTGCGCGGGCAATGCGTATGAAGGGTATTCAAAATTTATATTGAAATATTTACGCAAATGCTAAAAACTTTAAATTTCAATTGAAAAAAATAAATTTTAATATGAAATAATTATGCAAATTAATTTAAGTTTCATCATACAATATTTATGCAAATTAATTTAAATTTCAATATAAAATATTTATGCAAATTAATTAAAGTTTTAATATGAAATATTTATGCAATAAAAGTTTTAGCAAAATCCCAAAATATTGTAATCTACTTAGCAAATATTTAACATTAAATATTTGTTTGCCTAAAAGCTTTTGCTGCATAATTGTGTTTCAAATAATATGCATAATCGTTTAACTAAATTAATGAAATATTTATTTAACACGCTGCCTTTACAATTTCCAATTACGCTTCCTCGTCAGCTCGCCCTTTAATTGAATTTATTTATTATTAATTTGTCAACCCGCATATGGAGAATACCCCTAATGGGCGGCCGAACCCTTACTAATTGCATTAACTTGTGTTTAGCTTACACAGTTAAATCAAATTATTATGTATTTTGAATTTACTTTGTTGTTGTTTTTTTTTTGTAATTTTGTTTTTGAAGTTCGGCAAAGCGTGGCGCTTATAATTTGCATAATAAAGTGCTTAGGCTACCTGAAACCAATAAAAGAAATACTCAGAAAAAAAAGAGAGAAAAAAAAACAAGAGAGAACAGCGCGAACAGGCCTAAAATAACATGACGAGAACGAACCGCGTATCGCTGTCAATGGAAACATAAATAAATTTATGTAAATTGAATAAAAATATTAATTAAATTCCTCGTGCAGACCAGCAAAGTGAAATAAAACAAGAAAGAAAACTGTAGTCAGGCGTGACCGACTAGGGGATACCCTTAGCCCCGTCGAATCTGTGCTTTTCATAGAATTTGGGGGAATTTGGGGCCGGTATCCAAAATAAAACAAAATTCAAAATTGCATAAAATACATATAAAGCTAAATATGAAATTTGGTGACTCCAGCTTAAAAGATGGACGAGATATAATTTTTAACTAAATTTTGATTTTGTTTTTAATCGATAACAATTAATTGGGGATAGTTATCGATTTTTTGAAACAAACTCGATCTGCGCGTTCTATACACGGACCTACAAAAAAAAATGTCAAGTCTCTAGCTCTTATGGGGGCTGAAATCGGCGCGTTCAAACATACGGACAGACGGACGGACAAACGGACGGACAGACGGACAGGGCCAAATCGATTTCTTTTGTCGTCCTGATCAAGAATATATATACTTTATGGGGTTTGCCACGCCTCCTTCTACCTGTTACATACATCCAACAAAAACATTATACCCTGATATCCCATTTTCAATGGGCTCAGGGTATAAAAAATACAAGTAAAATAAAATTACGTCAGTCGAAAAGTCTCTGTGGATTCCTGAGCACCTCTCCCTCCCTCCCTCTCACTCCCTCCCTCTCTCCCTCTCTCTCTCTCTTGGCGCTTTTTCCCTGCGTATTATTATTTTAATCTTCTTGCGGTTTGAAAATAATTGCTTTTTAATTGAAACGCGGGTGTCGCCAAAATAGCAAAAGCCAAAAGCAACAATAAAAAAAAACTGCATAGAAATTACATTGGGGATTTGTCTATCCTAATTGATCATTAGTTATTCCGGTCGGCGGTCGGCCCAGGGCTCGCGCCGCTGGCTCCAACAACTTGTTTAACATTCTGCTTATTAGTTTCGTGTGATGAGCTTTTTTTGATTGATTGCTGTGGCTGCTGAGAATTGCGGCCTCTCGACTTACCGTTCGAACCACTTGATTTAATATTGCCGCCTTATCCGGTTTCGTTGATGTCATATCTCCACGCTTATTGAGCTGCAGAAACTCGGAGAGCTGCTCAATGTAATTGTTTTCCATTTCCCGACGTCGCTTCTCATTGTTGCATTTGTTTATTTGTGATTGCGGCTGTAAGAGCAAGGAATTTAATTAGATTAAATGAAGCTTTAAGTTCTTTAAAAGAGCTTTAATGTATTTTACTTATTTTTATTACTATTTTAAATATTTATATCTAGATAGATTTAACTAATAAAGTTAGCTGAACATTTTTATAAAAGCTTTTAAAGATGAAAGCTTTTTATTAAAATGTACTTTGAAAGTGCAGTCTACGACTAATTATGTATTTTTCTCGAGATATTTAATAAATATTTATTGCAACTTTTGTAACAAAGAGGTTAATCAACGATCAAAGCAATTATTTTAGACAAAGAGCTATAAATGCGTCTATAGTACACGTATAATTATACTTGGCTAAACTTTTGCCCTATATAACTAAATACAATGAATATTTCATTCACTTTAAAATGGTAGACTTTAAGTTAGACAAACACATATTATAAATGTTTGAAAGCGACGTGATATAAAACTAAAGAATTTAAGACGATACAAATTCCATTTAGTTTTAGAAAAAGGCTTAAAGCCAAACAAAGCTGCCTTATTTTTTGTGTAGAAGCTCTATATAAAAGCTTTGTATGAACATACAAGCTTTTCAAGCTACTTTAATCGTGCCATTAATCGAAGCTTTGAGCTTTAAGCTTTACTATTTCAGCGACGTGATATAAAACTAAAGAATTTAAGACGATACAAATTCCATTTAGTTTTAGAAAAAGCCAATCAAGCTGCTTTATGTTAAAGCCTTATAATACAGCTTAACATTTGTGTAGAAGCTCTATATATAAGCTTTGTATGAACATACAAGCTTTAAAAGCTACTTTAATCGTGCCATTAATCGAAGCTTTGAGCTTTAAGCTTTAATATTTCAGCGACGTGATATAAAACTAAAGAGTTTCAGACGATACAAATTCCATTTAGTTTTAGAAAAAGGTTTACAGCCAAGCAAAGCTGTTTTATGTTAAAGCCTTATAATACAGCTTGACATTTGTGTAGAAGCTTTATATATGCTTTGTATGAACGTACTAGCTTTTAAAGCTACTTTAAGAGTGACATTAATCGACGCTTTGAGCTTTAAGCTTTACCTTTTCAGCGACGTGATATAAAACTAAAGAGTTTAAGACGATACAAATTCCATTTAGTTTCAGAAAGAGGTTTAAACAAAGCTGTTTTATGTTAAAGTCTTATAATACAGCTTAACATTTGTGTAGAAGCTTTAAATATAAGCTTTATATAAAAGCTTTATATGAACGTACAAGCTTTAATACAAGTTTTAAAGCTACTTTAAGTGTGATATTAATCGAAGCTTTGAGCTTTAAGCTTTATCTTCTCAGCTTCTATCTTGATATTTAATTTAATTTAATATTATTTAAGGACTGCTAATTTCAGCTCATATAATTTATATTTAATTTAATTTATAAAATTATTTAATGACTTGATTAATTAATTTTGTTTAATTTGACTTACCAAATTAATTTTGGTGTCCGTCTTGCGACGTATCTTGCGACCCGGCGTCGCTGAGTTGGCTGGAATCGGCGATGCCACCGCGTTCATAATGGCGGCCGATCGCTGCAGTGCAGCTGCAATGTGCGCCGTTGCAGCGGCCGCTGCCGCTGCCTTGCTATGATGCGAATGATGGGAGTTGAGCTGCTGCTGCTGCTGCTGCTGGTGCTGCTGCTGCTGATGATGATGTTGGTGTTGGTGCTGTTGCTGCTGCTGCTGGTAGAGCAGTTGCTGCTGCTGCTGCTGCAGGGTGAGCAGATTGTTGGCGGCAACTGCTGCTGGCGAGCTGGCTGCAGGAGCTGTGGGTGAGGTCGTGGCGCCTGCAACACCAGCGCCTCCGCCACCCGCGGCCGTCGCGCGCTGCAGTGGCGTGCTGGGCGCCAATCCGTGCTGCAGCTGCGCCACCGGTGCCGGGACGGGGCCTGGGCCAGTTACCACGCTGCCGCCACTGGCTGCGATCGTAACGGCTGCGGTCGCAGCGGCCGGTGATGAGCGCGGCAGATTGCAAACTGAGTGGTTGTTGTTGCTGCTGCTGCTGTTGTTGATGTTGCTGCTGTGCTTGTTGTTGCTGGCGTGAGCTGCTGCGGTTGTTCCTTTTGTTGTTGCTGTACCTGAGGCCCAATGATCTGGTAAGTCACCTGGGCTAAGCCTGCAAAGACGGCAAAACAAAAATTAGATTCGATTAGTGGAAATTTTTCGTCTTTTCATTTTGGCAAAGTTGCGGCCTTGGCCCCAAGTCTTGACTTTGCCCCACACACGCCTCAAGCGGAATGCAAATATGCCTCAATTTCGCGCTAATGTGCTGACTCGATTATATGACTGTATTAGCTAAAACATTTGCATTTTGCGAATTGCATAGAAAGGCGCACATTTTGATTTGTACCTAGAGCTCAGCTAGGCATTAGTTGTCCCTTGGGGTGTATCAGTTTAGCTTTATATATTGATAGAGTTGGTGAAAGGTAAGCATTTATCATAATTATATATTATAGCTGAATCTCATAGAGAGGCTAATTTATTGTTCATGTCTCAATTAAATAAATTATATAGTATTTTATTATTTATAATATTATTATAAGAATCATTCACGATACTTTATAGAGCATGGAAATATTTTATTTTATATTATCTCATGAATTATAAACATCTTTTAGGTTATTTTATACAGACTAGCATTCTTAGCAAATATTCGAAAAATATATATATTTTGCATTTATTATTCGAATCTTTCAGGTTATTTTATATAACACATCAATCTATAATGGTATTTTTATATATTATCAGAATTTGTGAATCGCACAGAGAAGCTTAAATTTGTTTTTGTTAATTTATTTTTTTTTTTTTTTTATTGTTACCAAGAATTAATTCTAAATAACAATTTCTTTAAGACAGAGTATAAATATATTTTTGCATTTTAAAGGCATTTGTGAATCACATAGAGAGGCTTATCTATGCCTAGCTGAGATATTTACAAATTATAACAGCAGACAAGACATTTTAAAGAGCATATGCATATAGAAATATATATTTATATATCAACCCATTCTTGAAATTCGCATGGAGAAACCCATCTATTGATTTATGTCTAAGTCAAGCTACTTTTGTTACAACATTATACAACATTTTTTATAAAATATATCTATAAAAAAAATTATATCCGTAAGTCTATTCTTGCAAATCGCATAGAGAGGCTCGCTCATTGTTTTAATCATAAGTTAAGCTTCTTTAGTAACATTTTAACATAATAACTTGCATTATATTAATTATATTCAAATATCTATAGATTCGCACATTCCTGTGAATCGCATAGAGAGGCTTAAGTTCTAGTTCATGTATAAGCTTAATGCATATTCACAGCATTTCTGGGAATCTTCTTTATATAATTCCCATACATTCGGTCTATTTTGGAAACATTTATGCATTGGCAATTATCACGAAATCACTTCTCACACACCATTTTTTTTTTTCATTCTTTCCGCCAGGTAAAGCACAGTTGCTGCCCACCTGCTGACTTAGGCAAATTCTGTGGCGTGGAAATGCTCTGCAGCGCCCGCTGTGGCCGTCACCCACACGCCGTCACGCCCGCCGCAACGTGAGGCAAATTAATGTTGTCAGTTTCGTTACTTCACAGTCCGGAACCACAGCTCAGTCCGAATATCCCAAACAGATCCACCCAGCCAGCAGCAGCGGCACAACTCTCAGTCCTTGTCAAGTGGATATCAGCGTCATAAACATTTGTCATATTATTATTATGGTTCCACTTCTTCTTCTGCTTGTTGCCGCTGGCGTTGTCATGGCTGCTTTTAGTCTTTAAAATGCTTTGCTTTTTATACATTTTCTTCTTTGTTTTTTTTTTTTTTTGCATGTATTTGGTTACGTGATTAATTGTTTACTTTGTGCGCCCTAAGTGTGGCATATTATTTGCTTTTTATTTACGCAAAGAGCACTTGCAAAAAATACCAAAAAAAAAGTTAAACATTCTTGTTTGCATTTTTCATTATAATTTGGCATTCCTAAGGAAACTTTTAATTGCTGCCAAGCATCTTGAGTCGTAGTAATTATATAGAATGAATGGATATATAACTATTTATGCCTTTTCTTTATTTTCATTTATGATTTATATTTTTAAAATTTAAAGCAATATTTAATTAAATTGTTTATATTTGTATTTCTTTCTAGAAATTTATGAGACTTAAGCGTAAAGAAGGCGAAAGAAATTCGTGAAGAATATTCTTGAAAAAAGCTTGTGCATTCAGGGAGGCTATATATTAATCATATATTCATATATGTACATATATGTATGTATATATATATTGCCAATAAAAATGGATTAATGTATTCTTAATTCTATTATATTGTTCTCAGTTATTCAGTAATAAGATTTTATAGTATTTTGTAAATTATTTATTATATTATGCGGGATAACTACAATTCTTAGACGTCTACTTAATTATCTCCCACAATTCTGGATAAAAAAGTTAAAGAATTAAATATGAGCAATATTTTCGAATTTACCTCAATCTAGAAAGACATATAAATTATAGTGTCCACTCGTTTTAATTGAGGTATATTCGAAAATATTGCTTAAATTTAATTCTTAGACTGTTTTTTATCCAAACATTTTATAAACTATTTCTGAAACGCATTACCTAATTTTCATTCTCATTTTTTTTCAATATTTTAGATATATTTATTATAATATAAAAAATTATTTAAGAATATTATATGTAATATAATATGATAAATTAAATATATTTCTACATAATTTAACATATCTCTTAAATAGTTTATGAAGCGCATTACCTAATTTTCTTTTTAATTTTTTAAAAAATATTTTAGATATATTTATTATAATATAAAAATGATATAAGAATATTATATATCAATATATTAATATATATATATATATATCTATTAATTATCTCCTAAATATTTTAATATAACATGCTATATTTTAAAAATATTTATATATTCTTTTCATATCTCTTAAATACTATGATTAATTTTGTAATAATTCATAAGCATTGTCTGTGCTATCTCTGCCAATACTCAGCTCAACTCAATTTTTCTTCTACCCAAATAATTAATTGAATTAACAAACCTCACACACACGCATACACATCGATATATAATATATAAATTTCACAATCAATTACAGGTGTTTCGGCCTGTGTTTCCCACAACTCGCTTTGTGTCAAATGCTTTGTAAAGCGAAAGTTAAATTGAGGTTGAGTAAATATTGAATGAGAAATCGAGCGAATTTCTGAGCGATTCTGCTCGACTCGGCCACTGGCTAAGGCTATAAATACAACTGGCCCTCAACAGCAGCCTACGGATTGATAAGTTGTGAAAATAGCGCTATGAGCAATGCGAATATATAGATATATACAAAATAAATATGAATGTATATATATAGATATGGCCGAGTGCAAACAATGATAAGAATTGCAGCGAGCGTCAGCTGCAACTGCATCAATTGTAATTTAATTAATTAACGCTGCGTTTTTTTATGCTTTAATTAAGCGCGTCAATCATACGCTCCGTGCGCCATGCCATGCCCAAATAGAATACCCCATCTTCATTATGACTATCACCTTCATCATCATCATCATCGTCGTCGTCGTCCGCACATTAATGTGTCACCCTGTCAGCCAGAGCCACAACAACAACAGCAACGGCAAATAAAATAAAATAAGTCAGCCACAGAAAGAATCTGCACAATTATTGCGCCTGTCAAGGGAAACCATTTGGATGGGCGGCGGAGGGGGAGGGGGAGCTGGGGCAGGCGCTTGTACGTCACTCATTTTCGCGCTCATTGCATAGGGCGGCCATTCACAATTTGTTTTTTCTTCTTTGCTTCTCGTTTTAGTTATTTTTCTCTTTTTTTTTTTTGGCCAGCTGCCTGTCACCTCCACCTTTGGTCGCAGTTCCGCCTGCTCCCTGGACAGCGCGCGAATCTACTTCTCTCTTTCCCTCTTTTTTTTTAGTAAATTCTGCGCATACTTCGTGATGTTAATGTGAGTTGGGTAAACTAAGTTATTAAGTTGTAATATAGTCTTCTGCTGGCATGGCATCAACTGCGAGCGAGAGAGTGTCACCACGTATGTAAGAATTGTTTGTGAAGAATTTTGGTGCAAATTCGTTTTTTCTTGGAATTAACATATTGCAATGATGTTTTGAAAAATATATAAAATATATGTTAAAAATAGATTTTAGATTATAAATTGCGAAGAATACATAAAAGTGTAGAGTTTCTTAATTTATATCATTTATCCTTCTTCACTTTGATTATAAGAGTTGTATTAAATTAAAAACCTGATTTATATATAAAGATTCTAATACAATTTTTGAATCAAATTGCAAAAAATGATATAGAATATAAATATAAATTGCAATATGTCTTTTTTGTCTATATTTTGTCTATATTTGAGCTACATATCATCCATATTTTATTTAAATTTTTTCTATATTTTTATATTTTTTTAGCTTTATTTTATTTTATTTTTTCTATATTTTTTTATTTTATTTTTTTATCTATATTTTTTATTTTAGCTATATTATATCTACATTTGATCTGTATTTTTATATATTTTATTAGTATATAATCTATATTAATCTTTATTTTTTCAATATTTTATAAATATATTTTTTTGCAATTTATCTCAATTTCTATATTATTTCTCTTTATTTAATTTATATATTATATTATATTTTGCCTATATTTTATCTAAATTTATCCTATATTTATCTACATTTATTTATGTTATCTATATTTATCCTATATTTATCTACATTTTATTTATATTTTTACCATAATTTTATCGCCATTTTATCTATATTTGTATCTATATTTCATCTATATATTTTAAGTTCTTACAATTTTTTGAGAACTTCTCAAGACTTTTTCAATCCAAGATAAAATCAATCGCAATGCCCATCAAAATTCTATTCCCAACTAAACTTCTAACTCTCCCCTCTCAAGGCCCACTTTACAGGGTATTTGAGCTTGCGTCATATATTCAATTGCCAAACTTAGTCCGTTGCAGCAATTCTGCTCGGCTTTATGCTGATTACATCGCTAACTCGTGGCGTTCAGTGTCTGTAATTATTTTTGCTTGCATTCGCAGTCGCAATCTCTTTGGGGCTCCGGCTGAGGCCTTTATTATGCATATAATGTAATTAAAAAAGGAAGTCAAAAACTCGGTCGCTGGACACTAGCCACCAGGCACCACCAGCCACCAGCCACCAGAGCCACCAGTTGCCGGGTGGTCCCAGGTAGGCTATAGATACATATATATTAAAAAATAAAAGGGGAACTGCTGCGGATTTCTTAACGCTTCGCTGCATTGGAGTTGACTTTCAAGAGTGCAATTAGAGATCAAGTTGAAGTGAGTGCTGCAACACTTGGCAGTCCCTTGCGAATGCCTTGTGGGTGGAGAAATTGTAAGTGATATTAAGAGAAATGTCACATAGTTGTGACTCTATTAAGTGAGCCTAACTGATAAAGTTTCAATAGAAGCCAGAAAAGAGGCTGCAAAAAGGTGGGGAAAACTCCATGAGATTTGAAGATTTAGTTAGGAATTTCTTAAACTTACATATGAGGAAATGAAGTAAAGAAACGTTGAATATTTGATTAGATTTTCTTTATTTATTTATTTATATTTTTTTTTATAATTTTTTTTTTATTTATTTTGCTAGACAATCAATTATGTGTGCACTAAACAAATTGGGTAACCTTGAAGCTTTAAGGAACTTTTAAAGCGTATATATGGGAAGGAACTATCACTGTTTCTTGGCACTAACGGTAAAGCTTTGATGAGCTTTTAAAGTTAAGGTATAAGCGGAATTATGACTGTAAAGTTTAGTTATATCTAATGCTATGTTTACCCTTATTTTGGGAACAAGTCTAGCTGGCTTAAGAGTTAGGAGCTTTCGAAGCTATTGTTAGAGGAATGTAATCATTGTTGTGCTTTAAGATTATCTATAACTCATTTTAGGTATCTTTCCATGCTTTTTATACCCTAAACTGTTATTTACATTGAGCCAACTTAAAGAATTGATGAGCTTTCAAAGCTATAGTTTAGTAAATTGAATCGTTGGAAGCCTCTAAGCTTTTAAACAACTTTGACTTTCATGGATATGAACACCCTAGACTTTAGTTAAAAAAAGTAAGAAAACTCTAGTCGGACGAACGGACAGACAGACGGACAGGACCAAATCAATTTCTCTTGTCGTCCTGATCAAGAATTTATGTACTTTATGGGGTCTGCCACGCCTCATTCTGTCTGTTATATACATCCAACAAAAACATTATACCCTGATTTCCCATTTTCAATGGGCTCAGGGTATAATGATCTCAAAGTTCTATTAGGTAAATGAATCAAGGTGATGCGACTTCAAGTCTGCCACACTATGCACACCTAAACCTTATAGCTACAAGAATGTTGACTTAAGAATATAAGGAGCTTTCAAAGCTCTAATTGCGGAAATGTGATCATTGTCTAGCTTTCGCTAAATTGTAATACTCCAAGACATATTAAAATATTGGTCACAAAAATTTTAAAAAATATGTCTCAAAGATGTTGTCATAGCTAAGCTTTAAGTTTATATAAACACAACTTTAGCAATCTTTAAGCCTTACACCTAAAACTCGTACACCAAACGAGCTGAATCAAAGATATAATGAGCTTTCAAAGCTATAGTTCATTAAATATGATCATCAATAAGCTCTTGCTTTTTGCTCATGCCAAAATTATTTTAATAAGGCGTCTCAAAGACTTAATTTCGCTTTCAAAGCTCGCATAACGCAAATATTAATATTGGCAAATTTTAAGCTTATAGACAAATAACTTTCGCTATCTTGAATGTTTCGAAGCTAAGATATGACGAAATGTCAAAGTCCAAGTCAAAGGCAGCTTTGATTTAAATTGTAAATGAATGCAAAGAGTGAAGACACTCAGATCTTAGGCAAGACAAAAGCAATCTCTTGGAGTAAATTCTTGTCAAGGTCAGGGCAATGAATCATATTTAAAGAAGTGCTCAAATATTCTAGATTATATTTAATGGGTGGCAAAAGAAGCGGCCGGCTCGAACACCTCGGCGAGCGTTTAAGACAAATTGATAATGATAAACATAATGATGATGGCACTGCTGATAATAATAATAATAATAATGACAACGATGATGATGCGGCCAGAGCTGTGCAATCTGTAAACATTGCAGTGCACATAAAAATTACTCATACGCCCTGCATGGCAACAAGAAAGCAATTTTTCTTTGCTCTCTCTCTCTCTGTTGCTGTTGCTCTGGGGCAGAGCTTAAACATTTTGTATGTGTGTGTGCGTGTGTTTTTTTTATGATTTAGGTTTGGTCTACGTGATGTTGAACTTGTAAGCAGTCGCCGCTGGGACCCAACTCGGTAGCAGCTAGCCCATAATCAAAAACCCCAAAAGAGATTTTTACGACGCTGCGTAAATTATGCTGGAATTGTTGAAATTCTCGTCGCAGTCGGCGAGAAATAAAACCTGAATTGCGCACATGTGAGCTTTTGACTTTAAACGCGCTCGCCTAAGGTGAGGCGCATGAATCACAAAAGTGTTTTTCTCATGTTGTTGTTGTTGCTTCTCGTGGAAGCTGCTTCTAATTGATTTCATTTCGTAATTGAAATGAACTGAAAAGAGAATACTAAAATGCTCCAGCTTAAAGCGCGAAATCAAATATGTTTTTGGGGGGAGAGATACAAAAAAAAAAAAAAGAAGAGTTGCAATTGCAATTTCCGCGCAGCTGATGAAGTGTGTAACAATGATCCAATTTGACGGCCTGGGCTGCTGCTGCTGCTGCTGCTGATGGCTTTTCGGACAGCAAGCAATTTCCCCAGCGCAAACAAACATGTTGTCGATGCCGCTGCCGATGCCAGTTACAATTAATTGCAAACGAGTGAGAGTATCAGCAGCAGCAGCAGCGGCAGCAGGAATTGCAACAACTAAATTTGAAACAAAAGCCAGCCCGCTGGATGTGACAACTGCGTCGAACGACGACGACGCCGACGATGACACGCGCAATGAAAATGTAATACAAAGTGGACAAAGTGCAACAGCAACGAGAACAGCAACATGACAAGCAACAGCAACTGCGACAGCAACAACAACTATTGCCAGTACTAGCTGTAATGGCCACAATGTCAACGTTGGCCATGTGCCTGACAACCAGCAGCAGCAGCAACAACATCAGCTTCAACAGCAGCAACAACAACTGCAACAACAGCAGCAACATCAGCAACAACAACAGCAGCACCAGCAACAACATCAGCAACAACAGCAACTGCAACAACAGCAACAACAACGAGATGAAGCCAACATAAACAGTGGCTTCAACGTGTCTATACTTTTGTTGTAATGCAATTTCAACTGTTGTTTGTTTAGCTAATGCCCTATAATACCTGTGCGAAGGGGGTATGCTACATATTCAAATGAAAGAATATAATATGAATTAAGCAAAGTAAATGCTTATACGGTAATAATAAATATATAATAAAATAAATAAAAATAAATAAATATAATAAAATATATAATATATAATAATATCTATTAAATAACAAAAAAATAATAATATAATAAATAATATATAATAATATTCATATAATATATTTATATAATCTCATTTTGACAATTTTTCCGTCATTAAATATAAATATTAAATTCAATTAAAATATATTATAAATTAAAATATTTATAAATTTATTACTTTTAAGGCGTAGTAGTATTAAGAATTACATTAATATAAGAGGAAATTTAACTAAAAAATATTTGTAATTTTTTTTAAGAATATATAATATTTAACAAGCAAGAGTGCTCTGGTCGAGGCTGCTCGACTAACAGATACTCTGAGCCTTACGAAGTGGATATATTCTAATTGATTTATGCTTTTTTTATAAAGAAATGTGGTTAGACTAACTTTTATAGATATATCATTTTTTCCTAGATCGGCTTTCATAATGAAGGGAACTAACACCGCAAATCTCCTTCTTTCTGTCACATACACTCTCACAAAAATATTATACCCTGGATTCCCATTTTCAATGGGCTCAGGGTACACAAAACATTTTTTATCTATTTTTGTTCTTGTTCCTTTTAAGTAAAAGTAGTAAGTTGTATGAAGAGTAAGTATTAAGTACTTCATATCTCAAGTTTATTTTTTGCATGCAAAAAATGTTTATCATATGTTCTTCAAACGAGCAAATAGTTGTATTTTCCTTATTGATATATATTATAGATATCAATATAGATAGATATATATATATATATATATATATACTAAAGCTAATAGACAATGAACAGCAATAATTATATTTCCGTTTACCAAATTAAATTTTCAATCAGCAATTTCAATTAACTCTTTATGATTCACATTTTTCTGTCACTTCCTCAAACACATATCCTTGACATCAATTTTTTCGCAAATATCAACAATATTTTGTTTTTTTGTCTTTTATTTTTTTCATTTTCGAAATTCCATGGAATGCGTATGACTAGTTCTCAAAACGTTGACGCATAATGTAATGACAACAGGCAGCGGCGTTGGGGCTACAAAATACAATTAAATTTTGTAGATACGCTCTATTGATAGACAATTTTATGTAAGGTGCCATAACTATTGCTGTGGATGACTAATTTTAATGCGAGCTGAGTGAAAATAAAAGCAAAAATATATGAAATAGAGCAAAAAAAAATAAATAAATAAAATTTATAGTAAATATATTTATAAAATATTATAATTATGATGAATAATTTTAATGTGAGTTGAGTGAAACTAAAAAGTAAAAATATATGAAATAGAGCAAAAAAATAAATAAAATTTATAGTAAGTATATTTATCAAATTTTATAATTATAAATATATTTAAAATATTAATATAAAATATTAATGTATGAAAGAAGCAAACAACTAGTAAGAAATATATTAAATAAAACTATAATATATAAAAAGTAAACAAAATAATATGTGAAGCAAAAAAAAAAAAAAAACAAATAATAAATATATTAAAAAAGTTATAATGAAAAAATTAAAAATATAAAAATATATAGAAATGAAATAGAAATTTATAAAAATAATATCAATATTAATGAATATCAATGAAAATATTAAAAATATAAATAAAAAAATATATAAAAATGAAATAGAAATTTATAAAAATAATATCAATAATACTAATAATAGTCATATTAAAAAAAAATAATAATAATAAGAATATGCCTAAAACATAAAACTATCTATAATACTTATAATAATAATAATTTTCTAACTAGAATGCAAATAATATTTCCCCAAGACAAATGACATTAGGATATTGTTACTCATTATATTATCTATAATACCAATCGAAAATAGTGATAATAAATTATAAATAAATACAAATAAATAATTGTGTACACTTAAATGTTTGACATTTGATAGACATCTATATATATAACACATATAACACATATATTAATCAATTTTCTACCGCATTATATCATATCAAAGCATGCTCTTAACCTCCACGGCGAATCGTTTTGCAGTCTTTTTATGCACATAATTCAGTTGTTGTGCGCTTTTTTTGCGTGTGTGTGTGTGTGTGCGTGTGTGTGTTTATTTTGTGCGCTGTCTGCCTCTTCAATCGACTGACTGACATTCACACACGCGCACACACACGCACACTCATGTGGTTTGGCACTTGTCTGGCCCCTAACTAAAAAAGCTGTGCTAACTAAGCTGCCGCGCTCAGCTCGCTTGCTCTACCTCTACCTCTCTCTCTCTCTCCCTCTCTCTGTCAACCTCTGAGCAGCGAACGCGCCTACCTAGGCCGCTCCTGCCCCTCCATCGTGGCCCCCGCCTTAAGCACCCTGCAGCGCCCACAGCTGCGTCTGGCTCGGCTCATTTGCTCAGCTGTTGTTGTAAGCCTGCATTTTAGCAACTAATTGTCTGTGTATAAAACATATGCTTGAGCGCTCAGTACGCGAGCTCTCTCTCTGTCCCTCTCCCTCGCCCCTACCTCCTCCTACTCTCCTCTCTCAGTCGCTCGCGCTCAATCATTGCTACAAATAATAAAGTGGGTCATGGATGAAAGAAAAAGCGTTTTATAAAGTGGGTCATGAATTTTGTTTCACTCACGTTCAAGTGTATTTCGATTGCCGCCTTGTTGTTGCTCAGCTTATTATATATATACGCACACACACACACATATAAATATATAAACACATACTTAAAAAAAATTGTATTTTTGCAAAATAGCATAAAGTATATTCATATGATGTGTCGCCTGATTCAGGTTTCCGAGTATTTATTTGTTTACCTTTTGTGGGTTTTTTTGGCATTAGTTTTTGCTTTAATTTATTTTTATTTTATTTATTTTGCACACTTGGCAAGCATAAGCATAAAATAAATAATAATTATGTGCAAATATAAAATCTTGTTTAAGTTTTTAATTAAATGTTGAATATTTGAGTTGATTTATTTTGACAAATAAATTGCTTTTCTGTCTTTATTATATTTGTCAGTGGAAAGCCTGTCTTTTTTTTAAATCATAAATAAATATTATACATAATTTCTTTTATAAATAAAATAAACAAATGGTAAATAGTTAATTTGGCAATGAATTCTAGTATTTTTTTAAAATTATTTATTGCAAGTATTTATATATTTATTTATTTTTATGATTAATATAAGATTTCAATTTTTTTTATTTATAAGTTATATTTTTAAAATAAATAATAAACAAGATTGATTTATTTTATATTTAATATTCATTATTTTTTAAGAAATTGATCAAAATCATTTTAATCTAATTTTTTTGTAGTATTTTTTCATTATTTTAAATTATTTTTATTGCATATTATTCGTTATATTTGTTTTTTGAACTGAACTTTGAAATATATTTTTATATATAAGTAGAAAAAAATAATACATTTTTTTATAGTATTTCTAATTTAACATGAATCAGTTTTACTTAATTGACATTGATATATGCTTCACATAATTTTGCACTTATTATGTGAATTTTGTCTTTATTTATTGTTCCGACTCAACTGAGAGAGGGAGAGAGTAGGAAAAACAAAAGATAGAGGAAGAGACGTAGAGAGAGAGAGAGAGAAGGTGTAGAGCAAGTGTTTTTGCTTCGCTTTCACTAACTAATTGCAGTGGCATGCGTTGACAGTTTTCACTTTTCATTTATCGCAAAAAAAAAGAAAAGCAAAACAAACGAAACAAATTAACAAATGGCAAATATATGAATAAATGGCAGACAAAATGCTGACAGAACACCTAAGTAATGACTAAAAGGGTTACAAGTTAGTCGGTTTTTGTGTTCAATTATAATAAAATGATTTGAAATAATACTCTACATATTATTTATATTCCATTCAAATTTTTATAACTGAGATCGTTAATTAAATATTTATTTGAAAGCGAGATCTTAACTAAACAGCTGCTTAGTGCTTACACTCAATTTAAGTAAACATTAGCTGCTGTATGTAAATATTATATATATATATAATATTATTATTTAATGTATCATCTTTATTTTACAGTCTTAAATTGTTAGTTATACACTTAAAGACTTGAATCATATTGCAGTCAAGCGATCTCATGGCTTAGAATGAAATTTAATTGAGCCCTGAACAGATAAAGGATACCGAATATTAAAAATATATATAATATAAATATATATTAATTATAAAAATAAATACAAAATATTTTGTTACTAATTGGAAAATTTTTTTTAAGGAAAATAATTATTTTGATCAATAAAATTAAATCTGTAAAAATACTTAGCTAGACATATTTATTCACTTTATTTTAATATGTAAAAATACTTGGCTAAAAATATTTATTAATTTTAATCAAATTAAAAATATTTATTCTGAACGTAAAAAAAAAATTGAAATGAAAGAAAATGCCAGAAAATATTAAGTATACGTACAAGTAAGCTTATTGAAATTGTCTTTTATTGTTTTTAATAATTTATTATATTTATACTCATACTCTTTTTATATTTTATTTTAAAAAAGGGTTTTATTATATTTCTATTCATCTTTTATTATTATATCACACATCTTCTACTACCTCCAAGGTATAAACTGTTGCCTAACCCATAATTTTCAGCCTCTCTCAAAAAGTTCCCAAAGTTTCTCTAACCCCATATATAATTAACTTCCAGGGTATACACGCGATCTGTAGCAGCTAACAGCTAATTTAAATAAATGTAATAGACGAACAGGGTCGTTCTCTTTCCGGCATTTGAATGCAGCGCTCAGTCGCTGCTGCACTTCTCTCCACAGCGCTCTCGCTATAAATTTATATATATATTATTATACATATATATTGTGTGTGACATTGTATAACCGGCCCCAGAAATCCACCTGCTGACAAATTGCACTTTGCTAAGTTGTTGTTGTTGCTGTCTAAGTAGTTGCAATCGTCGTCATCGTCTATAGCTATATAGCGAAATAATGTCAGTGGGTCAGAGTCGATTTAGCATTTTGCGGCAGTCTCTTGTTGCTGTTGCTGTCGGTTGTTGTTGTTGCTTTGGCTAAGGTTAGACTCAAGTGGGGAACAGCTGTTTTGTGTGTGCATAGAATACGGTCCCACTGAATTCAAGCGACTCAAGCTAGTAACTGGGCTAAGGCTATGCGAGCGGGGAAGTTGATTTTTGTTTTTATTTTCTAGCTTATCAGCCAAATGGCAATTGTTGTTGCTTAGTGGGCATGTGGGCGTGGCTTAGAATAGGTTTATATATACCCATATACCTCTATATATTTATTTAAATTTTTTTTTTTCATATAATAATTTTGTCTGACAAGAAAATTAATTAAAATTTGCATTTTTTTTATTGCTCAACAATTTAAACAATTAAATTTAATTAAAACAAGTAAGAAAACTCTAGTCGGGCGTAACCGACTAGGGGATACCCTGAGCCCCGTCGAACCTGTGTTTTTCAATACACTTATATTTTGCGTAAAATTATAAAAAAAATTTCAAGTTTACTCTTTAATAGCCAAAAAACTTTTTTATTAAAAAACTGAAATTGGCGTGGCTCGAACCTACGTAAATTACGCAACGTGCATCGTCTCTACCAACAACGCCACCTAATTTTTATAAAATTAAAAAACTAAATAAATTTCTGGTGTCGCGTGGTCTCGAACCCAGGTCCTCACGTTTTGCGTGCATCGCTTCTACCAACGACGCCACTCCATCGTTCGCGAAAGCGGTGGCAAATGTAAACTAAAGCAGCAGCTGATAATTCAACAAAATTCAAACGTAATTTGCGATTCTTCGAATCGACTAGAATGCGAGCGTTTGTATGTGTGCGCTCACGCATAGAAAAAGTGCGTTCGCTTGGCGCTGCTGCCACGTGTTTTTGCAAAGTAGCCAAACGTTTTGCTTAATAACTTTTTTGCTATTTAACGGATTTCAATGAAATTTTCGGCATATGATCAACATATTCTATACACATATTTATCAGTTTAGTAAAAGTGCCAACTCATTCGCACTTTGGCTATATTTGAGACTGAACTTCAATTGGGGAAAATTTGGGGCCGGTATCCAAAATATAACAAAATTCGAAATTGCATAAAATACATATGAAGCTAAATATAAAATTTGGTGTCTCTAGCTTAAAAGATGGGCGGGATAGAATTTTATAACTGAATTTCGATAATGTTTTTATTCGATAACAAAAAAACGAATATATTTATCGATTATCGAAAACAAACTCGATATGCGCGCTGTATATAGGGATCTACAAAAAAAATTTCAAGTCTCTAGCTCTTCTGAGAGCTGAGATCGACGCGTTCATACATACGGACAGACGGACGGACGGACGGACGGACGGACGGACGGACGGACGGACGGACGGACAGACAGACGGACAGGGCCAAATCGATTTCTCTTGTCGTCCTGATCAAGAATATATATACTTTATGGGGTCTGCCACGCCTCCTTCTGCCTGTTACATACATCCAACAAAAACATTATACCCTGATTTCCCATTTTCAATGGGCTCAGGGTATAAAAATACTTATTTTGTTCGCAGTCTCTTGGCTGTGTTTCAATGAAAACGCACTGCAAAAATGTTATTTATGAGTAAATAAAATTTATAAGCTAACCTTCAAAATCTTTTTGCTGTTGTTGTTGCTGTTGGATTTGCTTCACTTGTTGTTGCTGTTGCTGAACATTTCGCATTTTGTTTACAAGCCATAAAGGTGACGATGACTGAGTTAAATGTGCAAATTTATTTTGTATTCTGTATTTATTTTCCTTATTTTTTTTATTATTATTATTTTTGATATTCCACAGATTATATTTTCCATGCGATTTAATTGCGTGGCTTTTGTTCACTTTCCCGTTTTTCAATGGAAATGTTTTATTGTCTTACTCACCTGCAAGGAGAAGGAGAAAGAAAGAAAAGGTTATGAATACAGTCAATGCAGTTGTATATTCAAGATGAAAGCGCCTATGCACAGATGTTCATATTCAGGGTTTTCGACTGCGATCTCATTTATTTTATGATCATTTCAAGCACAGAAATGCTGTCAACTGAGAGAAAGATTTAATATATATATTTTCAGTAATATATATTTATAATAAAGAATTATTTTACTATTATTCACTTTTCTTATTCCCTTTTAATTATTTTTCATCCATTTATTTTTTTGTTTTTCCCTATTACTTGAAATTTTGAAAATCGCATAGAGAGGCGCTAATTTTATTGTACTACTTAATAAATAAATTTTACATTAAGACGTGAAGGCCTACAGCTTATAAATAATTTAAATAGTTTTTGGTAAATAAAAAAATTAATTACTTAAAAATAATTATTAATATTTAATTTACATTTTTTACTACATGATCGACTAGCGATTGCGTATGAACACCTTTAAATTCAGTCTATGTAACACTACCACCTGAAGTCAATACAAAATAATTCTAAATTGAAAGCTTGTTCTACGAGTAATAAATGTTTTAAAAGCCTTCCACTTATTCGAATGCCATGTGTAATTAAACCAGTTCCAATAACAATTCTCAAGAAAATTAATAAAGTTTACGCTATAGCTCAACCAGTTCCTAGGAGGCATATTAACAAATTGAATTAAGATGATTGTTATTATATTTGAAATGCTATTTTCAAATTAGTTTCAAGTGGATTGAGAGTATAATTTCGTTGGAGTAATATAATATAATACGTTTGTGTTCATAAAAATAGTAATATTTTAGTAGCCACTACTATTTTTATGAACAGCTAATTAACTTTTTTTTTTAGAGCTCTGAAGCTCTGTTTCTAATCAAAAATAATTTTTATTTGTAAAAAATAATTTTTATTTGTAAAAAATATTTTTTTTAAAATAGTTTTAAATTGATATATATTTAATCCAACTTGGAGACCTTATTTTATATATCTTTAAAGTCTTTATCAATAAAAGAGTTCTTCGAAATTTAGTGCTACTATTTTTATAAGCACATCTGCATATATTATAAATATTTTTTAATTTATGTAGTACTCCTCCATCTTTCAAGATACTTAGTCCTTCACATATTCGCATATTTATATTACATTTCCAACTAAATCCTTGCTCTAGCTGGTAGGCCTTTTTAGTTTTCTATTCCTTTTGTTGCTTCGCGCCGCCTATTTTCCATTTTGTTAGGTTAGGTTCGGCATGGTTCGGTTCGGTTTAGGGTTTTCTGTGCTCTGTCTGTGATTTTTCTACCGGATTACAATTGTTTACACACACGACTGCACATTGTGACAGTTTTCCACAGTTTTTTTGCCGTTGCCACGGCGTTTGCAATTGCTGTTGTCCCCACTTTACACTTGGCCCTCGCACAGATCCTTTTAAGCCTCGCACACACATACACAGATGTAATTGTGCGTCTTCATGTGTGCGATGGCTGCCTGCCTTCCTCTCTTCTTTTTTTTTTGTTTGCTCAAAGTATAAGTTTACAACAAGCGGTTTGCATGTGCCCCGACACGAGTGTGTGTGTGAGTGTGTGTGTGTGTGTGTGTGCATGGCTGCCACTTTGTCTAACATTTCACTTTATATCCCCACCAAATCCTCCCCAGCCAAACGCAATTGCCCAGCATTTTGTATGCTTTTCACTTTACATTTCCCAGTCACAATTTATATTTTTTCTCTCTCGTTTTTTTTTTGCTTCTCTCTGCTGTTGTATTTTTCCAGAGTTTTTCCAATTTTCCGCTCATGTGGCTTCCTGTTCGCCGTGTGTTTGTTAGCTTATTGACCGATATGCGCCCGGGGTACTGAGGGAATTTTCCCCCATTATCAGTTGAGCTTGTATAAACTATTTGATTTATCCGATTTTCTTTTCTTTTTTTTTTTTTTTTTGTTCACAATGGCGATTTCTGTACTCGTTTTTCGATTTAGTTTCTGACAGTTGTTTGACTTGAGCGGCAGGTGCTTTAGACAATCCAACGGCTAAATCAATAAGCCAGTGATATATTGTAGAGAAGAAAACCAATTTTATAGTGTGTAAAGTGAAATTGTTACGCCAGTGTTGGCAAATGTTGGCACACATAAAACGATGCGAAGAGCTTTAAAGCTACAGAGTTGATGAGATAGTAAAGATGGAAAGGTTAGAGCATTGTAAAAGGGAGTGAACGACTTGGAAATATCCTTCAGGGTATATTTTTCAAAATATCTCTTGATCAAGATAATAGTAGGCACATAATGAAGTTGTGCAAATGATAATGATCTCTGAAGAAATTGGAACAATTTATACATTAAAAAATATTCTCTAACGTTAGATCTGACTTTTCTTCCCATATATTAATCATATCTTGACTTTTGCGGTCATGAGTCACCAATCCACTCAATTTCCGGCTTCTACGCAAGAATTGAACTGCTTTGTAGCTAGATCGTCAGCCAACGACCGGAACAAACGGTAGTCGCAGGGGGCAATGCCTCTTCCCATTTCGTCACGACTCTTGCAACATGTGGTCGACGTCGTTATCGTTCAGCCAAATCACTTTATCATATTTTATGACACATTGAATTCATTGGACTCTCAGCTATCTACATAGCTATGCCTGTTTTAAGGGTGCGAGAACCAGCCCTTCATTTGCCACTTAAATATTTACTTTATAGTAAAAATTATGCTCAGTTCCCACACTCTCAGTAGTTATGGAGTATAAATAGAAGTATTTATATTATTAATAAATTATAGTTATTCTTCGCAGCTTGAATTTTATAGAGATAAGAGAAACGACTTCATTGATAAAGAGAGTATAATTTATATTGGTAAAAAAATAGATATATATATATATATATATATATATATATATATATATATATATATATATATATAATTTTTTTTATTACATACATACATATGTATATAGAAATATAGACTGCATAGGTAATATATGATAATAGTTGTATTGCGGCTTTCGAAATTCTACATTAAGCTCAGTTGTCAAGATTTGCATTGAGTGAGAGTAGCACGGAAAGATTTTTAGAATGAGAAAACCTTTTGCTCATTTGTTTATGAGTTTTGCTTATCCTTTTTTGATGCCTACAAAGCGAACAGATCCCTAAGCCTATAGTATAACTTCTGTACAAATTTAAAATTTGAATTTTTATCAATTTGGCATTTGATATTTGATAAATGTTAGATCAGCAAATATATCACGCCAATAAGACAACTCAACAATAAGGCTAATATCCATAATTGAATATAATTCATGAAGAGATAAAAAAAGAATAAGTTACGAATTAACTTCACATTTAATTTCATTTATTTCAGTTTTATTCATTATTCATTATTAGTAGAAGAAGTTCAGGAACTTAAAACTCAATCAATATTTTATAAAAATCTATAGAGAAATAATTTGAATAGAGTTGTTGTCATAGATCAACTGACGAAACAAATATCAGAGCTATGAAATGACAATATAAAAATTGCAAAAGGTGAGTAAGAATTAGATGCAATTGTCTTTCTATAAAATACAATAAATAAGGAAAGCTAGCTTAGCTCTAGAACCTGATTTTCAGATAGCTCCGTAACACATGGATGGCACTGTTTACTATATACACAAGTAATACCGGCTTATAAAATTGAACTGTATTAAGTAAATACAGATCAATCCATCTATAATCCATATATAGCATATTAAAGATATATAAGATATTAATTATTATAATATGCTCTCTATCATTCAACCTTTAAGAAGCAACAAGTTCTGCTCTGGCTGTGACCTGAGCCAACATTTGATGCCAACCTGGCAGAGTCTGACAAGGGGATGAGCATTTCCTCGTGCACAAGTTCCGCTGCTGCGTCAGCTGCCCCAGCTTCCTCTTGCCACATCCCCCCCATCGCATCAGTTGTGCCTCCCCATAGTTGCTGTCGCTCTATCCAATTGCCGCTGCTGCTGCTGCTTGTTTTGTGTTTGTTTATTCCTCATGCAAATTTAATTAAATGGACTTTTTCTCCCATTGCTTGTTTTGTGTTTGTAAGCTGAGCCGCTACTGTGGCAGCAGCAACACGGGCAAGGGGCGGGGCGGGGGCGTTGGCAACTTAATTAAGTTGAGCCAGCCAACGCAGAATGCAAACTTGACGAAGGGTCAGTCGATGGCAAAAACTAAAAGGGTTGACCATCTGAACTCAAACAGCTTGACAATACAATTTCAGCCATAATTAATTGAATTATGATTGTTATAGCTGCCGGGCCTTATCTATGCCAGAGATCGTGTAAGCAATTTATACTGCATTCACTAGAGTCAGCAGCGCGTTGATTGATTTAAGTCTTTAAGGCTTTGGTAAGGGTTTTTTATCCTTTAGAGGCGGAATTTGTTAAGTTTCATTGTTGATTGATGATGAGTTTAGAAGACTATGCAAATTATTCGGATAAATCTATAAAAGTTACTCTATAAAAGTCTAAGCAAAACTCAATATGTTAAGATTGATTGCTGATTGATATTGATTGACGGACTAACTCAACATTGATATAACTAATTCTGGTAAACATGTTATCTAATATATCACAAATATAGCGCCAACAAGCAACAATATGATACAATTGATGGATGATTGATAGTGATTGATGGACTAACCTTAAACAACATTACAATTTCTAATAAATCTGCTATTGCCAAGGCAGTAAATCAATATTATATATATACATTTATAAGCCTTTATGTGTGAAGATTGATGGTTGATTGATAATGACTGATATATAGGTCCAAAAGACTACATAGAAAATTCGGCTGTTGTTGGCAATATAATTAATCTATAGAAGCATTTTGTTAGCCTCAATATGTTGATTGATGGTTGATTGATAATGATTGAGGGATTATACAAATATTTATATAATGAATACAAGCAAATCTATATATGTTTCATCAAATTATTCTATATATGCATTTAATAGACTCCACGGGCTAAGCTTGCTTGCTGATTGATGATGATTGATTGCTTAATTTACAATTTCGATCATTGATGGGAACTATATCTATGATAGACAAAGCAGTTAAGCTATGCAAACGTTAAACAGCCTTTATATGTTAACTTTGACTCTTGATTGATGATGATTGACGAGTCAAGAGATTGCCTATTTGCATCAACTTAAGTAGCCGTTGTATTAAATAACTGTTTTTGTAAGAGTTTATATAGTTGCCCGATTATTATTCACTAATTTAATTTGCTAAGAAAACATCAATCATAATTGACTGATATTGATTGATTGCATTCGCTGGGAAAGCACTTGTGATACACACCCGTTAAACTCTTGGAATACGAGACCGGAACACCCTGTTTTAGCGTAATCTAGACCGCATTCATACCTGATTGACTATAAATATTTAACCAGGCAATTTCCTAGGTCCCCGCTCGAGCTCGGCCGAGTGGCTAGATGGTGGTTCACCTGTCTGGCGCGCGATGGAACACCCTGTTTTGTGTGGAGCCTTTGGCCTGCTCGTCGACACGTCTGTCAATGGTAATTCGATATTATGCCGCTTTTAAATATTCTCTTTGCTCAGCTCTCCGCTGTACGCTGTGTGGAGCTGCCAAATTAATTACAGAGCGCTGCACCAAACGGATGAACGGATTGACAGAGGGCAGCCGAGCCGAGCCGAGCAGAGCAAAGCCAAGCCGAGCCGTGACGCGGTGTGCCGGGGGTCGAGTACAAATAAACCAACAAACACGACGGCTGAGATTTTGCAGCACAAAAGCTAAAGCCCAGAGCCAGCGCCGGTTGCAGAGGAACAGGCAGCGGTCGAGGCAGAGGCAGAGGCGGCAACAACCAACGCCCTGTTGCCGGGTCCAAAAAAAAAAAAAATAAAGGGCGAAGGCTGTAAACGGCAGCAGACGAGAGGGAGGAGACGAGGCGGCAGCGAGACGGAAAGCAGCTTTAAAACGGGCTCCGGCATTTTCAAACTTGATTTGGCAAAACAGCGGCAAGTTCTCAATGTGTTCTACAACACACACACACATACATATATATATTTTGTATATTGTTGTGGGTTTGTAGGTCTCTACGCGCATTACGGTGCTCTGTGCAGATTATCGTGGCTGTTGCTGTTGTTAGCCGCTGTCGGCATTCAGCTGCAGCCGCCCTTTGTCTCAGTTAGCTTTTGTCTACGGCGCGCTCTTAAAGCCTGTCGATCACCAGGCGATGACAATGAAAGCAAAGGGAATATACGAATTGTTGGGAAACAAGAAGAAGAAGATGAAGCAGCTCAAGAACCAGGCATTGCAAATGATTAATGGCTGAGGTAAACTACGAAAATGTCGGGTAGTATTTATATATATTAAATAACCTATCATTACAATATTAATTAAGATGTAACTTAAACTGAGACCCTTTAAAAATTAATCAAAAAAATCTTAAGAAATTTAAAAATTCATAAAAAAATAATAATATACAAAGATATTGAAAGATATTTGAGGATATTAAAAATACTCAAAGAAATCGTAGAATATCTTAAATTTAAAAAAAAAACTTAAAAAAAATAAATAAAAAATCAAAAAATTCGTACAAAATTTAAAAATCAATAAAAACTTAAACAAAAAATATTTAAAAATTATTAAAGCTTAAAAAAATTTTTAAAAAAGTCGTAGGATATTTAAAAATAAATAACAACTTAAAAAAAATCATAAAAATCGTAAGATATATAAAAATTAGTAAACATTTTTATAACTAAGCAAAGAAATCAAAAAAATTTTTTTAAAAATTAATAAAAACTTTTAAAAAGAATCACAGAAATTGTAAGATTTTTAAATATTAATATGAACTTAAAGGAAAAAACAACCATAGGAACTTTAAAAATTAATGAAAATGAAACGATTGATTATTATATTAAGAACTTTAAAAATTAATAAAAATTAAACAATTGATTATTTTGTTTATTTTTATTAATTTTTAAAGTTCTTACGATTTTTTTTAATGTAAGATTTTTAGAAATTAATAAAAACTTTATTATCTAATCAAAAAAATTATAAAATATTTAAAAACAAATAAAAACTCTACAAATTTAACAAATAAATCGTTAATAGCCCCATTTTTTCATCTTTGAAAATCGCATAGAAAGGCTACATCTTATAACATAAAAAATAAGAGTGCCTCTTAAATCTGTGTACGCTAATGAAAATTATCCTGTTGCCTCATTAAAATGCCACCAAAAGTTCGAGCTGCTTTACATAAATCACTTTTAATAATTATTTCCATATATTTCGCGCCTGAGCGCTTTCGCATTGCATCAAGCGAAGAGAAACGAGAAGGACAGAAGAAGAAGAACATAAAAAAATCAGATCCACAATTTGAACGCATTACTGTAAATAGCTGTGTAATTTGCTCGAACGCTGTTAATCGCATTTGCGCTCAAATTTACGAGTGAGCACCCACGCGCCCTCGCCCTCGCCCTCTCCCTTCCTTCACACCTTTGCCATTGGCGCTGCTGCTTGCTCATTACACAAAAGTCAAGCCGCCATCATAAATATTTTGAGTGTTTTTTTGTTGTTGTTGTTGTTGCTCTCGCGGCGGTGAGCGTGGCGAAAGCTTAGCTTTAGTGAAGCTCAGTTATTTTCGAGCGCATTCCAGGCTGGGCTCAGTTTTTATACCCTGAGCACATTGAAAATTGGAAATCAGGGTATAATGTTTTTGTTGGATGTATGTAACAGGCAGAAGGAGGCGTGGCAGATCCCATAAAGTATATATATTCTTGATCAGGACGACAAGAGAAATCGATTTGGCCCTCTCCGTCTGTCCGTCCGTCCGTCCGTCCGTCTGTCCGTATGTATGAACGCGTCGATCTCAGCTCTCGGAAGAGCTAGAGACTTGAATTTTTTTTGTAGATCCCTATATACAGCGCGCATATCAAGTTTCTTTCCGATAATCGATTAATTTATTTGTTTTTTTGTTATCGAATAAAAACATTATCGAAATTCAGTTATAAAATTCTATCTCGCTCATCTTTTAAGCTGGAGACACCAAATTTTATATTTAGCTTTATATGTATTTTATGCGATTTCGAATTTTGTTATATTTTGGATACCGGCCCCAAATTGAGATTCGACGGGGCGCAGGGTATCCCCTAGTCGGTCACGCCCGACAAGAGCTTTCTTACTTGTTTTTTTTTTTGTCTTCTGCTAGGTTTCATTCTTTTGCAACGCAACTGGAAATTAAACGCGCAGTAAATGACGCAATTTTATGCTTCGTTAAATTCGCCGCTGATGGATTTTTGTATTCTCTACACACACGCTCTCGCTGAGAGCGAAGAGAGTGAGCAAAGCACAAGAATTGCAAGCAACAACATTTTTGACAGGCTCTGCTTTAATTACGCTTAGAGCTGGTCAATCAAAGCTCGCTCTCGCTCTCGCTCTCTCTCCCTCTTTGCTTTGCGGTCCTACCCCAATGTAACGACAGTCGACGCATAATGCACCGGGCACAACATTGCCGCAGGGCAGCTGCAGCTGCAGTTGCACACTCTGAAAAAAAAAAGAGTGAAAGACTTGCATAACAAATTCTTAATTGTGCAACAGAGTGCACACACGCGCTCGCTCTCTCTCTCCCTCTCTCGCTCACTCTCCAGCTTTCTCTGCTGCTGTTCTCGCTGTCTTTGCTTAAACTTGTCCACTCGTTGCTTTGTGCTGCTGCTTCGCCCTGCAGCCATATTGCGGAAATATGTCAACGCTGTTGCTTGTTGTTGTTGCTTTTGCCTCTGTTGTTTTGAAGTTGAAGTTTGCATCTCCTACCGTTGGGTTAGGTGAGGTTATGTTCACACACACCAATACACACACACACGCACATCGACATAAAAGCATGTCACGCATAGTGTAATTTCATGTGACGTAAATGCAAAAATATGTTAAAACTGACGCAGATTAAAAGCAGTTGCAGTTGCCGCTCGCGTTGCATTCACTTTAACTGCCAGCCAGATGAAGTTTTTCTTTTCGAATCAGGGCTGTGCGCGCTAAAACTTTTAACTGGGGTGAGTCTTTTTTCAAGTCTTTTCAGATTGATGGGCGCAGCGTTGTTGGGGAAGTTTCCAAATGCCAGCAAGGGTAACAGAATGAAGCAACTGTCAAGCAGCACAAATGCACTTATACATATACACATTCATACTAAAGAGTCAATCGAGTGCAGAATTTCTCAACAAAAGAAACAACACTATGCTGGCAATGCTGTAAATTATGAATAAGATACACAATTAAACTTAACGAAACTTGACGAAACTCGACTAAACTTAACGAAACTTAACAAAACTCAACGAAACTTAACGAAACTCATCAAAACCTTATAGTCATTCCAAATGAACGAAATATAAATACCAATTTGGTATGTCAAATATTTAATAACTTAACGAAACTTGACGAACGAAACTTTAAGTGTAGAAACTGTACATGATGTAATTGCATTTGTACCAAAACTTTTTATTATCCATGTAAACAAAACTTAACAAGCCTTGGCGAGAGTTAACGAAACTCAACGAAGCCTTATAATCATTCCAAATGAACGAAATTTGAATAACAACTTTGTATGTTGGATATTTAATGACTTAACGAAACTTGACGAACGAAACTTTAAATGAAGGAACTTCTACATGCTGCAGTTCTATAATATTCATATGAACGAAACTTGACGAAACTTAACGAAACTCAACGAGCCCTCAAAATCATTCCAATTGAAATTTAACTAACAAGATATGCTCTATATTTAATAACTTAACGAAACTTTAATAAACTAATTTAAAATTAAGAAACTATACCTTCCTAATATTGCATTTTGTACCAAAACTTACTATTATCCATGTAAACAAAACTTAACGAACCTTGGCGAAATTTAAAGAAACTTAACGAAGCCTTATAAACTAGACGAACGAAACTTTCAATAATTCTACATGCGATTGCATTTTGTACCAATTCTATAATAATCATTTGAACGAAACTTGATCAAACTTAACGAAACTCAACGAAACCTTAAAATCATTCCAAATGAACGAGATTTAAATGCCAAATTGGTATGTTGAATATAATAATATAATAACTCAACAAAACTTGACGAAACAAATTTAAAATGAAGAAACTGTACCTTCCTAATATTGTACATGTTGCAATTGCATTTTGTACGAATTCCTACTCAAAATGCATCTGAACGAAACTTGACGAAACCACAGAAAACAAACACAAATCAACTGGCAATTGCCAGCTAAATAGCGTGAGCACGGCAAGACAATGAGAAAAGAAAAATCATATATAAATCAACAACTTAACGAAGCTTAACGTGTCAAACCGCAAATTGAACCGATGTTCATCAATCTAAACGCAAATCGACTGACGAAAGCTCAAACAGAAGCCACAGAAAATCGCTTGACAGAGCATAAAATTGAGTGAATGCGGTGTAAAATTTCCGACTGGCGAGGCCCAACGCCTAACGCCCGACGCCCCAAAGCATTATGCAAATTGGCAACGAAACGAACGACTTAACTACATGTTAAACTTATCGCTGCCATCAAGTAACAGTTTGGCCAAATAATAAACTGGAGTAGCTAGCGCGACAAAGACCGGGGCGTGAGAGCCTTGACATGGCTGGGACGAGGCGAGGCGAAGCATTTGCCGTTGCTTCGCTGGGAACTAACCGACGACGAATGGGAGCTGTAAACAAGTACGGGCAAAACAATAAAAGTAATAATAGCACGACGACCATACTTATAGGCATTCTCATCAGTATGACCGACTGCCGAGTGCCCGGGCAACAACGAAACAATGGAAACAGCAATCGTACATAATCGCGCACATTCGTAACGTGCATGCAAATTTGTCAACATATTCCAGCATATTCTCCCACCCCGGACGGAGTGGCAAAAGGTACAGTTATCATAATGTTGCAAAGGTAAACAAAACCAATTTGTCGCCATGTTAAATTCGCAGTAAATCTTAACGGCAGTTCGTAAATTATGACGAATCGTAAGGTAAACAGTAAGAGTAAAGCGAGTTGTTAAATTTCAACCTAATGAATAAATGATGTTGATTCTCGTTCTCTGGCACTTGAAAGCATGCGACGGTAAAAATTAAATGATTTGAGCAGGGCTCTGACATGACGGAAACATTATTTGATTAAGGTGAAGTGAATTCGGTTATACGAATAAAAATCTTAAGATTAGGAAGATTTGCAGTAGTATCAAAGAGATTTAGTTTATTCAATCAAGAAAGTCTTTTATGTTATGAGAACTTTAAAACAAATATCAAATAAAATATTTTAAATAAAATATTTTAAAATAAAGAAGAATTTGTTGTAAAATAATATAAAAAATAAATAAAAAATTGAGAAATGTATTTTTATAATTCAACAATTTCTGAGAGTCTTAAAATAATAACATTTTATTGGGAATTATATCTTTAAAAGTTGTATTATTATAATTATGTGGAAAATAAAATAAAATTGTTAAAAATGAAATATATTTATGCGGAAAATAAAAAAAAATTATTTAGCATGAAATATTAAATACTAAATATTTTTATGTGAAAAATAAAATAAAATTTTTAAATATGAAATATTACAAAAATTAATTGGAGGTTTTTTTATTAATGAAAATAATAAGTTAAGAATTTTAATTATTTGGGTTTAAACTTTTAAATTCTGCAATATATTCTTTTAATTTTTAATTTTTTTTTTTATAAATTTACAAATAGTATATTTTTAAAATTTTTTGTAATTGTTGCTAATATTTTATACATTATTAAAGAATTAAAACTTTAGTTTGTTATATTTTTTTTTAATAATAATAATATTCAAATATTAAAGAATTAAAACTTTAGTTTGTTATATTTTTTTTAATAATAATAAAATTCAATTTAAAAAAAAAACCTTAAAATTAAATTTAAAATCATATAGTCTAATTTGCATTACATTTGACTGTTGTCTTTATAGAATCAATTTGTAGAATAAATTCCAAGTTTTGTCAAAAGTAATTTGCTGTTGTCTAATACATTCCCGTTTTTTGATAGCCTTAGCAAATATTTGCACACAAACAATCAGTTTATACAGTATAAATTGCATAAAGTCGTATTTAGAATAGCTCGAGGTCTTATCAAAAAAAAAAAAAAGGAAAAACAAATAAATAAAAATAAAAACAAAACAGAAGGAAAAAAACTGCACAGGCCAACAGAAGTCGAAGTCAAGTAAAGGTCTTAGCTATTTTTAAAACAAATTCCAAGTGCTAATTTCGCTTGGAGCAAACAAATATTGAGCCAACCAAAAACTGTACAAGTTTTTCTTTTTAAAATTAAGTGTTTAATTTCATATTTGTGCGTCATCACATACACTATATATATACATATATTTATTTTTTTAACAGGTTCACTGAACCTACATTGGGGAAAAAAGTGTGCTCTATGAGTAATAAACTGGGCCGCAAATGCGAACAAAAACTGCCTCAATTCGCAAATATTTGCAGTTGAGGCGCACGCCGAAAGAAAAAACAAAAATATGACAGAAAAGCGGGGAGTGCACAGCTGACAGATACTCCTAGTAAAAGCAAGATAAAATGAAATAAATATAAAAAAAAGTTTTCTAAATTAAAAAAGAAAATTTTTTTAAGCATTTTTAGTTTTAGTATTAAATATTATATACATATTATTTTTTTTAAATTCATCGCATTAAGTTTCCACATAGAATTTTAAATTAAATATATATTATTTATATTTTAATTTTTTTTTTAATTATTTAAAATCTTTATTATATTAAATATATTTTAAATTTTTATTTAATAATATATAATAAATAAAATAAAATTAATATGAAGCAAAATAGTTTTCTAAATTGAAAAAGAAATTTTTTTAAGCATTTTTAGTATTAGTATTAAATATTATATATTTTTTTAAATTCATGGCATTTAGTTTTCACATAGAATTTTAAATTAAATATATATTATTTATATTTGATTTTTTTTAATTATTTAAAATCATTATTATATTAAATAAATGTTTCACTTTGATTTTTATAGAATTTTTTTATTTTTCCATGTCTTAAATATATAAACCCTTGTTCAAACCCTTTTGAAAATTTTTTTTAGGTAAAAAATAAATTGTTAACCAAATGAAATAAGGAAATTTGCATTGGTTTTTATCGTCGACAAACATGAAGAGAAATGTATTTGTTTACGAGGCTTTAAAGCTGTCTTACGACTTTGTGCCAGATATTCAAAATATTTTTTATTACAATCAAATATAAATACATATATATATATAGACACATATGTATATATATAGAAATATATAGAAATACAAGTGATAAATTGCTTGGATTGAAGTGCTTGAAGGAATGCGCGACTCCGCTTGGTCTAGTTGACTGTCTTTTTGTGGCCAGCGCATTGGATAATTAAATTTTTGTGGCTCATAAAACGTCTGCGGTTAGCGGGAAATGCCTTATGCTAGAATTTCGTTTTCCTTCTACTTCTTCTTCCCTTTTTTTTTTTTGGTATACAAGTGAATTGCATTTCAGCTCCCTGACTAAATGGACCATAAAAAAGTTGTTGCTGCAAACAACATCGAAACAAGAGCGGGAGGGAGGGAGAGGGTAAATAGGTTCATAAAAAATGTTGTACTGATGAAAGTGCCTCAAATTTAAATGGAATTGCATTAGGTGATTAAATGTGGCTAAAAGTAATCTGCTTTATTTTTATTTTTCACATATTAAGTGGGGGAATGAAGATTTTTAAAGTCATAAAAGCTCAGGTATTTTGTTAATTAATGCCCAAATTAATTAGATTTCAATGAAATGTTCAAAAAGTGAAGGTAGCAATAAAAGTGCATTGAAACTTAAGATAAGCTTTATTTTATTGGCTTAATTGCAACGGCTCTATTAATTGAACAGAATTGAATGAAAAACCTATCTGACAATTGCAGTTCCTTGGGGCTTATAATTGTAGTTTATAAAATTAAATATCAAATTAAATTTCAAGTAGCTGTTAATAGTTGTGTTCTTTAAGAGAGGAGAGAAAAACTGTAAAAATATAATATATAAAATATGAGATGTAAGATAGCCCTGCATATAGTATAGTCCAACCAATTTGGGGAAGGGAAAGTCTGAAAATATTGAATTTTGAATCCTACATCCTATTAACATGATCGTCAACCAATTGAAAATGCACATAAAAATTTTGTTTGTTATGATATGCATGATATTATTTTGCATTTTCAAAGGAGTTTTTATATTTATATTTGTACATGAATATATAGAATATTTTTTAAAATTTAAATATATAAATTTAAAAATATAAAATTTAAATATATATACAGCTTTTTTTATAAATTTATGTATAGAAATTTATATATAAATTTAAGAAAATATTCTTTATATTCATATACAAATGGAAAATATATTAAATATATAAAAATATTTGTTAGCATATATTATATATTTTTACTTTTAACATATATAGAATATTTTTTTAATTTTTAATATATATACTGTGTTTTACGTATAGCAATTTATATATAAATTTAAAAGAAATATTTTTTATATTCATATACAAATTAAAAGCATATCAAATAAAGAAAATATTTGTCCATATATGTCATGTCTTTTGCATATATGGTATATCTCTCAAATTATTATTAAATATTTCTTGCCTACAAAAACTTCAACACTTTAAACCCTCTCAAAAAAAAAGGCAAAGCAAATTAATGAAGCTTTAAACATCATACATTATAATGCCTTAGCTTTGCTGTGGCATATTAAGAGAGAGATGATAGCACCAGAGAGATAGATAGATATCTAGACGTTCATGGAATTTTCCCATCGAACAAATACGATTAAACGAGACATGCTGAGCTGCCGCTGCTGTTGCTGCTGTTGGTTGGCTCTGCCCACATGGTCCTATCCAAGCATTACAAGCCAAATAAAACAGATTAATCTGCTGTGTAAATATGCCTCACGTATTTCACCCACACAGATTTCGTGGTTGACCCCGCGCAGCCGACTTACTGCAGACATATTACAGCAAATAATTTCTAAACGCTTGTCCGGCCCGTCACCAGAAACCTAAGCCCGGACAAAAAACAAAAAAAGAAGAAGATGTAATGTGGGCAATTGTCGTCGCTTTTGGACCGCAATTAATTTTCATTACAAGGCAATAAGCAAAATTAAACACGAATCAAGTAGCGCCCAAAAGCCACGACTACAGATGGGAAGGACTTGCCCGACCTCGCAGCTGAAACGTGTTGACACAAGCAATTTATAAGAGTTTTGCCTCTGATTTGTATTGCCTTCAAGTTGTGCCATGAAAACTTTACTTTTACCCTGCATTGACAAGCGACGATAAAATGATAGAAAGAGAAGAAAAAGAAATCTTCAACAAACAATTGACCCGAAGGTCAAGCGACGAAAAAACTTACAAACATCTGGCAGAACGGGATGAGCTGGGCAAGAAGTTTGTTTGGATTGCTTACCTGCAAAGAGAGAGAAAAGGAAATAAGATAATTAGTTTAGTTCGGTGAATGCAAACATAGAGCAAATTTCGATAACATATATTGATAGATTTTATTATATATTTATTCCATTATTTTATTTACTTTAATCTTATGAAATGCTATAAAACTTATATATGCATGACTGGCCATGAGGAGGAGCAATCAATCAATGGATATTGTATGAGAGAAAGCAGTGCTCATAGGTGCTTAGGGTTTGCTTTGGAGCGGAAGGGCAAGACTTGGGTGGTTGCCTTAAGAGAATTGAGGGTTTCTTTGGGAACGAAAGGACAAGAGGGAGGTTTGAGTGGTTGTTAGTATTTATGTTGTGTATTCTACAATATTTGTATTTTATTTTAAAAATATTTTTATCTATTTTTTTTATTATTTAAAATTTTTTTTTACATATTTTTAAATTTTTTTTATATTTTTTTATAATAGTACATATATTAATAGAAATATTTTTCAATTTTTTTTTTAAAGACATTAAAGAAAACCTCATACATTACTTGTAATCTTAATACATTATTTTAATCAAGCCTAAAAAATTTAAGAAAGAAAAATCATAACACTTTAAATTTATTTATAATAATTTAAAACAAATGCATATATAAATATTTACAGACATTTGCTTTTATTAAAAAAATATATATTTTTGGATAAATTATTAGAAAGCTAGATATTTTTAGATAAATAATAATAATAATAAAACGTATTAAAAACAAAATTTCATACAAATTTGTAATTATTATAAAGATTTGGCCAAATGCAAATAAAAAATTAATATAAATAAAAAGTTATTTAATAAAATAATTTGCAACAAAAAATTAAAAAAATAAATAGAACAAATAAATAATTATTTAAGATATATTGAATATCTATAATTTAAATCAATATATATTTACAAATATAAAATATATAAAGCAATGTAAAAATACAAATATAGTACAAAATATTTAGAAATCAAGATAGTTTAAACATAGCTTAAAAAATTATATACAAATATCTGATAAATATTTAAAATTTCTTATATATATTTACATGTATTTAGACCTATATATATATTTATTTTGTATTTTGTTCAATTCACTCTATGACTAATCAGAGAAATATTTGACAGCTTGCTGTTTAAAATTAGCGATGCCTTCAATGTTTGCAATGTTATTTCGATCAATAAAAAAAAGGCGAAATATATAAAAAATAATTTATTTCTGCACGCGCCCCCTACAATGGAGGCACCGTCCATTAGTTAGAGGCCAAGCGCATAGATGAGAGATGAGATATCGAGAGAGAGAGAGAGACACTTGAGTGCTCACTCACATGAAGAGTTGCTGTCCATCAGCGAACGGCACAGTTTTGCCCCTGAAGTGGGTGGAGATTTATTCAAGTCGATTCAAGTCTCGATGATTTATTTTTGGCAATCAGCGAGTTTTTTCTCATCATTTCATTAATATGTGAGCGGAAGACAATCGAAAATCGACTTGTTGAGTGCTGCAGCAAGACGCAGCAGCAGCTAATAACTCGCAAGGCATGCAACGCGGCGTATGAGTAATGTCTGTTGTTTTAGTTGTTTTTTGTTTTCTATTTTGTTTTGCTTTGCTTTGTTTTGTGTTTCGTGCATTGGAAGACAAAGCAGAAAATCATTCAATTCGATTTCAAACAAGTTAAAAATAGATTTCGCTTTGGTTTGTCGGCCGTTGTCTTTGAATGTTTTGAGTTTCGTTTTCTATTTTCGATTGTTTGCTCTTTTCAGGGTTAAGTAGCTGTGAGCTAATCGAGCGGGTGTGTGAGTGCTTGAATTAAATGAGAATTTGTTGTATTGTTAGTAGCTTGCCTCATAGATAAGCGCTTTGATAGACTATCGCTATCAACTGGCAATTACATGTTGAAATTGTGAAAGATTGATAAACCCAAGTGTGATTAGCAAGCGCTATTTTCAGAGTATTAAGTTGTCGAAGCATTTGCATTGAATTATTAGTTTATTCGATTTTAGTTTATTGTTATTTATTAAACAGTTTAGCTGGATTTATTAAGCAAGAATTAAGCTATAAGTACTATAGAGAAGAAGTATAGAAAGGATTTAGGTAAGAGCAACTAATCAATAAATTTATATATATATCTTGCCTAATTGTCAAATAAATTTTACAAAAGAGATTCTATTTTTTATTTATTTATTTATTTTTTAGACAATAAATTAAAATTTTTTGCATTACTTTAAATAAATTTTTAAATATATAGTTGTTCATATTATTTTTTATTATGAAATAAAAAGGATAATAGATAAAGCATTTTGTTGTTTTATATTTATTTTATTTGCTTAAATTTTTTTAAAAATATTTATCAGAAATTGTTCAATGAAAAAGAATTTACAAAAAATTATACTTTTGTTTTGTATGTATTCTTTAATTAATTAATAATATGTATCAATAAAAATATATAAAAAAAAATAATTTGTAATTGTATTTGCAACTAAAATTTGTTATTTTTTTATATTGATCATTTTTCATTTCTTTACTTTTTGATACATTTTTAATTTTTAAATACAAAAAGAAATTTATATTTTCACTTTTCTGTTTAAAATGTAATTTTTGTGTGTATTTTTAAATATATTATAGAAAATAAAAACAATAAATAGTTTTATTATATATTAAATAAACTTATATTTGAAGATCTTAGCACTAGATTAGATTCTCAATTTTATTGCTCTATATAATATGTGTAAATGTATTCACAACAACCCAACCCAACCCAAACACTGTCAACATTCCCTTCAGCCATCAATTCTCTTTCACTTCACCCAGACTTCGACTTCGAAGCACAATCGATGTAGGCGCAACAGCCATCGACGGCCGCCTAATATTGATCGCAATTGGCGAACCCAGCCCAAACAGCGACTCCGAGTGAGTCGAAGTCGGAGTCCGAGTATGACGTGGTCATAATTAAAGCAATCGAACAGGAACTCAAGAAAAGCCATTGACGTGGGCTCAAGAAGGGAAAAAATTAAATTAAATAAAATATAAGTAAAAAAAAAATAATAATAATAAAATAAAGAGAAACAAAAACAAAGAGAGTCAAGCAACTGTATGTGGGCAGCGAGCCCAGCTGAACTAAACCAGTCCAAGTCCGTTCCGACGTCTTTTTTTCCTCTCTTCTTCTTCTACTTTTGGCTTTTAGCTTCTGTGTACTCGCATATTTCCTCGCTCTGTGCGGCTGACGTCAGCGCGTAAATATAACTATTTTTTATATATATAGGGCGGGCATAGGGAAGCGAGCTCGCTGTGCCGCCTTGTTTTCGACATTTACATTTGCGGCGTGTGCGAGCGAGACAGCCGCACTGACCAAATGTCAAAATATTGTTTTATTCGAGCGCCACGCACTGGAATTGACTTTTGTGGCGCACACTTCATTAAGTAGCCGACCCGTACCACGATCCTCACGACCCCCTTCGTTGCCCGGGTTCAGTGAACCGCACAGGACATTAACTTCTTACAGCTATCCACATTTATCGCTAGTCTAATTCATGCGCTTATCTAATCAAGGGCATCGAACGGGCTCAACACGTGCCCCCCCCCCCCCCTCACGTCTCTCAGATATGGCTCAATCTCTTCAGTGGGGCAGGTGTGAATGGCCACAGCGACCGATATGGCCAATGGGGAAGTCAGCTATATATACTATATATATATTAGGCAATCATTCAATGGCTTTCAAGCCGTCAATCAGCCTCAATGAGCAGTTACTCTTCTTATTATTATCTCTAATTTGATTGGATGACGCGACACGTTCTGAAGCAGAGGCGCATCAATGAAGCAATTCTTAATTTTATACATATATCTTCTTAGATATATTATATATATGACCCAAGTCAAGCTGAACCGTTAAGCGCATTAGCTTAAATATTAAATTGAACAAGCACAATTTTGATTGGAATTTTATTATTTGAGAGAAAATGTAGTATAAACTTAGTTGAATTTAATATAAACAAGAGTTTATATAATTTCAATTTAATAAATTTTTAAAAAATATTTCTTTTTTTCTTTTTTTAATAACAAAAGTTTATATAATTTAAATTTAATTATTTTTTTTTAAATATAATATAAATAATAAAATATTTTTTAAAAATAATTAAATTTAAATTATATAAATTTTAATTATATAAACTTTTGCTCATATTAAATTAAATTATGTTTATACTAAATATTGTTGTATTATTGTTTGTATTATAATGTATTTGTAATATTTTTATATATATGATATATTATAGTAAATTATATTATGCTCCAGTTATTCTATAATATATTATATTAGAGCAGATTGAATATACTATATATTATTATAATTTATATTTGAAAAATTTCCGTTTTAGTTAGACAATTTTAGTCTTTTATTCTACATATTAATTTGAATACGAAATATTATATGTATTTTTATTTTCTTATTTATTATATTACATATTAATATATATATTTTTTAAAAATGAAGTAAGCTTATTATATCTTTAAATAATTTTCAATATCAACTTAAAATAAATTTAAAAATGGTGAATATGTTTTCTGATTTAGATAAATCGAATTATATATATATTAAAAATTATTAAAAAAATTTTAATATAAAGCTCTTTTTTTTTTATTAATTTTATATATTTTATAATTTTTAAGATAAATATATAAAAAAATTTAAATTTTATTTTTAAGTCATTTTCAATATATACTTAAAATAAATTTAAAAAGTTTTAATATGTTTCCTGATGTAGATAAATATAAATCTATGTATTAAAAATTATTTAAAATAGGATATATAATTTTCAATATCAACTTTAAAAAAATTTAAAAAAAAATTAATATGTTTCCTGATTTAGATAAATAAAAATCTATATATTAAAAATTATTTAAAATCGGATTTGAACTTATAATCTAATATATATATATATCTAAAAAATATAAAAAAAAATATTTTAAATGTATTCACCAATATAAATATTATTAAAATAAATTCAATTCAAGTTCAATTAAATAATCCCAAAATTCATATTCCATATAATAAACTTTCTACTTTATATTTCAACTGTAAAACACATCTTATATTTCATTCTAATTTTTATTAACATTCCCCTCAATTTAGCTGCGATATTTTATATTATTATTCGAGCTGCGTTGCCGCTCGCAGCCCCAAAACTCTATCTCCAGGCCTGGGGCTTTAATCACGCCGCAGTTGGGCTGCAGCTCGCACACGCGTCGAGGCTCATTTGTCGCCCATTTAGGACACTTTTCTCGGCGACTATAAATCAACGCCTAGGCGCACTGATATTGGTATATACAGGGGCATATACAGAGATATATCTACACATTCCTCCACACATAATATTAATTCAGTTCATTTGAGCTATGCTTCTGCTCCTGCTCCTGCCTGGTCACACATCCTGTCATTCATATGCATTGTCTGCGCTCCTCTGCTATTTCGACTACTTTACTCTGATTTCTATTTGGTTACGTGGTAATTTAATAAATTGCTCATTTATCACTCACATGTGCGCGAACACGAGACATCCTTGCTCTCACTCTCACATTCTCTCTCTCTCTCTCTTTTACTTTCTCTCTATAATCCTACGATTGGCCTGCTTAACTGCTTCACTACGTTTCATTTGTTGTTTTTGTTTGTCCACAGCCTTGTCCCTTATGCCTTTGTGCCCACTGTACAGTCAACATTCGCCGCTGCGCCATTGTGTAATTATGATTGCGCGTGCTCCTTAAATTACACAACGGCAAACAGTGGCGCACGTGTCGCTCAATTGCTTCGGTAAATTGGGCAAATTATAAGCTAGATTTGCTGGGAAGAGTTACCCTACTTTGTGTGGGAGTAGCCCTAATTGTGACACGTTTGATGTGTGAGAGAAGGGACTGAAGGAGCTTAGCTATACCAGATTGAAGATTGATAAATATTGGAGCAATATAATTATCTATAACAACTTGATATGGAATTTTTTTTTATATATATTCCTTTAATATCCTAGCTTATCTATAGCAATTTTATGTGGAATTTTTTTATATATTCCTATAATATCCTAGCAGCTAAGCATTCAAATTTTTTTATTTTTTTAATATTATTTATATTATTTTTATATTATTATTTATAAGAAAGGAAAAAATGAAATAAATTTATATTTTTATGTAGATTAAATATCCTAAGCAGCTGAGCACTTAAATATATCTTTATTATATTAATATTATATTTATAAATTATTATATGTTTTTCCTTGATTTCTAAGTCTAACAAATTAAGAAAAGATTGAAATAAATTTCAATTAGAAAAATATAAAATATATAACATTTCCTATATATAGACTTTTGTTTTTAATTTTCCAATGATTTTTGCTTTTTTTTTAAAGATTTTTTTGCTTTTTCTTTGCTTTGCTACTATTTTTATGAACCGCCCATTTTTTGTGAACAGCAAGCACTATTATTTTTATGAACAGTCAATTTTTAAAGCATCTCAAAAATCTAAAAAAAAAAACTTTCACCAAAACTAACCGTATTTTTTCGTAGTTCTGTTCTTTACATGCTATTCTTAGCTATAAGCTGTCAACTTTATATTTTTCAAAGCAAAAATTACCTTTTCATAAGGTTTATATATTAAGTACTGAAGCACTACTATTATTATGAACACAGCTGAATATATTTATATTTCTATAAATATTTTAATTTATTTTTTTTATTTGAATATATTTATGTTTTTATAAATATTTATTTATTAACTTTAACTATTTTTTTTTATTTGAATATATTTATATTTTTGTAAATATTTATTTATTAACCTTTACTATTTTCATTCATACCCTTTAAAAAAAAGACAGTTTAGATTGGTAAATAAATAAATAAATAAATAAAAAACATAATAAATTCATACCCTTTTTCCTTATTTATTTTGATTTTCATACCCTTCATTTAATGTGTTTGTCGATTTGTCCCCATTTCGTTTTAAGTCCTTTCAACAACAAAAAAAAGCTCCCACGCTTTTCTAAATACTTCCATTTGCTTATGATATGTTCCATAATTCATCGTCAAAACAATTTATTTTTAATGCTAAAAAATATGTGGCAACGCCAACGCCTAGCCCTTTGCCAACCAACCACACACACACACACACACACAAGCACACCCACACGAGCTTAGCATATACGTAAGAGACGTTCGCGAGATAAAAAGTTGACCAAAGCAATTCAATAAATCAGCTGCGGCAACTGTAGCTGTGTGCGTGAGCGTGTGTGTGGGCTGGGCAGAGTTCGTTGCCAGCTTTTAGGCGCTTCTTTTTGTTATTGCTGGTATTTCCATAAATTTCGAGAACTATTGATGCCGTTTGTTATCGCTTTTTAAGAGTGACCAGCCTCGGTCAATGCACTCCTGTCCTTCGCTGTCTTCCTTTTCGAGTGCTTTGCGCCGTTGTTTGCGACTTTGCATTGTTGTTGTATTAATATTAACCCACTTCAGCCTCGCACACGCATTTTATTTGCATACATTTTCCACGCTCACACACACAGACAGCGCTCTTGTATTTTAACTCCCTCGTAAAAGCTGCTCAGCTCGCTCGCACCCACTTGCTGCTCACTTGCGCTCTCCCTTTTGCTCGGCTGGTTTCGAAAAGTGCGTTGAGAGCTTTGCGCGGCGTTGTTGTTTTTGCATTTGTTTCATTTGTTCTTATTATTTTGTTGTATTATATTTTTTTTTTCCTTCGTTTCGTTCTGCTTTGCTGTCGTCGTTGTCGTCTTACGTATGCATTGCCGCTGGCGTCGCTGTTGACGTTGACGCTGGCTTTGGCGCTGGCGTCGCTCGCTGTTGCCGTTTTGTATCTTGATTTTGGTTTCAACGGTGAATGAACTCAGGACCTGCGGACGTTCAACCGTCAAAAAGCGCTTTTTCGATTTGCTGCCGCCTGTGCTCTCTCTTGCTTGTCGCATTTGTTATTGCTATTGCTACTGTTCTTGTATTTGCTGCTCATATGCTTCTTCTCCTCTCCTCTCTTCTCTTTTTTTTTTCGTTTTTTTTTTTGCAGCTGTTGTTGTTGCTGCTGCTGCTGTCGTCGTTTGTTTTCGCCGCATGCGTAACACATTTTCATCTGCCGTTGTTTTTGTCGTTTCTTTTTTCGCAATGTTTTAACTGTTCTTTTCGCCCGAAAAATTGCAAATTATTTACCGCTATTCTAATTTAGCGATATTTAAATGAGCCTAGCAAAAGTGAGAGAGAAAGTGGAGAATATTTATGCGAATCAAGAACAAATTTGGAACTTTGCTAATCCACAGAGAGAACTAAGTTTCTTGTCAAAACTTATTCAATCAGTGGCCCCCAACACCCACACCCACCCCCACCCACATGACAATTACCATGCGGGGTACAAAAAACTTGCCAGCTATAAAAATTCAAGTTCAACGAATTCTACGCGCTGGGTAAATAACCTGAGCTCGCCCAATGCAGTCGGCGCTGACGCTGGCGTCGACAGCGATGCCGACATACGCGTCGGCGACAACACCCAAAAAAAAAAAAGCAACAACAACAACAGAGGCCACATGACATCCTACGAAAAAAAAAAAACTGCACGCGAGAGAGCCTAACGGGCAGAGCGCAAGGAGAGGAGGAGAAGGAGAAGAGAGAGCGAGCGAGCGCAGCGCGCGCGACAGCAGAGACAACCTTGAACTTGAGGCCGCGGCATTGCCAAAAAGGAAAGGCGTAAAAAAAAAAAAGTTTCGCTCAAGACTCGAAGATTTTTTCTTCCTTTTGTGCGCCCGTTTGCTAGCGCCGCGACTTATGCAAAGTTTTCGCCGCAAAAGAGAGAGCGGGAGGGAGGGAGAGGGAGAGTGAGAGCGCGCTCGAGCGAGTTTCTATTTCATTTTTTTTTTTGGTGAAAAATTACGCACGTACTTCACTCATTTGGTAATGGCGAATATTACATGGCAATTGAGCCGAGCAGCTGAGCGACACGTCGACACACACACACACACATACACACACATATATTATAGCTGTGTATTAGACGCAGACACTTATATATATTTAAATTTATATCGACTGTAGTCTGCGCCCAGGCGCAGGCACAGCTGTGCCGCAAAATTTCAAGCGGAACGTGCCCCATAAAGCGCCCGAAAGCTAACTCATTTTTAAGGATATTCAGCTCATATTTTATGAAGCAGCCACTCGATACGTGGCAAGTATGAAGCAACAGAAATTACTCTTAATTAACTTGGAATAATTAGGACACGCAATGGATTTCGTATATATGCATTATATGAAATGATAATGGAGCCTTCGTCTTCATAAAAAAAAACTTTTCGTTGTCATTTCTTGAGGTTAAAACTTTTTTTACCCTGAAGAGGACATCTTGGCTTTGCTGTGCGTCTATATGTTTATAAGAATAGAGGGCATTTGGATGCTATTGAGGCTAGAGACTTGAAATTGGGAATATATATTAGTCTTATGTATAAGAAAATTTGGTATAATATAAAGTGCTTAGACAACTTAGACTTGAAATTGGGAATAAATATTTGTTGGCCTTCGCGCTCTTTATAAGAAAATGGAAAATTCTAAATTTGGTCTAATAGGACTTACTTAAAATTTGAAATTTGTAAAATATGTAGACAACCCCAAAAAAAATGGGGTCTACATATATTTATTTTATAGTATATCTATACGAACATAGAGAGAGACAGAGAGAGAGAGAGAGAGAGAGAGAGAGAGAGAGAAAGAGAGAGAGAGAAAGAGAGAGAGAGAGAGAAAGAGAGAGAGAGAAAATGGACAAACAGAAAAGGCTATATCTTCTAAGATTTTGGGGGATTTCCTTTTCATCTTAGAAGCTTCCTTTTTCTGCTTTGGGTCACAAATTCAGTGCCTAAATCTCCTAATTTCACAGCTACTTTACTATAGACTCCCAAGGATTCTCTAAAATTTCTTTATATACACCACTTAAGGGCGTGGCAAATTGAATGAAACTATATCTTCTCAAGTTAAAGAGGTATAGACTTTAGAAATCAGTAAATGAGTGTACTGTCGATCTTCTCTTTTTTTAAGGAGTAGAAGTCTTTAATTTAATAATTAAGCTAAAGTAGAACTAGTATAAAGATTGATCCAAAATTTTATATACAAGCCAATTAAGTTCGCTATGAATCGGAAAAAAAATTAATAATCTATAGTTTTATAGCTAGAAACTCAATAAATTTGGTTTTTATTGAAATGCTCAATTGACTTATCGAAAAATACATCCTTGGGAACGTAGCTGATTGGAGATCAATTTAAATATATATCTTTCAATGTTTTGCATGTAGTACTATACGATTTGACAGTAAAGATACAGCTCTTGAGATTGACATAAAATAATGCTGCATATGCAACAAAAACCCGGAAAATCGTCAAAAATATTCCAGAGTATTTCAGTTAAAGTCCTTTAATTTAATTTAATTTTAGTAGAATCAACTCCTACACAAAAAGACCTATAAAGTCGGCTCACACTTGGAGCTACACGAAAAGACCTATAAATTATACGGTTCACACTTGAAACCTTGTCATTTATCAAATAAAAAAATATTGCATCATTTTAACCCCTTCTCTTGCATGGTACAAGTATTTAGCAGTCGGATACTCTCACTTATTCTGCTCAACTTCGAACTTCATTAATTTCAGCTCCAGTTCAGCTTCATCTTCAGCTCAAGACTCCATCTAAATTCAGCCTTGATTGTAATCTTATTTGCTTAGCCAAGCTAGGCCAGGCAAGGTAAGGCCAGAGCCCACCCACCCACGGGCCGCATAAATATTTGAGTTTTATTGCGGGCCGTTGGCCATATGTCTAGATGCCTGCATGTATCCATATTTTAATATAGCTATATAATATATATATATATATATAATATATATATAGTTAGTTAGTTAGTTAGTTAGTCTGACGGTATCTGCAAGTCATTTCCGCTGCGGCGCAAAGCTGCTTTAAAATTAATGCAACAACTTAGCCACATCAGCTTAACGGTGCCCAGCGGCTGGCAACACCTCCGATGCGAGTGGCAGGCAGACACGAGATACAAAGATACAGATACATATATACATATATATATATATATAGATACATGGCATACATTTGAGCAGCATTAATTAGTTTTGCTAATTACTAGCGAATCTGAGCTTAGCTGTTGTTACGAGAGAGGAGAGATACAGAGATACAGATACAGCTATAGATAGAGATACATATACAGATACAAGATACATTATGCTGGCTCTATTAAAGCAGCAACTGTATTTTCATTATTGTCGCCAAGATTTGCTGTTAATTCGAGTAAAGTAAAACGCGGCTAATTATGATAATGTGGCTAATGATGATTGTGGCTTACTGTTAGCTAGTCAAATGACAGTCACAACTCCATACTCACTCGCCGTGTGTGTGTGTGGGGGGGTTAGGAAAAACTATATGAAAACTGGTTCGCTAATGACCTGTCAAACTGTACCTCAAGTGTATAATGCTGACAGTTAATTCTGCGATTGAGCGACGCTCAGCTGACAGTTGACACAGACTGGGAGAGATATGATGGAGGAGGGGAAATGGAGAGAGGGAGGAAGCGAGGTAGGTAAGGAAAAAACAGCGAGTGGGAGAGGTAGAAAAGTACAAAATAAAAGACAGAGGAGGAGAGAGATGAAATAAAAGAGAGAGAAAATAAAAAAAAATAGAATAAAAAAGAGAGACAGCTAGCGAGAGGAAGACAGAGAGAGAGAGAGAGAGAGAGAGAGAGAGAGAGAGAGAGAGAGAGAGAGAAATAAAGACAGAAAACGAGGGAAATATATGGAGATGGAATAGAAATAGAGAGAGAGAGAGAGAGAGAGAGAGAGAGAGATAGAGAGAGAGAGGAAGAGAGCAAGATAGAAAAAGATAGAAAGACATGGAGAAAACAGAGCTCAGGGTATAAAAAAATGTTTCAATCTTTGATTTTTCCCTTAAATAATTAAAGTATATTTCTACCTAAATTAAACTTGTTCTTAGGGAAGATCCTATTTATGACCTACAAAAAATATTTGGTGACTCTAGTTGCCAAATTGAGCGAAATATCAACAATTGAATTTAAAGGCGCTATCCTGATGAACAACTTTTAGCAACCGTTTTTGTAAGCTTTTTTTCAAAGAATTTTTAAAAATATTTCCAAGAATTTTTTCAGAGCTCAATTTTTTTCACTTTGAAGTAAATAAAACAGAGTCCAATAGGAAAAAAAGTTAGAACGATATCTCGAACGATATAGCAAATATTCAGCATTAACGAAGAAAATGAAGGGTGCGCTATCCTGATGACGCGCAGTGTATATATATATACATATTTTAAAATAAAATAAAAAATAAAAAATAAAATGTATGAAGTTAATATATATTTTATATTTTGAATATTTTTGAAAATTTATTTAAAATATATATTAATTTTATTTATATTTCAATTTTTTTAAAAATTTTTTATATTTAGGTTATTATTTTCTTATTCAATTTATTTTCTAAATACATTTAAGTTTAAGGGAAATTATTGAATTAATGTCAGCGCTATTAATAAATATGTATATTTAATTTTATACAAATAAAAAGAATACGTTTTGCAAATAATTATTCTACTTATTCTTATAAAATTAAATAATCGAGTTTAATAAAAATACTGAAATTTATTAAATTACTTCAATAATTCACCTGAGGAAACATTTCTCCAAAGTTTTAGGGATAGTCTCATTAACCCATATTAACTATCATAAAAAATGAATAAATTCTACTGCCAAAATTCGTAACACTTTCCTCAGTAATTAACTCCATTCTCCTTTACAATAAGACGCGAATGAATATTCCGCATTTCTCAGCGCATTTTTTGTGTGTCGAGCTCCATGCCAAATGTCGGGGAGCTGTCAACTCGCCTGTCAATTGTAACAAGCAATTTCAGGGAAAGGACATGGGCAAACATGGCTCCATCATAATCAGGCTGAAAAGTATGCGAACAATCAAGGCAGTCGAAAAAAAAAAAAAAAGTAATAACTAAATGTTAATTTCATTTTCTGACATGACATGACAACAACAAGAGTGAGAGGGGGAGAGGGAGAGGGAGAGGGAGGTGTTTGACAGTCAGTTTGTCAGTTAGCTGGGAGCCCTCAGTGCTGCACATAAACTTGGTCAAGTCGAGCGTGCAGCTTTAGCTGCCTCTAACGGTAAATGAAAATACTTATGAGCAGCAGGAACAAAAAAAAAAAAAATAAGTAAAATACCGTACGAGTAGCCAAGGCGGCAGCAGCAGCAGCAACAGCCAAGTTGCAGTTGCTAAGTGGGCGCGACGCCGACGATCTTGTTGCTGCCTTGTTGAACAAGGCTAAAAGCAGCAACAACAACAACGACGGCAGCAACTTTTGTTGCATTCCTGACCTACTCTGCCGCGTGAGGCGAGACAACGGGCCGGGCTGGTCTGGTCAGGCGCAGGGTCGACGGCGGCAGCGACGACGACGGCCTGACAGACAGGTGGGGCCCATACGTGCCACAAAACTGGGCGTCATTGGCTAAAGGATATGGCAACAACAACAACAACGGGCAACAAAACAACAAGTAAGAAAACTCTAGTCGGGCGTGACCGACTAGGGGATACCCTGAGTCCCGTCGAATCTGTGTTATTCATAGAATTTGGGGAAAATTGGGGCCGGTATCCAAATTATAACAAAATTCAAAATTGCATAAAATACATATAAAGCTGAATTAAAAATTTTATGTCTCTAGCTAAAAAGATGGGCGAGATATAATTTTTTAACTGAATTTCGATTTTGTTTTTAATCGATAACAATTAATTGGGGAAAGTTATCGATTTTTTAAAACAAACTCGATCTGCACGTGCTATACACGGACCTACAAAAAAAATTTCAAGTCTCTAGCTCTTATACGGGCTGAAATCGGCGCGTTCAAACATACGGACGGACGGACAGGGCCAAATCGATTTCTTTTGTCGTCCTGATCAAGAATATATATACTTTATAGGGTCTGCCACGCCTCCTTCTGCCTGTTACATACATCCAACAAAAACATTATACCCTGATTTCCCATTTTCAATGGGCTCAGGGTATAAAAATCGCATATAAAAACAAACTTCAACTCGCTGCTTGCCTCCAAAAGTAGTTAAACTTCAAAGCCAACATAGGCAGCGGCAGCAGCAGCAGCTCAAACAAAAAAAACAAGTTTTCACTACTTTTGCCTATTTCACAACAACAGCAACAATAGCAAAACTCAACAACGCACGACTAACAACAATGAAGAAGCTATCAAGCCAAGCCAAGTCGAATTGCAAATGCCCTACGAGATAAACGAGCTGAAAGTGAGAAACGTTTTTTTTTTTTACTATAAAATAATTATGCAATAAATCTTAGCTTAATCTTAGGTGAATATCTTATTTGATTATGTATATGCATATATTCCTATATATACACACACACACAGCCAAGCTACCTGAAGCAATCACTTTAAGAAGAGCATTGAAAAAGCGAAGTTGAAAGCATGCAACGAAGCTAAACAACAGCAACAACTTCCACGCATTTTTGCTGTTGCGGATTGGGCGGCTGCATAGTGGCAGAGGATGACGTGTGCACAGTGGTATTAGATGCAAGCAGAATTGTGTCAAATATGAAGATGTAAAAGAGAAAAAATGGCAAGGAATATATATAGAAAAAAACTATTTTTGTATTTTTGTCTAATATAATTAAAATAATAGTTAAAAGCTTTACAAAGTAAATTTATATATTTTATTTTTATATTTTTTTTTATATATTTTATTTAAATATATTTTATATATATATTTTTTTTGTATATTTTATTTATATATATATTATAATTATATTTTATATTGTCAATATTAGCCTGACTTTTGGTCAATATTAAATATTGTTTTTTTTTTTATTTTTTTTTTTTAATTTAAATTAAATTAAATTTATAGATGATAGATTTTAGTCAATATTAAATATTGTTTTTTTTTATTAATTTTATTATTATGTTTTTTTTTTTTTTGTAATCATGGTTATTTTATATATATATATATATAATAAACCCAAATTGCTTCACATTTACTATTTCTATTATAAATCACACTACTTTTTCTGCTACTATTTCTATTATAAATCACACTACTTTTCCCGCTAAATTCATCAGCACTTGTCCCACTGTACGCGCTGCGCTGTGCTCTGCCTGAGTGCCTGCCTGCACGCTTTTATTGCTGTTGTTGTTGCTTTTTCTTTTTTTTCTTTTTTGTTTTTGCAGCCGCAGTTGTTTGCAGGCCTCTAATCCAGTTTTGTGAAGCGTTATTTTTTTTTTTTTTTCATAGCCTATGTTTTCCAATAAGCCGCCTCTTTCCAACCATCGCATGCTCGCGCCCTCGCCCTCTCTCGCTCGCACTCCCTGCCTCTCTGTGCATTTCTCTGGTGAACGAGTTTACAGCTAGTTGGCAACAACAGCATTACAACACGTTACAAGTGCACAGCCAGCGTCGATGGTCACGTTGCAATGTTAGACATATTTTTTTTCCCACTTCGCTCTTTCTCTTGCTATTCTCTCTCTCTTGCTCGCCGCGAACTTCACGCGCCTAGCAGACCCATAATTTGTTTTACACAGTTATTTTTGGTCTGCGACTAGCTCCGCGTGCGTGTGTGTGTGAGTATTACCGCACAGTGTGGCTGGCTGCAACTGCCGTTAGACGACGTCGACTGCGAAAGCTTGTCGTGCCTTCGAGTGTATTTGTTGGAGAGTTGGTCTGTGTGTGTGTGTGTGTGCATTTCGTGTCTGTGTGCCAATGTCGTTTATAATGAAGTTTCCTGCCGATAAACTTCAACTCCGAAAGCTGGTCAAACTTGCAGCTGTGCCACTGAGTGTGTGTGTGTGTGTGTGAGAGTTGGCCAAAGTTTAAGGTGGGCTTTAATGGCTTTTTGGGCCAGTTGTTGTAATTGCTGTTGATGTTGTTGTTTTTTACATGTTTCTTTTTTGATATTTTAGTTGTAGCTATTATTTGGGCAGGAAATTGTGTATATTACGTTGCCTTGAGCTCGAAGCTGGTCTTTAGGTAACTGAAGGAAATTAAATCAAATTCCAGTCTATTTTAAGCTTTAAAATTTTATTGTGGCAAAACTAAAGAGAGCGAGAGTCGCTACGTAACTTATGGAATTTCTATTAAGATAGGCTAAGGTAAGGCGGGAATTTCTTTTAATTGGAAGCAGCGTTTGTTTTTCCCTACATTTGGTTACCATGGTTACAATAAAACAAATAAATAAACATAAAAAACAATATTTAAGATTGACTAAAATTCAAGATAATAAATTTAAGCATCTAGAGAATAACATTAAATTTTGTCAAAAAAAAATATATATATATTAAATATTGATTAAAAGTCAGGCTAATACTGCCAATTAAAGTCTCAAGAAAACCAAAATTTTGATAAAAAAAAAATTATTCAATACTGACTTAAAGTAAGGCTAATAAATTTAAGCTTCCACAAAATAGAATATTTTTATTTAAAAAAATGTAATATTGACTAAATAGAAACATCTAAAAAATAAAAGAAATTTATATTAAAAAAAAAAAAATAAAAGAAATTTATATTAAAAAAAAAAAACAATATTTATTTATAATATGAAACATCTAAAAAATAAAAGAAAAACTTAAAAAAAAAACAATATTTAATATTGATTTTAAATTTTAATTTTAATTTAAAAAAAAAAAACAATATTTAATACTGATTTTAAATTTTAATTTTATTTATTTTAATTTAAAAAAAAAAACAATATTTTTTATTGATTTTAAGTTTTAATCAATATTAAATATTTTTTTTTTAATATTTTTCTTTTATTTTTACATGCTTCATAATTTAAAAAAAATCGAAAAAGAATATAAATATAGTCAAAAATAAATAAATAAATAAATTCAAGCAACTTGAAGCTTTCAGATAAGGTGCTCACTCGCACATAGTTCCGCTGCTAAGCTGGCGTTTCAAACAACAATAAACAACAGATAAATCCGCCCAAAAGCCCGCCCAGGCAACAACAACTCGTCAAAACAATGCACAGCCCAAAAAGCGCACGACAACAACAACAACAACAACAATTAGCCACGTGACGTAATGGGCAGCAAACAGGCGCAGTAAAGCAACAACAACAAAAGCAGCGGCAGCGGCAGCGCAGTAGCAGCAGCAAACATGCAAAAGCAGCAGCTAAATGGAAAAGAAACGAACAAGAAAAGAACACGTCGCGTCGCGTCGCGCCGCCTCTACGTAAGCGTCAGCGTCAGACAAACAAATTACACACAAATTCAAACTGTAACAAGATCAATACGTAGCGATAAGCAGAGCGCAGCGCAGTCAACGGCAACGGGCGAGTCAGTGCGTGCGAGCGAGACAGCAGCAATGCAGCTGCTCGGTCGAACTATGCGAAAGCACACACACACACACACACAGACAGACAGAGCACGTAAAACGGCAAAGACACTAAACAAAGTGCAGCATAAAATCCTGACACATTACATTTACAGTTGTGTAAGGACACGCAGCGCCCCTCCTGCGCCAACGACCTACCTTACAACAAAACAAGACTCAAAAGCGCACATTTACATACACACACACATACATAGAGCAGCGACGCAAGCAGCGCGGCGCGTAGGCTCCGCTACTACGTCAACAATGAAACGTATGGCATTGGAACACAACGACTACAACGACGACGACCCATTGCCATTTGTTTGTGTTTGTTTTGCTCCAATTAGCAAGACAGCCAACTGTGTGAGAGCAACACTGCACTCTCTCTCTCTCATCTAAACGTTACGCTCTCAGCACGCCTTGTGGCGCTGTCGCTTGCGTCATTTTGTCTTTGCAAAGAAATTATCAAGCATTGCAACTTTTGCTTTTGCTTTTGCTTTTGGCAGTGCGGTGAAAGCTTTTCATCAACACTTGAGAATCCAAACAGCTGCTTGTCGCTTTGTCGCCGTGTCGCCGCTGTTTTTGTCAATGTGTGTGTGTGTGTGTTTGTGTGTTTCATTGTCAGCCGCCCCATTCATGACAACGCCGCCGACGCCGACGCCGCTGTCAAAACGCCGGTTGGGATAGGGTTCCAAACTTCCCCAAACCAACAAATTTACTGTCATGGGAGTGGGAGAGGGAGAGAGCGAGTGAGAGCGGCGACAAAACGTTGACAACAATCTACAGTTATTTTTGCGCATTTCTTTTAATTATTATGCTTCGCTTGTGTCTTTGTATTTGAATGCAAATTTTCAGCTTGATTTGCTCACTCGCTCGCTCTCCCCTTCTCGCCCTCTCTCCCTTACTCTCTCTCACCCTCCCTCTCTCTCTCACGTTTTTATGTCTTTGTTTTCGTAGTCATTTTAGCCGCATTAAGTCATCAGTTTTAGCTTTTTTTTTATGAATGTGACAAAAGGAGTTGCTGGCAATTGCGCCGTGGACGAGGGGGCGTGCCGTTTGACCGCCAAAAATAATTTCAAGGAACAAATATTCTTTCGCCCCAACCCCCCAAGCAGCCCCAAACGATACGTATGTACTTTGAACACGAAATGGAAATTTCCTTATGCGTTATTCGAGCTTTTTTTTATTATTGCTGGAACAAAACGGAAATAGTGGGTCATGTTGCTAGGGTTGCCACCGTTTGCAAATATTCTGTGGCTTTAATAAATACTTTAAATTTCCTTTTGCCATTTTATAGTTGTTGTTGTTGCTGTAGCTTGATCAAAACGGAAATAGTGGGTCACTTTTCTAGGGTTGCCACCGTTTGCAAATATTCTGAAATAAAGTTTTCATTTATTTTAAAATTTCATTTCGCCATATTCAAGTTGTTGTTGGTGTAGCTGGAACAAAACGGAAATAGTGGGTCACATTGCTAGGGTTGCCACTATTTGCAAATATTCTGTGGCATAAATCTTTCATTAATTTTTTTTAAATTTCCTTTTGCCATATTCGAGTTGTTGTTGCTGATACTGGAAGAAAACGGAAATAGTGGGTCACGTTTTTAGGGTTGCCACCGTTTGCAAATATTCTGAGGCATCTTTCACTATTTTTTTTAATTTCCTTTTGCCATATTCGAGTTGTTGTTGTAACTGGAACAAAACGGAAATAGTGGGTCACGCTGCTAGAGTTGCCACTGTTTGCAAATATTCTATTTTTTTTTAATTTCCTGAATTATTCCTGATATTTGAGTTGTTGTTATGTTTATGTTTTTAGGGTTGCCACTGTTTGCAAATATTCTATGACTTCAATAAAATTTTTAAATTTCCTGATGCCATTTTAGAGTTGTTGCTGTTGTAGCTAGAACAAAACGGAAATAGTGGGTCACGCTTTTAGGGTTGCCACCGTTTGCAAATATTATATAAGCTCGCATTAAGCGGAAATGAAGATATTTGCAGCATATTTTTGCAGCACTTCCAATTGGCAAAAGTTCTTATAGGACAACTGAAGGTCACTTTGCGCTGTGCATGGTTCGATTCCTGGTCAAGAGTTGCCCCCAAACTCAATTTCAATTCCAGTTCCTCCCCCAGCTAAGCCAATTATATGCGGTTTCGACTAAATTGAAATCGAGACCCTCTGCTGACTGAGTTTTTCGGTTTGATAACCTTATCACGACATTTTTAATCAACGCCGCAGAGCTCCAGCTCATCATGAAATTGTTTTATAATTTTACGTGCTGTGATCTTGTGATGTTTGTTTTGTATTTCTATTTCTATTTCTATATTCTTTTTACTTCTTTTTTATTGGCAAACATCAAAAGACAATAAATAGATCAAACTAATTAAACAAAACACTTTTGCGAGACAACACAATCTGTGCATAAATCTTTCAATGCGAAAATTTAATTCTCAAGATCTTTTTTAATTGACTTGAAAATAGTTCGAAATCAATTATGTACATATGTATATGTATATAGATATATTGTTCACACCTAGTAATTGAATTGAAAAACATGAAAATATATATATGAAAAAATCGAGAAAAACGGGCAGATTTTTTTGGTTTTTTTCTAACATTTTTGAAGTAATTCAATTATATTTCAAGCAAATTTTAGAAAACATAAGGGCAAATTTTTTTTTTAAATTTTTGAAATAATTCAATTATATTTTTAACAAATTATAGAAGGAAAAAAACACTGAAGACTGTTTGTATTATTTTTTTCTCTAAAAATTTCTACAAATCTATTACTTTTTTTATAACTAAAACAAAATATAAAAAAACATATATACAAATTTTTTGAAATATAATTAAAAAAATGTTAAAAAAAGCGCAGATTTTGCTTTTTTTTTCTTAAATTTTTGAAGTAATTCAATTATATTTTAAATAAATTTTTTAAAAAATAAAACTCTGAACATTTTTCTCCAAAAATTTCTACAAATCTAAAAAATATTTAACTGAACAAAAAAAAAGATAAAAATAAATATTTTTTACATTTATATTTTTGAATATTAAAAATGTTAGAAAAAGAGCGCAGATCTTTTGGCTTTTATTTTTAGAAGTGTTGCAAAATTTTAATATTTAAAAAAATTGTAGAAATAAAAACCGCAGATATTCCTGCTTTTTTTCCTAATACTTTCCAAGAATCTAAAAATGTTTTTATTTGCATTGAATAACATAAAAAAATATATATTAAATTAATTCTAAACATTTTGACATAATTCAATTAAATTTTACAATTTTTTAGAAAAAAACAGATTTTGTTCTTTTTTCGGAAACTTTTAAGCTATATTTTCATATGTCTCAATTCAATTACGGAACTCGGAACTGCCTAAGATCAGATTTTAACGCCATAGCAAAATAAAGCTTAGATTTCTATTCTTTTCTTACTCATCTGCCCCCAAAACATGATCCTAAGCAGTTGGTTTTATCGCATCATATGCGCACACATGGCTTAAAAGGTTTCCAAAAACAAATCTCAGTTTTATGTGTGGGATTAGTTTTACACACACAGACACAGCGAGCGAAATTCTCCATAAAACTGTCAAGATTTTTGAAGTGAGAACATGAAAAACTTGAGAGCCCCTCGCGCGCATTATCACAACTTTAATGAGCTCCAATATCGAAACGTAAGAAACAACAACAACAACAGCGCGGCACAAGAGGAAGCAGCATTGGCTAAAAAAAAAAAATAAAAGAAAAAAAAACAGAGAAGAAGAAAAATTGTTTCTTTTCAACACGTTGTGCGCCTCGCGCTCTTTGGCTGCGGCGAAACGAACGAAAAATGCTAACGAAACGAAAATGCAAAATGTCAATGTCCTCCACTGTACAGTTCAGCGCCACAATTGCGTCGCAGAAACGTTCTGTTCTGGTTCTCGTTCGAGCGAGCGAGCGCGCGGAACGTTGTGGCAAATGGAACACGCGCGCGACCGCTTCGGCTCGCCAAAGCGTACGTAACAACAACAACAAATATGAAGAAAAAGAAGAAGAAGAAGCAAAAATACGTAAGCAAAAGGCGTCGCGTGGAGTGAGTAAACCAATTGGAGTTGCTGTAGCTCTGCGTGTGTGTGTGTGTTAGTGAGAGCGAGGCAAAGTCTGTGCGAGTAAGTGCAAGTGCGTGCGTGTGTGAGTGCATGTGTGCATGTGCGTGTGTGTGCGTAGTTTTTATACTACGTCGAGTTAAAAAGTTTCTTGAGATCCCCAGCAAATGCCATAAATCCACAGCAGAAATACAAATAATGTCGTTTGCCATTGCGGTTGCTCTCCTTCTTGTTGTTGTTGTTGTTCTCTTATTGGCTTTCGGTGGAGCAAGTTTTTTAATAAGCGCCATTGTGGCCAACAGCCGAAGGAGTCAAATATACGACTTTCTGTTGCCAATAATTTAATGAAAAACGGAAATGCCATATTAGATTTATCGCCCGATAACGGGCCAACGTGGACAACAACAACGAAAATATGGGTAGCCGTTAACTACGTATTAACAAATTGGTAACAAATGTTGCCCAACTAGTTCCAACAGCGTGTTCTCAACCATCTGACTGAAATAACTGTAAAGAATGTGGCAAGTGTGTATGGGTGTGTGTGTGTTAGCCATATCAAACTGTCAAAATGTCATACGGAATTATCTGAACTAACTTAACTATTTTATAGAGCGTAGGAGGAGAGAAAGAGAGAGGAGTGAGAATGCCAGATCATATATTTAATTTAACAGCAAATTATTTATATCATATTTCATATATATTAAAATGCATATAAGACATATTTTATTATTATCTAAGGGCTTTATATTATCAATGGAAATTCCGTGAATTCTAATAATATTCTAATAAGGCAAGTTTTTTTTAAGGTATACATGTTATGTGTGTATAGAATTTATGTTAAAAAAATAAAATAAAATAAATAATAAAACTAAATTTAATTGAATAAAAAAGAGACTTAAAAATTTTTAAAAAAAAATTTAAATATATTTCAAGAAATATTTTAGAAATTAAAAAATATATATTTTTAAATACCTTTTCATAAATGTTGAATTTTATAAACAAGTATTTTAAAAACAAAAATATATATTAAATTATTTTCAGACTGTTCCAAAGACTTTTTATTACATAATAATTTATTTATTTATTAAAATATATAAAGACAAATTCAGTAAAATAAGCTCATTAAGCAGGTTAGGATACAGTCTCATTGTTTTCTTTTCTTCTAATTAACAGAAAATATTTATTATATTATATAAATCAAATTTATATTTTCATCTCAGCTTGGTTAATGAGTTTATTTTGAAAAATTGCTTTGTATATATTTTATTTATTTTTTATATTTTATATTTTATTTATTTATATTTTATATTTATCTATTAGACAAATAGATATATCTATCTATCTATTTATATTTTCTTTATCTTGATTTTTTTTTTAATTGTAAATTTAGTTTCCTTTTAATTCCTTTGTTTTTCATCTATCTATCTTATATATTCCAAGTATTTATTCAACTTACGCTAATTTTTCGCACAAGTTTCAAATCGAATTGCAATTGAATACATACCTGCAAAGAGAATAAAGAAAATGCTTGAGTTAACTACAAGTGTACAAGTGTAAAAACAATAAAGAGCATCATTAAAATTAAATGCTATTAAAAAGAAAATACAAAAATACAAATTTCTCAGAGCTGAGCAATTGAAAAGGAAACCTTTGAGGGGGAAAAACACACAAAAAACAAACAAAAAAAAAAATAAATAGCAAAGAAAATATGAAAAGCGAAACTCTCGGCACAAAGCACAAAGAGAAACCAACAAATGGCCAGACCAAACTTGTTGTTGTTGTTGTTATATGACATTGTAATTGTTGTTGTTGTTGATGTTTTGGTCTCTTGTCAGCTCTACACGTGTAATCAAACACAATAAGCCATAAAAAATTATCATAAAGCGAGGCGCTGCATAAAAAGCTAATAGAAAAACATGAAAAGAGAAAGAGAGAGAGGGGGAGTGAAAGGGGGGCCAGCTGGGGCCTGGAAAATTGTAAAATATATATATGTATATATATATATTTATAGAAATATAATGTGAAAATGGCAAACAGCTTCGGCAGCAGCGACAAAAGCACAAGGCGAAAAGGTGAGACCCAAAAATCCTTTGGCACACACAGACGAGGACGAGACGCAGCTGCAGGATCAAGAGCGGGAGACGGCGACGGCGATGGCAAGTGGCATAAATTAAGGCTCCGGCTCAACATGTTGTATACGAAACCAATACACAACAACAGCAGCCGCAGCAGCAGCAGCAGCAACAGCAACAACAACAACAACAACAAGGGCAGCAGCAACATCAACAAAGGCAACGGCGACAACAACATCGATAACAAAATCTACAAGTGTTGACACACTGCACAGTGGGCAGAAGTACAGCCAACAGTGGAGCGAAAGTTAAATGAGTTGAAAATAAATATGTGGAATGTTACATAAATACTTTTGATTATTAATTAATAATTATAATACACTAAATAATAAATAAATAATAAATAATTTAAAATCTAGCAAAAATGTTCAATATTTTTGTAATTTAAGTGAAATTAAACTCTATAGAGCAATATAAGGAGGAGTTTTAAGAGATAAAGAAAGAGCTGGACCGAAAAATAAAGAAAAATAGTAAGAAAGCACAGATCCACATAGAAAAAGAGAACTGAAACAGGCTGAACGCTTACAGAGAGAGAGGAAGAGAGTGTAAATAGAATAAATATAATGGAGAGAAGCAGTAACTGAAGAAACTTAAGACTTTGATCAGCTAGCTTAGCTATACTTGACTTGAACTCTACTCGAATTTAATGCTTATCATATTAAAAAATATTTTTATTTTATTTTCAATAATTTTAAATATTTAATTTATTTAATTTTGTTTTTACTATTTTTTTATTATATTACAAATTATTATTGAATATTTATCTCTTAAATATTCAATTTTTGTAAGTTATTTTAAATATTTATGTTGTGAATTTTTTTTGATATTTTTTACTATATTGAACATTATTTTAATATTGTTTCTCAGTTTTTTTTTGTATTTATATTTTTTTTATTTTATTCCCAGGTTTTTTTTTAATTTATAATTTTTTATTTTAACTCCACCTAAAGTAGTTTAACTTTTAATCGAATTAAAAATCATTTAGTTTTTTTTTTAGTTCTTTGAAATATTTATAATTTTTTTTTCTTATTGTTTTTCACTATATTTTTATCATAATACAATTTATTTTAATATTTTTTTAGTTCAAACTATTTTGATATGTATAAAAATATGTTTTACTCTATTTCAATCATAATTGAGTCTATATGAAAAATAATTTTATTATCTTTTATTAGTTATTTTAAATATTTATATATTTTTTTCATAAATGAATTTAGCATGTGTATATTTATAACAATTTCTATTGAACTCTTATAAATAATAATATAATTATATATGTATTTTACTTATTTAATTATATATTTGCAAAAAGCTTTTCTAAGATTTCAATGCCTAAACTCCCGAAATTTCGCGCTCCTGCCATTCAGTAAACCTGTCTAAAATTCTTCAATATTTTCCCCAATTTCAATTCCCTTTTGCTATCGCCTGTCCCACTGTGCGAATCGCGTGGGCACTGCGGCTGTGTCAATTTGATGATGTCCTTGCTTTGGCTTCGCACTCGCCGCACTTGTTTGTCCCGCAATGTTGCCATGAGATCGTACCGTGCCCCGAGCCGCGACGCCCCTCGTTTAGGCGTCTGTCAACAAGTGGAGGAGACAGGCTCCTCGCAGTTAGCATATTTTACAGTGCGTGCCATTTCCAGTGAAACATGATGTTTTGCTAATGCGACAGATTTACACGCCGCTTTCCATTTGATTTGCTAGTTTATTTGCAGGCGATTCTCGCCGCCTTCCAGCGCGCCCACGCTAAGTCTGCGCAAAATTTTCCACAGCGGCACCCAAGAGGCCCAGCTGAACTCGAGTAATTATTAAAGTTTTTGCCAGGCTTCGGCCACACCCAAAAAAAAAAAAAAATAAATAAGTAGAGAAAGCGAAAAAGGGAAAATTGTCTGGCAGGCAAAACTTCGCAGCAGAAGTTTCGCGGAATCAAGCCAACCATAATTAGTGGCTCGGTATACAAAGATATTACTTACATATATGGTCAAGCTAGGTATTATATGCACATATATTGTGTGGGTGGTGTGGTCACTTCTTCTAGCTGAACAAGGAAAACCCACAAAGCACCCAAACAAAGAGCCACGTTAGGACATCGAGAAACAAAGACTCGATTGCAAGCGCCGAGTTGAGCATGTAAATGCGTCGTAAAATATAAACTAGAAAACTGAATCATCAGAGAATGCAGAGGTCTCCTATGCGCAGTTAATCAGAAATTGTGAAATTAGCATAGGAAAGGTGGAAGGCAGGAAGGTGTTGTGATTGTAGAAATACAAGAATTATCTTTGGAAAAAAAGGAGCAATACAATATATTCAAATCACAAATGAATCATATATATTAAAATATTATATAAAATATATTTTATGTTATATTATATTATTATATATTATATGTAAATAAAATAGTAAATTATAAGTAGTATAGTATATAATATTAAAAATGTTAAAAAAAATCGATTGGTTTTGTATTAAAATACAATCATACAATTTTGTCTTGCTTTACAAAATACAAGAAATATTTCTTGAAATAAAAACAAGTAAGAAAACTCTAGTCGGGCGTAACCGACTAGGGTATACCCTGAGCCTCGTCGAACCTGTGTTTTCCAACACACTTATATTTAGCGTAAAATTATATAAAAATTTCAAGTTTAAAGCATTTGTGGCAAATGTAAACTAAAGCAGCAGCTAATAATTCAGCAAAATTCAAACGTAATTTGCGATTCTTCGAAGCGACTAGAATGCGAGCGTTTGTATGTGTGTGTGCAAGTGCGTTCGCTTGGCGCTGCTGCAGCGTATTTTTGCAAAGTAGCCAAACGTTTTGTTTAATAACTTTTTTGCTATTTAACGGATTTCAATGAAATTTTCGGCATATGATCAACATATTCCATGGGCATATTTGTCAGTTTAGAAAAAGTGCCAACTCATTCGCATTTTGGCTATATTTGAGACTGAACTTCAATTGGGGGAAATTTGGGGCCGGTATCCAAAATGTAACAAAATTCGAAATTGCATAAAATACATAAAAAGCTAAATATAAAATTTGGCGTCTCTAGCTTAAAATATGGGCGAGATAGAATTTTTTAATTGAACTTCGATTTTGTTTTTAATCGATAACAATTAATTGGGGATAGTTATCGATTATCGAAAACAAACTCGATCTGCGCGTGCTATACACGGACCTACAAAAAAAATTTCAAGTCTCTAGCTCTTATACGGGCTGAAATCGACGCGTTCAAACATACGGACAGACGGACAGACGGACAGACGGACGGACGGACAGACGGACAGACGGACAGACGGACAGACGGACGGACGGACAGACGGACAGGGCCCAATCGATTTCTCTTGTCGTCCTGATCAAGAATATATATACTTTATGGGGTCTGCCACGCCTCCTTCTGCCTGTTACATACATCCAACAAAAACATTATACCCTGATTTCCCATTTTCAATGGGCTCAGGGTATAAAAAGAAACAAGAATGAAAGAATGTAATAAATAATAAATTATAATTTATTTATATATATTTATAAATAATAAATTAATTATTGACACTAAAAATAGGAAAAATAATATTATTTTAAATATAAAATATAAGTTAAATATAAAGTTAGGTTAAAACTATTTGCAACATTAATCATTCTTTAGACTGAAATGTGAGAATTTATTTTGAATTTCAACATTTCAAGCAATTGCTTTTGCATGAATATGACAAAAATTTCAGCAAACATTTTTGTTGATTTTTTTTAATATAATAACATTTACGTATTATGATTTTGCATATATAGGAACACTTATAATAATATAATATAATATCTAATTTTTTTTTTTATAAAAGTTCTTTAAAATTTAAATCTTATATAACTAAGACAAAATTAAAAACAAATGAATTGAAATAAATTGATCTTTTTTATTTTTCCTAATTATATAAAGCTGTAATATGCATAATTTAATAAGAGCATTAGAAGAAGAAAAGGGTTAGCATATTAATCTATAATTAATCATTCAGTCTCATATTAAATGAATAGTTAAATAGAAGCAAGCGAATCTCCTTCATTTCAATTGTTCAACAACTTAAAATATTTTTATGGAAACATAAAATATTAGATTTTTCACTAGAAAAATACGAAAATTTGCATGAAAATTGCGAACAATTTGCCGCATATTGTGTGTAATTAAAAATATATATATTTTGCATTTAGTTTGCCTTTGTTTTTGCTGTTGTTGGGGAAAAGCTTTTATGGGAGATGGATGCCGCCTGGACGGGCGGGCATTCAACTTGTTGGCGCGTCATGGCGTAATCCGAGAACTTGCAAATACAATATAAATTATTTGGAAAAATGTTACGACTGTGACGTCACTGAGGCGAATTATTAACTTCGAAAAAACAGTTCATTGTCTCCGCTGTGCAGTTTATTGCACTTAATTAGCAAAAACAAAATACGAATTGCAAGCGCTTTGCCTTGGTTGGCAACACCTACCCAGAGCCAGAGCTACAGCTACAGATACAGCTACAGATAATGAATTATTAGCGAGAGGGCAAAAGTATCTGCCGGATATTAGCGCAAAACAAACAACCAAAGCGACAACATGTGTCGCGTCATGGAGATACGCGCACAGGAGACACTCGCAGTGGACGGACCCGACTTCGCAAGAACTCATCAGCAGAGGGATGTGTGTGTGTGTGTGTGTGGGTGGGAGGGGTGCCCAAGGGGCGTGTCTGCAGCTCTCTTGTGAATCACAGCGCCTGCTGCCACTGCCACTGCTGCTGCTGCTTCACTCTTTCATTTGTTTTGCTGCTCTTAATGTTGCATGGCAAATTTAATTTCTAAATTGCAGCTGTTGTCGTCATCAGCAGCAACAGCAGCAGCAGCAACGGCAGCAGCAGCGCCTCTCCTCATTTCGTTTGGCGTCTGTCGTAATCTTTCCAATAGAATCATAAATCATACAAAAAGCCATTTCATCAAAAAAATGCTGTCAAGACAGGGAACCCAACAAAAAAAGGGAACAAAAAGATGGAGCATGGTGCACAAATGTCTCGTAATTCTCAGCAATCTCGACAAACTATATATATGTGTGTGCCCATTGATATGCGGAGTGATTGCAATTTAGTAATAAAAATATGTATGGAATCTATTGCTGATAAATTATCAAGTCAATTCCACTTGAAGTTGGAACCGAATATTTAAAGAATGTATAATTGATAATTAATTTATCAAGTTAATTTTCGTCAAAGTTGTAATAAAATATATGTAAAATATTTTACTAAAAAAATTATAAAATTAGTAGATGAAAATAAATGCGAAAAATATTTTTTAAAAATATTATCAATTATAATCCATTTTTTTCAATTTGAAAATGAGCAGAAAAAATGTTTTTATAAGCTTTTTTTTCTTCACAAAAATGTTGTGTAGTTTTTGCGAGATTTTTTACATAAAATAAATTAAAAAATATATATATTTATGTCTTACATTAAAAATAAATATATTTTTATTTAAAATTGGAAATAAATATATTTTTATTTAAAATTATAAGTATATTTATTTTTATTTCCAATTTAAAATATATATATCTATATCAAAAATTATACATTTATTTATTTGTATTTCAAATGAATATAAAAATATTTATAAATATAAATTTAATATTTTATAATTTTTTTTTTTTAATTTTGAATATATTATTAATAATAATTAAAAGGAAATCTAATTTACTTTTACATAGCTCAACTGCACAGATAAATATTTTCCAGCTTTTTGAGCTTACTTGTTAAAACAATGAATATTCTTGTTCATAGACCTATGGTAGCTGATCTAACACAAACCAAAATTGACTTTGAGCTATTTATTTTATATATATATATAAAAAACGGTAATTTTTTTATATATAAATTATTTTGAAAACTTGTTTATAGAACAAACAATTTTAAAAAATTTAAAAAAATATATTTATTATTATTAAAATATTAAGTATTGTCTAATAGGTAAAAACTTTTATTTGGAATATTTCAGGGTAAAAGTCTTTAGACAAGTCCATGTTTTATTTCTGAATAATGTGCATTAAAAACTGAATATTTTCCAATATATATATAAAAAATATATATTAATAAAATATATATAAATATATAATACTTCTTTTTGGCTTTCAATTTCTTCCACCATTTCGGGCAAAGAAATTGAATACGCGGGCAAACAAAGAAAGTAAATTAACTGACTCACACTGGCTACTGGCTGCCAGCTATGCACATGCATGCGAATGTATCTCACAGATACAAAGATACATATAGACATGTCTGTTACATGTATGCGCTTCAGTCATATGGCGAACTACCAATTACACACATAAGCAGACAGGACTGCACCTATGCTTTATGGCTGGCCCGAATTGCATGTTTAATTGCAATAAAAACAAGCGCGGCCACGCCCACGCCCACCCCCTGCTCGAAAGAAAAGCGCTGAAGGCAAAACGAAAAACAGCAGACAAAGAGAGTCGGGCGAACCATTTTCATTAAATTTTCGCACAAAACTGAGAGATACAAAACAGCTGCAGCGCAGTGCAACAGTGCGTCGTTTGCAGCGAGGAAAATTGAAAATGAAAATGGCAGCAGGCGAAAAAGCAACAACAACAACAAAGTGGGCGGCCAAGGGGAAATGTACAAAAGTTGGGCAGCCGGACTGGAGGAGCTGGCGAATGCGACTGTAACGGAGACCACATGCCGTTTAATAATAATAATAACAACAAGAGCAGCAGCAAGAAGAGGAAGTTGCCGTTGAGGAAGCACAAGCAATTTGGCAATGCTGGCCACGCCCAGCGTGCACACACAGCAAGTGCAGCCTGCATGACTAGCAGATATGCTGCAACAACTCAATCATCAGATAATGGACAAAATGATTGGAAGTGAAGCTATTGGCAAGTAAATAATATATTTAATATGATTTGTGATATATATTATTACTATATTGTAGTACTTGTATGGGGAATATAACCTATTCTAATACATAATATGATATGTGATATTAAATATAAAAGAATAATTATATTATATATGGGATATATAAGCAATTGGGCATACAATTTGTATAGCTTCATTACATATAGATGCTAACCTCAAGAAGTTATTGAAGATAGTTGCATTTTTTTTTTTAATTAATAACAAAATTTCAGTAGAAAGTAAGTTATTTAGCTAGATTGACAAAATATTTTCATAATCTTTTAAGTATTATAATTTCTTTTTTATTATTATTTATATTTATTTTTTATATTTTATTAAAATTTAAAATAGTTTTTATATTTATATTAATTATACTGGATTTAATTTTATTATTTTATTTTATAATAATTATTATTTTATATATGAGATATATATAAGCAATTGGGCATAAAATGTATAGCTTTAGTACATATAGGTGCTGAACTCAAGAAGTTATTGAAGATAGTTGATTTAATTGCATTGCATTTAGTTTTATTGTCATTCTTATTTACTTTTTTTACTATTGGCTTCTTTTTTTGCAATTACAAACAAAATTTGAGTTGAAAGTAAGTTATTTAGCTGGATTGACAGAATATTTTCATAATCTTTTGCCTATTTTAAATTCTTTAAAAATTTGTCTTTATTTATATTTATTTTTTATATTTTTTTTTAATTTTAAAATTGTTACTTATATTTATATTAATTGTACTGGATTGAGTTTTATTATCCTTATTTTATTTTATGTAACTTTTTTAATTGAAAAGAAATTTTTGGAATGGATTACATTGCCTTGGATTGAAGAAATTCTTACACAAACTTTTACATTTTATAATTTTATTTTAGACTTGTCTTCAATTATACATTATTTGATAAAAAATTATAAAAATTAAACCAGTTTTTATTTATATTTTTATCTTTTTCGTTATTCCCTTAATATTTTTCTTTAAATTTTGTAATTTTGTTTAAAAATCTTTACAATTTTAGAGCATTTCAGAATAAAAACCTATAATCTGTAAAAAGCTTTTAACTTAATATCTAAATATTATGTGTAAAAACACAAGTAGAAATTGTCACAAGCTATTTCTATTACTTTTAAAGCAGAAACACCACCTCATTTAATTGCAAATCAATCTAAATCAAATAAGCATAAAAACACCATAATAAAATTGTCTTAATTCTCTTTTAATTCATTTAATTTTAATTACAGGGTATGCACAACTGCACACAGCATTGAGAAGTGCATAAGCCACAGCTTGGTTCATGACATGCCAAAGGCCAATAAATAATCCGCCTAGTTTAATGCAGTTTTAATGAGCCAAAGCTCTTAAATAAAAAACCACAAAAACAAAAGCAAAAAACGAACTTGCCAGAGATACGCTTAATATTTTTTTTTCTTAAGCGGAAATTGCAGCAATTAACATAAATGGTAAAAGAACAACGGAAAAAAATAGACAAAAACTATAAAATACAAATTATAACAATTATAAAATATGGTTAAACTGCAATTAACAATTTTTTCAGCTTTGTTTTTACTTCTTTTTTTTTCAATAAAAAAAAGTTTTTGTTTCAATTTTAATTATTTAATGACTTGAAAGACCTTAAAATTGTATGTGAATCATGTGCGCGCTTCAATCGATTGGTTTAGTTCTGAAGCCATTGACCATCGATCGATCGTTGGCTTGCGGTTTCATTTAGTAAGGTCGTGTTAATTACTGAGCATTCTGGGGTTTTTTACAGGCGTAACAGATCTTTGCGAGGGCTTTGTTTTAAAAAGAAGTGAATATAGAAGGAATGGGAATGGATATTTTGTGGAAAAAGGTTCCTAAATTCATTAGGCAGAATAATTTGATTCGACGCAGGAGACTAACTAAACCAGAAATAAACAGACTAAAAAGAGGAACAGACTTATTTGAGTATAAATATTACTGATAAAACAGATCATGTATATCTAGATCGGATTTAGATCATCTATTAAACGTTGCTATAGACTAGCTTCTAATAGGAAAATTGAATGGACATATTCTTGCATTTTATCTACAAAATAGGTAAATAACTTAAAGCATATGAAAATATAGGTAAAATTAAAAAAAAAAAAAAAATATACAAAAAAATATGTAAATAAATTTAAAAAAAAAAATATATATATATATAGTTTATGAAGTGTATTTAAAATATATAGCATTAATATAACCATATTTTTTTTATTTTTTTTGTAGGTATATATATTTTATGCCCTAATTTTATATATATAAACAATTTATTTAAAAATATTTCAATACATTTTTTGTATAAATTAATTATATATATATAGGATATGTTTTAAAAATGTTCTAAGTCATTTTTTATACATAAAATACATATAATATAATATTATTTAATATTTTAAAATTACAAACACATACATAAACAAAATTTTTAAATATATATATATATACTTCAAATAAAGATAATATCTATATGCATTTAAATTAAATTTAATTTCAAATTAATAACTTTATATACTTCAAATAAATATAATATTTATATGTATTTTAAATTAAACTTAATTTCTTAATGAAAATACCTTTTAAATATTTGTTAAGAATTTCAAATCAATTCAACGCATTTAAAAAGTTCTTTATATATATATTGATTTGCATTTCCACCATATGGGGCGCAAATGCATTCAGTCAAAAAGCTCAAAAAAGGCAAATAAATAAAACTAATACTTTAAATGTACAGCACGAGCATGAGCCATAATTTAGCATTGTTTTCGCCATTTCATTTTGACAGAAAAGACACAAAATGAATTATTGAAATGTGCATTTGCTGCGCCGGCAGGGGAGATGTCTGTCAGAGCATTTGAAAGGACGGCAAATATCTATTTAATAGTAATTTATGGAGCAATAAAAAGTCATTGTTGCAGTTGTTAATCTAATTGATGGCCTGTTGCTAATTGTCAGCGCAACGCTTTGCATAATTAAACCAGCAAATAAATGCACGATTATAGCGCCATATGCAAAAGCAATTATATCTAGGTGAAAGTTAAGTTGTAATCATGTGAATCAAGCTGTGCCTATTTCATGTATTGTTAATGACAGACGACGACTTATTATTATTATTATATTATTATTATATACTTATAATGAAATTTTGTGAAAACATTCTTAGCAGAACTCAGGCTGAAGCTGATGCATACCGAAAAGTCTGGAGACGGCAGCTGATGAGACATGAAACGAAACGACAGATGAGCTGATGGACCAGACACACAGTCCTTATATACAGTGAAATATATATATATAAATGTATATATATATACTTAAGTACATATGTGTATATGCGACTGGCATGCATCATTGTGCCAGATATTTCTTAGCTTTTATTACGCATGGACCCCCAGACAAAAGCAAGCGAGAAGTCGAGTTCTGTAAAGAATGTGCAGCAGCCGCAGCAGCAGCAGCATCATACAACAGTGCGAGCATGACCTACCCCAAGGCAAAAATTATTATTATTTTATTTTTTCTTTCTTCTTTTTTTTACTTTATACGATTTTTATTTTTTTATTGTTGGTCGCTTGGCTGGCTGGCTGCTGGCATATTTGCCTTTCGTGTTATTACATACACCGAAATGAAGCAGTAAAATTATATACGCATGCTGAATCCTCTGCTTTTGCGCCCCCCTCGCTGCCCCTCATCAGTCGGCTGGGTTTGATTGTTTCAAACTGCAGAGGCAATAAATGAGTAATATGGCATTAAGACAAAGTTTGCCTGCTCAGTGCCAACAGGCCATTGATTATGTTTGCAGTGCACTCAAATTCTACGTATGGCCGTAACAGGCATTCCAGCCACATTTCTGTGGCCAAACTATGACTAGAGCTGGCCTGAAATATGTAAGAGATTCTTTTTGTATAAGCTTAACTGGTAAAGCTGGAGATTTGCATGTTAAAAATTACATTTCATGACTTATTCAAGGAATGTAAAATTGTTGAAATGACCTTTATCACCTCTTATCTAAAGATAAGCACACGTATTATAATTTTATTGAGGTTACTAGATTTTAGTACATTAACAAAGTACAAATATTTAAATATAAATTTGTATATTGATTTAAAAAAAAAAAAGTTTTATAATTTTGTCTGTAATATATTTTTAAGTCGTTTTTTTTTAATAAATTATATTATAATATTTTTAAAAATATTTTATATATATTTTCTGTAATATATTTGTATTTATTTAACTTTGTATTGAATAATAATTATTTTCTTTTTTCTTTTTATTAAATAAATCTATTCTATAATATTTATTTAACTTTCTATTTAGTAATAATTATTTTTAACGTTTTTTTTATATAGTATATTATAAAATTTTTAAAAATATTTTATATTTATTTCGTGCAATATATTTGTATTTATTACAATACAAAGTTATATTCAATAATATATATTTATAATTTTTTTTTTTGTATATTAAATATTTCTATTCAATAATACAAACATTGTTTTTACATTTCCTGTAATATATTTGTATTTAATTAATTTTATATTGAATTATATATATTTTTTAATTATTTTCTTTTTTTAGTATTAAATATTACGATTTTATCAAAAAAAATTATTTTAAATATTTTATATTTATTTCCTGTAATATATTTGTATATATTTAACTTTGTATTGAATAATATATATTTTTAAATTATTTTCTTTTTTAATATTGAATATTTCTTTTCAATAATATTTTTTATAATTATTCATAAATTTTTTTTGGTTTTAATACAACAGTAAAATTTTTCTTGAATATTTTCTAAATTTTATGATGGTTTGTTTTATTGATTAATGTATTTAATATATTTTAAATAATACATCAACTTTTTAACATACATTCAATTTATTTTTGTTTTAAAAAATTAGTATTAATTTTTTTTAAATACTAATTTTAATCAAATATATTTATTAATTCATTGCTGTTGCTTAAACAATCGAAAACCTCCAGTACATTGCTTTCACAATAAAAATATACCCAATTTATTAGCACAATTCATCTATATATATTAAACATATTCATAAACGGGAAAACCCCCATCATATACACAAAGATCAATTTCACATACAGATTCCCAGATAACATAAACCATCCAAACGTTCCGAAACTAAACAGAGCAATAAACCAACTACCGAAATGAATAACAATTAATGTTAGACAATTATGAGTGTGACATATATTATTTGGTACATTGTAGGTGCTGAGCAAACACAGGCCCCAACATTAAGCACACCATTGAAACTCGGCTACCGTTGAGCACACGCAACTGTGATAAAAGCTGAAACTAAAAAAAAATAGATAAATAAACCGCATAGTGCACACGCACAGCTCGGTGCAGCAGTGCAGCGCAGTTAAACATAATTTGCCATTAGTTTTAATGCCGTCACATATCTATGAATTTATCAAATAATCAGACCGTGTCTAATGCCCAGCAATGATACTGAAAATGAGCAAAAAAGAAGAAGAAGAAAAAAAGAGACAGAGCCTAATACAAATACACAAAACTTGGTCATAAAACACCCGAGGAAAACTGAAAGCTATTCGCTAGGCTAGCGCACTTGCAGAAAGATACACACAAAAGGCATAAAAAAAAGCGAGACAAAGGCATTAAATTACAAGTGGCTAATGCTGCTGTTGCCGCCAGCCCACCCTGAAATGGCAACCCGACTATTCACTATATATATATACAGATATATATAAAAGCGGGCTGCCAAAACTCCGTGCTTGTCTAAACTTGATTTCAAAGTTAAACCAACCTTAACCAACATTTATAGACATCAAACGTTGCAAAAACTATGCGGCGTAAAGAAGCGAACGCGGCGCAGCTACAAAAAATTAAAACCGAAATGAACAAAAAATAAATTAAAAAATAAAAAAACAAACAACAACAACAAATAGCAAAGATTTTTTGGTATCTCGTTTTTTGTGCTTTTGGTTTTAAACTTGATTTGCAAAAATTTGCGTTGAAGGTGAAGTCTTGTTATTGAGGCAGGCAGCAGGCCGGGCCGGGCCGGGCTGGGCAACAGGCAAAACGTTGAGTACACGAAACCAAGTAATGAAAGATGAAGCCCAACAGCAGTTGATGGGTAATTAAGCAACTTTTTGAGGTTGTAATGAATGAATGGAAAACAGAGTGCCGAAGCGAGCATCATAAAAGGCCGAAAGAGCTGCCACAAAGACCTTGAAGTTGGGCAGCGCCAACAGAGAGAGAGAGGGAGAGAATGGAGCAACAGAACCTTTATTAATAAAGATTAAGAAGAAGAAGTGTAAAAAGAGCGAGGGCGAGGGTGAGGTCGAGTTGGGAGCTGCAAGTTCAGCTCACTAGAGATATTGCTAAGGCTGAGAGTAGAGGGAAAAGTAACTGAATGAAGAGAAGAAAAATTGTAGTGAATCGAGTTGAATAATGCTTAAATTAGAGTCAAGTATACTTCTGCTTTATAAGCAAGTTTTCTAACCTAATTATAAGCTGGACATAATCTTTGTTGACTAAAAATGCTTTATATGTGAGTTACTTGCACTCTATTAGTGGAATATTTAAGCGTTTTCTTGAAATTCTGAAGCATATTGTAAATTTAACATGTAGTTTGACATGTTGATAAATATTAAATAAAATTTTTCTACTGTTCTTTAGAATAAATAAAGCGAATATGCTTTGAGGTCATTGTCTAAAGTACATTGTAAATTTAACATGTACTTTTACATGTTCAAAAAAGCTAGAATATATAGATTTGAAATATTCTAATGGAATTTAAGTGGAATATACCAGCAGTTATAGCTATAAAGTCATTGTCTGCACTACATTGTAAATTTAACATGCACTTTAACATGCTGAAAACACAAAAAATATATTGATTGGAGACATTTGGACACTATTAATATTAATAGAGCTTTGAGTTCGAATTTCCAAGTACATTGTAAGTTTAACATGCACTTTGACATGCTGAAAACAGATTAAATAAAGTTATTTGAGATATTGTTACTCAATTAACTTTAATATATAAACATTTATAACAATGAGTACGCATTCCAAAGTACATTGTAAATTTAACATGCACTTTGACAGGCTGAAAAATTAAATATCTAAATAAAGTTTAATAAATGTTTATATAATATAGTTTTTACTATAATATATTATTAAAAAATCATTTTCTGATGTACATTGTAAATTCAACATGAGAAAAATTATATATACTTGGGATGATTCTCTCTAACATAAATAAATTTAAAAAATTTTTAATTAATTTAAAATAAATTTTAGAAACTGCATATTAGTATTTAGTATTATTAGAGTTACACTTAAGTGCGCCTTCTTAATTTTCTCAGGTTTATTCTAAATTTAACACGGAGCTATACTTATATTACTTTTGAAAAGTTTTTATTGTAAAAGATCTGAGAGACCACTAATTTAGTATAAAGCTTTCATAGACACATTATAAATTTAGCATGCAGCTTAACATGCTGATTAAGTAATTAATCTTCAGTTAAAGAAGTATATATACATACATATAAATATATATAGTTATTATACCTTAACATCAAGTTAAAGTCTAGTCCATTGCAACTCTACTTTCCACCTGCTGTCTGCTTATCTATGATTCAGGTGTTCTGCCCATTTAGTCCTATTCGAAATACTTTTGAAAGAACTCTGTCAACACGGCGGCCGAGTGTTGACCGGTCAACGGTCTACATAAATATTTGATAATTGCAGCAACGACAATTCTCGATGAATAATGCACATCGCAGTGTAAAAGACAAACAGTGTACACTGAACAACAAACACGAGTGCCCAAATGCATTATGAATGCCAAAAAAAAAACGCCTCTGCTATAAATGGGCCAATCACTAATAGTTAATGCCTTCTTCGCGCCGGCCCAATGAATGTGGGAAGTATAGCAAATGCCATTGGCCCTTACATAAGACTCTTAAGGCACCCAACTACGTTATCTAACTAGCCGAAAAATTCTAATGTCTGTGTGTGTGTGTGTGTGTGGGTGTGCTTGGGACCATTGTGGTTGCCTGCGGCCTGTGGGTAATTAGAAGACGTCTTGTCTAGTATTTGCTTTGACGCGCGTCTGCTCAATGTCTGCGAGTGCATCAGCTGGCCAGGTTCACATTACAAAATTGTTTGAATGAACAGTGAAACCAAAATACAACAAAAATAAAATATTATAAAAATAAAGAGAAATTCAAGAATGAAAGCGGGTAAAGGGAAATGCTCGACTAGCAAATACCTCGCCGCTGTGGGAGATAGATAATTGAATTTTATGTGATATTAAACAGATCTTTAATGTATATTTCTATGTTTTGTAACTTCAATTGAAGTGAAACAGAAAAAGTAATATATTAAAACAGATTTCTCAACTTAAGCTGCATTTGATAATAATTCTATTCATAATAATTATCAAGCTTCAAGAAGAGTCTAAACATTCTCAACTTAAACTGAATATAATTATAATTGTAATCATAATCCTTTTCAAACGTTCATTCATTCACATTCATTTCTCGATTACAAATTATTCAATTCCAATAAGCTTTCTGAGAACTCAGTATCATCTCGAAATTAAAGCAGTTTAGGTAAACATCATGTAATTAATACAATATTTTGCCATACGAATTCAATTCTGATTCTCCTTAGCTCAGGCAAATATAATAATAATAAATATAATAAACATTATCACTTAGACGGATTATATATCAAATGTTGTTTGTGATAAACAATATACGACAGTTCATCTATTAGCTCGTGCTGCTGCTGCTCTGGGTGATTGACATATTGAGGCATGTGTTGGACTAAAAGTTGTGGGCGTGCTGAGGTCTAAGGCACGTACTATACCTACGGGCGTATGTGTGTGGGAGTGTATGTGTGTGTGTGTCTGTGTGTGGGTGGATACATGGCAGCAGGTAGGCGTTCAGAAAGCTGTCTGCTATGCTTAAGAAGAGCTTCGTATAAATTTATGAAGCTCTCTCTCATAAAAATGACACAAAATATAAGACATGACAGTTATATTTAGTAAAAAATTGCAAATAAATTTCAAATGAAATTGTAAATTATTAAATTAATATATGCTACAAATGAAGGAAGTTTAAGGCAATATATGTTACTCAAAAATGTATTTCACATGAATAATTTATTTAGAATAATAAAAAAATAATGCAAAAATTCTAATAAAATTGTAAATTTTTAAATTTCTATATATTCTAATATAATGTTCACTAAAATGTATTTGACATGATTAATTTATTAAAAATAATAAAATAAAAAATTTAAATACATTTCGAATGAAATTGTAAATTATTAAATTTATATATTCTTATATAAATTCCACAAAAATGTAATTAAAATTATTAATTTATTTAAAATTATAAGAAAGAAAATTACAAAAAAATTGAAAGAAATTTCTAATGAAAGTGTAAATATTAGAAGCTTACTATATTCTAATATAAATTAATAATATATATTAATTATTCAATTTATATATTCTAATATAAATTCCACAAAAATGTATTTAAAATTATTAATTTATTTAAAATTATGAAAAAAATCAAAAAAAAATTTAATAAAATAATTGTAAACTATTAAATTTACATATTCTAATATAAATTAAACAAAAATGTATTTCACATTAATAATTTATTTAAAATAAAGCAGAAGAATGGCCAAAAGGCTGCTAAAAAGCTCAATGCTATGACACCAATACTTCTTCCTATCTGCACAGACAAAAGCTCATTGCTAATAGTTTAGATAGAACTTTCAGAGTAAACGCAAAGAAAAACAATTTATTTAGTAATATATAGATTTGACAGTTGAACTTTTCAGAACAAAAACTTTTCACACATGATACTGGAGTTTTCAACTTTTCTTCTAATACCAAAAACTTGCCACACTCAAGAGTTTATGTCGCTCTATCTGCTGTTGCTTTAAAAAACTATCGCATATTGAGAGCAATTTGCAATGCATAGAGCAAACCGAATGAAGTGTGCAATAACTGAGAGCTGAAAATGATTTTCTGCTTGAGAATGGCAAAACCCGAAATGCAATCGCGCTGTCTGCATATAAATTATGCTGCAAGCTAAACCCCCACCAGACTTAATAGTCAAAGTCTTGCAGAGAAATGCGTCTGATAAGCAGATAAAAATAAAATGCAATAATTTTATTCTCAGTTTTTTCTCTTTTCTCTTTTTTTTGCCAAGTACAGCGCTTCTGCATTAGCTGTGGCGAGTGAGTGAGGGGGCGTGGTTGAGGGTTTTCTAACAAAGCAGAGTCATAAAAAAAGTTTTCTATGAGATGTGTGTGTGAGAGAGGGGGGAGGGGGGGAAGAGAGTGTGGCGTCAATGCGACGGCACATTGGAATTTTCATCAAAGTTTTTTCGCAGTTCAAAAAGAGCAGCTTAAGGCGCCTAGAAGCAAGCTGCAGATACATTTGGAAATAGATAAATATATAAAAAAATATATATATATTTTATATATATATTTTTATATATTTATAAATATTTTATATATATTTTTATATATTTTATATATATTTATATATATTTTTTTAATATTTTATATATATTTATATATTTTTTATATATATTTATATATTTTTAATATATATTTATATATATTTTTATATATTTTAAATATATTTTATATATATTTTTATATATTTGATACATATTTATATATGCTTTATATATATTTATATATATTTTTTTTTATATATTTTTATATATATTTACATAGCTGCCAGAGCTCTCTAGCTGTTGACAACATTTGATTGATGCGGCCGCCCTCAACTGGACCACGCCCCACAGCGCCAATTAAGGCGCACTTAAAACTGAACGAGCTGGAGAGAGAGAGAAAGACAGAGAGTGTGAGTGAGAGAGAGCAAAAACAAGAAATGAAATAAATAACAAGCCATATTCATAGGCATTGATTCTTATGTAAGCGGCTTATACAATTCGTCGTCGTCGTTGTTGTTGTTGCCTTCTGGAAAACTGATTTGGTTGTTAAGCCTGCGTGGGCGTTGTTTGTTGTTTCTCTAGCTGCTGCTGTTGTTGCTTGAAAAATTATATGAAATTTGCAAACGTAAATGGAAAATATGTGTTTGCAGGCACTTAGAAACGAAATTATAGACGAGATTCTCTCTGCCTTTTCTTATTTTTTTGTTGTTGCTTCTTTTGTCTCTGGGTAAGTCGTGCACGAGTATCTTAAATGCTACGAGCCACAATTTGAAATTGATAAGAGAGAAACACAAAAAAAAAAGAGGTGGAGGAGGAGGAACGAATTTAAGCTAGCCTTCAGCGCCCAGCAAATTGTTTTGGGGAAGCGTGAACCGTCAATTGTTTTGGGCTATTGGAAATTTGAATTTCAAATTGAACAGCAGCAGCTCGTGGGTAAATGTGGAACGAGATGTGGCCACAGCGCCGAATTGCAATCAATAAAGTCGCTCAGAAATAAGGAGAAACTTGATTTAATCAAGCCGTTGTAGTTCGACATTAATTGGGATTTACGGGGAGCTTGAATGCTTTTTTAAAAATTGCTGAGAGAGATTTAGGTGATATTTATTAGATTTATTGCTGGTTTAAGAAGTCGTTTCGAAATAGGTTTGAAACTATACGAGATTGAGCTGGGATGCATGAAAAGTCTTAAAGAAAATTTTAGGGAAATTAGAATAGTTATAATACCTTTCATAAACATCTAAGAATATTTATAGTTTTTTTTTAGAATTATTTTCTTCGCCGAAACATTAATACAAAACCAAGTAAAACTGTTGCAGTCGGGTATTCCCAACTACATAATACTCATTAAAAAACAAATGCTAAAAGTTGCTATACTTTTTTAAGATATAGGTTCTACCCTCGAAATGTAATATTTGGTAGATAAATAGAAGAGAAATTCGAATTCTTATGTTGCGAGCTCCAAGACTATAAAAAGGAAGATATATTACAAAATATTATATTTAGATATATATAAAACATATATATAAACATTTAGATGTACATATATATTAAGATATTGTATATAGTATATCTTACTCTTTATAGTTTTCAATATATATATGTGGATATTAGCCAATTACCACTCTTTCTATGGACATAAGTAAAAACTCTATTTATTCTTAAATGCGTGCTAATCTTACGCATATATATTCCAGCATTCAAGTCTCTAGCACTAATAGTGTTCCAAATATATCTGTATATATGGCCAGCTTTGTTTTACCACGCCCCTAGTGGGAGCAGACATCAATCTGTGCAGAATTTTATCTCAAACTAAACTACCCAATTGGAAAGCTCTAGCTCTAAAACAGTTGCAGATACAGCTTTACTAGATTTGCCATGCCTTCAATGGATGGATATATCTGCTATATATTTTCGATCTTAATTTGCTATTGTGAGTATATATTCCTTATTTCAGGGCTCTAGCATCTTAGCTAATAGCATTTTTGACATACTAGCCCATGGCTGGTATGGCATTTTCCTACTTGCCACGCCCCTAGTGGGCGGAAATCGGTTATTAAATTTCACTAAAGAGCATAGATTTCAAATTTAAAATCTCTAGCTTCAATCGCAGCGCAATACTTTCCATTCATCAGCATAGACTAAAGGACATTGCATAAAAAACCAATATACCCGTTCATATTTGCCACCGAAATCGATAAAGTTGTTAAGCTCGACATTTGCCAAGTTTCTAGCCAACAATTTCCTCCTCGGCTGCAATTAGACGAAATGTTATATAAGCCGCAAATCTGTTGCGACAGGGCGAGATGTAAAAGTATCTTAAAAGCGCCAAAAAGTCAAGTAACAAGTCGAACTTTTAGCTTTTTAGTAGTTAAAAGTTTTTAACACTGTTTGCTGTTTGTTGTTGCTGTTTGTTGTTGCTGCTCGATTTGACAACAAACATACGGCAATAGCAATTAAATTGCTTTTTGCTTTTAGCTTTTAGCTTTTGTTGTAGGCTCGATTCCAAGACGAGCGCAATTAAAATGAGAAACTTTATTCATATAGTCGACGGCGACGTCGACTGCTGTTGGCCACGCTAATTGCAATTGACAAAAGTGAAAGCGGGAGAGCACACAAATTAATAGATTTATATATGAGCTCCAACTAAATTAAATTGTAAATATATAGAGATGGGTATATGAATATCTATATATATATATAAGAGAGTTATTACGTGGGGGCGCAGCACACAAAGCTTCGACTTGTTTGCCATTGATAAAAACGCTAACAAAACTAGGTTTTCATTTACTTTTTTTGTTTCTGTTTGGGCGCACAACAAAGCCTTTGGCTTGTCTACGGCTGATGAGTAATTTACAGGCATTTTTCTATGCCAAGTTTTTAGGCGCTGCCGCTGAAATAGTTTCAGCTTCAGCTTCGGCTTCGACTTCGGTTTCAGTTTTTCAACTTGCCATGAAATATGAAACAACTTTATTTCATTGTCAGTGGGTCTGTGCGGTTGGAAAAACCGGCTAAGCTGGAGCTGGGACCGAAAATGAAACAACAACAACAACAACGAAATATATACAGCCTAGCGCGTTAGAAAAAAAAAATGGTAACGAAACGAAACCAAACGAAAGTGAAAGTAGGCCAAACTCATCAGCGTGGCCAAGAGAGGCTTCACTGTGCCGAGCCGTGCGAGTGTGTTTTTTTTTTTTTTTTTTTTTTTTGTAGGCCTAAACCCAAAAACCGTTTGCACTCGTAACTCTATCTGAAACGTCTATCTCGCTCGCTCTCTTTCTGGCGCAGCGTCTTTCGTTTTCATTTCACTTTCGTTTTCTGTTGCCGCATCAAAGAAAAGTGAAAATTATGCAGTGAAAATGTTGTTGCGTTGCGTTGATTTAGTCATTAAATGTTTCGCTGGGAAAGTGGCATAAAATTCGAATGGATTTCATATACAATATATATATATACATATATGCATATACACAATCTAAATTGAGTGGAACGCTAGCTTTACGCATTTACATAACTTTATTTAATATTTAAATTCAATTTTTTTAGCACTTTTTAGCTTAGCAAACTTAAGATTAATTTTGTTGCATTTAATCACATGATATAGTTTCAGTTTTTATATATATATTCAAAGTAGCTCCCACGCCGGCCGTCTGCGAATAGAATCATAAAAATCGCCACAAATTTCCACTCGACATTCAGTTTAACCGATATAAAAAAGTCATAAAATCAATTTCAATCGAAAAGGCGCAGGAGAACAAAAATCGAATCAAATCAGAAAAAAAACTGAGCAACAAACAAGAGAAACGCCGAATGCCAAGACATACTCGAGAAATTATGAGCGGCAATAGAAATATGCCACAAACAGCCAAGGAACACAGCAACAACAATAACAGAAACGAAGCAAATTGGAAGCTATAAATCAAAGACCAAAATATGCGCAAAAATATTTGAGAATAAGTGAGAGAGCGCTCAGCGCGCAGGGAGTGCACAACTAGAAGATGCTCTCACCAAAACGGACTAAACTTTATTCTCAATAATCATTTAAATGAGCAGCTTGAGCAATATTATAATTATGATTAGCATTTACTATTAGTATTCGTAGGTTTATTATTATTATTATCACTCTAACTGTTAAGCATTAGCATGAGGAATATTATAATTATACCCTGAGCCCATTGAAAATGGGAAATCAGGGTATAATGTTTTTGTTGGATGTATGTAACAGGCAGAAGGAGGCGTGGCAGACCCCATAAAGTATATATATTCTTGATCAGGACGACAAGAGAAATCGATTGAGCCATGTCCGTCTGTCCGTCTGTCCGTCCGTCCGTCCGTCCGTCCGTCCGTCCGTCTGTCCGTATGTTTGAACGCGCCGATTTCAGCCCCCATAAGAGCTAGAGACTTGAAATTTTTTTTGTAGGTCCGTGTATAGCACGCGCAGATCGAGTTTGTTTTAAAAAATCGATAACTATCCCCAATTAATTGTTATCGATTAAAAACAAAATCGAAATTCAATTTAAAAATTATATCTGGCCCATCTTTTAAGCTAGAGACCCCAAATTTCATATTTAGCTTTATATTAATTTTATGTAATTTCGAATTTTGTTATTTTTTGGATACCGGCCCCAATTTCCCCCAAATTCTATGAAAACACAGATTCGACGGGGCGCAGGGTATCCCCTAGTCGGTCACTCCCGACTAGAGTTTTCTTACTTGTTATACCCTGAGCCCATTGAAAATGGGAAATCAGGGTATAATGTTTTTGTTGGATGTATGTAACAGGCAGAAGGAGGCGTGGCAGACCCCATAAAGTATATATATTCTTGATCAGGACGACAAGAGAAATCGATTTGGCCCTGTCCGTCTGTCTGTCTGTCCGTCTGTCCGTCTGTCCGTCCGTCCGTCTGTCCGTCTGTCCGTCTGTCCGTATGTATGAACGCGTCGATTTCAGCTCACAGAAGAGCTAGAGACTTGAAATTTTTTTTGTAGATCCCTATATACAGCGCGCATATCAAGTTTATTTTCGATAATCGATAAATATATTCGTTTTTTTGTTATCGAATAAAAACATTATCGAAATTTAGTTAAAAAATTCTATCTCGTCTATCTTTTAAGCTAGAGACACCACATTTTATATTTAACTTTATATGTATTTTATGCAATTTCGAATTTTGTTATATTTTGGATACCGGCCCAAAATTTCCCCCAATTGAAGTTCAGTCTCAAATATAGCCAAAATGCGAATGAGTTGGCACTTTTACTAAACTGACAAATATGCCCATAGAATATGTTGATCATATGCCGAAAATTTCATTGAAATCCATTAAGTAGCAAAAAAGTTATTAAACAAAACGTTTGGCTACTTTGCAAACTCACGTGGCAGCAGCGCCAAGCGAACGCACTTGCACACACACATACAAACGCTCGCATTCTAGTCGCTTCGAAGAATCGCAAATTACGTTTGAATTTTGTTGAATTATTAGCTGCTGCTTTAGTTTACATTTGCCACAAATGCTTTAAACTTGAAATTTTTGTATAATTTTACGCTAAATATAAGTGTATTGGAAAACACAGGTTCGACGAGGCTCAGGGTATACCCTAGTCGGTTACGCCCGACTAGAGTTTTCTTACTTGTTTTCATTAGTGTAGGTATTCTCAGGTCTATCATGCCCATATTACAATTCATTTAAAAGTCCTCATATTATTATTTGTATTACTAATTATTATTGTCAATATCTTCACTAAGCTTCAGCATGAGGAATATTTTAATTATTATTAGCATTAGTATTAACTACCAAAATTGTAAATATATATATAATACTAATTATTATTGTCAAAGATGATATTAAACTTCAGCATAAGGAACTTTATAATTCTCATTAATATTAGTATGCTCAGTCTTATGATTAATATCATTACATACTCATTACAATTCTCATTAATATTAGGATTAAAATCATTAAAATGTTAAACATCAGCATGTTATAATTCTCTTGAGTTTATCGTTGTAAATGGCGGGCAATAAATCATCATCATGTAATGATCCTTAGTAGTATTATCATTCAGAGTGCTGATATCAGCATTATTTGGCTTATCAGCAGTAACCGGCTTATCTCTCTAATAATCATTCAATAATAGTCAATATATATACATATAATAATCAATATATTAATAATCAAATCATCCTCATTACAATTCATTCTAATTATCATTCTTTCTTGCATAATCTTTATTGACGTTGCTACCATTTTCATGAACAATACTATCATTATAATGCTTATAAGAATCGTATATCATCACCAAAATTTTTCTACAATTTTACACAAAAATATAGTATAGCTCAAGAGCTATACTATATTCCTGACTTCCTGACTATGTTTTTATTTTATTTTTAATATAAATATATATAGGGTATAGCTTAAGAGGTTTTCCAGACTTTGTTTTTATTTTTTCTATATAAATAATATATAAATTGTATTACAGAATTCTTAGAAGCCAGTTTGACTCTGTTTTATTTCTTTCTATATACATTTTTTTTTATTAAGCCAAAATAATATAGAAATTATATTAGAGACTTCTTTGGCCTATCTAAATAATTTTAACTAATCATTCTGATAATAATGTAGAAAATTTTATGTGGAATGGACTAATATATAAATTCTATTTACGTCTTCCAAGGCCTATGTAAATTAGCTTTAGTTTATTATCCTAAATAAGAATATATTAGAATATATATCCCGAAACAAGGAAAATGTGACTTATTCCGCTTTCAAAATCAAGGGCTCATATATCTACTCTATGCCTACCCTTCCAAGCAGTTTAGGGTATTCTAAGATTGAGTCACAGACAATGCAGCGTGAATCTCAACGTTCCCCACTCTCCTGCTCTTTCCCCTTCGTTCTAACTCACTCTCTCCTTCTCTCCCTCTCTCTTACTCGCTCTCTCTGGCTAAATTTGATGGCAAGGTGTCGTAGACTTGGCGTGACCTGGCGTCGCCATCGCCATCGCCATTGTCGTTGCCAACGGACAGTTAAGTGGAAGAAGCATTTGTATTTGGAGTATTTCTATTTCGTTCGGTTTGTCGCTACATTTGTATCTGGGCGACGGCCGCGCGCTGACAGACGGAACGTGCAATTAATGATTGCTGATTTCGGGGCGTGATGTCGCAATATTCAATGAGCTTCTAATGACTCGCACATGAGTCCATATATATCGTCTGCTTCGCATTTCTTTTCGTGCCTCTGTCTGCATATACAGTTAGGTTTTTTGTCTAAGTCTAGACCAGGTAAGCCCACAGATACAGCTACTGCGACAGCGACAGCAGCTGCTACTTAATTGCGGCTCGAAGCAACGCTTACCATGTGATCTCTCGTATTTTTCCACTGCTTTAAGAATTTCGACAAATTCTCATTGGAATTTCTCAACAACAAAATCAGGCAAGACTTAAATTAGCAAAAGGAAAGAATTTCGAAAAATATGCCAGAAATTTCGGTGTGTGAAGAATGTAGATAATTATCAATGCCGAATGAGAAATTATTAATAATTATGTTCTTTAGCTAACTATATTTGAATTTTTTATTTTTATTTATTTAAGAGCTAACTTATTAATAGCTAAATTATAGGCTAGCTTAAGAGCAGAGGCCTTCAGCCTATATTTGAATTTTATTTAAGAAGATGTGAGTTAAAGAAGCTGTTTATTCTATTCACATTAATATTAATGAATACAAATATTATTTAAAACAGAAATACATTTTTTTAAGTTAAGCCTAAAAATCGAATACCCTCTATTAATTATTTTCATATTATTTATTTATTTTTTTTATTATATTTTCATATTATATATTTTCATATTAATTTTTTTTATTGCTATATATATATTTTCATATTATTTATATTTTTGTAGAATTTTTTACTGTATAGTTTATTTTTTTTTAATTTTTTATTTTTTTTTAAAAATTATTTATTTATTTGTTTTTAATCAATATTAATTTTCCTTAAATCAGTACTTATGCTCATTAATAAGAATAAAAGCAAAATTAAATAAATTTAGGGTTTTTTATTTTTTATTACTTATTTCATTTATTTATTTATTTTTTTTTTACTTTTTTATTATTATTTAAAAAATTTTTTTTTAATTTTGTAGTGTGGAAATTTTTTTTGAAATTTTTTTTTTATTTATTTGTTAAATTTCTTTTTTTAAATAATATTTTTTTATCAGTACCTATGCTCATTATTAAGAATGAAAGCAGAATTAAATATATTTTCTTATTTGTTTTATTGTATTATTTTTATTTACTTTCAATTATTTTTTTATTACTTATTTATTATTTATTTATTTTATATATTTTTTTAATATTTTATCGTGTATTTTTTATCATTACTTTTTTATTATTACTTTTTTAATTATTTATTTATTTTTATAATTTTTTTAACTTTTATTATTATTTAATCATTAATATTTTTCTTTTAATCAGTATTTAGTTATCTTCTCTAACAAAAGCATTTAATTACTTCACAAACATCTTCTCTTGAAGTCCAAGCAAATCCTACAAAGACAATTGCCTAGCTTCCAGCCTCTGGCATTTGCGACTACAACAAGGCATTCGTCTTAATGCCACTTGTTTTTTCCCTATTTTATCTCGAGTTCTTTGTGCTCAAGTCTTATTTACTTCTGCTCAATTCAATCTTTCTTCTTATTTCTTTGTGCACTTACCCTGCATTTTCGGCTGCAGCAATTGACATCTGTTGTTGGGGCTCATCTGTTAGCTGCAGCGTTAGATGTGCCCGTTGTGGTTGTTGTTGCCGCAGTTGCTGTTAATGTTGCTGCTGCTGCTTGTCGTCGATTTGATGTCTAACTGTGGGGGCTACACATAAAAACACGCTACCAAAACGTAAATGAAACACTGCAAAGAAAAAAGGGGAGAAAAGAACATTTTTATTAACATTTTCCAACAGTTCTTTTTAATACTTTTATGACAATTTTTATATATTTTTTTTCTTTTTGTTTTTTATTATATTATTTTTAACAAAACGTTGTTGGGCTTGACATAAGTTGCCACACTCGACAAACACACGCACTCACACACTCGCACACTCTAGTCGCATTTAGCCCCGGGAAAACAAGAAAAACTGGCAAAAGCAAATGCCAGCTGGCCACTTGAAGACTCAAGTTACAAGAAACACTTAGGGTCGAGCCGCCTTCGACCCTGCCCCGCCCCACCTCACACCCTTTCTTGACCAAAAAAAAAATAAAAACAAAAACCGTAGAAAACCAAGCGAAATTAGTAAAAGGCGCCAAGTGTGAATTTCTTTCTCCTTCTCTCTTTCCTTCTCTCTCCCTCTCTATGGAGCGGAGTTACGCGGGGCTCTCAGGTTCGTCGGGGCAGACATTATGTAGGGGCCTTTGTGTGCTTGCCGCTGGCAAAGTGCAAGTTTTTCTTTTCGGCCAGCAAGGGTTAACGGTTTAGAGCTTAGGTCTGTAAGTGCTCAAAATACACGCACAGTGGTTGAAATGCTTATGATTTCTTGATTCCTGACTGTCACACAGCTGCCTAAACATAATTCAAATTGAATTTGCTTAGCCAAAAAGGTGAGCTAAGAACCGAGGCAAGAATATGATTAATGGAAAAGCAAAGCTTAGCTTTAGGTTTTTATGTTTATGATTAAATCTGGGTAAAGGTAGATTAGTGAAAAGGTAAGCTTTTAAGCATTTCTAGGCTTAAGATATATTTATACAACAATTTTTATATTAGAATATATGTTATAAATTTAATATAAATTTATTTATTTGTAAAAATATATTTATATTAAAATATATGTTATAAATTCCAAAAAAAATATATTTTTATAAATATATCTAAAGCCTGCTTCAAGCATATGTTATATAGTATATATATTTATATATTATATAATTTTTTTTTTTTAAGTCTAATTATTTGTAATATAATTTTCAATGAAAAAAATATTTTAAAAATTGCATTGCTAAAAAAATATATATAATTTGGAATATAAGAAAAATATTATTTGTAAAAATTAAATTGTTAGAAATTTAAAATAACATATTTATTTTTGATTTTTTTACTGCAATTTTTTAAGTCTAATTATTTATAATATAATTTTCATTTAAAAAAAATATTTAAAAAATTGCATTACTAAAAAAGTATATATAATTTGGAATATAAGAAAAATATTATTTGTAAAAATTAAATTGTTAGATTTTTATTAATATATTTATTTTTGAATTTTTTACTGCATTTTTCTATGTCTATCTGATGCTTTTCATAATAATTTTTATTATACTTCAAACCCTTAAATGTAATATTAAATATCACAATTATATTATAAGAATTTTCTTGCATTTAATTTAAATTTAAATACTGTAAAATTTATAAGAATTTTACGCTCGGTATTTAATTAATTTAAATACTTTTTTTAAATACAAATGCTTAAGCCCAAAGCCCTATAGAGATCTCTTGCAATGTCTCTCTATGTGTGTGTGTGTGTGTGTTTATTTGTGTGTATTTGTGTGCTTTGAGTTTTGAAGAAGCTGCTGTTGAGGCTTTTTCTTTATCTTCTTTGCTTGTCCTTTCCTCTCGTAAGCTCATCAGCTGCATAATCCGCATGTGAGACAACGCATTCAGCTGTCATATATGTGTGCGTGTGAGTGTGTTGGTGAGAGAGTTATTTTTCCCTTGTTGCCAACGTGTCGTATACTCAACGCAGCCACCACCCAACAAAACAAAAAATATTTCTTTTTTTGTATTTATTTTTCATCTTTTTTTTTGCTTTTGCTGCTGCATTCTTGTTGTCTTCATATATATATTTTTTCGCACACAGAGAGAGAGAGAGAGAGAGAGAGAGAGAGAGAGAGAGCGAGAGAATTCTTTATTGTATTTGCTCTTTAAATAAACAACAACATTTGCTGCTGCTGCTCACACACACACACACACTTACACACGCACAGCAACAACAACTGCAACTGCATTGCGTTTTTTTTTTGTTTTATTTTGTTTTCTCTTATTGTTTTTGCCTTTGGCTCTGCGCCCTCCCCCTCTGCCCTCTGTCCACTCCATCGCCCTGCTGCTGCGTTGCATTGCCCTGCCCCGGAGCAGCAAAACATGTTTTATATAATTTCCTGTACGCGTGGCACAAAAGCAGAAGCATAATCTCCCTTGCTATCTCTGTCGCAGTCGATGTCCGCCGTCTCGCTCTGGCACGCTCTGGCATTCTTTTGTCATGTGTTTTTACTGATAATAATAATGCATTTGCTGCAGTTGTTGCTGTTGCTGTTGCTGCTTCCCATTGTTTATAATTGTTGCGTTGTGTGGGCGCCTTCAGATACATAGATACATTGCCATACATATCTCATAACTGTCACATAAGTATATATATTTATATATATATTTTCTTGTACTGTGTAAATTGCATTTCAGATATTTTTTCCTGCCTTTTGATTGATTAAAACAAAGCCCAACAAGTGCATTGTTTTCTTCTTGTCACAAAACTTGTGAACAAAATATATAATAAACTCGCCCACATGCACACACACATTGTTGCCTGCGTGGGCGTGGCAGTCAATGAGAAAACACGCAATTTGCAGCCTGGCTCGGCGGGCAGAAAGATTATCAGTTGACAAGTGATAAACAAGTTGAGGAAGGGAGGGGAAGGACTAAATAAAATTGTGAGGAAAATATTGTTTTTACAGAATTTATAAATCTAAGATTTTTAAAGGATTTCCAGAATTTAAATTTGAATTCAGAATTTGAATCTAGATTTAATATTTATCATTTTAATATATAGTAATTACAAAACTATATGTAAATATCATAAAAATATATTATAATCATAATACAAATTTAAATAATATATATAAATATCATAATAATATTTAATAATCATACGTAGATATATAAAAATTCGAATGATATATATAAATATCATTAATATTTAATCATTTCAAAAATATATGTAAATATCATAAAAAATATATAATTATCATAATAAAAATTCGAATTAATATATATAAATAATAGAATACTATTTAATAATCATATTAAATTATATAAAAAATTATAATGAGATATATAAATATCAAAATAATATTTAAAAAAATGTAAATATCATAAGAAATATATAAAAATCATAAAATGATATATATAAAAATCATGAAATTATATATATAAAAGTCATAAAATTATATATATAAAAATCATGAAATTATATATATAAAAGTCATAAAATTATATATATAAAAATCATAAAATTATATATATTAAAATCATTGAATTATATATATAAAAATCATAAAATTATATATATAAAAGTCATAAAATTATGCATATAAAAATCATAAAATTATATATATATATATATTAATCCTAAAGAATTCGATTATTTTAAAATTATTATTATTAATTAAATCTAAATTTAAAGAATTTCCTTATCCATTAATCGTAAGTTTCATAAATTGATAAATTCAACAGCTTTTGCATACACGTGTCACACACACACACACAAACACAAGCTCAGCGAGCTCAAAGCTCAGCGCAGCTCGTGTGCACCAATCCAAACAAATCAATTTACATACACACTCTCTCTCCCTCTCTCTCACACACACATAAACACTGCTTTAACAGAACTGTATGCTTCTAACTGTTAAGCATATGCCCACTGTTCTAACCCACACAGACAGCGCATAAGTAACCAAGTCTCAATGCCCCAGCGCCCCGCGCCAACCCCTCTCAGTCTGCAACAAGTTTGACTTGATCCAAACTTTTGACACTCGCGCTCCCAGGCCCGCTGCAATTGAGTGTAATTTTAATTTAATTAAAATCTAAGCACGTCGGCAAAATATAAGAAATACTATAATTACGTTTTCGACATGAGAATTTTCGCCGCAGCTACACGGGCAATGGCAACAACAGTAACAGCAACAACATGGCTACAAAAACTTCTTGCGTTTTCTAAACGGTGATTTAGCCATTAAGCTAACGGTAAAATGTGCAGAATCTTGCGCGCAGACAAAGCAGCTTAAGCAGAGAAGCATTGCCAGTAATGTAGCAAGAGAATGAAGAGAGGAGGAGAGAGGAAGACGGAGTAGGAGGCAGAAGGGTGAGAGCAGGTAGATAGCCAACGTTGCTTTTTCGTTTGCGCGCTTTGTGCGGCTCTTCGCAGCGACCGTTGCATAACTGAATCACTCTCTTTCGAGCGCGCTCTCTCTCTCTCTTGAAGCTTGCATTTAGTTGTTGTAACTGAACTTGCTCTCGCACAACTCTAAGCAGAAAACGCAGCCGGCTAATTCGTGCGTGGCTGCGCGCGTTATGTAACCAAAGAGAACCACACGATAAGGCAAAATCCGACAAAAAAAAACCTCACCGAAATGCACATTCCAACAATTTCACTCGAGCGAGAATCAAACAATTTGTCAATTCGTCATGCGCTCCAGTCACGGAAATACAAATAAGCAAAACTGCGATATTATTAAGTATTTCTCTTCATGTCGTCTTTTTTTTTTCCTTTCGGTTATTTGTTTACTCCCGAAATTTACACGCAATAAATAAATACAGGGCGCACAAAGAGGCAGGCAGACAGCGACGGCTATGGGTGAGTGAGAGCGACTGAGTGAGTGAGCAGGGCTAACTGTGTATGTGTGCATGTGTGTGTGTGTGACTGTATTTGTGTGTGGACTATCAAAATGCGTTTTGTTTACGTTTTGCCTGCCACTCGATGCAGTTTTTTCTTTCTCTCTCTCCTTCTCTTCATGTTTCTTTGGTCGCTGATAAAAATAAAGCCACAAACAACATTTGAAGCAGAGATGCGGAGAGACAAGCAACAGCCAGACTTGTGTAAAAAATATATCAAGCGCAATAAGGCAAAAGAGCAGCAGAGACAGAGCGAGCGCGAGAGAGGGGTGTGAAGGGGGAGAGAGTGAGTGAGGGGCAGAGAGCTGTGCCACGAACGGCGCTTTTAATTAACATGGCTTTGTGAAAATTTAGTGAATTCCATTTAATGAAGTGGCGTGTTAATTAACAGTACCCACAGCTCCAGAAAACCAGATCCATCGAGTCCACACACACATCTAGTATGGAGCTTATCGTAATAAGTAATTGTTGCCCATGAAGCACTCGCTCGGAACTAATAGCCCAAAGTTTTTGATCTTAGCTCTAAGCTAATGTCGTCGTAGTATTGGTGAGCTTTCATTGGGCAGAGCTTTTATGCTGATATATATGTCTATGTGCCATGGTTAAAGCCTAAGCAGATAAGGATACTAACTGTTCAGAGACACATATGTACATGAATGAATATGTTACATTCTTATCGAATGTACATATATTTAAATACCACATTTTTATGTATAAATAGCTTTTATATATTATCTTTACAACAATCAATTAAACAATTCTAAACGTCTCTCATGTTTTTGGGTGGAGATGAGGAATGTTCAAAATATTCAATAGGAAATAATTTTTAATTTATTATTAAAAAAAAGAAAACATTTTTAAATTTGAATACGTATATATAGAATTTAATTTTAATTTAGATACGTATATATAGAATTAAATTTTAATTAAAAAAATCTTTATATTTATATTTAGAAAAAATAAAATAGTAAAAACAGTTCTGTAAATAGATATATATTTTTTCAGATAAATAAATTTGATTGATGGAAAAGTCAGCAGAAATAGAAATAGAAATGTATCTTAAATTTCTTTAAGTTTTTTAGGAATTACGATTTTTTTCCTTTTTAGTAGTTTTTTAAATCAAATTGACAATTTAATTGGGATTAAAAAATTACTAAAAAAATTACAAATTGCCAATTTGAATAAAAAAATACTAAAATATAAAATACAAAATCTTAATTCTTTAAATTTTAGTTATTTAATAAGTAATTAATTAAGTTTTATTTAAGTAATTATTTAGGTTTGATTTTTTATTTAAAGTTTCTTGAAACTGTGTTTTAGAATTTTATATTGATAATTTTTATTATATTATTATATTTATAAATTTAAAAATATATTTAAACGTTTTAAAAACTATTTCTTTTTTCTTGAATAAAATGTTTTTATTTATTTTATTTACCATCTTAAAATTTTTAAAGATATATTCTCATAGCATTTAGTATATACTATATTTAAATGATTTAATTAAATATAAAATGCTTAAGAATATACTTAAGAAAAACGCAACATATTAAGTTAGAACAATGCTAAGAAGTTATTGTTCAATTTATAGTATATGCTACTATTTTTATGAACAACTACATTTTAAGATATTTTTCATTCTCAAGCCAAGCACATGGTTCTAAGATTGTAACTAATAAAAATTTTTTTTTTAAAATCCCCAACAATTTTACAATATCCTCATTTCACTCATTTCATATAGTTTTTTTTTTTTAATATATTTATCACTAACTGTTTTAAAACATTTATGTCTCTATATGTCTCCATATCTCACTTATCTTCTTCTTTTTCACTTTAGTTACCTTTAACATACTTGAGATACATTGGGAAGCGCGTGTTGAGTGCGCTGGCTCTTTACAGAGATAGCATTTCGTTTGTTGTACAATTTCGCTTATTTACTTAGCATTATTAATGCCTGATTGTTGTTGCTGCTGCTGCTGCCGCGGCTGTTGTTTGTGCTCCTTATTTGGGGCACAGCGCGTCGCTTTAAAAATTGCTGTACGTTTTCTTGCGTACGCGACAGTAAAATTTTTTCGCTTATTTTATATTTTTTTTTTATTTTTTTATTTTTTATTATTGTTTGTGGAGAAAAAGAAATGAGTTTATGTATTTTAAACTGACCTCATTACGAGCGATTGCTCAAGCAAATTGTTGTGTGACAAATGTCGCTGAAGATTTGTTTGGAATGTGTTTAAGCTGTTCTTCGGCTGCGACACGAGTTCTAGCTGTAACAGTTGAGGCACCTTTTCTTAATAAATTACATTTGCCGCATGACTAATGCGTGTACATTTACAAGGCATAAGTGCTTGTAACGACAAATGTAATCATAAACAAGAAAAAAAAAAAACGTCGACCGATCCCCGCGGCACAATTCAAGTGGCTGATAAACCACAATGGAAACTCTGCGCTTATCTGGGCCTATTCATTATTATTATTATTACTATATCAGTTGTAAAAACAAATAGGAATTTACTGTGGCTAAACGTTTCGTTTCTTCAGGTGTACGACGAAGGTCTTTCAATTTGTGTCTGGATGTCGCGTAACTCAAGCTAAAAGTCAATTTATCAAATAAATACGAAAAAAAAAGATATTTTGTATATAATTTACACATAATTTACGGTACAGGTCTTTTCCGCTCTGTCGAATTACTTATATAAGTAATTGTTTATTTTATTTCGGATTAAATATGATTGGTAAAAATGTCACGTAAATATATATATTTATTTCGTTTTTTTTTTTTTAAGCTTTTGGGTGGGTCGCTTGAGCAAAGCACGTGACGTCGTTGGGAGTGTAGAAAATGCGTTCCAGCTTACATAAACTTATCAAATTTATTAGATATGAAAAATTTCATAATGCAAGATTATATCTGCGAGTGTTAATCAAGAAATTTATGAAAAAAACTGACTTGGCTACCTACAATAAAAAAATATATTCTTGATAATAAATGAATAATTCAGATAGAGCATAAAAATTAAGCGGGAAATGGAAATTGAAATTATGAAAAAATATTTAAATGTCGAAAAGAACGGGAAAATATATTTTAAAAAAATTTAAGAAATTTATTTTTAATTTTAATGCTCTCTAAAAGAGTTAAAAATTAAAGATTATAATAATAGAGACTTAAAGTAAAGCCTTAAAGCTCTCTAGATTTTATTTTAAAAAGATTATAATAATAGAGACCTGAAGTAAAAACTTAGAACTCTCTAGATAATCTATTAAAAAAACTTTCATAATATTTTAGATATATTTTTAACTAATTGCATTGTTATTAATTTTTCGATTATTTATTTATATTTTTTTTTGTAGAGCTATAAGACTTAAAGTAAGGCCTTAGAACTCTCTAGATATTATATTAAAAAAAAAAAACTTTCATAATATTTTATGTATATCTTTAACTAATGGCATTGTTATTCATTTCTTTATTCATAAATTTTTAATAGAGTTCTTTGCATACTCTAATCTCAGACCTCAGCTTATCATATCTAACATTTAACCATATATTCTTCAAGCTCTTTCTTTTATAGTCAAATTAAAGTTAATTATTTGTTCGCACTCCTCTTGTTCAAACAGGATATGGCCAGCGTTTAAGAACTCCCTAAGTTCAAGCACTTTAAAAGTCATTAAAATTGCACAAGACACGCTCAGCGACGACGATGACGATGACGACGACGACGACAACTCCACGATCATTTTTATTGGCCATTACCTCAGGCGCATAACAATTTCCAGCCGATCCAAAAGCCCAGACTTCAGCTGAAGCCAACTTATCAGTTACCAAAGTATTTCCGCATAGCGCACAACCGTGAACAAGAAGAAGAAGAAGCAGTAGAATCAAGAAGTACAAGAAGTACAAGAGACGTATAGCTCGCTCAGGTATCAAACTGCGGGCAAGAGCCATGAAAAGGCCCATCGCAATGGAAATGGAAATGAAAATGGGAAAGAAAGGTCTATCTAAATGCATGCGTGTGCGTGTGCGTGTGCGTGTGTATAGGGGCACATGTTTTGCATATCAGCACTGTCGGGGTCGGTTAGCCAGCGTGGGGGTGGGTGGCCATAGACCGTTGGCTCAAGACCATTTCGAATAGATACGAAAAGCGCAGCAACAAGTAAGCAAAATTACGACGGGAGGTGTGCTCGGGTTTACGTGTCTGGAATGCCTGACGGACTACGAAATACAACTGAGAAATAAAATTTACAAAACAAAAGAAAGAAAAAAAAACAGCACATGGCATAGCATTTGAATGTTTTTTAACTGTTTGCAATGCGTTCGCGGCAGCTGTTTAAATTTTGTTACTGATAACGTGAAACAAAAAAATACGAGAAGTAAAATTCGAGTACAGCTAAACGAATATTTAATGCCCTAACAGAGAGATGTTAGCGGTGGTACTTTAAAGAGAGTGTAGAGGATTATAACTGGTAATATTGATATATTAAAATATATATATACGTTTTTTAAATTTCCACATTTTTAAGAATGAAGAGAAATAACATTTTTAATATATTTTTTATTACGATTTATTGAAAACTAAAATGAGAATAAATTTATTTATATTGTATTCATAACTCAAATGAATATAAAAATATTTCATTAAAGAATTTATTGATTTTTTTTCAGTTTTATATTTATATTTATTATATATTATATTAATTTTATATTATATTTATATATATTTTTAATAATTTAAATATATTTACAAAAAAATTAATATTTTTTTATATAATATTTATATATTTTTAAATTTATATTTTTTTCTCAATCAATTTCCATTTATTATTGTAATAATTTTTTATGAATTTATTATATTGTATATATATTTATATATTTTTTAATATATTTTTTATTTATATATATTTTGTATATTTTAAAATATTTTTTCTATCAATTTCTATCTATTTTTGTACTAATTGTTTTATTATTTATGAATTTATTGATATATTTATATATTTTTCTACATTTTTTCTATGTTATATATATATTTTTTTATTTATATATATTTTGTATATTTTTAAATATTTTTTCTATCAATTATTGCAATATTTTATATATTATTTATGAATTTCTTATATTTTTTATTTTATATATTATTTATGAATTTCTTATATTTTTTATTTTATATATACTCCATCATAATTATCTATATTTATTATAATCTTTTATAATCTTTAGTTACAAATCACCTTCACATTTCCCAAGCTCATATACCCTACGAAAGGGTATCAAAAGGTGGTTTTAGCATTTCCATTCGCTAGCTGTTTCCAAAACTGGCACATACGCCGTCGCCGTGAAACAGAGCCCGCCGCCAGCCGGAGACCCGTTGTTGCGGGTGTGCGCGCGAGGCACCCACAAAAGCCTTTTGTACTTGCGCAAATGTATTTTAGCATTAAATGTTGAGTAAATACAAATGTTTGGTTTTTCCAAAGTTAAAAATGGGTTAGTTTGCTCAAAACCGTCACAGAAAATGGCAATAAAAGACAACAAAAAACACACACACGCACAGGGTTACACACACACAATGAACATAAATCAATGTAAACAATTTGTTCTATCGAGTCTCAAGGCATTTATATTCATATACTTAATTCGGGCAAAATAAAGAATAATTTAGATATTAACGATCCATTGGCATGCGAGCCAAGGCACCAAAATTAGTTGGCAAAACGAAAAAATGCCAACGACGACAAGATAAATTAAGAACAAATTGAGTAGAGCCGCATTGATTATTGCCTATTTGAAATAACTATACCCTTTTGCTTGGAGTGAAGGTGTATGTAGCTGCATGAATCTAAATTGTCTTTATAAAATACAATTTTTTTAATAGAAATTTGTAGTATTAATATAATAAATAAATATGTAAGCAATTCAGAGATATTTAAAACATAATAAAATATTTCAATAATTTTTTTTTTAACTTTAAATTTATAATTCTGTGATTTGTTCTAGCTTGTATGGCGTCTCATTCATTTGTAAAACTTTTTTTATATATTTAAAATTAATATTATTTTTATATAAATAAAAAATTATATATTTATACATTTAAATTTATTATTATTTAATTTATTTTTATATAAATTCAAAATTATAATTAATATTTGAAACATTAACACATTTAGCTAATTAATTTAAGTGTTTTAAAGTGGCATAAATTACTTCTGTTTTTAAATCAAAATTTCTCTCTAGAGGATTAAAAATTTATGCCATCATTTAAAATACATAAAAGTTTTTTCCCAAAAAATATATGCTAATAAAAAAAGCACCATAAATATTTTAAATATTTTCTTTAAAATATAAAAAATAAATAAACTAAATTAAATTATAATTCCAATTAAGACCTAGCGAAAAGTTAACCCAATTTAAGCCTATTTAAAAATATATGGCGTAAGATAAGCAAAAGCCATTCATTCATAAACAAAATTTGAACTTGGGATTCAATCAATCAAATGATAAAATTATATTTTTATATAGTTTTCACGCAATAAACATGATTACTCAATAAATTATTATTAAATATTTTTATTTAACATTTTTGTTCTATTTACAAAACATTTTTGTCCTATTTCAGCTGGCAGTCAATTGTGATCCTTTTCCTAATGATATTTAAGCTAATGAAAACAGTACCCACATCAAATCTGACTTGTCAAAACTTATTATCCACGCCAAAGGCAGATCAGAAATGAGCTCCGAATGCCCGGAAGCACTTTCCGAAATCGAGAGACCCGAAGGGAGCGAGTAGCAAGTGTTTAGCCCGATAATAGCAACAACAATTAGAACAACAATAAGTCGAGCTAATGCTGTTTCGTCTTGTCAATCAATTCATTAATCACAGAGAAAATGAGAGAGAGAAGAAGAGGCAGAGAGAGGGATTGGGTTTCCATGCCAGGTTTTATCTACGTTCTGCTTCATTTGTGCTAAAACGTGTTTATGTCAAATTCAAGTAATTAATCAAAACAAAAAGAGACGGCAACAGCCTGTGCGAGCGAGAGATGAGGGTGAATATCTATGCAGAAAAAGTGCGGCTAATTTTCCATTATTCATTGCGGCTGCCTGCTTCCGGTTTTCCACTTCTTCAACGTCATGAAAATTGACTTGTTTTTCATTCTTATTTCGCCTTGCACGCCAAACTCTCTGACAAACTGTCAAATCTGCTCGAGTGCAAAGTGTTCGAGGCGACAATTTAATTGTCTCTATTCAACTAAAATATCAACACAAATATAAAAATAAAAATATAAAAAAATAGACAATTCGAGAAATGCTTTTTATCTCTAGCCTACGATCTCCAGAGGCAGAAGAAATTTCATTTGTAAAATGATTTCTTTTCTTTTTTATGGCCCGCCACAGTTTCAGTTCGAAGAGCAGAAATGTCGCCAAGCATTTTTATGTCGGGCATTAAATTATGAGCGAGGCTGTAAATTGTAAGTTTTAGATATGTTTCTCTTGTTACGAGGCACTGTTAAGATCTAAGGTAGTTCCAAGCCATAAAACTTAATTAGCAAGAAAGACAAATTCCTCGATTAAGGTAGAGGAGGGGGAAATAAAATTCGGGCTGAAAAAGTCTTGAAGTAGACGGTAGTAATCATAAAGATGATATAAGATATAGGCTCAAACAAGTTAAGACTTTAATAATTTAAATAATCGTAAATATGCTCTATTTTTTTTTTAAATATACTTATGTATTTTTTTAAGGTTCTTTTAAATATATAAATGAATTAATCATTAATATGCTAGAATTTTTCAATATAAAATTTATTTCATATAAATAATTATTTAAAAAAAATTCATTTCATAAAAATAATTATTTTAAAAAAATAATTTCATATAAATAATTATTTTAAAAAATTGTTTAAATAAAAAGTAAAATATATATACATTTATTTTGATATAAAATATTTATCTTAAACAATTTTTTACATAATAAAGTACTTAAAAAAAAGATAAGAAATTGTTAAGATATTATTAAGCATTTGTAAAAATATAAATAAATTTTAAATAAAAAATGTAAATACAATTAAAACTGTATAATTTTAAATATGCATTAAAAAATCCAATTTTTTTTTTATTTCATATTTATTCTATTTTATTTATATATTTATTATTATTTATATATTTTTATGCCAGGAAATATATTGAAACTCTTTTAATTTTTTCCCGCTTAATTATTAAAGTTAAATTTTCATTAAATACAAAACTTTTTTTTGCTATTTAAAATAGTTTTTGTGAAATTTAAAATATTTGCATATATTTAAATTAGTTCCCCAATAAAATATAATGCGGCAATTAAAAAAAACTTTAGCTTTTAAAGCCTCGCAGCGGCTGGAAGTAATTATTAATGAATTAATAATCGAGCCCATTGAAACTAATTTGAATAATATGTAATTAAATGTGAAGTCTATGAAGTTTGCGTCGCATGCGAAAATCACATATCGTGACTCTCAGGGGAAGTTGGAGACATCCATAAATAGATACATATATAAGCATCATTATATACAAATCTATATACTTGTGCGCTCGTATTATTCGTTGAATTAATTTTGCAGACAAATCAGTTTCACACATGACTTGGCCAATGGCAGCGACTTATTGATTTTTTTGGATCAGAAAGCCCACGTTGCGACGCCTTCAAGTATGCAATTAATTGACAGACTGTCGGACAATACTTAAATCTAGAATTACACTAAAAGAAAACACCTCACTTGCAGCTATTACAAATCTATATATGTATGTATACATGGCACGACTCTAACTGAGACACTTAATTGAATTTCAAGATTCTCGAATGCGAATGCAAGCGACACGTAATTAGTTGACCAAAAATAGCACAAAAAGTTGTCATGGCAAGTCACAAGTCGAGTGTTATATGATATATATATACAAATACATTTATATATATTATAATATAACACTCCCGATTGAAGCTGAGCTGTTTAGCTGTCTATTCTCAGCAGTTCTTGGACTTTGGCTCATAGCTGAATTCCATGACCAAAACAAATTTAATTAAAAATTTATAACGCGCAATAACAAAAATGCAAGAAACGATTCCATTGCGCAAAGACTAGATGTGAACGACTAGACAAATACCCTGCAACTAAAAAGCTTTAAATTTAATTCAATAATAATAATAATCAACTCAATCTATATTCTCTAACCACTCTCATAGGGTATTCCCAGTAGATTTCATCTAAATTTGCATACGCCATGCAAAGAGCGAAAACAAATAGAGTAGAGCACTAAAATATCTGTTGTCTTTCTATTTCCATATGCCAAAAGCAACAACAACAATAATATAATGTAGATGAAGCAGCAGAACTCGTCATCATTAGAGGCAGCAGGCAGTGTGTACAAGTTATTGTTACGCTTTTGGATGGTCTGGCCATTTTGGGCAGACCTCTTGAGAGTCGCTCGACGCGCCGAGTGGGCACGCCTAACGCTCCACGCCCCATGCCCCATCAAATAATCGACACTTCGCCAGTGGGCCGCATGTGGATCGCATTGCATTTGAATTCGCTTCGAGCAGCGCAAATGGTTTACTTCTCTCGAAACGTATAAAATATGCAACAATCGGAATGGAATGGAATTTTCTGCCCCATTTGCAGTTCAGCTGATTTGCATTGGGGCGTTGTAAACAACGATATAAGATACAAGACTTTTCACTCACTCTATATACAGACATACATATATATAGATATATATATCTAGTTGTTACCCCCGCCCCTGCCATGCGTCACACTAATTAACTGCTAAAGATTTTGGCATGATTTATGCGCTGCGCAGCGAGCGCCCTGTCAATAAAGTCCACAATCCATCATATTCTCTATACATGTGCATAAATATATATATTTACTTGAGTATATATGCAGAAAAATGCTATATTCTAGAGGGAAAATCTTTACGTCATGTGAATGGGGTATTTTAAGTTTGTCAAACATTTTGAGAGAATGGCAACTTGAGAGGAAATTTCTTATATTTTTAAACTAAAGATCTGTTTATTATTGAGCATATTAGATGATCTGCAAGTTTTGGTATATATATTCATATTTTTTATTGTATTAAAAAGAAGAATCAAACTCTTAGCAGCAAATTCATCAAAATATTAGACGTCTTTAACATAGAGCGATGTTCATAAAAATAGTACTGGGAAAAAGTCCTATATGTTGGACAATAAAAGTGGGTGATAAATACAATATATATATATATATAAACAATTTAACCTTAATATATATTTTTATTAATTTAAATATTTTTTGTATTTAACTTTTGGGGTTAAGTAAGAAAAGGTCAGACAATTAGGTTGTTCATAAAAATAGTAGTGCGCAGGAACAACAAGAAAAGTTTGTTATATATACAAACAAATTTGTTTTTGAAAATTTGAAACGAATATTAACATTAAGAATATTTTTTATTAATTAAAATATTTTTTTTTTTATTATTTTTATTAATATTTTTTCTAATATTATTATTATTATTTTTTTATTATTATTATTATTTTTTTTATTAATTTAAATATATTTTTTTAAACTTTGGGCTAAGTAAGAAAAAAATCCCAAAATTAAGTTGTTCATAAAAATAGTAGTGGCTACCAATAAAGTAAATAAAAAATTTTTAATATTAAGCAAAACTTATTATATTTATTTTTTGTTTTTTTTTTTTAAATTTATTTATGTATGTAATTTATCAGAATAAATTGTGTAAATATTAAGTTATAATATGCCATATGACTTTTCACCTATTATAAAGAAAAACTATCAATAACAAAATGCATTTCATCATGATATTCAATATATTATTATGTATTTAAATAATAATATCTATTCAAAGAGCATCTAATTATCGCCTGCCTTTAGTCAGCTATATTTTCTCATATTTTATTTTCGTCATAATTACGCAGAGCGCGTATTACACAACTTTCAGACAAATTCGTATAAGCATGAGTTATCCCACATACACTCATACGCACTCACACACACTCTCACACACCTAGCCAAGTGTATATATCTCTATCTCTATCTGAGTTCACTTTATTTATTTGGCTTTTATGTAAATTCACTTTGAATTGCTTTAGAAATTTTGCTAGCCATAAATAAAGCTGCGTAAATTTGACATTTAGCACTTGAATGAGCCATTTTTATGGAGGGCCTTAACAAGTTGTTTATGCCCAGATGGATAAACCAACCAGCAGAGAGAGAGAGAGCAACAAAAAGAAGCGTCGAATAAATGGATTTTTAATGCTGGCACTCGAGGAAAAACTGATGTCAGACTACCAATCTGTACAGGTTGCTTTGGGGTAAGTTTTAATGGCTTGATCCAATCAAACCAGAAAACAAATATTCGAGTAATTTCATTTGTATCGCCAGATAAGTGGAACATAAATGCTGCCCAAAAATAAATTTGCTTGGCTATTGGACTGCAGTCAAATAGCAAATTTATTGCTAATGAAGTAGTCTATTGAACTGAATTGGATTTGAATGGTGAATTCGATAGTTGATAGGTGTAGAAGGCAATTAATAATAAACTATTTAATGCTAATGATGTTTCACAATAGTAGAAACTTATTTTGGCATGATTGAAATAGAGTTAAGGTAATATATATTTTAATATGATATTTAAAATTTATATCCTATTAATTTATTTAATTTAAATTATTTTTATTTTTATTTTGAAACTTTTTTTTTTATTTAAAGTTTAATTTATTTACATAATTATAATTTAAATAAATTTGATTATTTTTAAACTTAACTTTAAATGACATATTTAAAATTTAACCTAATTTATGTTTTACATCTTTTCTCTCTCTAATTATAATATATATTTTATAGGATAAAAATTTTTAAATTTATTTCTTATTTATTGGAGTTCATTTCTTCACTCATTTATTTATTTTACTTAAATTATTTTTATTTTGAAATTTATTTGATTTAAAGTTTAATTTATTTGTGTAATTATATTTAAAATAAATTTTTGAATATTTTTAAATTTAACTTTAAATGATTTAATTAAAATTTAACTTCATTTATGCTTTGTATTTTATTGTTGTTTTTTTTTTTCTCTCTAATTATAATATATTTTTCATATGATAAGAATTTAAATTGTATTTCTTATTTATTGAAAATTTTAATTTATTTATTTAACTTAAATTATTTTTTATTTTTATATTGAAAATTTTTTTATTATTTTCATAATTTTTGTGTAATTGATTATTTTTAAATTTAGCTTCAAATGATTTATTTTAAATTTCATTTAAAATTTAACTTAATTTATATGTTTTATATTGTATTTTTATTTCCCCTAAAAATCAATAGTCTTTTTCTAAACTTATCTAAAGAACATTTGCATGATATTTCACACAAAAAAATTTTAAGATTTGTTAAGGCGCTTGGCAGCATAGTGTTTTATGCTTGTTAAGATAAAAACCTATCAGAAAGCTCAAACATTTTTTTCTGCTCTTTTTTGCCTTCAATGTCCTGCAACGCCCCAAATTGTAAAGCTTGCAAGTAAAAAAAAAATGAACACCTTTCCGTTTGCAGTTTTTGTGGCTGTGTAGTTTTCGATTTTTTTTTTTTCACACACACAAAAGAAAAAGAACAACAAACCGGCTCATTTCCAACAGCTGCAAACTACATCCAACGAAATCACAACGCCAAAAAAAAACGGCAGGAATAACAACAAAAAACATCTAATAATTTCTAAAGATGCTGCCGGACTCTCATTGTCTGCGATATAAGATTTTTTTTTTTTTTTTGGCTGCCAGATTTGAATACGCAGCGGCGCAGAGCAGTTGTCGCAGCAGCAGCAGCAGACATAAATCTTGTTTTGATTTATTTATTTGTGAGTTCTCAGCAGCCGACGTCGACAGAGCGCAGCGAAAAGGAACTGCTTCAAGTTCAACTCGAAGCTTTTGGCGCATAGTTTTACAATAAAACTTGCGCGCGTCGCTCTAATAATCATCAGAGCGAAGTAAGCAAAGGAGGAGAAGAAGAAGAAAACGAAGCAGCAACAACAACAAGAGCAACAGCAGAAGACAAGAGAGCAACGGTCAACAGCGACGTCGGCAGCAACAGCAGCCGAAGACAAAGAGCGGCTCAAATTTCGGCAAAGGCAAGCAAAGGGCGCCCTATGCTAACGCTCTCTCTCGGTCTTCCTCTCCCTCCTCTCGCTCTCCCTCTCTAGCACACGCAACGACGTCTGTTAGAAGCAGCGACTAAGCAGCGAGCGCTTTGCTTTTTTCGGTTAGCTTGTCGTTTTTTCGTTGATGACCTTGAAAAAGCTGTATCTAAAAATCGAGTGCAATCAACTTTATAAACACTCACACACAGACAAATGCTGAGAGCCTCTGCAGCACACATGCTCATTAATATTTCCCCTACATTTCACACACACGCACACACACACGCAGGCAGTGCCCAGAACGTTAGGTAAAGTCTTGAAGCCCCAATATGCCGCCATCTCTCTCTTTCTCTCTCGCACTCTTCCGTTCTTTGCGCTCTGTAGTTGTGTGTACGTATGTGTGTGTGTGTGTGTTAAACCGCATATAATAATTATTCTAGAATCTGTGCGCGCTCTCTCTCTCTCTCTTCTTTGAAAGGTGGTCGCTCTGACGCTGTTGGTCTGGTCAGTCGCCGCGTTTTCGGAGTTTATCTTTCGCTTCAGTTTTATTTATTTTTTGCGCTTGTATGTGGTAATAATAGAGTTTAGCGGCGTTTAGCCGAAAAAAAACAAAAAAACAAAACGAAAACAACAAATTGCGCTTAAAGTTGTTTGGGGGCAGCGCTCCGGCAACAGGTAGCCGCAGCAGCTCAGCATCATCTCAGGCAAACTTTTGTTTGTGCAGAAAAAACGAATAAGAAGCGAAAAACAGAAGAAGAAAAGAAACAAAATGGTCGCTCGCCATTTGAACTCTCCGAGCTCGCAGAGCTCAGTGAGAATTGCGAGCTGCTCTTTTACGCAATTTAACTGTCAACTGAGCTTTCGCACAAGCTTGTAAGTTCTACGCTCGCATATACATAGCAAACATTAGAATTTGACTGGGCTAAAGCTTTGCGTATTTGAGCAAGAGCGGCTAGTCTAGTTAGAAGCTTTTGACGAGTCATTTTCTAATTGGAAATTGATACAATGACGATGTTGATCTCGCGCTCTGATAAGAATGCGGCGTAAATTGAAATCTTATATGAAAAGCAGTTGAATTTTGGCTTTTGAAGATGTTTTTTCTTTTTTGGTAGAGTGTAGAAATAATAATAGAAAATTAAGCCAAATTAAGGTTTCTATGACTTGTAAATAAAAATATTGTAAAAATACACAGAAAATTGCTAATGAAATAATTTTTTTGAATATCTCAGTTTATAAGCAATAGATAAACTTTGAAAAATTAAAATTTGTATTAAAAATATTTAAGGGAAATAAAGCACAATAAATAAACTTAAAAGAAATAAATCACAATAAATAAAATTAAAAGAAATAAAGAACATTAAATAAAAAAAATTAAATAAATTATTATATATAATAAATATTAATAATAATAATAAAAAATAAATGAAAACAGCTAAAACCTCTTTTTTAGTCTAATAAATAATTCCAACTAAAAAACTTGTAAATATATATAAACTCTGTGTATATTAAACTAATTCATTTTCGATTTAAATTTTAGATTTTAGGCTTAAATTTAGCTATTTATTTATTTTGATTTAGCTTTTGTTTTTTTATAACATATATTATTATATATAGATCTCTCTCACATCTCTCAGTTCAAGCGCCTGCTAATGTCTTAGCTGCTTATTTATATGGCATTAAATTCGGCATTCCTTCGATTTGATGCCTGCATTAGCTCACTCGCAGCTTCAAGCCGAGTGCGTGCCATAAACATTTTCGAGCGCCGCCAGCAAAGCGAACCTATGACATCAACATTATTTCAGCCCAAAAAAATGTTTAAATACATATAAACGTATTTACATATAAATTAAATATATATTCACCCTTTAAAGAGATTGGAGAGGGTTGAATGAAGAGCTTTACAATATATATCCAAGATACTTTACTTGATATGAGTAATAAAATATAAATCGCTTTTCTCACGCTCATAAATAAAATTAGTTGTGGATCGTTTTTAGCAGGGCACACAGCTGTTGGCTGAAAGTCAAGTTTAGGCCCTGCTTAGAGCGCGACTTGTTAGCCATTTGACTGATGTTGATTATTTAATTCAGCAGAAAAGAGATGAGCGAATCTGTTGCTGTTATTGCTATTGCACGAGTGTGACTCTGGCCAACTTTGACTTGAGATTTTTAATTAAGATAATTGTAGTAAGCCGCACAAATACAAACGTCAGTGCTTAAGTACAGCTGATACAAACAGAAAAACCAGGAGTGTGCATGACTAAGTGATACCCTGCACTGAATTAATGCAGCAAAAGGCAAAAGAAGAGATAGAACTTGAATAGAGTTTTGTTAAATATATTTTTCATAGGTCCATAATCTAGTTAATAACGAAAAATAACCATGAGTGTGCATGACTAAGTGATACCCTGCACAGAAATAAAGCAGAAAGCGGAAAGAGAGGGATAAGACTTATTTAGTTTTTTTTTTAAATATATTTTTAATAGTCTCAAAAAAAAACAAGAGTGTGCATGACTAAGTGATACCCTGCACAGTAATAAAGCAGCAAACGGAAAGAGAGGGATAAGACTTATTTGGTTTTTTTTTTACAAAACAGGATAGTGCATGAATAATTGATGCCCTGCACAGTAATAAAGCGGCAAAAGGCAAAATAAAAGATAAAACTTGAATAGAGTTTTGTAAAATATATTTTTAATAGTCTCAAAAAAACAGGAGTGTGCATGACTAAGTGATACCCTGCACAGTAATAAAGCAGCAAAAGGCAAAAGAAGAGATAAAACTTGAATAGATTTTTGTTAAATATATTTTTAATAGTCTCATAATCTAGTTAATCATGCCCCCATCCCTCACTCACAGTTCAATTAATTTTAGTAAAAATCTGAATCATAGTTTTCATGAGCTTTTCCTCAACATGAGTTGAAACATTTGTCTCGGCGTGTCCAAAATGTCAGCTTTTTTATTTTCTCTTTTGTTTTTGTGAAAATCGCGCGTAGTGAAACGAATTTAGGATAAACACAGACGTCAATTAGTTAATATGCTTTTAAAGGCACATCATATATATATATACACGTATATATATACTATTTAGCTGAGCACATGACAGTAAAATCAGGGCGTACAGTACGGGCTCGAAATAAAATGCGGTAAGCGCTTGCAATTTGATTTTTTAGCTAAAAAAAAAGTGTATCAAATCAAATTCGTGTGAAGAAGCACACATACATATATATATATATATATAAAAGTGTGTATATATATACCCACATATTTATATATGGCATACATAATATTAAAAGAAATCGCACCCAAAAAACCAAATTGGCATAAACTACGCCGAAAATAAATTGAAATCTAAAAATGAATTTCAAATGCGGCAAACCCCAAAAACGCAAAGCAAAACAAAACAAACATCGCGTTGCGAGAGAGAGAGAGAGAGAGTGTGTGTGTGTGGGTGTGGGTGTGTGTAAGCGTGTGTTGTGTAGGAAATAGTGTAGCTAAGCCGACAAATGACAATCGCACTTCTTGACATTTGTTGATACGTAAATGTGCCGAGTGAAATGTGTAAGCAAAGCCGAATGCAACTCGGTCTCAAGATTAAAATAGAAAACAGGAATGTGAGAAAGAGAGAGATGGAGAGAGAGATGGGCAGTGCGAGCAGCAGAACTCGATTTGGGAACTATGCAGCTCTATGCGGTTAACCCGTACTCAAAATATATACAAAATGTTCCTGTTTCGTTTAAAAATAGCATGTGAAGAGCTCGCCAAACATAGATATTATCTCTTGCTAACTGTTATCGTAAATATTTGTGCTCAGCTGCTGTTAACTGATAAGCTCGAGTTGTAAATGAAGATAATTGATGGATATAGTTGCTTTAGATATTTCTTTTAGTAATATCAGTTATAGGTAAGATGGTTAAGGAGTTGAGATAGAATAAATCAAAATATATTATATATGATATATGAAACAAAAAAAAAATATATAAAAAATATTATTTATTATTTAAACAAAAAAAATATAAAAAAATTTTAATATAAAAAAGAATATTATTTATTATTTAAACAAATTAAATATATAAAAATATTGATTATTTAAACAAAATAAATATATACATAAAATATTTATTATTTAAACAAAATAAATATATATAAAAAATATGATTTATTATTTAACAAAATAAATATATAAAAAAATATTTATTATTTAAACAAAATAAATATATAACAAAATTTTATTTTATTTTTTAAACAAAATAAATAGTAAAAATATTTTTAACAAATTAAATCATATGCTAAGAAATATAAAAATATTTTATAAATATAAAAAAAGTATTATAGTTTCATTATTTAAACAAAAGAATGTAAGCAAAATAATTCATGAAAAATGTTCAATAATTTTTCTTATATATCATCTTTTGCCCCCTTATGTCAATCGACCATTATCATTAAACCCATAACCTATATATATATATCATCTCCCCATTTTTCCCCAAGCCCCAAGCGTTTCGCACTTGAACAATTCGAGACATTTCAAAAATGATTTAACTACTATTTAAATGGCAGTCAAGAGCAGGCAGCGAGGCCTTCAATACATTTGCGAAGAACTTCAAAAAGAAATTAAAATTATAGCAAAACTCATGAAGCATACCAAAAAACCGACAACAACAATAACAACACACACACTCACACAAAAAAACAGTCAAAAAACCTGTTTTAGCTGGAAAACAGCAACAAAAATGTTAACGAAGAAGCAGAAGCAATTGGTATGATATTGTACGTAAGCAGTAATTGAAGTTAACGTAATTATAAACGTGGCCAGCAACAAGAACTTGGGCAAAAATTAAGTAGAGCTTATACAGATATATATGTGCTTCAGGGAACTGCGAATACGAAATACACTTGAATGATATACATTTATGAAATAAAATAAAAGATATATGATATGGTAAGTCTAACAAATATTTGTGAAGAGCGAGACTGATTAATGATGAGATAAAGATATCTTTGCATAATAGAAAGGCTTCTCACGATAAGGACAAAAATAAATACAATTAAAAAGATTCTAAAAAATATATAAATTTTTTATATAAAAATTACATATAAAAAAAAAATAAAAGAAAATATATTTTCTTAAAATAATTTGTATATGAAAAAAAAAACCTTTTTTTTATGTAAAAGAAATAGTTTTACACAAAGAAATCAATTTTAAAAAAAAATAAATTTGTATATATATATAAAAAAAATAATTTTTTTTTATAAAGCAAAAATATGTTTAATTTAAAAAAAAATAGTTTTTATATACAAAAAAAGTAGTTTTTATATACAAAAAAAATAGTTTTTATATAAAAAAAAAAATAGTTTTCTTGTGAAAAAAAAAATACTTATATATATAAATCAAACTAGTTTCGATATAAAAATATCTATCAAACATTTCAAAATGTATATATAATTCTTCAAAAATATATTTCATAATATAGTTTATTTTATATTGCCAATTATTTATGATTTATTATTTTTCCCCCATATTTGAATCAAGTTACCTAATTTTAACTAGCTTTTCACAGATATTAATATATTTTAAATATTTACATATTTATTTCTACACTATAAACCCTCACAAAAGCCAGGCATATGCCCAGCTCAGCTAAGAGATCTCATTTGCCGTCTGACAACTGGAACTGGATGGGCATCCATCCAACACAGTGCTCGAGGGCTACGCTTATTTTTGCAATTAACATGGAAAAATATTTTTTTTCTTTACTTTTTTTGGGGAGAGCAAAAATGAGAAATTATTCATCTGCGGTTCACATCAAATTGTGCAATGCTTCTCGGTGGGCGCCAAGCGCAAGTGGAGCGCAAGCTCCTTTTACTACAGTTATAAGACGAAAAACGTGCGCTCAACGTTTTTCCTCAATACCAGAAAAATGAGAAAACGAAAATGAATAAAAAAAAAATAAATGAAATAAAACGACATTCAAGGTTTTGAGGACATTGACGTAAAGTTCACAGAGAGTGAGAGAGAGAGGGCGAGAAGCTGGGGCGACAACAACAAGTTTTTAATGGCTCATGCAATGCATATAGAGACAGATACAGATACAGATACAGATACATATATTTATAATTTTTATTTACAAGTGTTTAAGTGCATATCAACAAATGAGTTTGCAGCAGCTCAATGAAAGTGGCGAGACAAAGGCAAGAAAACTAACAATACATACTTATATCTGAATATCATATATATATGTACATATATGTGACTCAACAGTAGTAGAGTGTAGAGTAAGGATATAGTATAAATTTGCATTTTGCATAGGTTTTTTTATTTTTAATGAAATTTTTAAAAATTTTAATAGAGAAATATTAAGAAATTGCTCTGCTCGGAGGTAATTGTTTTATTAATATTTCTTCCTAATATTTTTTAACATTATTTATTTTTAATATTATTCAGTTTTAATACTTCTTTTTATAACCTATTTTTAATATTATTTTTATTTCTTAATATATATTTTTTATTATTATTAATAATTTTTTATATTAATATTTTTTAAAATTATTTATTTTTATTATTATTAATAATTTTTAATATTTTTATTTTTTTTTAATTATTTATTTTTAATATTATTTTTATTTCTTTATATAATTTTTTATTATTAATATTAATATTTTTTTAAATTATTTATTTTTAATATTATTTTTATTTTAAAAGTATTTTTTTACATTAGTAAAATTTTTTCTCTATTGTAAAAACTTTTATAAATTAGGCGCAGTTCTTTTTGAACTAAGATATCTACACATTTTACTAATAACAAATTTAATTGAGTTGGATCATTGTCACCATGATACAATATATTGTTTTTGTGTTGATCTGCCTAATGACTGAGCCAGTTAGTAAAAACAACGAACCATTTATGACTAAAAACCAGAAAAAGACTAATTCATTCAACAAACTAAACGAGAAGCACAACTCTATTACTAACAACAATATATATATACGAACAAATTATACAATATTATATGAATATTTATATACATTTTTGATTAAGACTTCATGCATTTACGTTATTTTTGGATAAATATCGAAACAAAAATGTTGTATGTAAATAAAAAAAAAATAAAATATTCGAACTTGTTTCCTATATTGAATAATATATATATTTAAATGTACTATATTATAATAAATATATATTAATACATAAATGTAAATATATAAAAAAAGTAAATTATTGCAAATAAAAATGCATAAATAGTTTTAAAAAGATTCGGACTATTTTCCTATATTTATTTATATAAATTTAGTTAATTTAAAATATTTTTATATTATAATAAATATATAAAAATACATAAATGTAAATATACACAAAAAGTAAATTAATCCGCAAATTTCTTCTTTTTTTATATAAAACATTTTGCATCGATTTTTATGCAAAAATAAAATGATTAAATGGTTTTAAAAAGCTAAAAGAAACTTCTACTTCATACGCAAATTATTTTTATCAAAATATAATAAACTAGATTTAAAAAATCAACTGTTTGCGCAGTAACAATATTTTACTTGAAAATTAATTTTTCTAAATATATTTAAGCAACTTCTTAAGTCTAAAGTTAAAATTTATTAAGCTATTCATTTTTTATTACTCCACAAATTTAGATTTTCAAGGAAAATTCTGTTATCTTGCTAAAGTTTATTTGATGCACGAAAAATATTTAGTTTTTTCTTAATTTATTTATATTTTGTATTATTTTCCCTTTATTTATTTAATTTTTCCTTTAGCTACTTATATTTTGTTTTATTTTCCCTTTATTTATTTAATTTTCCCTTTAGTTATTTATATTTTGTTTTATTTTCGCTTTATTTATTTAATTTTCCCTTTAGTTATTTATATTTTGTTTTATTTTCGCTTTATTTATTTAATTTTCCCTTTAGTTATTTATATTTTGTTTTATTTCATTTGTCTCATTTGATTTTCTTTTCCTTTTCCTTAAATTTTGCCTCATACAGTGACGTAGTTAGTCTCAACAACATTTCTATTAACACGCACACTGTCTGAATTCTCTGCAAAACTCGCTACGTCGCTGCCGCTCCCTCCCACTCTGCCTCTCTCTCCCACCCTCCCTCTCTCTCTGTCGCTCACTGTCTATGCGTGATTGTCTTATCAGCGTTGGGCAGCGTTGGCGCTCGCTCTCTTTCGCTCTGTGTGTGCTACGCGCTCACTCTCTCTCCCTCTCTCTCTCTTTCTGTCTTTTGTAGTTTCAAAACAAAGTCCATTTGTTATTGTTGGTCAATTTTGTTCCAACGTACAGTAGAGACAACATTGAAAATGCTATTATCTAATCGCCGCTGCGCCTCAACCTTTGCGTGTGTGTGTGAGAGAGGGAGAGAGAGAGAGTGCGCACTTGCCTTGGCGATAAGCCTAAGCGCAGTGTTTAGTTATTTTTATTAAATTATGAACAGAGGCAATTAAGTTGAGGGCCCAAAAATAAAAAAAAAATATGTATATATATGTGCATATATATGTATATAAAATAAACTGACGAACAAACTATTTATAAAGAAATTTTTGTGTGTGTGGCTCAAAACTGGTTTAACCAGTTCGCAAATGCTGTGGGCCAAAACGAAGAGGAAAAAACAAACACCATCTAACAATAAACTAATTAAATCAAATCAAAATACGTCGCAAAAGTGCGCACAGAGAGAGAGAGAGAGAGAGATGGAGAGCGAGATCGAGCGATCGAGAGCGGCATATAAAAATAGCTCAAGAAACTGTTCATTGAAAATTATAAATAAAATGTTTAAAAATGTTTCAAATATATACATATATTTATATGCATATATATAAACATTTCAATATCATATGCAAAGTGTGCGAGATAACAAAGCCAATTGGCCGACACGCTCGTGTGATACGGCCCCAAAGGCGTCTTCGTATCTGTGAGATACACGCACTTGCGACGAAGCATTCTATGCCGACAGCAGCTACAACAGCCAACAGTACGTCAATACGTCAGTTTGTCAATTTTTAGTTGGTTTAGCTGCGCAGCTTTGCGTTCTGTTTGTCTTGGAGATCTGCTAAGGCCGTCTTAATGCCCAAGTTTGTTTGCCGCTGCATTAGCGGCGAGCGAGGCATTACGACTGAACCGCAACAACGCAACTCGCTTTGTGATTATGTAATACCAATAGAAGTGTCGTACACTGAGCGAAAACGTGGAGAGACTATGGAGGGAAGTGGAAATGGAGGGGAAAGGTCTTGTGAAATGGTAAATGAATTTTTTTATATAGAAATATATCGTTTTTTATATTTAACTTTGTCTTCCAAAATTATTAATAAAATAATTTATATATTTTGTTATCAAAGGAAACCCTTCTAAAAATATAGAGCATTACAAAAAAATTCTATAAAAATTATTGTTTCATTTTGCATATTCTTTTATATATTTTAGATTTTTATACTAGGTAAAGAGTAATTTCTACATTTAATAAATTAATTTATATATTTTTATAGTTAAACAAAAATCTTCTGAAAATTTTATAAAAACTTTTTTTTTTGTAGTTATACTTTTATATTTATATTTATACTACAATAGGTAAAAAATATTACCTTCATTATTATTTTAGATATTTATACTAGGTAAAAAGTAATATATTTTTAAAGTTCAACAAAAACCTACAAATTCTATAAAAATGTTTTTTTTTTTATTTTTTGTATATATTCTTTTATATGGATATTTATACTCCAATAGGTAAAAAGTATTACCTTCATTTATTTTTATATTTCCTAAGATATAGAACATCAAAATAAAATTACTATACAAATTTGTGTTTCATTTTGTATATTCTTTTATATATTTTAGATATTTATACTAGATAAAAAATAATTCCTTCATTTAATAAATAATTTAATTTTTTTATATTTCATTAAAATCAAATTCTATACCAATTTTTGTTTCATTTTATATATTCTTTTATATAGATATTTATACTACAATAGGTAAAAAGTAATTCCTTCATTTCATTCACTTTACAATCTCCTTCACATACCCCCCTTTGGCGCTCAATGTACTACTTTTTGCCATGCTCACTCTTATGCACCGCAAATGCTTTCGGACTTTCTGATAAGCGCCCTGCCCTCAGCTAGTGTCTGATAAACAACTGACTCGAGCTGAGGCGAATGCAATCGACAATTGGAAACCGGAGAAAATAGAATTCGATTCTCTGTCTGCACGTCTATAGCTTGTCTAACAGACGATGATGACACAGACAGAGCGAAGATTATTTGCAAATGTGTGTGAAATGAGATATATTAAAAAGATAAAAAATAATGTTGGCACATAGAAAATTTCCATTTAGTTCAAAAATAAATAAAAAAGAAGTAAATTTTAATTTAAATAATTTGAAAAGCTTTTTTATCATATTATAATTTTCTTTCATTGGTCAATAATTGTTTAAAAATATTATTTAAAACATTTTATTTATATTTATTGATGTTATATTATTATCAATAAAAATTTTAAATAAAACCTAATTTCAATATAATTTTCTTTTAATTTTAAAAAAGTATTTAAAATAAAAGAATAATCATCATCAAAAATTGTTTAAAAATATTATTTAAAATATTTTATTTATATTTTTCTAATTAAAATGTAAAGTAAAGCCTAATGTGAATATAATTTTCATTTATAAATTAAAGAAAAATATAAATTTGTCAATAATTGCTTAAAAATATTTTTTTTTTTTCATTTATTTGGTATTATATTAATTAAAGAACGAATAATATTTTATTCAATAATAATTTCAATATAATTTTTTTTAATACAAAAAAAATGTTTTTAAAATAATAGAAAAGTATATAAATTGTTCAAAATTTGCTTAAAATTATTATAAAATAATATATTATATTTATCGATCTTATATTATCATAAATATATCCTACACATATCTTATAAATACTCATAAATATCTCAATATTTTATATACCTTTTTTTTCTCTCTCAAATCCTGCGACTCCAAAGGCTCAATCAATAATTAAATGCGTTGTAATCCAAGTTTCTTTGATGAAGTTTGTTTAACAGCATTTTAGGGAACTTATTTATAATTCATATTATTATTATTATTATTTATTTATAATTATTTAAATTTTGTTGCACATTTATTTGCACTTGATTCGCGGCACTAGGCAACACTGGCCTAACAATTAATAAGGTTGATTGTAAATTTATGTTGTTGTTGTTGTTGTATACAATTTGCAAAGTGAAACCGTTGCGTGTATAAATATATATGTATGTATATATATATATATATGTATATTTATTTATATGTATGTACTACTCTATGTGTTGCTATAAATTTGCTTTCTATTGATTTAATTTCAAGGCGAACTCGATATATATTTTGTTTTGTTTTTGTTTTCTGTTTTGTTTTGTTATATTTTAAACTTTTGAGAATATATATATATAGTATTTATGGATTTCTTCTAGAAAATTATATAGTACTTGTCGTATAAGTCAGATCTATAGGGCATAAAGGCAAAAGACAAAAAAAGAGTGAAGAGACTATTAGTAAAAGAAAAACTTCAACTTCATAATATTAAGCATAGGGCAGAAGAGAGAGGGGGAGGGGGGGGGCAGGAGGTTGGCGAGAGTGCGAAACGTTATGGAACCGAAACAAAATATAAATAAAGATACGCGCAGGCGGCAACGACAACGGCAGCGACAGCGACGTACGAAGACGACCACAAAACGAGTGACGGCAATTGGATTATGAAACGCGGCCGACGCGGCAAAGCGACACGGGAGAGCGCAACGACACACAGAGACGAGAGAGAGAGTGCGAGAGAGCGAGCGCACTCTGAGACGCGCTGGCAATGAAACGCGACACAAAAATTCCGTAACCGAGTTGAAAAATTGTTGTAAAAAGCAAATAAGCACACGAATTAAATACGTTTTCCAGTTAGCTGCTCATGTATAAATACATATATATATATATTGTAAAACATTAAATGTGCGTTTATCGTGTGTTCAATTTGCATTGCAAAGACGCCAAAACACACGCACACCATCAAGCACGCACACACACACAGACACACACACGCTCACATCCGACGAATGCACGCACTTTGCATCTTTTTCTTCATTTCTCTTGGGGCTGCTTTTTGCGCACTTTCATATATTTGACAACTGTATGCACAATTGTTTGGCTAGTTAGATGTGAGGCGGATATTTTTGCAATTTAGACTGGGGAAACACGCACGACACACGACCGAGAGAGACACGTCGACAGTGGGGACAGCAGAGGCTGGCACTTTTTTTTCGACTGCCTTGCGTGGGCTCAGCCAGACAACCTCACCAAACGAAATACAAACTCGAACTGAAACACGACGCAGACATACACCAGCTGTGTCTGTCGGTTCACTTTGCTTACGCTCTCTGACGAACGCGCTCTCTCGCATTCGCTCTCTCTCTCTCTTTCCTTGTGTCAAGTGTCGTGCGAGCGCCCAAGTTTTTATTGCCTGTTGGCAACGCTCAACAATGGCTGCGCATAGTGCGTCTCCGCTTACACCACGGTGTGACTGGCGCAAAATTGAAACGAGATGCAACAACTGCTGCTCTGTGCCGTTTTACAGCTAGTGCGCTCTCCGGCTCTCTCTCTGGCTACTGCCGGCATTTTCATTTTGCGTGGTGGCCCCACAATTAGCGTATCTCTCACAGATACGCGGCGCTTAACGACAGCCAACGAAAACGTCGGCTACGTCAAGAACGGTAAGCAAAAACAAAAACAACTATTGCGTTTTTTGTTTTTGCAGAAATTTAATGGCGGCTTAAAAAAATAAAAAAAATTTTTTTACGAAAATAAAAATTTAATAAAATTAAGTCAAATATTTGATATGATAACATTTCAAAAAAAATTATAATGCAGCACAAAGTGCAGCATGAATTTTCGAAAACTTTCCGTCAGCAAACATAATAAACCGTTGATCGTCACACGTCACAAACAAAAAGAGATTACAAAAAAAAAATTTCACCAGCAAAACACACGGCAAATGCAACAAAAACAAATTTTGATGACGAAACACATGTTGTGTTTGTGATGAGTGCACAAACACAAACACGCCAGAGCGCAGAGCGCGCGCTGCAATTGCTAACTCGCGCTCTCTCTCTCTCTCTCTCTCTCACTCTCGGCAAGTCGCGCTCATTTGCAGCTTTGTCGCGTCCCGCAACGACAAAAAAATGTAAGCACAAAAATAAACAAAATGGAAAAGCTCTCAACGCCATCGTCGTTGTCGTCGTCACTGTCGCCTTCAATTTCAATAGCACTCAGTGCTGCTCGCTGTGTTCCTACACGCACACACACACACGCACACAGATGCAGATAGATTTGTTCATATAGCTAGACTATACATATACGTATATGTATATACATAGTTTTATTGGCAGCTATTTTGCAGCTTTTTATGGCAATTTTTTAAGCAAAGCGCTATCAAATTTTTTCTTTAATGCTTTCAGTTTTTATATAGAAAAACAAAAATATAAAAATTCAAAAAACTATTAACAGGTCTGCATTCCTGATAAGAAACTCTGTGAATGGCTCCTAAATCTCTTAAAGTTCGCGAAAGCTTTCAAATCATATTAAAGCTCTCTGAATATCTACCTGAAGGGCTAAATAATTGCTCGACAATTAACAAACTTTCAATTGCAGACTCTTGTCAATTGATAAGAAATATCGCGAGTTCAGCATAAAAGAGTTTTTTTTTTTTTTGGTTTATGACCACAGATATGATAAGCAATCTTTCAAATGGGTCAACTCAGGTTTGAGCTTTTCAATATGAAATTAAATTAAATAATTGTTGTAAGCAAAATAGTTAATTAAATGTTAATGTTATTAATAGATATTGATAACTTGATTGAAGTGTATTTACTACATTTTTTTTTGTAAACAAAACCCTAGAATTATCAGTCAATTATTATATTCTTATATATGTTATACATATTATTTATTAAATAAGCTAATGAGGGTGAATGGGGAAATGTATTTATAGTTTTTAAAAATGTATATAAATCAAAATAATTAAAATACTCAATGTATACATATATATAAAAAAAAAATAAATTATAAAATAAATAAATAAAAAAAAGATTAAAAAATATATAATTAAATATATTTAATGTATTGATGCATAAAAAGTTTACTTATAAAAAAAAAAACAAAGAACATTAAAAAAAATACTCAGTGTATTCATATATAAAATGAAAATATGAAAAAAAAAATAATTAAAAAGATTTAAAAATATATATTTAAATACATATTTAATGTATTTATGCATACAAAACTTACTTATAAAAAAAAAAAACAAAATTTTATTTTGGTTTAAAATACTTTAAAAATATATTATTTAAAAATAATAGTGATAAAACATATTTGAAAACTAAAAAATATATTTTTAAAATAACTCTACAACTATTACTTTTAAAAAATACAAATAAGTAAAATAATAATAATAAAATAATACAATATATTAAAATAAAATCAACTTAAAAGTTTTACTATTATTATTATTAACATTAAAAAAAATTTGAAAATAATATAAATAAAATATATTTTAAAAAATATACAGAAGTAATAAAAAAGAAAATATATGTAATAAAAAAGAAAATATATGAAAATAGTATAAATAAAAAATATTTTAATAAAATATAAAGAAGTAAAAAAAAATAGCATATTATGTATATTATATAATTAAATATTTTTATACACAAGCTTAAAATGTTTGCCCCCTCAGATGACGTAATAACGCCAGAGTTCTTTGACAAGGCCAATGAAACGAATTTAATTTTCTTACAACTCAATTTGCAGTTCGGATTTTTTTATTTTCAATCTTTTTTTGGCTCGACTGACACTTTAGATTTTGGTTACGATTCTTTTGCCAGCCTTAATTATGCATGACAAATGCAGTTAAGCCGCTGATTGTATGCACATAATTACCACAGAGCAACAACAACAACAACTGAAACACTTACCAAAAACTGCCAACAACAAGAAAAGGCAAATGGCAAATGTGCTACTTTAATTGCTGACAGTTTGAAAAACTTTATGCTCGCCCAGCGAAGTGAAAAAGCGGGCATATTGGTTTGCCATCTGCTCACTTGTCTTTAGAAATGTATAAATAAATATATTTTAATTTAACCCCCAATCACTTACAAATGAATTAATATATATATGCAGGTGTGTGTTCATAAAAATAATAGTGCTGCACTACAATAAACAAAAGTCAAAGGGAAATTCATTTATAAATGAAATAGATGCAGTAAAAATAAACGGTTAATAGAATTAATAGTGCTGGATGCAGGAAGTTAAAAGTTAAAAGCTTGTAACAAAAATTAATCTAGATAAATAACAATAACAATAATAATTTTATATCGATAAATAAAAAATTGTCTTTTTATACTTTTTTGGTAAGCACAACTATTTTTATAAACTACTAAATTTGGTTAATTTTTCTTTCTTGCCCACAATATAAATAATATAAATGTAAATCTCCTATGTAATACAAATTATTTATTGTCAAGTCGACAGATTGTAATTAAACAAATAATAAAAAAAATGTTTCTTTCCTAAGACTGAAAAGCACAAGATCCTAAGTTTCTAGCAAAAAAAATGCAAAATAAAAAAAAACTTTAAATTAATAACAATATAACTTAATTCTTATATTTGTTTCAAATCGTTTTTAAAAATTAGTGTTTCTCATTTAATTTTGTTGTCCAACATTATGTGCCTCAGTCGCACTATTATTTTTATGAACAGAGCTGTTATGTTATGCGAACGCGTATTATGCAGTCGGTTCTTACTTGTTGTATAATATTTTTTTTGCCATTTTCCTTTTTGCTTTGTTCTTTTATACAAAAAAAGTATATATATATATATATATATTTATGTTTTTTTTTTTTTTTTGTGTTAATATTACAAACAATTAGAAGCAAAATGACGAGAGACAATGCTTGAATAAGAGAAGAAAAACAAATTTGATGAGCCACGAGAAAAACTGTTGCTAGCAGCTACACAATTTCCCAAAGTTTTCGCTGGAAAACTGTTTGCTGGCATTGAAGACTCAAGTCATTTTCTAAGTGACAAATTGGGCAAGAAAACTGAACTAGCAAATACCCTAGAATTGGTCAATAATAGTAAAAAGGTAAAAAGGTAAGAAATTTTGAATTTAATTAGAGTTTTTTGTACATAAAAATTAATATTATTATACATTAATTTCTAAAGAATTTATTTCTAAATTCTAATATAGTTTAAGCAATTTTAAGAAGAAGCTATGAAATTTAATAAAACTTTTTTGTATACAAAAATTATAATATTATTATAAATAAATTTCTTTAGAATTTATTTTTAAAATTTAAAATAGTTTAAGCTATTTTAAGAAACATTTAAGCTATAAAATTTAATACATTTTGTTTGTATATAAAAATTATAATATAAATATAAATTAATTTCTATGGAATTTATTTTTAAAAATTAACTATAGTCCAAATAATTTTAAGAAGAAGCATTAAAGCTATAATCCCAACACTCTTTCTAACCCAGATACAAAAGCCCATCACAGCCAACCTTATAATGAATATTAATTTTTCTATAATTCCCCAAACTATAATATATAAATCCCGCTTTGCTTATCCACCAACAGCGCTGACTAGCCCACGAAGAACCCTTCAAGCCCAGTAGACAAAAAACCAGTAGTTCCCAACGTGATGCCATAAACTTCTGTGGACGCTTCTGTGGACCCCCCGCGAGAGCCCACGGCTAGACAAAACTCAAAATCAATGTCTGCCCGACACACACACACAAAAGTAGAGGGGAAAAAACGTGTGCTACAGGTAAAAAATAGAAAACGAAGAAGAAGAAGAAGAAGCAACAAAAACGGAATCAAATCGCTTCGCAAACTTGGAGCGAAAATGAGTTTTGGCCCAAGAATTGCCTTGAGTTGTTTTTGCGAAAGCAAAAAAAAAGCGAGAAAAAAATGGAATGAAGGTTTTAGTTTTTTGGAGTTGGCCAACAAAAGGGTACGGCTCCAGTGTTCTGTCCAAAATAAATATAGTGAATAGAGCTGCAGACGTGAAGAATCTAATAACAGTTTGAGTTACAGCATGATAAAAGCTAACGCAAACTCCTATTGGAATTTGAGTTACAACGTCATTACGCAAGTTTCTATTGGAGTTGGTAAGAATTCTAGTTGGAATGGAATTTTGGATAGAATTCGATATAAAATATGCGAATATATATTTATGTAATCTAATCTAATCTTTAGCAGAATCTTAATTGAACTTTAATTTTTAGTAGAATTCAATTATTTATCGTTTATTATTATTAAATATTGATAAAAATGTAATATTTTTTATATTATTATTAAATATTCATAATAATGTTAAATTTTTTATTTTTGTATTTTGCGTAAATGAATTATTAAATTATTGAATTATATAGCCTTATATATTTTTTTAAATTAGCATTATTAATATATTATATTCATTTATATGTATTTTTTTTAAATGTCAATTTAAATCATTTTTTTAATATATTTTTTACAATTTTAAAATGAAAATTAAATGAGGTACTCATAATTATTTTTATGTATTTTAATTTTTATATATATATTTTTTACAATTTTAAAACATTAAAAAAATGGAATTGAAATAAAAATTAAATGATGTACTCATAATTATTTTTATGTATTTTAATTCAGAAAATAAATAATAAATAAATAATATAATTGAAGTATTTATTTAAATACATGATATTTATTAATATTTTAATTTTTTATATGTAGTTTTTTCAATGCCAATTTAAATAATTTATTTATACATATTTTACAATTTTAAAACATTAAAAAAAATTGAATTGAAATGAAAATGATATGAGGTACTAATAATTATTTATTTTTTTTTAATTAGGTAAATAAAAAATAATTATTTAATTGAAGTATTTTATTTAAATACATAGAGTACATTTAATTAATTTATATATATTTTTTATTTTAAAATATTTTATTTCAATTTAGTTTGAATTAAAAAAAATGAGTTCATGCTAATCTTAAAATATATTGAAGCTATTAAAAATATTCATATTTAAATTGTAACTTAAATAAAAAATGCTGAAAATATATTTAAAATATATCGAATAGCTCATCTCATAAATCAAATTCAATTCATAATAATTATAGATAACTTCCCATAAAAACCAACAATTTCCTCATTTGATTGCTGTAAAATTTGAGCTGTGATTTTGCCTACCCTAAAGCAAACAGAAACAGAAACAAAACAGCTAGCAAAAGCTAACACTCTGCAGCCCAGCGTCTAATCATTTTGTTGGCCAACTTCTGGACTTCTTTTTTCATTCGACCTTACCGTATCTATGCGCGGTTTTTTTGCCACTTTTTTGAGAACTACTTGGTGACTGTACATTTTTTTTTGCCTTTGCTACGCTTTGTTAGCAATTTATTTATGAGATTTTTTCTGCTTTTTGTTGAAAACTATTATATTCAACTTTTTGGGGTTTCTTGTTGAAGACCTTAAAGACTTATTGTTGTTGTGTTTTTTTGTTTCTGCTTTTTGTCTTGTCTTGGGCTTGAGCCGCGCTGCAAAAATTGCTGATTAAATAATTTTTATGCGATTTGGCATAGCGCATAAATCGCTATCAAAATGTTTAATGAATATTATTTCATATATTTTTGTTGACGGCAAGATATTCATTATATATATTTGTATTTTTCATAATACGCCTTCTGATTGAGGGGATTTTTTTGTTTGTTTCGTGTTTAGTTTTGTATTTTTACTTTCCCTTTTGGCTACTCGATGTATTTCAATATATTAATTATCTAATAAATCTCTTTTTTTTTTAAGAATTTAAAATAATATTTTAAATAAAAATTAAGTTTGGTTTGTATTATTTTACCATTATTACATTTTAAAAAAAATTTTCAATTGCTTTATTCTGAATTTTCTTTTAAACCTCAATTATGCATATTTTATATATATATTTTTTTACATTAAGAGTCTATAAATTATACATTCTTAAATTTTAAAAAATGTTTTACACATATTTCTTGATTGATTGATATTTTTAAATTTATATACATATATTAAATTTGTTAAATAATATATATATATAATGAAATATATGAAAAAATACACTCAAAAAAATTGTAATAAAATAATTTAAATTAAAACAATTAAATTTATTAAATGGAATCATATTTTAAAATGAAATTAATATTTGTTTAATCCTTTTTAATATTTAAGATTTTAATTATTTTTGTTTAAACTTTAATGACAAACATACAATTCATACATTTTTATTATTTATAGCTTTTATTTTCTATTTTTTTTTTTTTTTTTTTTCAATTTTTACGTTTTAAATTCTTAAACTTTTAACTTATATGAAATGAATTTTTCCATTTAGCCAACAATTTATAAGCTCTACTCAAATTTTGCTTTAGGCTCATAAATTTGCTATATTTCTTTGACTTTTGACATATTTGCGATTGATTGTTTGCGCGTGTTTTAAATATTATTTCATATAATTTTAATGTGTGTTTTTTTCATCAAATATTTACTTAATTTGGTATTTGCTCAAGTTGAAGCGCAGACTTGTTGCTTTTTCTGTTGCGGGAATAAAAAGTATTTCTTGCTTTCAAATTCATGATGTTTATTTAATATTGTATGCATTGCCATACATTTATTTGCAGTTTGCGCTTTGGGTTTTCTTTTACTCGTTTCGTGTTTATTATTTCTTTTGTGTTTTTTGTGCCTGCTTTCGCTTGAGCTTTAGCGTATTTATTTTATTCCATTTTATTCTATTTTATGCTGATGCCACAATTCGACAGGTGTTGCAACCATGGACAGCGAAAACGACGTCAAAATTGGTTTTGACGCCGGAGCTTTATTCAATTTGAATTTTTATTAATCATTTTTGAGAGCTTCTATTGCGCTTTCATTGTGCCCTATAGGCAAAAAGATGTGTGTCTTCTAAAAAAATAATATGTAATATATAAATAAGACTAGCTAATTAATAATAATAAAAAATGCTTGCTAAAAATATAATATGTAATATATAAAACTTAATAAATTTGCATTAAATAATAAAACTAGCTAATTAATAATATGTCTACTAAAATATAATAATATGTATATAAAATGCTGAATATATAAATATATAAAATTTAATAATTAATTTAATAACATATAAAATTTTAAAAATTTGGGTGAAATACTTAAACTAGCTTAAAAAAAAAAACAAAACATCAATTTATGAACGCATTTTTGTATTTTGTAAGTAATAATAAATAATAAGTAATAACAAATAAAATTATACTGTTTTATAAATTCGAAAAATAGTTATAATAATTTTTTTATATTTATTATATATAATATAAATTAATTATAAAATATGTTATATTATTTTGAATTATTTATTTTGATATATTTTATATTAAGTAATGAGAGTAATTTATTATTGGACTAAATATATTTCCCCTTTAAAATATATGTACTAAAATTAAAAAAAAAACAATAATGAAAAAATAAAAGTAAAGATGTATATTTTTATTTATTTGATTTATTTATTTATTTTTTTTTTTTTTGTATAAATTGTTATTCAAATATTAGACAATAAATTATATAATATATAATATTTGCTTGCTATTTATTTATATATTTATTGTTATATATACTGTATAATATATTTATATAAAAGATCATTTGTTTTTATTTATATATCATTTATTTATTTATTTTTTTTAAATATTTTATTTATTTATTTTTATATATTTTTTTATTATAATATATATATTTTTTATTAACACTTTCCCAGAGTATTTCCTAGTCATTCATCTGAGTTGCACTTCATGCCGTTAGCTCACAGTATTGCCCAGTCTATCTATGGATTCCGGAAGTTGCTTTCTCGCCCAGTCGAATCTGAGCCATTCAGCTCTACAGCTGCTAAAACTATCTTTCCCTTCACTCCCCTCCCATCGCCCCTCGACCCCACCCTTTGCCAATTAGCCAGCTATCGCTGTCAATTTCTGTGGTCGCCAAAAAGTAAGAAGCAGAAGAAGAAAAAACACAAGTAGCTGGCTGGCTGGCAACGGGCAACACACGAGCAGCGACACGTGCTTACAACGAAACGAGCCAGGTGGGGCAGCTGCAGGTGCAGCAGCGGGTGGGGCGGTGCGAGGGGGGGGGGGGGGCAACTGCTGTCAATGTTGTAAGCCAGTGTGAAAATGGAATGTGCTGCTGTTGTTTGTCTGCGCTTATGGAATTTTTTATGAATGATGCAGCAGCAACAGCAACAATTGCCGCGGCGTTGATGAAGTGCGGAAAAGCAACAGCAATTGTTGCTCTTGCTTAACGCTGCATTTGTTTATGAATTAATAAAATTTTAATTATGTTGCACAAATAATTGCGCACTTGTGCAGAATAACATGACAGCCAAAAGGCAACAACAGCAGCAGCAACAACAACAGCAGCAACAGCAATAACTGTAAATGCTAATGGGCAGCCAAAGTGCAATTTGAATAATTGATCGCATGGCGCATTTTTATACATTTTAATTAAAAAATTTCTTGACAGCATAAAACGAAAAGAAATAATCAAATTATATTTATGAGCAGCTGGCTAGTGAAACATATTGCAGCAAACATGCAACTGCCGTTAGGCCGAGCTTGAATATTCCATTAATCACGAATATGTCACAGAAGAAATACACAAAAAAAAAAAAAAAACAGCTCAAATCAAATTTTTCATATTAAATATATTCATTGATAGCTGCGTGGGATAAGCCTTTTATTTGAATACGTTAATTGGATTTCGAATGTGATGCATGGAGATGGAAATCGGATTGGAAAGCCATTCATATATTTGATAGATTACGTGTGGGAGCGAGATAACTGCTGAGAGAGAGAGGGAGATAAGCACTAAAGGGCTGAGTGAATAGGGAAAATAGGGAGAGAGTAGGAGAAATAGGCGTGGAGAGAGACGAACGGAGATGGACGTAGTTAGAGAGAGAGAGAGAGAGAGATCGAATCAGACAAATTAAAGAGACAAAGAGGGAAAGGGAGAAATAAGGAAAGGCAGATAAAATGAGAGGAGAGAGAAAGAGAGACAAGGAGAGAGAGAGATAGAGAGATCAAATCAGACAGATTGAAGAGAGAGAAAGAGAGAGAATGATAAGGAATCTAAAGAAAAGACAGGTTGAAAAGAAAGGGAAAGAGAAGGAGACATACAGTCATACAGGGAAACGGCAGAGAGAGAGAAAGTTAAAGGTTGAAACAGAATACATGAAGAGGGAATGAGAGAGGGAAAGAACGAAGGAGAGAACCGTTCACTCCTTGAAGAAGAAGGAAGAAAGACAGAGTAAAATGAGGGGAAAGAGACAGGCACATACAATCAGCAACAAGAGGCAGAGATAGAGAGATAGAGAGAGAGAGAGAGAGAGAGAGAGATAGACAGATAAAGAGTCAAAAAGAGACAGATTTGTGAGAAAGATCTAGACAGAGACAAAGAGTGGGCGAGAGAGAAATTGGAACATCGACAGATTGAAAGAAGGAATGAGTAAGAAAGACTATAGAAACGAAGCGAATTAAACAGATAGAGACAGCGATAGAGCGAGAGGGAGGTGAAACGCAGAGGAAGAGAGGGAAATATATAGAAAGAATACCCAAATCACAGAGCAATACATTAAATTCGTGGGAGCAAAATAAAAAGAAATGGAACTTGAGGAAGACTAAGTAAAAATAAAAAAAAATCGTTGCTTTTTGATTTCACAACATATTTTCCTCCTATCTGGACACATATTTATCGTAATACCTGTCAATCAAAAAATAAAGAACTTTGAAATGTTTGCTCTTTAATGGAATATAATATAAGGTCTCATGCAAATGTTAATTGTCAAGTAAATATTATGATGTGAAGCAATGAAAATAATAATGAAAATGAAAATGAATATTGAAATCGAAATTGAATATTAAAATTGTATAGAACCATGATGGAATTTCTTATAGATATTTATTATTTGTTTAAATAATTTTTTGAATAATGGCAACTAGAATTTATGGTATTTCACACTATGTTTGTCTTATCTAAATATATTTTTATATAGATAGAATATACCTCAATTCGTTTTGAGTATTAAATAAATGAAGACATTATTATTATTATTATTTATATATTTTTATATGGATAGAATATTCCTCAAATAATTTCAGTATTATAAATAAATAAAGTATTATAAATAATAATTTCAGTACTATAAATAGAGATATTATTATTTAAAAATAAATTGCTCATCATTCCATTCATTGCTCCGAGTCTAATACATTATGCACTTGTTTGAGCAAAGCATTGAGAAGCCTTCATATTCCTATATCTTAGCTCTTTCTCTCTCCCTTTCCTACATTTAATTTGGACTCTCTTCTGCCCCTCTCTCTCTCTCTCATTCTCTCCTTAAGATCAGTCCAAACTGTTTGGAGTTCATTGTTGTATTAGTACAAGTTACAATAAGGCAAAGATTTCTACTATGCTATTCCTTATAAGCACTCAAGATAAGACCATAAGATAGATGTGTACATGTATTTAAATATTAACATGCGCACATATTTGTTTTATAATTTTTATATATATTTTTTTTTTGCACTGTTCATCCATGAACTCTTCTTCTACAATTTTCGCACACTTGACCCCAGCTGAATCTGATCTACATATGAAAGGAAAAAAAAATCAACTCTTGATTAGCTTAACTTTAACTTTCAGTTGAAGTTACTCAGCACAGAATTCTACGTATTGCGGGCATCAAGTGACTTTTAGCTATATACACATACATAAATACATACATTATTATGTATATAGACTTCTTCATTTTTTTTATATTTTTTTTGGTCATATCTAAGCGTTCGTTCACACACAAACAACAGATTATGTACAATGTGTTCAAATTACACGGCTTATCATTTAATAAAATTCAGGAGAATTCATAAAAAAAAAAACGAATAACAAGAAGCAAAAGAAAACACGATGAAAGACAAAAAAAAAAAAAGTGAACTAAACAACATATTTAAATATATCGAATTTCCTAAAAGTAAATAAACGAGGCGAAAGCCAGAGCCAGAGCCAAAGTTTGGAGAACTATTTTGTACCTAATGCGTAGGCCAAAGGCATGCCATAATAATAACAACAACAACAACAACAATAGCAACGAGAGCAGAGCTGAAGAGCCAAATTCCTGGTAAAGCTCAAATCCTGTTTACTTCCTTTGAGCTACCTAAGCAAGCAGAAGACACAGCCACTAAATCTTCTATAGGTAGTTTTTTTTTTTACTGCTGCTGCTGCTGCTGTGTGTGTGTGTGTGTGTGTGTGTGTGTGTGTGTGATTGTGCGGCTGTTTATGTGCTTCGGTTTTCATATATATCGTCTCGCCGCTGATTTATTATTTACTTTATAAAAAATGCCTCTGCCTCAGCCTTAGGTTTGGCCTTAGCTTTGGCGAATCTTTTTCTCATCATTTGTGTTTGTTGTTGGGCGACTTTTGCTTAATTTGTGAAACAGCTTCTATACATTAGAAAGAGAGTGAGAGAGAGAGACAGAGAGAGAGAGTGGGAGAGAGAGAGTGAGGGAATTGCACATCGAGCAGGCAGACGTTTCTTCACGGAAATCTTGTTAAATTTCGCTTGATTGAATTTGCCTGCATTTGGCGGTTTCTTTACTTCTCTCTCCCTCTCTCTCTCTCTCTCTCTCTCTTTCTCTCTCTGATTTTTATTTTATTTGTCAAGCGCCTCAAATTGACCACACGCACAGCATCCGAGAAGCCATAGCTGCGCGAGCTGGTGAAATGTTTCTTATGTAACTCATAAATTGCAATACAAATACATATATCAACATTATAAAAACACACACACATAGAGAGAGAGAGAGAGAGAGAGAGAGAGAGAGAGAGGGAGAGAAAGAGAGGGGGAGAGAGAGCAACACACACTTAGTTCTCTAACCGCACAATTTATGGCAAGGAAATGAAACATAAACAAGTTTTATTGGCATTCCTTGAGCATTAGAACGAAACTAAAATACTCTAGGTTTGTAAATGGATTAGATCTGAAGACAAGGTTAGTACGTAGTATATGCCTATATATGATTAATATATTAACTTTGTCAGTTGATTCTTGCTGACTTAATGTCAACTATGATCAAGAGAAATCATATTTAATTAGTAAGAAATTATCCTTAAATAAATATATATAAAATTATGCTTGTGTCGAGGTCCAGGGACATGAATCTATTATTATTATCTATCTATTATCTATTATTATAAGATATTATTTTACACTCAAGCAACATTCAAAGCTTAATGGCTTATATATTAATTAAGTTGGGAATGTGTATCCAATATAAATATAATTTTATCACTGAGTGATGATCACAAAATGGTCCTACTACCCTCGCAGATGGAAGAGTAAAAACAGTTAAAAACTTAAAAAAAAAGGAATTGCTTTAAGTAACGATCACAATTTTATCAAAATACCCTGACAAAAATATTTGGCATTATATACTGTAAATTATTTATTTTGGCAGTCAATGAATTCTTAAAATATAAATCAAGATCTACATTTTTTGCACACTAAGAGAGAAAACTTTTCAGTCTTTATCATAATCAAACAATATAATATAAAAAATATAATGTAAAAAATCGTGTTTATGAAACCGGAAATGTTCTTATATATAAGTTAATAATCAAAAGAAAATCAGAGATTAGTTAGTCCACTTTCGTTGTTGACAATAATTGATAAGCTTTGATTAAGGAATATGGTATTATTCTGAAGTAAAAATAAAGCCTAAATACTAATGAACAAATATATCTTGACTGTAAATACTCAGAGGGATAATAGCCCAATAATTGTAAAAAACTAATTTTTTTTGTTTTTATTTATAATTTATTATTTGTTTTTATTTATTTTTATACATTAAAAACAAAATCAATTTAATGTGGTATGCTGACAACTTCACATGAACAAAATAAAATATATTAAATAAAATAAAATTAGAATTCGATAAATTTATTTAAGAGACAATAATTTGTATGTGGAATACTAGAAAAAATAAAATATTTACTATAAATTAAAAATTTTTAATTTATTTATACTTTATACTATCTAAAATTTATAAATTAAATGTAAAACAATACTAGAAAAAAACATATTTTAAATTTAAAATATTTAATTTATTTATACTTTATATAATCTAAAACTTATAGTTGAAATTTAAAAATTCCAGAATAAATAAAATATTTACTATAAATTTAAAATATTTAAGTCATTTATACTTTATATTATCAAAATTTTATCATTTAAATTTAAATGAATACTTTTTATTTATAAATACTAAATAAATAAATACTAATGAAATTATTAAAAATAAATAAATGAAAATCCTACTTATTTTGCAAAAGTAATAAATACATTTTAATAATAACAAATAAATAAAATTCATATATCAAATGTAGGTAAAAGCCGTAATATTATTACTATTTATTTATTTTATTATATAATTTTTTATTTATTTTATTACTGATTAATATTACTTCCTATAATATTATTAATATTTATTTATTTCATTATAATATTTATTATTTATTTTATTGCTGATTAATATTACTTCCTAAAATTTCTATCAAAATTTCATACCCCTTTCTCACACACGCCACCAAAGTTCTTATCACTTGGCAAAGACTGTGTGGTTAGGGCAACTAGAAGCAAAAGCGTGTTAGCGGCACAGAGGAAGCTGGAAGATTGCAATAAAGTCACAGCGTGGCAGCTACCTTAGGTGGAGACCACGGATGCCCCCGTATACAGCATGGTTAATAAAGCAAAGCCAAGGAAAAACCGCAAGAAAATGCTATACAGCTAGAGAGAGAGGTGAGGAAAGAGAGAGAGAGAGAGAGAGAGAGAGAGAGAGAGATGGTAGAGCGTGTGTAAGCTGGCAAAAGATGAAGTTCGCTGCACAATGAGATTTATTTATCGTGATTGTGCGCTTAATTGAAAATTGTTTGAAAGGCCGCACATGACGCGGCTACTTGAGAGCGCAACAGGAGTCGCTCCGAGAGTTGACTCTCATATATCAATGTGACCCATCTGAGTGCTCTATGGTTGGCTCTTCGACTGTCATGCTTAACGGGATTTTTTACCACAAACACACACACACATATGCACACTGACATAGATTTTGTTTTCCTCGCTTTTCATTTTGTATTTTATTTTATTTTATTTTATTTTTTTCCTGCTCCTGCGAGCGACTTTTACGAACAATTTGTCAACGACATGGACAATGATAGCAGCAGAAACTGTTGCCAGTTGTAAAATTAAAATGTCAAAGCCGGCAACAACAACAACAACAACGCGCAGGATATACGCAGGCTAGTGCCAAGGGGCCACCATGAATGGAATCCATCAACCACCCATGGAGCCACAGGCCTCCAGCTGGCAGTTGTCAAGCAACGCAGCAAACGCTCGCATTCAATCAGTTCTCAAATGCGACGTCGTCAGTAACGCACATACTTTCTAAATGTTTGGGGGCCTCTGAGTGGTGGGGGCGGGCCAGGCATCCACTTAGCCTCGAGGGAGGTTCCGCATGGCTGGCATATGCCATGATATGATCATGTCTAAATTAAGCCGATATCTTGGCTATATTGAAGAAAAAAACTAAAGATTTCTCACTCAGTTTGTGAGAAGAAAAAAATTTAGATAAAATAGAAAAACTATTTAGCTGCTCGTAAATACAATTATATATCGAAATTCAATTAGTTTTTAGGGGTAAATAATATATTGTTTATATATTTTTAAATATTTACAGAAATTTATAGAATTTAACTTAGTTTGAATTAATAGAAAAATTAAATACAAATTTAATCATAAAAAATCCCAGTTTGCGCTTTTTAATATTATATAGAAATCTTATAAAATATGAATCATAATCGCTCAAGAATTTGGAAAAAATAAATTCGTATACAAATTTCAGCTGATTTAAAGCAGAAGCAAAGATTTTTAATTATCTAAGTTCAAAATGATTTATTTGAAAGAATGCTTGAGATTATACTAAAAATCTTTATAGAATTTTCAGCTATTTATATTTGGCTCATCATATTTTCTATTGCAAAAAGTTCAGATATATACTATATTTCAATATTTAATTATAGAAAAACTTAATTTAAACTAAAACTAACTAATAATAAACCTTTAAGTTATATTAATATAATTATTTTTTTTTATTATTAAAATTAAACTTATTTAATTTGTTACTTTAATTTATTACTTTTAAATTGGTTCTGTTTAATATAAAATAAATATATTATTCTTTATTTATTTACATTTATTTTATTTACTTAGTTTTATATTTTATATATTATATATTATATTTTATATTTTTTAACTTTTTTTAAATGTTTTTTATTTTCTATTTTAAATTTTAAATTTTTTATTTTATATTTTATATTTTAGTTATATATTTCTTATTTTCTAGTTTTTTGTTTTCTTTATTTGTAATTTATTTAGATATTTATTTAATAAAATTGTAAATAAAAATGTCTTATGAATCCTAGATCCTGCCTAGAGCCCAATTAAAAATTATGGTTATATAATATATATAATTTACATAATACTGTTTGAAGTACACTTAGTTTGATTTCCTTTAAAACACAAATCGAAATCATTCAATCTGCTTTAAGACTTCTTAAGCACATCATTAGAAAGCAGTTGTACTCTTACTTTACTTTTTCCAAGTTATCCAACACTGTTTCAAGGACATTTAATACAATTTGCTATTGCAACGTCCCCTTCCTAATTATCTCTCATTTCTTATTTCGTTGCCATGCGACAAAGCTCTTAACTAGCCAACCTGCTGCCTTAACAAGCAGCATATGCTGAGTGGGAGAGAGGGAGCTACCCTAATGGGCCACAGCCACCCCCATCCATCCAGCTCTACGGGCGGTCCCTCTGCTGCTGCACAATTCCATCAGTTGGAATAACATAAAATACTTTACAGAAAAAGCGCTCGATGGCATCCTTGACAAGTCGCCTATACCGCCCGTTGGCTTCCGTCGGATTCGTTGTAATGTAATGTTTTGTACCTTCCAAAACCCCCATCCCACCTTCCCCCTCATTCAGATGGCCCTGAATTTTTACTTTGATGTGCGTGCTTTCTTCTGTTTCTGACTTGTTGCTTGTTTGGAGTCGATTCTCGAAGTTTGATCAAATCAAATCGAAGTTGAAAGTAAATTGAAATCGAAGAATTTATGAATATTCAATATACAAATTTAGATTATAAAGTTGCTAAATATAATCTTGAATGAGTGGATATACATTATAAGTGGAATAGGGAAAGGAATTGCTGTTTACAATATTTTGTTATTTCTACTTTTATTTGGAATTTACATTTAAATGGAAGCTTGATGGAAGTACTTAATGGAAGGTCCTGGATGCTGCTGCTTATTTGTGGTGATTGGCGACTTTCTAAGCACTGTGCTTGTTATCTTAAGCTAAGACCTTGCTGTTGCTCAAAGAGAACGAGGATTCGTGGAATGGAGGCGTGTCGAATGCCACGATTAAGGCGGCTAATATACTAATATAGATGTATAAGTCGTCATATGACTACATAACAACTTCAACATTTTACATCCTATTTAACCAACGATCTGGAGTTTAAATTAATTAATTAAAATCATTTCCACATTATCAAGAATCCCAATATGACTCATGATTATAAGGCAAATATCATTGAATATCTGAACAGCTATTTGATATCGATAACTTAAACAGTTACTGAAATATAGTTATCGATAATAGTAACATTTGTGGTTGGTCAACCTAAAGTTAAATGATTCCTCAAATTAAGGTTCAATTTAAATTGTTTCATTCGTTAGTTGAAAAAAAAAGTTCATTAAAATATTAAAAAAATATATATATATATATTTAAATAGTTTTTAAACCCAATTTAAAATTGATTAACATGCCTTAAATATTTTTTATTCTATATATATATATATTTTTTTAATAATTTAAAATAAATATTCCAAAAAAATTGTTACAAAAATGTTGTAAATTAAATATATAATAATTTCAAAAAATTTCAAAAAAATTAAACCTATTTTAAAAAAGATTGATGCCTCCTTAAATATTTGCTTTTAAATATTCTATAATCATCTCCTTAACAAAATCAAAATAACTATAATAGCTAAAAACCTTCTATAAGATACACGCCTCTCGCTCCTGAAAAAATTTAATTTAAATATTAAAATATTAAATAAATATTTAATTATTTAATCCCCATTTAAAATTGATTAACATGCCTTAATAAATATTTGTTATTCTATAAATATATATATTTTTATTTTTACAATTTATGATAAATATTAAAAAAAAAGTCATAACAAAAATGTATTATAATAAATATAAAACAATTTTAAAATAAGAAATAAATATTGAAAAATATTATTTTACAAATATTTTAAACTTATTTTAAAAACGATTGAGTTCTCCCTAAATATTTGCTTTTAAATATTTTACAATCATCTCCTTAACAAAAAATCAATCAATAACTATAAAAGCTAAAAACCGTCTATAAAATTCGCGCCTCTCGCTCTTCGTATGGCCACAAAGCCTCCAGTTCAACTTCCTACATTTAGAGTCGAGAAAATCAGGTTAATACCGCGTCAGGCAGTTAAAGATGCCCCAACGACTAAACGTGCGAGTTTTATGGTCTGGCTGAAATTTTAAGAGGCTTTCAATTTAATGGGCCAATGCGATGTGTTAAGAACAAGCAGGCCAGGTGAAATAAATTGCAGAATTACCGAAATGCATGCAAAAAAAGATTTGTGCAGTGCAGCGAATATATTGAAGTGTGTGTGTGTGTAAGCAGTCAGGAAAGACTCGAGTTTATTTATTGGTCGATGTCTTATGACAATATCCTTTGTGCCGTTTCATTCTTTTTCCTGCCTTTGCACCAGGTGTCGACGGCTGCAAGCGTCAATTACTTAATTTTAATGGCTTTTATTATGCACTCGCACACACACACCTACACACACACACACACCTACACACACTCGACTACACCTATAAACAACGCCCGCCGTGTGGGCTATTAAAAAATAAATAAAAGCTGATGAAGTCAAGTTGGCAAAAGTCTCTGGTCATGGGAGTGCGAATTCCAAATAGCCTTAGTTAGGATATAAATAGCCAGAAGAAGCTGACAGGAAAAGCTAACAAAAAAAGTCAGAAAGTGAGGGCCTCCAAGCGTGGGTGGCTTTACGTGATATGATAATGCTTGAAAAAATTTTAAATTATAGAATATTTATATATTTAATTAATTAAAATGATTAAATTAATAATTTAGTAAATAAATCTTAAAATAAATAAGAATAATTGATCAACTTAAATATATGATAATAATATTTTAAGCATGAAATTAAATAATTGAAGTGTTGAATAATTTAAAAAAAAAAAATAAAATATTAAGTAAGAATAAATAAGTTAAAATTGTTTAAAAATATTTTACAATCCCCAAAAATAAATAAAATTTTAATATAAATATTAAAAAATTTTAAAATAATATTTAACAACCTTGAAAAGAACTATAAAAATAAAAAGAAATACATAAAAATTGTATATAAATATTATTAAAATATTTAATAATATTTTACAGATTAATAAAATTTTTAAATAATGTAAAAAAAAAATATTAAGAAAAGTAAAAAGAAATACATAATACCCGGAAATAAATTAGAATTGAATATAAATATTAACACAATTTTTTTTTTAAATAACATTGAAAAGAACGTTAAAAAAGTAAGAAAATTAAAAGAAATGAATAAAAGTTGTGAATAAATATTATTAAAAAATTTAATAATATTTGACATATTAATAAAAACTTTTAATAATATGAAAAGAACTATAAAAAAATTAAGAAAAATAAAAAGAAATACATAATATCCGAAAATAAATAAAAATTGAATATAAATATTTCTAAAATTATTTAAAAATATTTAACAACCTTGAAAAAAACGTTAAAAAAGTAAAAAAAATTAAAAGAAATACATACAAATTGTATATAAATATTATTAAAATATTTAATAATGTTTTACAATTGAATAGAAATATTAATAAAATTATTTAATAATATTTAACGGGCTATTATTAATAAAAATGTTATAAGCTTTGATTCAGTATTTATGCATTTATCAAATTTCATAGAATATATATAAAATAAAATATATAATTATTGTTATTTTTTTATTTTATTTTTTTAACAAAGAAATAAAAACATATCTTATCATACAACTCCTTTATTTAACAAATAAGGAACATATTTTAGAACCGTGCAACAGGTTGCATTGGACACTGTCTCATATGAGTCCAATCAGACGCCGTTTGCCAGCCAATTGGAGTATATAATTAAAATGGTCAAATACATATATGCATATGTATATATATGTATTTATGTATATATAGAATATAAATATATATTTTACTAAATAGCTCACCTGGTGGGGAAAGACAACGCCAAAGGGGGAGGGGTCTGGCCCCGGCGATTTGGCTACTCGGATGCCATTGGGTGCAAGTCCGAGTCCGAGTTCGAGTTGGCCTTATATACAGACATCGGGAGTAACTATCCACTTGTTGCTAACTGCGCGTGTGCTCTATAGATTTTGTTTATGACGCCTCACGCCCCAACAACAAATAAACAAAACGCAGGTGTCGTCGTTGTTGTTGTTGTTAAATTATGACAGCGCGACGGAGACGCAGAATACGAATAAAACAAATACACGCACACACACACACATACATATATATAAATACTCACACACATATATATATAAATATAAACTCACACACATACACACGCACGCGCTGCACACTTTGAATTACGCACTAAACCGTAACAATTGTATAAACTTGTTGTTGTAGAGCGGCCGAGGCTTCCTCTTGCCTTGCACTTGGAATTTGTTTATGAAATTCGAATTGTTATTGTTGTCTTACAACAAAAACAAACAGCTGCACAGACTTGTCGCTTTAGCGGTGTGGTGAGTATGCGCAGCGCGCCGCGATTGCCCACAATTTGCATTTAATACAATGCGCACACATATTTGAATATATCATTTGAATAATTAAAATGTCACTTTGAAAAGTTTAAATTAAATAATTTGCAGCAGCGCAAAAAATAAATAACAATAAAAAGTGCAACGTTTATTAACACTAGTCGCACACTTGCGCGCACTGGCGGCGCTCACAACTGTTGTGCACAGCTGAGCAGCGATGCGCAACAGTTGAGCAGATGGCGATGCAATCAATTGAGAGAAAGTGTAGGAAATGTTAACTAATTGTGTAAATAAGTATTGTCTGCTATTATTTGGGTTTGAAGTGCTATAAATGTAAGTGCATTTTTATTATTTACATTTAAATTTTAAATAGTTTGCACCTATTACTGGCGGCGTTCACAACAGTTGTGCACAGCTGTGTAGCGCTGCGCAACAGTTGCGTAGCTGCACACCTGCTAGCACTGGCGGCGCTCACAACTCTTGTGCACAGCTGAGTAGCGCTGCGTAACAGTTGAGCAGATGCCGATAGTTGTTTTTGCAGGCATTTGAGAGAAAATGCAGGAAATGTTAAATAATTGTTAAATTAATTAAAAGTTTAATAAATTACATGTTAAATACAGCATTTTTCTTATTTAAATTTTAATTTTAAGCAAGTTTACCTTTTACTCACGATGTTTGATCAGCTGTTTTGGTGGATTTCAGCGTTTTACAACACTGCCCCACTTGCTGTGCCGAATTTAGTTGCCTTTTGCGGCTTTTATTTGCCTGGAACTGGATACAATTTGCTGGCCCCAATTGCAGGCACTTAAAATGGGCGAATTCAAGACGTGGCTCCACGACCAGCTGCGCCAGCTCAACACAGACGAAAGCGTGTTCGGGGCATATATAATTGGCATCCTCGAGGGCGAGGAGGAGACGCAAGATGAGAAAATCGAAGCGCTCGAGGGGATTCTCAGCGGCACAGAAGTAGGAGTAAGAATTAAAGTGGGCAAAAGCCTATTCATATAGCAAGTCCAATCGGCAGGCATCCAACATTGAGGAGCTGGTGGCGAGCATACTGCAAAAGTGGCTCCAGAGTCATCCCAGCGCCGACGAGCCGCCCAAGAAGGGCCTGGACATCGATGTGAACGCACAGCTGGCCAAATTACTCGAGCAGCAGAAGCTGCAGCCCGCCGCCAAGGAGCGCGAATACACCGAGGAGGAGCTGCGCATCAAGCAGCAGATACTGGCGCAATATTCACAGGTTTTTCCTTGGCGAGGATTCGAAATGGACTTCAATTAAATATCTATTCTCTTGTAGACCGCTGTCAGCGAGGAGGAGGACGAGGATACGGATGGGGAGTGCGCCGAGCCCAGTGGCTCGAGCGTCATGGCGCCCAATACCAACAAGTCGGACGTGGCCAATTTGGCCAAGGAGAAGCGCGAGCAGGCGCGCCTCGAGAGCGCGGCCAAGAAGCAGAAGGACAAGGAGGATCGCGAGAAGCAGAAGCAGCTGCGCGAGGAGAAGAAGGAGAAGCGCAAAACCGTCAAGGGCGAGCGTCGCCGGTAACCGGGCCAAAGAAACCCCAAAAGCAAAAACGAAATCCGTCTGCCAACTCCTCCGCCCCCGCCTCCACCTCAGCCTCCGCCACAGTCTCCTCCCACAGCACAGATCAACAACTCCTTCAATACAGCCAATATACATACATATATATAGTCGTAATGAATAATATCAATGTATTTCGTTGCGCATTGCGTTGATATTTCAAATTGTTTTTACTAAATTAAATTTAAAGTCGTTTTCACATCGCTGCAAATTTTTAATTCGATTTCTAACGCTAACTTGGCCTTCTAATTAACTGCTAGGAATTATGTAGAACTCTTTGTTTTCCTTTTTTTTTGTAAATATATCATTAATAGTTGATTTTTTCTCCATTTATGGCTCCTCTTCATCTTCGTCCTCCTCATCATCTTCCTCTTCTTCTTCTTCGTCATCATCTTCTTCATCCTCGTCCTCATCGTTCTCATCCTTGGCTGCTCCTGGCTCCTGATCAGCTGTGCCATCATTATTGTCATTCTCATCGCTGGGATTCGGCTCATTTGCCGCCGCCTGCAGCTCTGTGGATAGCTTCTTGATGGCCTCTATATCAGCTAGTTGAATGCGCCTGTTGTTGGGATCCAGGCAATTGACTTTGACATCTATGAAATCACTAATGTGCTGCTCATCCCAGCTGGAGTACTGCAAGGAGAGAGAGAGAGAGAGAGAGAGAGAGAGATCAATAAGGAAGGAATATATATTATTTAAAAATAATGTTAAAAAATCGGATATATAAAAGAAATCCCATTAAATATTAAGTATGTTAATTTATAGATATTTAAACTATAATTTTAAAAATTTATTACATTTTTATATTTTATTTTAAAAAATAAAAATAAAAGATCTTTTATAAGAATATTAATTTATAGATGCTTAAATTGTATTTTTAGAAATTTATCAAAACTTTATATTTTATTTTTAAAGAAAAATTTAAAATAAAAAAGATCTTATATAAGAATATTAATTTATAGATGATTAAATTGTATTTTTAGAAATTTATTACAATTTTATATTTTATTTTTAAATACAAATTTTAAAATAAAAAGATCTTTTATAAGAATATTAATTTATAGATGATTAAATTGTATTTTTAGAAATTTATTATATTTTTATATTTTACTTTTAAATACAAATTTTAAAATAAAAAGATCTTTTTTAAGAATATTAATTTATAGGTGCTTAAATTGTATTTTTAGAAATTTATTACAATTTTATATTTTATTTTTAAAGGAAAATTTTAAAATAAAAAGATCTTTTATAGATTACAACGTAAAATTTTATTTTAAAATAAAAAGATCTTTTATAAAAATATTAATTTAAAGATGATTAAATTGTATTTTTACAAATTATTATATTTTTATATTTTATTTTTAAAGAAGAATTTTAAAATAAAAAGATCTTTTATAGATTACAACGTAAAATTTTATAAAATGATCTTTTATAAGAATATTAATTTATAGATTTATAGATTTGTATTTTTAGAAATTTATTATATTTTTATATTTTACTTTTAAAGAAAAATTTAAAATAAAAAAGATCTTTTATAGATTACAACGTAAAATTGTATTTTAAAATAATAATATCTTTTATAAGAATATTAATTTATAGATGATTAAATTGTACTTTTAGAATTTTATTATATTTTTATATTTTACTTTTAAAGAAAAATTTAAAATAAAAAAGATCTTTTATAGATAAAAGCTTATGCTATGCCGCCACCTATGGCACAGTAGGCAAATTAACTCAATCACGCTAATGTATTTATCAACACATAACCCTTAAGCTATGCAACGTATGGCATTCCAGAGAACTTCCAATGAAGCAATGATGGGCTCATTTCAGCAACAACACAAAAGCGCGAAGTTGCAAAGTTGCAAACTAACGGATTGAAAATGCATTGAAATACAAGTAAAAATGGTCAAGGTTAGAGTGACCGACAAGAAAATACCCTAGCAATTGGCACTTGCATTGGAATATAAGTAAAAATGCTGAAGTTATGAGTGACTGACAAAAAACACCCTAACAATCAGCGCTTGCATGGCAAAATCTATTGAATTAAGAGTGATCGACAAGAAAATACCCTAGAAATTGGCACTTGCATTGGGATGCGTGTAAAAATGCTGAATTTATGATTGACAGACAAATAAATACCCTAGCAATCAGACCTTGCATTTCAAAAATTATGAAATTAAAATTGATCGAAAAGAAAATACCCTCGAAATGGATTAAATGTTTGTCATTTGCAAATATTTTTAAAATCTTAAAGAACAATTAAATTTAGTCTCAATAAAAAAATATTATATTTTCATGTAATTAAATAATTTATGAAGTCAAATATGTTTCTTTCCGCTTGTTACATTCATCAGCTCAAAACCATCATAACCTTTCCCAACTAATTCGAATTGCGTACAGGGCATAAATGAGTAGCCAATGGCAGGCGAGCATGATCGCTGCAAGCAGCGACGTCGGCAGATCGCTGCCAGTCTGCGCAGCGAAAAAGCAAACGAAAGAGGAGAGCACGAAAACTCACTGAGCGACAATAACGGTAAATAGCCAGAGCATGATCGCTGCAAGCAGCGACGTCGGCAGATCGCTGCCAGTCTGCGCAGCGAAAGAGCAAACGAAAGAGGAGAGCACGAAAACTCACAGAGCGACAATAACGGTAAATAGCCATGTGCGCTTTGAGTTGCCTTACTTCCAATTGGAAAAGTACAGTTAAAAGAAATTCACCACAATCTTACCACAGAGCTGGAAGTGAAGAGCAGCTGCTGCTCCTGCGGCCTGGCCGCATCCTCCGTCGTCTTGACGCGCAAATACTTCTGCAGCAGATTCGTCTGCTCGTCCTTGCGCCAGAGACAGAGCCGACTGTTCAGCAGCCAATTGGCGTCCAACAGATCCCGCTTGTTCAGCAGCAAATCCAATTGGGCCAACTTGACGAACTGCTTCTTGGGCGGCAGAGCCTGGGCGCGCTTCGCCGTCGAGGTGCTCGCTGCGGCGGCGGCGACATTCTCCAATTCGCCGTCGCTGGGCTCCGTGTCCAGGTGGTTGTCCTCCTCCTCCTCGTCGACAGACTCCAAATCCTCATCGCTCACCTTGGGCACAATCGCACGGCGCTTGGCCTTCGTTGCAGTCGCAGTCGCTGCCGCAGTCGCTGCCTTGCGCTTGCGTCCGCCGCTGCCAGCGTCGCTGCCGACGCCGCCGCCGCCGCCAGCAGCGCTGCTATTGTTGCCATTGGCACGTGGCTGCTTCTGTTGGCGCTTCTTATTGGGCCGCCAATCCTCCTCGGAGTCGTCGTCATCCGGACTGTAGTCCTCCTCATCCGAGTCCAAGTCGAACGTGGTGGTCACCAGCTCCGTGCGACTACGCATTTTGCACCTGCTTTAACGGTATATTAGCTATTCCGGATTGTGCTGCGTCTCAGAGCTGACTGAAAATTTACCGTTGTTGTTGCCGTTGCGACTTCGCTCGGGAGAAAATTGCAATACATCTTCTCTGCAGCAGCGTTGGCCATTTTTGGGGGTTGTTTTTTGGCTCTGGTCGCCGCGCTCACTCAGCTTCATGCAAAAGCTTTTGGTACCTGAAAGCTTGCGACAGTGTTGCATTCGTATGAAGAGGGAGAGAGAGAGAGGGGAGAGAGAGGAGGAAAGAGTGACTGAGTGAGTGGGAGTGGAAGAGTGAGAGGGAGAGGTAGAGACAAAGTGAAAGCTGACTCTCAATTGAAAGCTTTTTGAGCTTCAACTGACAGTTATATGGATGTCTTTGAATTAGAGCTAACTTAATTTAATGGAATGCATTTTAATAGAAACTGCTAATTATTGGGATTTATACTGGAAAATATATGGTGTGATCAAATTATGCAAAGATTCGAAATAAAATAAAATAAATTAAAAAAGTAGACATTTATTGTTCAAAATATTTTTTAAATATTTATTAATTTATATTGATCAATCAAATTAAATTAAATTAAATTACCTGCAAGTAACAATGCATTATATATTTTCTGAAAATGAATACATATCAAGAGAAAATATAAGAAATTTCAAATGTTTATCAGTTCCACAATTTTCAAATTTTATTTTTATTCAAAATATTTTCTAAATATTTTTTAAAATTATATTGATTATTCAAATTAAATTAAATTAAATTAAATGACTTGCAAGTAACATTGCATACATATTTTCTAAAAAAAAAAATAAATACCAACAGAAAATATTAGAAATATCAAATGTTTTTCAGTTCCACAACTTTCAAAATTTATTATTGTTTAAAATATATTCTAAATATTTATTTAATTATATATATTGATCAATCAAATCGAATTAAATTAAATTTCTTATATATTTTCTGAAAACAAATAAATATCAACAGAAAATTTTAGAAATTTAAAATGTTTATCAGTTTCAAAAATTTTATAATTATTATTGGGGTAAATATTTAGATTAGTTGAAAATTATTTATATGCATTTCTTGCCCTTCCGAAATGTTTTTAATAATGTTTGCAGCTTTTAAATTGTCTTTTATTTTGGCTTGTTTTTTCTCTTTCTATATTTTCGGCTTTGAGATTTTTCTATATTTTTTTTTAAACATAATTTATAATTCATAAGCTTTCTAGTATATGATTCCATATTTAAGCGATTTTTTAATGATCCTGGCTTTATACATTTTTTTCTCCTTTTTTCAATTTTTGGTAACCGCTATTGTACTTGTGAATAGCTCAATTTTAGGAGTTTTCTCCTTCTCAGGCCCTGAAGTGCACATATCCTAAGTTTATAACACAAAAAAACCCTCTTATTAATAAGAATAGATGTTAATCTTAATAATTGTATCAAATTTTGTCTAAAATATTGTGTTGATCACTAAATTGTGATGCGCTATCACTCTATTGAATATACTTGTATATATTTTTTATTATTATTATTAAACTTAATTTTTTGGTTTACATTAAATTTTTTTATTTTATATATATGCATATACATATATATATATATTAAACTTAATTTTTTTTTTCATTCATTTTGTCTATGTTCTAAATATTTCTTTAATAATAGAGTAAATATGAAGTATTCATATTATTAATAAAAATTATATACAATTATTTAAAAATATATACAACATTTACACATATAACACAGAAAACATTTAAAAACATTTTCAACATTTTTTATAATGTCTAATATTTAATTTATAATATATATCATATTAATCCCCTTCATCATCTATGATTAGCACTTCATTGGATTTCCTTCTAATGCCCTTCTGCTGCTGCTTGTTGCACAATTCCAGGCGAGATTTGTCCAGCTTTAGGAGACGCAGTCGGAATTCTCGCATTCGCTTCACGCTCAGCTCAGGCGGCGTCTTGGGACGTGAGCTGCATTTGTTCTCCTGCGCTCGGCGACGCTGACGCAGCTCGCGCATGCGCTGAGCACTTGACTTGGCTGGCGACAGATTGCGAGGCGGATTTTCGCTTTCGGCGAGGAGAGCAGGTGGTTGGAGCTGCGCCTGCTCCAGCTGCAGCAGCCGCTGATGCAGCTCGAGCCTTGGGGCGGGTTTATTTGGAGGCGGCTGCGGGTGGCGCTCCAAGTTCAGGAGGCGCTGGCGCAGATCGCGCATACGCTGAGCACGCGGCGTGCATGAGCTGGGCATCCGTTGGCTGGACTGGTGAGTCAAGTTACTTGGCTTAGGTGCTGCTCCAATGCCTGCCATGTCCACTTTCATCAATCGCTCGCGCAGCTCGCTCACAACTGTGCGACGATTATTCGATTTGGCTGCGTTCGGCTTGGTGTGAGGCGCGGCGGGAATGTACTCCAAAAACGTTTCACTACCACCTAAAATAACCATTTTATATATTTAATAAATATATTCCATAAATATAAATAAAAAACATATTTACAACTCTTTATTGTCTGCTGTGCTGCGTCGCATTCCTCACGTTCCTCTATTTTAATGGGTCCTATGTCCATTTCATAGTCAGGTACTTTATAGTCCTCCTGGTATTCCTGTTTGATGCACTCTTTATCTATATATTGCTGCATATTTCAATATTTATATCTCCAATTGTAAATATTGCAAAAAACAAGTTGTTTATAACAGCTGTTTCTTAGAGATGGCACGTTGGGCAAGCAATCATTAGTTGCTAACTATCGCAAAGCGAGCCGTTTTGCGATTATTATATCGATTATTGCGTTGGCGCAAAAATAATTATTTTTGTAATATAATAAAAAAATTATAATAATAATAATTTTCTTCAATTATATCATTATGCAATTTTTATTATTCTGCAGCTGAAATTTCATAATTAATTTATATCCATATAATCTAATCTAATTTTGAAATAGTTTTCTTCAGTATTATTTATCTACATATAGATACAATTATATTCATCAAATATAAAAAAATTATAAATTATTATTTGAAAGTCATTGAATAATTTATTTCATTCTTTGCAATTATTTTATTACATTTAACTTTAGGCTTTCATTTTGCATGTGACGTCACAATTGACTACGCAACTATCGAATCGCTAGGCACATATCGATAGAATGCGCCTCAATGCGCGATCCCTAACCGTTTACAGTTTTAAATGTGCCGCGACGAAAATTTTCACGCTGCGTTTTTTAGTTAAATATTTAAAGAGAATTAAATGCAAATATAACGCTGTGAATAAGTAAATGAAATCAAATCAAAAACGAATAACTTGTGATAAATGCGTGTATTTGTTTTAATAAGTGCTGCTCGTTTCAGTTGCTGTAGTGAAAAGTGCGTTTGATAAAATAACGGAATATTTTTTTGTCATTTTTTTAAGTGAATTAAGTGCAAGTGCGTTGTATAAATTAATAAATATCCACATATATCTGTTTAAAAGTGTGATAAGTGTGTTTTGCTAATAAAAAATAAGGTAAATGCAAGTCGTTTGCGATTTACACCATATTGCTTAAAAAAATTGCATTAGTTCGCTTTTATCAAGAATTGCCAAAGGGAGCAAGCGAAAGATGGCGAGCGGGGAGCGGCGGGCGTCGGGCTGCTGCGAACAATCTTCGGCTTCGGGTAACGAATGTGAAAGAAAGAGAAAAGAGCAATTCATGCTGTGCAATTGTTTGTGTGCTTCGATCTTCTTTCGAATTGAATATGAGAGCAAAAGGGAAGTGTGTGTAAGAAAAGTGTGAAGAGAGCTTTCCAGCATGAATGTTGGAAGTTATTGGAAGTCGCTAATTAGTTGGACTTGTATTGGAATAAATAATATTAAGGTAAGGTTGACAGTTATTAATGTTCAAAATAATTTCTAAATTAAATAAATAAATATAAATAAAAATTAAATTAATTAAATAAATAAACAAAATTAATTAAATAAATTAATTGCATTCATTATTTAATTAAATTACCTGCGAGTTGCATTGCTTATACAATTTCTTATTTATTTTCTGAAAATAACTATCAATAAAAAATTTCAGAGTTTTCAAATGTTGATCAGTTTCACATAATTTTTATTGGCAATATTTATTGTAATTTATTGTAATTTCTTGATCTTCTGAAATGTTTTACTAATGCTAGCAGTTTTTAAATTGTCTTTTATTTGGGCTTGTTTTTTCTCTTTCTTTATTTTCGGTCTTAAGATTTTTCCATATTTTTAGATTCATAATTTTTTAAAAGACTCAAACAGACTTAAGCTTAAAAATTAGCTTTTCAGTGCATGATCCTATATTTAAGGGACTTTTTCAATGCTCCTGGCTATATATGTTTTTTTTTTTTTTTGTTACCAAATAAGAAATTGTTATAGAGTTTTTATTTAGTAAGGCTTTATATTTTTTATATATTTACCACTATATATATTACTATATTATAATATACATAATATATTTAAAAGCTCTGTGACAAATGAATATATTTGTTACCTTCCAGCACCTGCAAAATATTCAATATATTTACGAATTGATCAAATAATAATAATAATATAATACATATTCATGACACAAATTTGCGGAACAAGTTTGCAAACTCTTCGGATAACAATACGAAGAAGAAGTGAAGTTAAGCCTGCTCCGCTTTGAAAACGTAATAAAAATCACAAATGGAATTGTTTTATAATTTATTTTATTTTGACGTTTTACATATAGTTAGCTAAAGCTAAATAAATCTTATAATTGTTGTAATAGGGGGACTAGAAGATTTTGCTTCCACTTAATAATATCACGGGATATTTTAGTAACAGAAAAACAAAGGCAACAAGATAGCAAGATTTACTATATAATTGACAAATCAAAGAAGAAATGGAAATTAATGTTACATTTTTATAAAGCACAAATTGTTTTCCTAGGTTTCTTTATGGAAAGTAGTTAAGAAGAATTATATATTAGATATAGTTTTTCTTTTCTAGCTCTAATCATACAACACACAGATGGTATATCTAGTACAAACACATTAAGTTTGATCAACAGATCTCATCAAACTTCGTATTTGCTCGTGTCCCTTTTAGGTTCGACCAATAAAATTATGAAACCCTAAGATCAGTGCGCTTCGAGCACTCAACCGAAATATTCAATCCTTATATGATCTTTCACGATGCTTTTTTTTTTGGCTCTCTCCATTTACCTCTTCTGAGAGAAGTTCGTAGAAAAATCATAGAGTATTTTGGCATACTCATGCAACAAATTTACATTTTCATTATCATTTGCGGGAAGGATATGAAGGGGTATATAAAAATAATTTTTTTTCCATGCTTCTATAATATTGTCCCTTGCTTACATGTATGAAGATATATAGGGGTCCAGCTGAAGTTCTTTCTACTTGAGACAGCTTAGGTTTTGAGAAAAAATTAAAGCTTTTATACCCTTCCCACAACTGATAATGAAAATGTTAAGATCTTGGATGAGCATGGCAAACCTTTTCATGCTTTTTCTATACTCGTTTCTCTTGATAAACATCTTTAATTTTTTTTTTTTCATGAACTGCTGTTTCTATTACATATACACATATCTTTGAGAGATCAAAGAGCAAAGAGAGTAAGCAAAACTAATTGAGCACGATTGGACTTCATCTAAAGATCTAACATTTTGTATGAGGACTAAAAGCGTTCCCATGTTAAGATCCCATATTTTTATTGATTAAAAGATATTTCATCTATATGTTTATAGTTAAGATTGTAGAAATTTGGAATATATATGTTCTCATCTAGTCCGCCCAAATACCAATAGAGATGTTACTCTGAACAATGTTTTTGATTCGATAAAGCTGGACAATGTAGCACGCTAAAACTACTATAGAATTGTAAATTTATTAGTAATTAAGCTACATATTTAAACTATATATTGTTTTTTACTACTATAATTCGCTGGCCTGTTCTGGCCAAGCGCTGTAAAGTCGCTGCATTTAAGGTCTACAAATTATCGTATATATTTATATATTTTACATAGTTTCTTATGTTTATTATGTTTATTCAAGTATTTTGCGTTGACTAAATTGATGATTTCACTTAGACATTAGGCTACTTAGTGGGCTAATGGTAATGCATATTATTATGTGTTCTATGACCTCACATTACGAGTGTTCCGCTTTTAGACTTTTAACCGCTATACGCGCGTGGGTGTTCCAAAGATGGGGACGTTGTTGCGTCGCTGGGCCAGCGGGGAGGCGGGCACTGGCGTCGGTCCGTTGTTGTTGTTGTTCAGGCGGCGCTGCTGGCTATCCGAATGGGCACGTTCTACAAGAAGGTATTCTAGCTATCAGTTATGTGTCTATATACAGATACATAGCTATATATATGTACATATATCATTGGTACAACTGATTTGACATGCTTGTTGTTGGGTAGGGTCGCTGCATGCAATTATTTTTTGTGGTTTACCCCATTCATTTACCAAATATTTTCCGTTTCTTCTGCAAATGGTTAACATGCAATTGAAATAAAAATTATAATATAATATTCAATATTTACAAGATAAACAAAATAAATAAATAATGAGTTGCGTGCTGGGTTAAAAATGTAATAAAATAATAATATTATAATAAAATAATATTATATAAATTAAAAAATAATTACATTATTTATATATTTGCCATAGAACCTAATTTATTTTATATGTATATTTTTTTTTAGATTTTTTTCTATTCTTTATTTTTATTTTAATTTAATTTATTGGGCTATATCAACCAGTCGTGCTCTTTATTTAATTTAAAAATATTTTTCTAATTTTTTAAGACTTTAGTTTATGTATTTTTAAGTTAAGAGCACAGACGCAACTTGCGATTATGAAGCCTAGACGTTCAAGTTCCCAAGCTTTCATACATTAAGTTTTAAATTTCACTTTTTCAAGAGAATAATGGTTTATTTATTGATTAAAGACGTTATAAATAGATCAATAAATTCGCTTTTCAGCGTGAAAAATAGGTGGAAAATAATATTATATTGTTTCTAATTTAAATTAATTTTTTTCCCCAAAATAATCCTTTTTTTAATTAAAATTGTATTTTATTCAATAAAAATCTGTTGGTCATGCAAATCTAGAATAAATTGTATAAAATATTATTCATTTAAAAAAAATCAATTTTTTTGTTGTATTAAAAATCCAAAATAACCTCATAATTACTTTTAAAAACGATTTAAGACAAATTTGTTCCATAAAAAATTTAAACTTTTTATATAATTCGAAAGTAAAGTTTGATATTTATATATCTTCTTTTAAAGTTTATATATCTGTTCCACAAAAAATATAAACATCAACATTCTCGCCCTAATATAGAAATCTTTATGAAAAATTCCGGACACATTCTATCTTCACATGCCATATTATCTAGCTACATTTCAAATCATTTCTATCAACGACGCTTTAAATGAAAATTAGTTTTATATACAAATTAGCTAAAAGATAAATCCCCCATTTAAACGTGCATTGCTTTGGCCTCATCCTTACCTCGAAACTTTAGGCCCTGCGCCTCGTTGATGATGGCCGCCAGAGCTGGATGCTGGTAGCGCTCGCGGAAGATGGCCGAGCCGTTCATGCCGCTGCCGCCGTTGCCGTTGAGGGTGCCGTTGCCATTGCCGTTGCTGTGGTGCATGATCTTGTGCTGCGGCGTGTGCTGGGGCGTTAGTGAGATGGGGGGCGTGGCATTGCCGTTCTTGTAGTAGCGATTCTGATTGGGATCATAGGCGTTGGTGTTCTGCTGCTCGTGATTGTGATTGAGGCGATTGGCCAGCTTGATGGACGCACAGCGATCCTCCTCATTGTTGCGCATCTTCAAGATGCGCTGATCCTGCACCGAATAGCGCGAGCCGTGCAAGGCATTCAGCTGATTCAGATTGTTCACCTGGGCGCTCAGCTTCTTGGCGCGAAAGCTGCCGCCGGGCGAATTGTTGAGCAGCGTGCCGCGCGACGAGCTGCCGTTGGTCTCGGTGCTGTCGCGACTCGCTGCCTCCCGATAGCTGGAGGGACGGTGCGTGGATGGAGGTGTATCCAGGCCGCTATCATGGGCCGAGCAGTCCAGCTCCTGTTTGTTGTTGCTGCCGCCATTGGCATTGTGAGTGGGCAGCATGGGTTGAACTGGGTGAGAAGAGAGAGAGGGAGAGTTAAGACCTCAGTTGAACAGCTAAGAGTCTCATGGACTCACCTGAGTGGCGCATATCCGTGGGCGCACGCGGCTTGCGATAGAGCCAATCCCTGTCCAGCTCGTTGCCATTGTCCGGCTGGGCGCTGATGCCGCGGAAAAGTCTTGGACGACGCAGCTGCACCTCGGCCTCCTCGGCGGTCTCCTCGTCGACCACCTGATTGGAGCCGAAGCTGCTGTTGATGAAGATGCGCCGTGGCGAGCCGTACAAGACGCCACCAGCCTGGGTGAAGCTGTTCTGCGCCGAGGCATAGCCATTCGAGTAGCGACTGAGATTGGCGTTGCTGTGATGCGGTATCTTCTGCGGCGTGGAGTGGTTCGTCGAGATGCCGCTCAAATGATGGTTGTGATTCTCGTTGTTCAGGGCACTCAGGTCGGGCACTGAGTCGCTGAACAAAAATGGATTGGCACCCGCATAGCCATTGAGGCTGCCAGCGCCGATTTTGTGGCGCGCCAGGCCGCCGCCGCTCGCCGAGCCGTTCGTCATCAGCCAGTCGTCGAGGGCGCTGGAGTAGGTGCTGCCCAGGCCAAAGTGCTGGAACTGCAGTGAGGCGTGCGAGACGGGCGCGGCCAGAGAAGCGCGCGATCTAGGACCCTGGGCGATCTTCAACGCGCGACGACGCTCCTTGGACGTCAGCGTGCATTCCTGTATGAGAGAATCGCATTAAATTTAGCATAAACTCTGGGCAATTCATGCAATCAGACTTACCTCGAGCAGCTCAAACCAATCCTCGAGGCCATCGTCGCAGCGCAAGAGCACACGACCCTCGCGTCCCAGCAGCAGCCCAATGGCGCTATACGAGCGCCTATTGAGCCACTCCACCTTCTCCACGTCGACCAGCTTGACCTGAAATGAGTCAACAAAGCAATAATAAGTCCACGGTCTACTACATCATTGTTTCAATACAATGCAATAGAAATAAAAGTCAAAGATTAGGCAATGATCGTTGGACTCTCTGGGCCACCACGCCGCAACAGGGGTCTGGGAATTGGATTGCAGTGCAACTAAAGACGCTCACGCTTCTTAAGACTGTGATCAGCCAAGAGAATTAAAACAGTTGCGTGAGAGCAAAGGGCATTTCAAATTGGTTAGGTTTCAATTTAAAGCGAAGTTACTTGGGAGATTATAGATTGAGAGATTATAGAAGGCTGTTAAATTTACTATTATATTTAAGAGGAAGATCAATGATGTCTTTAATTAATCAATTATTTGTGTGGTTTTCTTAATACTTCTGTATGAAAATAATAAATATGAGATATCTTCCTCTATTTACGAAAAGTTTGTATTTGGCTTAAAGGTATCATTTTTTTAAAATTAATAAACAACCAAATTTTAATGTGTTAAAATTTCAACTAAAAAAATTAATTTGGCAGTTGAAAAAAATATAATATAATATATAATGAAAAAAATATAATATAATTTAATATATTTTACGTAGTTTACTGAGTTCACTCTATAAAAAAAAAAACATTTAACTACATCATTTCACTCCAGCTGTCATCGCTTCACACAAAAAACCCAGCATAGATAACACTTTATTAAATAAATATTTGTAGTATTTATAATAATAAATATATAGAATAAATATATATAAAATATATATATAATAAATATATATAATAAATATGTATAATAAATATATATATAATTTATATATATTTCAGCAAAAAAATATTTTATAGCAGCTCCTACAGGGTTCAGGGTATCTCTTAGTCGAGCCGTCTCGACTAGGACACTTGTTATCATTTCCATTTTATTTAATTTTGCATAAAGTGCGATAAGTATTTATAAAACTATAAAGGATTAAAGCATTAGCTTTACATGGCTTCTCTATAGGGTCCATGCAACCAATCTATATAGAATAGCTAAGAAATTCCAGCCTATAACCTTAACTAATCTTATTACTTGTATATTATGTTCATATTCAATTTGAATCTGCACAAATGTCCTCTGTTCCGTCTGTTAATTGAGAAGGGCTTTCCCCCATTTCTTACTGTTCTTTAAACTGTCGACTCAGAACTTGGACTGTTACGGTCTATGACATCAGCTGCTGCTGCTGCTCGTAGTCGAGTCGCTGGCATTTAAGATTGCATCGCACTTGCCAGTCGAAACTAATGCACTTAAATTTAATGGCAGACGCCATAAAATAAATTGCTACTCAATTATTTTTAGCACGTCTTTATGCAAAACTTTCGGTCCAACAATACAACAATTAAGTGGCGCCCTCTATCTATGTCCCTCTATCTACCTTTCTCTCTTCTTTCGTGCTCTCTAATTTGGTCTTAGTGCATTCTGCAACTCGGTTAAAAGTCATTAGGCCAGGCTGACAGTTTTGCCCTGGCCAAGTGCACAAACTTTTTAACCATGTAGAACTTTTATTGAGCTCATTTTTCTTCATTGCTGTTGCTGTTGTTGTTGTCGTTGTCGTTGTTGTAGTTGTGTGGGGCAAGTTTATATGCTTGTTGTTGGCGCTGCTTTATGGCCAGAACTTAAAGCTGTTACAGATTCTGCGCTCCAGCTAAAAACTATACGAGGCCATTAGGCAAATATGTCAGCAGCGTGTGGCAATTAGCCAAGTTATGCGATATCAAACGTTAGCCAAGACTTTTTCTTAGCTCACTGCGCTGTTCTCTGCTACTATTTTTATGGCCGGCCATAATTAAGTTGCTTTAAACGCTGTGCACGGTGAATGGGAAACGTTTTTATGATAAATTGCGCGATTTATGTTTACAATATGAAACAACAACAACCACAAAAAGAAGGCATTAGATTGGATTTGAGATACATTCGAAGATATGTGATCGCTCATCATGCTGCAGCATGTCAGAGAGCCAAAGGCCTTGTCGTACAACCATTAAAGTGCGCCCCAATAAAACGATCTAAGACTTTGAGCGACTCGCTGGAATTATCTGTGTGGGCTGCAAAACATGCAAAATATCTTAGGTTGTTTGTGGCTGCTATATATATATAAATATATTATATATAGATGAAGAGAGATTTATAGTACATTTATTTTGAGCAGTTTTGTGTATGGAAAACATTCGTTTGAAATTATATTAATATGCTTTCTAGTTAATGCAGCTTTGGATTATGCCTGGCTAAACTTTATAAGACATTGATGTATGAGGGTCTAGAAAACTTGGCATAGATTTTTAAAATGTTTCATAATTAATTTAAAAATTAAAATTTAAAAGAATTAAACTGCCAAGAAAATTAAGAGATTTATTAAGCATTTATTTTGGCTCCGTTTTGAATGATATAATAGGGCATGCTTAGATAGTTTTCATTCATATTACCTTCATTTAAATTTAAAGAACATGAACTTAAATACTTTAAAGATAATCTGATTGTGTATAAATTTATTTAATATTTATTTAATATGCGAAAGAATTTAAATTTCTTAGATTTTGTTGTATAGATGTTTTTCTATCTGTAACTGATGTCAGTTTTATTTACTATTTTAGCCTAATTGAATATGGGAAGTCTTTTTCATTCTTAGAAAGTTATTTCACTATCACCTATCCCTAACTATATATTATAAAATTCTTCTAGTATTACTTACAATACAATAAAAAATACAAATATGAACTCATGTTGACTGCAAATAAAAATATTAACGAAGCAGCAACATTTACCATAAAGAAATTATTTAAATATAGTTCAAATTGATTATATAGGCAGCGCAGCTATAGTTAACATTAAGAAATTATTTAAATATAGTTCAATTACACAAGTTTTTTAACTGTATTTCAAATACTTTTGCTTTGCTACACAAAATATATGAAAATAAGCCAACAATCCAAGTCAGCTAAGCTGACCCTCATTAATCCAATTAACAATCGCCCAAAAAATAAAAAACAAAGCATTTTCCAAATTTCCGCCTCCAAAAATTAGTTTATTAAACTAGCCGCAAAACTTTCAAAAAAACCGAAAGAAAAGAAAAAACAAAACTAAATGAATCAGCTTCAAGGTTGGCATTGATTAGCTGTTATTGTTATTGTTATTATTTTGTTTGTTGTTTCATATTTTGTCATATTCAATAGCATTCACCTGTCAAAATTGTACGAATTCGATATGTAGGCTTTGTGGTATTGAGTAATTCTTCAACTAGCGCAATTTACTTAAAGACTTTACACTTTTGATTGATTGGTAAGGTTGTGCAGCAGTTTCATACGTTTTTTTTGCCAACTCTTCAATTTTAATTATGCAAATGCATTTTGAAAATGATTTCAGCCTGCAGGCTCAATTAATATCGTATCATTATAGCGGCATCCGATTTCCAGCATGAAAATCAATATTGATTTCAATCACTGTCAAAGTGCAAAAATTAAAAAATAAAAAACCTGCAAACTTTTGGTGGCAGTCTTAGCAGCCCGCAGGCATTCGACTGCTACCGTTTGCTCAACTCCCCACCTATCTCATTATATTCACTCCTCTCTCTCCCTCTCACTCTGTGCTGATTGCTGTCACGTCACCTGTAATTATTAAGCATCGCTACATTTCACGCGCGATTGATTTTCCCCGTGGAAATCAACAGCAGACAGAGGGCACAGCAATGCGCCCCATTGACAGGCCTTCGAATCGAAATCATCATCATCATCATCGCCATTGTCAGCAGCTCGCGAAATTTTCAATCACTTTGAAATTTATGCAAAAATCAAATTAAATAATTAGACTGTAAATGAGGCTGTCTACTGGCTCTCATCGCACACCTAATTGATTAAGTTGATTACATTGACAAGGTGTTATTGATTCCAGTTCTCATGTTAACTAATACATAAAGCGATGAGAAAATACTTGAGTGTGTGTGTTGGAATACGCTTTGAATAGAATAAACGAAGAAAATTATATGGAAACCAATTATCTTTTCCCTAGCTGGCTAAATTGGTCTAATAATAGATAGAGAATACATTGGAGAAATATAGTTTTTTTTGTATAAAAATTTTCTTTGCTTTATATATATATATTTTTTTTTATTTTTTTTATAAATCATATCATATCATGTTTATGATTTATTTATAATCATATCATGTTTATGATTTATTTATAATAATAAATAGAAAATAAAAGATATATAAACATTATTAAATTTAATATCCCTTTTTTAAATTATATTTTTTTATTATTTTTATATATGTATATATTTTGTTTTATATTTTTTATAAATTTGAAAAGTAGAGAATAAATGTATAAAAAATTATTTAAAAAAATATAAATTCTTTATACATATTATTATTCTTTTAATATTTTTTTTTTAGAATTTCTAAATGACTGTAAATTTTTACTTGTTTTGAAATTTCTTTTTAAAGCATTTTTTAAGCAAAATTTGAATATATTTGCCCAAACCGAATATCAATGTTAACAGTTTCTGCTATAAGTTAGGGTATTATGGACTTAAAAAGTCAACGCCATGGAGACCTCTAATGAGGAAGACAGCCAATGGCCTCTCTGCCCAATGACTTGATTTTGTTCATGGTTCGTTTGGCAGGTTGTCGTCTCTGCTAATAAATGTAGGCGTCTAAGCTATATAGAGATGCCCAAATGTGGTAAAAATGTTCGGTTTATGGATTATTGAAGGTCTTGAAGGTGTAAAATGCTTGGGAAAATGTAAAGATTACGTGAGCTGTTAGGAAGATTTTGTATATATTATTAAAGGTGCTTAATATCATCTTTAGTTGAGCTTATTTATACAAAGAAGAAACTTTGTATCTAAAGAAAAATGAGAGAAATGTGAGCAGAGACTCAGCCTCTATGATCCCACATATATTAGCTAAAGTACTCTCGTACTCTCGATATCCATTTGAGGAACTGTATATATTACATCGTCGCAATTTGCCGCTGTAAAACACTCGAGCTTTTCCCCTCTCTCTACTTGTTTTTCGCATTAAATTCCATTTACCTTGATTATCTGCTGCTCGCTGAATTGTTTATTTTGGAAAATTGCCGGCAGTAAACAAAAATGTTTGCTGTGGCGTTTGGAAATTTATTTTAATTTTAAATTAAGCTGTAAACAACAAAAGAGTGCAAACTATTTATTGACGCTAGTTTTTGCAGAGATTTTAAGCGGCAAAGGCGGGCCAAATAAAATAAATAGAGATAAAACTTAAATTAAACGAAAATAAAAGCAATTTTCCCATGATCTCTTTGTACTTGTTGTTATTGTTGTTGCTGTTGCTGCTGCTGTGCTAAGTGGCATTTGTGTTGCTGTTGTTGTTGCTGCACTTTTATGTGCACTTTCCTTATTTGTTTAAGCAACAACAACAAACATTTTTATTGCAATCGTCTGTTTTATTTTCCTTTTTGCTTTCCTGTTTTGCTATGTGTTTTAATTTTACCCGCTGCCTTTTAGCTACGTATTTGCTTTGTTTTAATGGCAAAGTTGTGGAAGAGCGCGCGGGGCTGGGGCAGCAGTGGGCCAGGAGGCGAGGTGGCTCCCATGTGGGACGTACCGATAGTTGGCCAAATTAACATGCAGTAACTGCAAGTTTCAGCCAATTAGTCGAGTTTTGGTAACGCGTGGTAATGAGCCCCTTCTGCGGGCATGCGACGACACATCAAGTGCAGGCTTTACTGCAAAGCTAACTTAACTAACTAAATTCATGCACTTCTCATGTGGCTGGCCCATCAATAGGTGGCTCCGTATGGCCGCTTGTTAATAAAAAATAAATATCTATCCCGAAGATCTCGACACGGCAGAACGTGACTTTATGTGATCGAGCGCTGCAGTGGTGGGGAGTCAATTTATAAGCATTTGTTGTATTGCTTTGTCTTTTCAGGGTGTGTCCTGCCGGTCTGATATGGGCACATTTACGGCGCCACGCCCACTGGCCACCGCTGCACAGCCATAATAATCATGAGTATGACAAAGTTGTACTCGTAGTTGTCATAATACTTGGCATAAATCTCGCTGCGGTAATAGAATTTTACAATGCGTAGTAAATAAGCATGAGATCTGTGCTTTTTGCGCTGGGTGTGTGTGCAGAGTGTGTGCATATGTGCATGTGTGTGTGTGTGAGTTTTGGGTGTTAACCTGGTCAAGCTGTTTGAGGTAACTCGGGATAATTGGTGGGGCGTGCTGAAGATTTATAGCGATATGCGCCGTAATAAAAGTTTCCCACTTAAATATAGGGTAGTAGCAAGACCGAAAAGTATTTTGTAACTTGCCATATAAATGACGTCAGTGACAGCTGCACATAACTTTTTTTTAGTGTTGTAAAATGTGATGAAAATGAAATGTGATTGCGTAGGTACAAAATGAATTATTTTTTTATGTTTAGGAGAGTTTAAATATTACTAATAATTATATATGTATATATATACTACGCAACGCTTTTTACAGTATTGCAAAATGTTGTTAGCTAGTGTTGGTAAATGTTTAGTGAAAGTTTTGCTCTATCTTAAACATTAGACGAGGATGAAGGCAGTTGAAAGAAGAGTTTTTTGTATGTTTTTTTGTGGGATTTAAAAAGAGGATTTAATTTTATTTTACATACAAATTATTAAGCGGAGATATGTGGCATCTAGTTTAATATTTTCTATAACTTCATAAATTCATTGAAATAATTAAAAAATTGATATTGATAATAATTTGAAAAAATTTATAATGCCTCATTAAAATGTAAATATAAAAAATATAACTCATTCTAAATTTCGAAATTAAAAAAAAATTAGGTGAATTTAAATATTACTAATAATTATATATGTATATATACACTACGCAACGCTTTTTACAGTATTGCAAAACGTTGTTAGCTAGTGTTCGTAAATGCTTAGTGAAAGTTTTGCTCTAACTTTAACATTATTCGAGAATGAAGACAGTTAAAAGAAGAGTTTGGAGTTTGAAGAGTTGTCAAATAATCAAGGAATTAAAACATTTCCTAGCTTTGGCTCGAAATCGATGTCTCAGCTGACTAATATATAGTGTTGGAAAGTTCGTTAAACTAGTGTTGACAAGCAAAATGTCAGCTGCATTCAACTTAGAAACAAATGCAAAAAAAAAAGCTATAAATAATTTTTCATATAAAGAAGTTCAGACTCAATCTTCAGTGCTTGACCTTTAGCATCTTGGCTAATTTTGACTTACCTTAAATATAAATTGTCCCATATCCGAGGCACGTTCATTGGCCGAGCCCGAGGCACGTTTGAAGCAATGCAAATAGTCGCGGGTGAGCACAAAATATCTGCAAAAATATAAAAAGAAAATATATCAAAAACCAAATTATAAATATTGCTCATAAAAAATCCATTTGGCAACTATATTTAAGGCCAGATCTTGCCTTAAAGGTCAATTGCCTGAGGAGCCACTTAATAATGATGATTATAAAGTAATTATCGTGCAACAAATTTTTTTAATTCAGCAATTGGCAACAGCTTGGCAATTGGCACAAGATTAGATATACTTCGCCCGCTACAATAGGCCACACGCACGGCTCCGTTAAGAGCAAAAATTGTTATTAATAAATAATAAATCATGCGTCAAAATGTGAGAGAAGAAATACCAGAAGTCAAATGCCAAAAAGCCACTTGAGTAACTCGGTTAGGAAAGCTGCTTTAGATTTTATGGCTTCCATAAGACGATGATAATAATATTTTATCGTCTCTCGGTCGCAGCAATGAAAAATCTTTTATTAATATGCCATTGCCATTGCCGTTTCTTTTGCTTTCTTTGGGAGATCATAAATTTTATTTTGGCCAAACTTAATAATGCATGGCAAGAGATATTTGCTTAGCAACTGCGACTGCTTCAACTTTACCCATCGATTTATTTATGGCGCCAAACTTTTCAGCCGAACGCAATGAAAATCGTGTTTCGACGAGTTCTTAAAAGCTGCCCTCAAATAATTCACCAAGCAGCGCCAACAAAAGAAGCGCCAAATTGTTTACTTTCCAGTTGTTGGCAGTTGTTGTTGGAGCCTCAAGTTCTACTGTGTTTCGCAGCCCGCAGCTGCTTATTAACGTGGTCAAGCAAATTGAGCCAGGGCGAGACGATAAATAGTGTTTTGTAAGCACAAGATGCTTTCGAACCGAGTCTCGGTAATTGCTCAGCCATTGCTGTGGGTTTGGTTAATCATGTACCGCTGCAGTGATTAGTTAAGCTTGCTAAACGCTCGAAGCATGAAACGTGGAGACGAGTGAACGAACGAGCGAACGGGCCATGCAGATTGCAAGAACTTAATGAGTGGAAACTTTCAAGGGAAGCCAATGTGTAAAAAAAGTAAGAAGAGAGGAAAGAAAAATACTATGAATAGACCACAAAAACGTATGAATAAACAAAACGCGCATAAAGAAAGAATAGCTAATGGAGAAACAGCTGGAAAATGAAATAGAAAACAAATTTAACTAATAATTACTATTGGATATAGTTAAATATCAACTTTGAGCATATATTGTATAATTTGGCAGCCTGATTTTTTTTTGTTCTTCGATAATGTTTAAGCATTTATGATGCCAATCAAAGACTTAAACTTAAATAATGGGCATAAATATGCATAAAAATTATGATGGATGATGTATGCAGAGAGCGATAAAAGTAAATATCAGCTGGATTATATAATGATGGAGTTAGGAGAGATAAAAGTTTATAAAAAAATATATATGTGAAATGAAGAATGAAGAGAAATGAAGAACTATTTGACTAATGGAAATTCTTATCAGAATTTAGTCATTTTTGTTTTGACAGGCCCCTAATATTAACATTTTATCAGGCGAGGATGCCGAGTATAGAATATTACTAATTAAAATATCGATGAAATATCATATATAAATATTTATGCAAATATTCCGAAATTGCAATTTTGTGTCAAATTTCAAATAGCAAACCCGAAAGCCAAAGCAAATATCTAATTGGCATCGCTGTTAATGGTATTTTCATGCAATTGACGGAGATCAAATATGCACAATTGATAGCAGCGCTTAGTGGCCATTAACTGTCAATTAAAAATGTGCCGATAAACGTAATTACCAGCTCAGCGAGAGCTCAGAGCTCTGCACAGCCAAAGGGGTGAGAGTCGGAGAGTAACATAATTAAATTTCAATTAAATGCACAACAAACAACAACAAAAACACCGACCTGAATGCCCTCTGTCAACCAGCCAAACACACAGAGAGACACAACCACCCACACACCCACCCACTCAATCAGTTGGCAAATCCATTCGCATTTGCATATCGCCCCTTACTCTCATAGAGAATTTGCATTCGCATTTTGCATTATCTGCACAGTCAATTATGCGCTTTTTGCAATTAACAACCCCCGGGCAAATAAATTTGCATCAAATTCTACCTGGTCAGCTCGAGAGGGTTGCTTGCATTTAAAAGTTTTTTTTTGCCGAATTAAATATTCAAGTTTTTAAAAGGGTTTTTAAAGACTTTTTTGTATGTTATTTTGTGGGATTTTAAAAGGGAATTTAATTTTATTTTACATAAGAATTATTAAGCGGAGATATGTGGCATCTAGCTTAATATTTTCTATAACTTCATAAATTCATTGAATTAATTAAAAAATTGATATTGATAATTTGAAAAAATGTATAATACCTCATTAAAATTATAAATATAAAAAAATATAACTTATTCTAAATTTCGAAATTAGAAAAAAAAACTATTTTCTTTCATTATTTTACGCTTTCTCCCAAAATATTTTTTATCCCCAAAATATTTTAGCTTGTTGTTTTATAATAAAAAATTAATTGAAGAAAATTCGTATATCTTTTTATATTAATTCAATAATTTTAAAATTTTTATGAAATGAAATATTTAAAATATTTTCTAGCTTTTCTCTAAAATATTCAAGCAAAGCTAGTTAGCCTCTAAAGGAAATCTGATTCAGTCTTAAATTTATACCCGACTCTTGTTCAGCAATGCTCGCATCTCTTACCTTTCCTTCCAGCGCGAGAAGAGACGATCCCGTTGCTGCCACAGCAGTCCGCGTTTAATGGGTCCCGTCATGGAGGCCACAGGTATGCGACCCGCCAGCAGCGATTGCTGTGAAAAGATAAACAGAGAGAACTGATTAAAATTACGTGCATATATGCATTTGCAATTAGATGTGGGGGAGTTAGTTTGTGCCGATTTTGCACATTTGGCTTAATTTATGATAGAACATTTTCTGAACGTCTCAGCTGTTTGCGCTATCTGTCGCAGTGCCTCCCATAATTCTTCAGCTCCTGCACTTTACGGTACTTTAAATAATTTAAACGACAACAACAAGAACAACAACAACAGCAGCAGCAGGAGAGAGTCGTGAACCTTTATGTCTGGCTCCCATGAGCTATGATTAATGTTGCTTTAAAAAGCCGCCACTTGCGTTGCTTTTCAGCCTGCCCCCAGCCTCCAACACGCATCCCCCCGTCCCCGTTTAAAACACGCCCGCTGCACCATAAATTCCATTTTGAATTTTTTTCTCCATGTTGTGCGGTTTGTTGTTGTTGTTTTTGCTCATAAGGGCAATTTATTATCAAGCGGGTTGTATTATAATATTTTATATTAACAAATGTTTCGTGGCTGGTTAAATAATATAAGCGGATAAGCGTATAAAGGCAGGCGTATTTGGCCAAGTTGGAGCATGATGGCAATTATAATGGGTTAATCTTTGTGGCTTATGCGGCTTACACATCAAATTAACAAAAAAACATTAATTTAGCGGTTGACTTTACGTGATGAAGTCATTTAAAATGATCAAATTGAGGAAAAGAATTCTAGGACAGCATTGTTGATATTTGAGATGTAAGAGTATATATGGATTGTGATATATGAGGTCTGTTGATATTTGATATGATTTAAGTAAGTTTCTTACATCAGAATATGTTGATTAAAATATATCTTCAATTCAGATACTTTTTATACCCTGAGCCCATTGAAAATGGGAAATCAGGGTATAATGTTTTTGTTGGATGTATGTAACAGGCAGAAGGAGGCGTGGCAGACCCCATCAAGTATATATATTCTTGATCAGGACGACAAGAGAAATCGATTTGGTCCTGTCCGTCTGTCCGTCTTATTAATTAATTGCTATCGATTCAAAACAAAATCGAAAAAACTATATCTCGCCCATCTTTTAAGCTAGAGATACCAAATTTCATATTTAGGGTTATATGTATTTTATGCAATTTTGAATTTTGTTATATTTTAGATACCGCCCCGAATTCCCCCAAATTCTATGAAAAACACAGATTCGACGGGGCTCAGGGTATCCCCTAGTCGGTCACGCCCAACTAGAGTTTTCTTACTTGTTTAAGTCCTTAAACAGTTAAGGGCATAGAAAGTTGAGAGTCTCAAAGCGAAAATAAAGTTTATCTAAACATCTTTATTTCCCAATACACTATTCTGCCAGCCTAAGTATCTTTATTATCACATTTCTATTATTTAATACACACTTTAATTAATTTGTAAGTTTTGCAAAAAAAAAAAACTCTATATATATCTATCTGTCCAACTGGGCAACTTAGTATGCTGCCCACCAAATGCCCCCAATTTCAGGAATTCAGTCGAAACGCATTTGCTCATTAAACCCAATGGCTGCTGCACGTTTCTAACTCCAAGCGAAACGCTCCGACCGAACAATAGTTTTTAATGTGCTAAATTAAGTTTCGAATGCCTCTTATACAGAGCGCTTCCCACTTTCCAGCTCAGTCTTCCCTTTCGAGAAAATTACCCGCACAATTTCTTTTCGAATTTTGGGGGGCTCCGACACCCAACTCCCCACCCCCCCCCCCTTGCCTCTTTTTGCCATATTGAATTTGAAGTTAGCCAAGGCATGCCTTTTGTTCTACTTGTTCTGCCCCTGCCTCAGTTCGCGTCTTCTTGTTGTTGTTTGTGTCTGGGCGCTTAAACGTGACTACCGTTAATTTGGCCAGAACCTTATTTAATGCTCTGGCAAGAAGTTCTTGCCACAGTATACTAAGATTGTGTTGCAACGATAAGCGAAAGACGGAGCACAACAGAAACGAAACGAAAAAAAAAAGTATCTTCATTGTCGGCTTGGCAAAACCGAAAAAAAGGGAGAGAGAGAGAAAGAGAAAAAGTAAAAGAAATACAAAATAATACAGCGTGTCAAAGATTTATCGGCTTGAAAAAGTATTTCGAATTAAGCGAGCGCTTTGCTGCCGCTGCTGATGATATCATTTCCCTGATTTGCGATACGAGATTCTCGCATACTCTTGGCCAAATGTGTATCTACAGCACACATATAGAGGAGCACCGATTGATGGGACAGCATCAGCAAAGGCCGGCCTGGCCTTTGGCACCCATTGCCTATGACTCTGCTAGCCCGGCGATAACTCATTTTTGCTATTTCGATTCATCGTTTTTGTCAAATCGAGAGCCCGTTAGCGCCCCGCTTTGCCCGTTGATTGATTTCGTTTTGGCCATAAGCATATCATTAGCCTGCCCGCCCCGAGCCAACTGGTGCCACAGAGGCAGTCGCAAACTAACCATTGGATAGCTTTTTTTATGGCTTTATAATGAATCGCCTAATGTTTGACATTTGTTGTCCGCCAGTTGATGCATAGCTATCGACAGCGCACAGGCTGGAGAAACAAACTATAGAAGCTGCTGAAGTCTCATTAAACTTGGCTAAATGTTTATTGGCGCCGTTTGCATAGAAATGGGATTTTTTTGGGAGTTTAATGTGAAGAAATATGAATAAAATTGAATATTTCTTTTTTATTAGAAATATTTTTGTTTAAAATTAAATTGTTTAATTATGAAGAAAGACAATATAATGTAAAAAAACATATTTATAGATTTATCCATAATCATTGGATAATAGATTTGCATTTATATGAATAGTGAATGCAATTTCCATTTCAATTAAATATATATTTTTTAATAATTTATTTATTTATGATATATTGCAAAAATATTTTTTTAATAATTTAAAATACTCTAATATATTTTAAAATACTAAATATTCCCGAAAAAAAATATTTAAAATAATATTCTTTGCAATTTGTTTAAATATTTTAGAACAAATTATTGTATTTATGTCAGCAATAAATTTTTCTACTACATTCTGATCATAAATTCTGAGTGTGCTTGACCTCCTTCCACTCATTATCACCTTCATCAGTTGATTATTCAAAGCTCTTATAGAACAAAAAAGCGGCATAAATAAATTCCCACTGAATAAAAGCTATGGACAGCCTTTAATAATAAATTGGGGAAAAAGTTTTTTGTGGAAGAAAAAATGAAAAAAAAAATCAAAACACAAAATTAAATTAAATTTTCGTCACGTTCTGCGCATGTAAATTATGGCCAAGCATATCAAATGTTGCTGTTGCCGTTGTTGTTTGTTAGTTTTGTTCTTTTTGTGGGCTTGTGTGTGCCCCATGTGGCGCGACTGGGAGCGGAAATAAAGCGTATAATTGTTCAACACGCATCTGTGGAGCTGTTAGGCCTTCCCAGAACGCGGCTTTAATAGCTCAATGTGAGTTATTTTTATGGCCGAAAGTGTGCCAAAAAGCTGTCGCAAATTGATTACACCAACAGCAACACTTTACTAAGGCTAAGGGCCAAAATATATATGTGGCAAACAAATCTGTCATAAATCAATCAAGTTGCGCCAAAGCCACAAATAAATTAAACATTTTTTGAGCGCGTCTGTCGATAATCAACGATGATGACACAATTGCTAAATAATACGAGCAGCCAGCCATATTGTGTTGGACTCGATTCGAGCCCGACAATCACAGCCAACATAAGAAGCAAAATTTATGATGAATTCAAAGAAATAAAAGAGGAGCGTCAGCAGCATCTGCTTCGACGGTTCTGCTGTGTTGTGTTGGCGGGTGATTAAAGTGGGAGCGAGCATTTGAATGTGATTGAGAACTGCAGTGAGCGAGGGCTGTTCAGTGAGTAAGCCAACCTTGGTTAGACGAAAACTAATTAATCTTGTTGAGATTAAACTTTTGTGTCTTGCATAAGACTTAAGTCTTTAAAAAATATGAAAAAGGCTTATAAAGAAATAAGCTATTTATTTATTGCAATTAATTAATTTCGAATAAATATTTTATATAAATCAATTAGTAGGCTGCCCCAATATGGAGATAAATACAGCATGGATTTTGCCCAAATTATTATTAAATATTTTAGGCAAAATTGAATTTATTAAATTTATTATTAAAACTTGTTTTTGACTTTTTAGGAAATATAAGCTATTTGATTTATTATAAAATTATTCGGCATGTAGATACTTGCTTGTTTAGCAGTTCTTCGCTTTTAAAAATAAATAAAATATATTTTTATGTATTTTTTTGTATACTTAAAAAGTTGTACATGATTTTAAGCTTTTAAGAAATTAAATTAGCAAATATTTTGTATTTTTTTTTTCTTTACAAAATAACTAAACGACCCTCTCAAATGCTCGTTCAGCCTGTGGGCTGTATAGAATAAGATGTTAGATCATGCCATCACGATTCTAGTCAAGAGCTTAGCCCCTTTTTTCTTTAGCAGCTCCAAATCTAATTTCAATTCCAACTCTTAACTCTGGGCCATTCAGTACGCTGCGATCTGTTTGTATGCCAATCCAATTAAAAACCACTAAAAGAGCGCCATAAAAGGCTGGCCAGAGCCAGACCTGAACCAACCCGGTAATTATGTAAGAGGCAAGCACTGACTGCGAAAAAAATACCACGAAAAATACCAGACATATATACGTGCCAATTTTGGCGGCGTCTTGAATACATCATTGAGCAAAAAATAAACAAAAAAAATATATATATATATAAAGCGCCCGTAGCATAAATAATAAAAGCTCAAAGCAAAAACGCGTCAGCTTCCTGCAGTGGGATTTTCACACAAAACAACAAAACGGACTTAAAATGCACTGAAAATGGGGGCATTAAGTCATTAGAGTTACCTAATATTTTATAATTTTTGTGGAACACGGGAAAATTATGAAAAATGCATTTACTAATGTGGCAAAGGGAGAGAGAGAGAGTGGGAGAAAGAGAGACACGAAGAGATGGAGCGAAATGCTGTGGCAAATAAATCACATAAAAAGCACTTTAATTTACTTTGTTACATTTGCTTATCATGCTTAGCATGTCGCTTTATTTGCCTCTTATCAAATCTTAACGGATATGCTTGAGTATGTAGCTACAAGCGGACTTTATGTATCTCCAGTTGGAGTGTGCAGCACACCTTGCTGATAATTAAAAATAAACTCATTTAAATGCTGTTTGCTCTATGATAGCAAATATGTTTAAATGACAGGCAAATAGAAGCTAAGACGCAAAAAATTATGAATGTGGATATAGAAATATATATAAATAAATAATTGTATATATAGATATATAGTATATACATATGCATTTATATTTATAAAGCTAAAGTTTTTTTCACAAAAAGAATAACAGCTGTGTGAATAGATAAGAAAACTTTACAATGCTAGATATGATATGTTAGCTTTGTATAATAGATAAGTTGTGAAGGCTGCAATATGACTATGAAACGAAGCGACTATAACAGGAATTGCATTTTCTTGAACTGCAACCTTATTCAAAGAATTTAGAATAGTCATAAAAAGCGTATTAAAAGATTTTATTCTGTCAAAACGAAACAACTTTTAATACTTTGATTTTAGTATAATTAATTGCATTAAAAATGATTAACAAAGCTTCAAACCAAGTTTCAAGCACTTATCTGAGTGCATTGAACTAAAAAACTGAATTTACAAACAGATATTTAGAGGTTTGTGTAAGTGCGTAGAGTAAATCGAAAGTAAATCCAAATTTCGATTGATTTACAAGCATTTTAGGTATTGCTTAGGGTAATTTTATGGCCTGAGCACATTCAAAATAGGAATTCAGCTTCATTTGAGAAAGAAAGTTTATTTAGAAGAAAGGATAGTCAACATTTAAGTGCCCAGACCTTACCTACTCGCAGGCTTCAGGGTATATCCTAGTCGAGCAGTCTCGACTGAAACACTCTTACTTATTTATATTTATATTGATATATACACACTTTTTGTATGTATATAAATTGTTAATTGTTACAATTAAAACTGTTTACTTTTGTACACAAAAATGTTGTTCGAAATTAATAAAACAAAAACGTCATTTGAAAAAATTACATTTACGACCCCAAAGTCAATGACTTTAGTAAAAAGTTAGAGAAGAAAATAAATACAAAAAAAAAAAACTAATAATTTAATTAGGCATACGTTTATACAAACGGTAACAAAATCAGTGAAAAGAACGTGGGGAAAACTCGACTCGTCGTTGTGGAAATTGCGCGACTGAAGCAGGGAAATTGCAACTCAAAGGTAGTGTAGGACTCGCATTTTATAATTTTTATTATTTTTTATTTTTTTTTTACTTTACTTTTGCCACTTGAAAGCACAGCAAGTATTTATGACTGCTTGTTGGATGGATGACTGCCTGGTTGGTTTGGTTGGCGGACGGATGGCTGACTGGCTGGTTGGATAGGTGGATAGCTTGTTGGGTTGCCGACATCAAAAGGCAAACAACGCGAGTATAAATATAGTAAAAAAAAAAAAACAACAAATTAAAAACCATTTTATGATTGCGCTTTGTGGAAAAGTCAAGTCAAAGAAAAATCTGTGGAAAAAAAATGATAGCCAGTGCAGCGAATGAAATTCAATTTCCAAACAAGTCATGTTGAAACAATGTGTGAAGTTGGCAAATTGTTCAATATTTGCCAAACGGTAATTGAAAATCAACTAAGAGGCATAAAATGCGACTATCTATATATATGCCCGACGTATGTATCTTTGTAACTGTATCTGCGTTGGGTATGTGGGTCTACTCACCCAGTAAAAGTCCGTTGATAAAATCATGACACGCGCGCCTATAAAAGATGTGTGTTTACTATGCTATAAATACCAATTTATAGGCGCTGCATTAAATGCCTTTTGTTTTCTTCAACACACGAATGTGTCGTATAAATTTCTTCTCTTTTCCTTTTTTTTTTTAGAATTTCTTTACACACGCACTCACACACACACACGCGTTACACTAATGATTCTTATGCGCCGCTAAACAAACATTTAGCGCAAAAAAAGGCAACAAAATATGAATTGAAGAAAATGCTGTTCGGCAACGGCTGCGAAAACTCTACCGACACGCAGCAACCTCCATTGACGACTATTCAAAAATTCTGAGCGAAAAATATATATTTGTATTTTTCATTCCGAAGCCGCAGCCGCAGCCGCCTAAACATTTTACACATATGGCAAAAACAAGCCCAGTCCATTGTGTGTCTGCTTGCCGTTCTACACATGAGCACGCAAAGTATCTACAGCAGCAGCAGCAACAAAAAGTATCTGTATCTGTAGCCGTAGCTGTAGCGTTAGCTGTTGCCATTGCCGTTGTCGTCTGCCGTGACGTGACACACATGTGGGCAATTCTATGCAGCCAATGGCAGTTGTTGTTGCTATTACCACTGCCTAAGTTGTTGTTGTTTTAGTATTTGGCCAAACGTGTGCCTACGGTTGATGTTTTTTTTTTCTTGACTGGCTTTTATGGTTTATGTGTTAATAAGGCGACCTTCACAGATTTTTCAACGTATTTATTTTTTTTTGGCAAAAGCGGACTGAAACTAGCGCTTGCAGTTTGGTAAGATTTGACTATGCACTGGGCGTGGCTGTCCAGTGACAGAGTGTCTAGCACTCAGCCCACTCGCAGTTCACAAATCTATTATGAAATACTCCTATGGAGTTGTTGTTGTGTGTGTAGAATCCTCATTTAATTTATACACATATATTTCAGAATTAGCTATTTTATGTGTCATAACACGATTACGACTGTAAGACGATTATGGCTATAAACTAAAAAGCAAGTCGAAATATGCTAAGCTCTGTTAATGGTATGTTGTTTATTATTTTTGAAATATTTGACTAATTGGTCATGGAAATTATTGTTTAAAGAAGTTATTTTGAAGTAATAATAATTATTGGAATATTTGACTAATTGTTTATAGAAATATTGTTTAAAGAAGTTCTTTTTCGTAATTCGTAATATATATAGTTATTATTATACCCTGAGCCCATTAAAAATGGGAAATCAGGGTATACTGTTTTTGTTGGATGTATGTAACAGACAGAAGGAGGCGTGGCAGACCACATAAAGTATATATATTCTTGGTCAGGACAACAAGAGAAATCGATTTGGCCCTGTCCGTCTGTCCGTTCGTCCGTATGTTTGAACGCGCCAATTTCAGCCCCCATAAGAGCTAGAGACTTGAACATTTTTTGTAGGTCCGTGTATAGCACTCGCAGATCGAGTTTATTTTTAAAAAATCGATAACTATTCCCAAATAATTGTTATCGATTAAAAACAAAATTGAAATTCAGCTAAAAAATTATATCTCGCCCATCTTTTAAGCTAGAGACACCAAATTTTATATTTAGCTTTATATGTATTTTATGCAATTTCGAATATTGTTATATTTTGGATACCGGCCCCAAATTCCCCCAAATTATATGAAATACACAGATTCGACGGGGCTCAGGGTATCCCCTAGTCGGTCACGCCCGACTAGAGTTTTCTTACTTGTTATTATGATTTTTAGTATATTCATTAATTACATGGAAGAGGAAGCCCTGAGGAGGTCTTTTTAATGCCCAGTTCTCACTCAAAATGTAGTAAATTCGTTGATGAGCTCTTTGGTAGTTAGATTTTATGATCTCATATGAAGCATGCAAACTAAAACAAGGTTCATCTGGATTGACCAACTTGCCTATGCTATCATCTCTTTTCATACCCTAATTAACAATATATATACACCTAATAAGAACAAAGAGATTTCCTTCTGTTTCTGTAAGCCCTTTTTTCCCATTAACCTCGCACAAAAGGTACGAAAACTTTCGCGTCAATAAATGTTGACCTAGAATTCTAGTTATGAGAATATATTTTTCCCACTTTTATAAGAGGTTTTCAGAACTAGGAATTGAGCAATGCCATTTGACGAACTCTTTCTTCTGTTGCCAGTGCCTGCTGCCTGCTGTGCTGTGCTGTGCTACAGAGAAATAATCCGGCAACCCATTGACCTTCACGCAGCACTCGAGTGGCACTCGCAATACATCAAACCAGGCACTCAACCCGCTCAAAAGCCGTTATCAAGCACACATATTTGGGCATGTCAGAGCGGAGAGCAAAAACGTTGAAATGCTGCCACATGCAGCTTATAGCACACACACGCACACTCATATTTGAGCATTCAAAAGTCATTTAAAATGCAATAGAAAAGCCGCCTGCTGCCATTCGCACAATTTCATTCTCTCAGCGGGGTGGCCAGAGGTAGAGCGAGAGATAGAGAGAAGCCTCAACGGAAACATTCACACGACCAAAGATCCTGCCGCTTGCAACGCAAAATAAAATAAAATCGAGACAAGCGCAAAGAGGTACACGAATTTTTGCTGTTCTCGTGGCTTCTCAGAAAAACGAAAAACGAAAAAAAAGAGACAGAAAAAATACATCATCTTGGCTTGGCAGTCGTCTATGGGCCTTACTGAGGCGTCGCCAGGTCTGCCGACAAAAAAGTGCTCACAATTTATGCATGTGCCACAGATGGAAAGCAGAGGAAGAGGTGAAAGAGCTGGAGAAGAGCCCTTGAACTTGGGCCAGGAAGTGTCGCTCGATTGGCAGTGCCAAAAATTTCGTTTTGTCTTCGAGAGATTTTTACTTGAAAGTAGGTATAGCTGGAGTGCCCTATATGATATATTTGTGAAATGATATCATGCCAGTCGACTTAACTATTCCAATGAAATGAGGTCGATGGGAATTATGGTTGAATAATATATTAAGTGGAATTGAAGGCAGGAAATGTGTAGCTGGGAATTATGGGGTATATTAAGATAAGATTTATAACTGACTAGGCGGAATCTGTTTATTGAAGAGGTTCGTTATATGGCATAAAAGGTTTCACTTGAAAAAAAAAATTAATTAGGGAATTATGGAATTTTTTAATATTAATCTAAGTGACTTATTAAATTAATATTAAAATATACTAGGGAATTTTTTAATATTAATTTTGAAAAATATTAAAATATTAAAAAATGCCCTAATATAATCACTGCAACTTCTGAAAAGCAAGTGTATTCAAACTTCGCATATTTCTTGCTGAAATATTTCTGTATGTTATATAAAATGCCTTGCATATTTGTGCAAGCTCTCAGCTCGGCTGCGATGGCGTCATGCGGGCTTACAGAAAATGATGCGATTGTCGGCGTTCGCCTTTTTTGGGTCTGTGTGTGCTGTGTGAACCACTGCATAAATCTGCAGAAATTATGGCCAGAAATATGTTTTATTTAGACTCTGCTGCAATTGACGACAGGCTCAAGTAATTCAAGAAAAAAAAAATAGCTTGAATAAGAGCCAAGTAGCTTATGGCATATCTGTTTATCTATTAGCTGCAACTAAGTATGTTGGTGGAGGTCACGCCCCCTTTGGTAAAGGCGAAGGCAAAGTCATTTCGCATGCTGTTTACATTTATGCAACATGTTGAGAGAGTGGCTACAGATACTTTTAGTTAGTCTGTGTGTTTGTGTGTGTGTGACTGCGTCTGATTATGACATTTAACATGAACACGTAGCGCAGAGCGCAGCAGCATATGGGAGCGACAGCATTGATATTTTTCTGCCAGACACAGCTGGGCAACAGGGGCTAGTGGCTATGGCTGGCGGGGCCAAGAGAACTGTCGGCCAGTTCTCATTGCGAATTCATTCATTCATTTCGTGCTGTCATATTTTTGCTCTCTTATCGCAGACCCCAAAACAAAATTGGCAAACATTTCGAAGCACCAAATGCAGCTAGCCAAGAGAGGGAAAAAAGAAAGAAAAAAAATAACTTGACTGCAATTGCCGCAGTTCAAGGATTGGAGTTGGTATTGGGTATTGGGGCTTGGGGGTGTTTGTCCATGGCTAAATTGGCTTGTTCGAATGCATCTTGATAAGAGCTGACGGCCTATTGGCAGCGGAGTTAGCGCATTGAATTGGAAAATGTTTTCAATTTTTTTTCTTCTAGCTCCTTTTTTTACTCGTATGAATTGCCTGGGCATTTTCGTTGTTGTTGTTGTTGTTGACACTCACCTGCAAAGAGAAAAAAGAAATATTAATTAAAATATGTAAAACTAACGATTATTTGTTAGAGCTAGAGCTTATCTTTAGACTGGGAAGTTGAAAAAAAAAAAGGAATTGAAAAATGTATATTAAATGTTATTTAATCAGAAGTTTATAGAAAATTTATAAAAAATATTATTAAATATAAAATGATATAATATATGTATATTAGAGCTAGAGCTTATCTTTAGACGGGGAAGTTGAAAAAAGGAGTTGAAAAATGTATATTAAATGTTATTAAATATAAAATGATATAATATATATATTAAATGATCTAAAATATCAGAAGCTTATAGAAAATTTATAAAAAATATTAAATATAAAATGATATAATATATATTAGAGCTAGAGCTTATCTTTAGACTGGGAAGTTGAAAAAAAAAGGAATTGAAAAATGTATATTAAATGTTATTAAATATAAAATGATATTATATATATATATATATATATTAAATGATTTAAAATATCAGAAGCTTATAGAAAGTTTATAATAAATATTATTAAATATAAAATGATATAATATATATATTAAATGATTTAAAATATCTATATTATATATTAAAATACACATCAAATTCGTGTTTGTAATCACAGTATTCAAATTTCTTTGAAATTCCAGCTCAAAAGCCTAACTGATCGCCACACAATTGAAACAAGTTTTGATCGCTGTGCAAAATGAATAATAAAATCTTAAGCTAGGCTGTTAATTGAGCAGCTTAAGGCGTACTTGAAATCAATAGCAGAACAATAGGCTTAAGAAAAATTTATATAGCGCACTAGACAGCCAAATATTCAAGTGGGTTTTTGAGCAGAAGTCTATTAAAAAACTTGCAATAAATTGTCAAAATGTTACAAAGAGACAAAAAGAAGTAAGAAATGTATTTATTAAACACCTTAAAAACGAGTTCTACAAGCAAATCAAGTGGAACGGGAAAGGCAACAACTTAAATTGAATAGCGAACGAGTCAAGTGCCAGTGACGACTTATTTGTCACTAGAGCTGTTTTTATAATGTTGCTGTTGTTGCTTTTATGGAGAGCGTGCAGCGGCGTTGTACGTGGGCGTCAAGTTGAACGACAGATATATGAGGCTGAGACAGCAGCAGCAGCAGCAGCACCAGCTGGCTGCCTGCCTGCCTGTTGTTGCTGTCGCTGTGTAAGGTCAGGCGTTCACCAGTGCGTATGAGCAATAATTTTTTTAATTGTCGCATTAAACAGTTAACGGGCGTCACGATTGCCTGCCACACACCGCCCGCCTGCTTGCCACTCGCCACTCGCTTTATTTTCGCCTGCCTTTAATTGTTTATGCAAATTAGAATTCACTGATGAGCAATTTAAATACACATTTTTGCATTTCATATTTGAGGAAGCGAATGGCGCAGCGCGAAAATATCTGCCTGCAGCTCTCGGCCCGTACAAATAAAGGTGCGAACACAAATGCTAACGATTATTCTTGCCTTATTAAAACCTGAAGTGTAACTTCGTGTTAACTGCGCCGCAAAAGATGCCGCCACAACTCAGCATTTCGGTTGACAAGTACGAAGCTGTCAGAAGTGCGTCTATGTGGGGAGCATGCAACTTGCCAGAGACTGATTGGACTCACTGGTCAAGTACTGCAGCGTCTGCGTTTAACTTAGGGGTACTCGCAGTGTTGCTCAATGTAACAAAAGAACATTTTCTATTGCGAATGCAGAAGAAAAACTTTGAGCAGCTTGTTGTGAGCCTAATCGAATCTTCAATTTAAATGGTTTTTTTTTTCACTTGATCGATTCAGCATGAGGGTGTCAACATATTTAATTTATGGAAATTAATTTTCTTATATCTTTTAAATGTTGAAGCTTAAAGTCGAATTTCTCTAGGTATACATATACTATACACCATTATCTCTCATTAATATTGTAAAAAAAATTTTTATTATATTATGAATTATCTATTTATTAAATTTAATATTAACTGCAATCTCCTCAGAAATAATATAATTATAACTATTTACAATCCAATGATTAATATATTATTAATTAATAATATATTAATATAATGAATATTATAATGAATTTATCATGACTAAAAATTATTGTACATCACTATGCTAATTGCTTTTAATCAATTTCTTCTATAATTATGAGTATAAATCTTACAATTATATTTAAAATAATTTAATTGTTCATTCCATTTTATAGTTCTTGAGACACTAACTTCTCGCAGTGTACTAACAGCTGGTCTCATATTGATTTCCTACTATTGCCATCTCTTAAAATTAAGAAGAGATGCACTCTTGAGCTAAGAAACGAACAGAGTATCAGCACTGGCTGATACTTTTAATACAATATAAATGGGAGAATAATTTGTTGGGCAGAATTAAACAAGCTATTTAATATAAATATATTTAACAACATAAACATTTACTTGAATACACAGGAAGGTGAGCGCTGCACTGCATTGATTGATCAACAGATGTTCGACTGAAGCAGCCCAGCAGCAGACTTGCCCTTTTAAAGGGCGAAATTTCCACTCAAAAACTAGACAACTCTCGTGAGTGTTTGAGTAAAAATATGAGTACTTTCTGCTGTTACATGTTCGATGCGCGATCAATATTAGGCGTACGATCGAGCAATCATACAGGCAGACATAAGTGAACTGAGACAAGAATATATGTGCTCTTAGGGACAGCTACATAGTGCTATGCATATATATTTTCTCCTGAGTATCCCTACTACTCACACACATCAAGAGCAGCAAACGGTCCAAATTTGTGCAGCTGTTGACCGCTGCTCTTCGTCTACAGCTCTTGCGGTCAAAGCTCGTGTCATTTATCTTGATATGTGGCTCGTCCGGCTTGCTTAGTCGTCATCCCTTCCGAGCATCCCTTCCGTGCCTTGCCCTTATCAAATTAGCTCGGCTAACAGGTAGTGTAAACGTCAGTTAACCAGCTCTTTTGTCATCATAACTCCGCACGTCTAGCCATGAGAGGGTATAGCAAATTTCAGTTGATTGAACGCTGCGTTGACAAACGACGCAAAAGTTTGTCAACTCGGTAGATAAGCCACGTCCAACTCTTGCCCCCCCCACACACATAGACTGCATTTGTTGGCCAGGTTCAATGCTTCAATTAAATTTCCTGTCAATCATTTTTTTTGACTTCGCTGTTGTTGCTGCTGTCGGCTTTTACTGCTTTCCACTTGTTTTGTTTTGAAAAATTCGTTTAGTATTTTGAAAATTTCATAGCTGGTTTTGATTATCCATCGCCGTCGACGTTTGTGCATTGGCCAGCAAATGGGTTTTTTGACTTTGACTTTGACTGATTTGCATTGAAGTTCATTGAGGTGTCAGTCAGTCGGGTGTAAGACTCTACTACATTGTCTAGCTACTGGATGGGCGAGCATGTGTGTGGGCTGCCAATCATGCTAGATGGTATTGTTTTGGTATGTTATTAGCAAGAGACAATCTTCTTCCCTTTCGTCATATTATTGTATTTAATTAACAAGTTTCAATAGCTCTAATAAAATAGATAGAAATTGATTCCAATTATCTTTCATATCTTCTATTTTCTTGTACTTTTTCTCTTCTTGCTTTCGCTCTCTTTTAACTTTTCTTTAAAGCCATTTCTCTGCCTCTTCAGCACTTGCTAATCTATCTTCACTTCTAAGCAGATCTTTATTTCTTCTTCTCTATTTCTTTTGATTATAGACTTTCACTCTTGCTTTACAATTTAACACTAGTAGATAAAAGGTGATAGATACTTGTTCTCATGTTTAAAGCGCAGCCCTTTTTTATCGGTTCTACAATCTAATCCATTCGTATTTACACCTCATTCTCTCCGTTTTATCGCACTACAATATCATCCTTTCTCTCTCTCCCTCTCTCTCTCTCTGTGTATCTCTTTGCCGCCCATTTCCTCTATGTAAACACCTACCTAACCAAAACGCAGTTGTGCTCAGTTTTTGCCTACCCACAGCGAACGCCGTGAGAACTGTGCCAGGTGAATGGCTCTCCATTGTTCTTGGCCCGTTGTTCGTCGCGATTGTAAGAAACTTTACGCTCTTTTACCTATTTTCTTGTGCAATTATTTATAATAGCGCCCGGTTTTCTGCCCGCTCTGCGTTCGCATACGCCTCGAAATTATGCAGGTAGCGTACAGCACACTTTGTCGAACCCTGAGCGCAGTTCATTAAGGGTAATGCATGCCAAAAAGATTGAAAGAAAGACAAATTGTCTGAAAAAGAAGAAACACACTCGCACACACACACGCGAACACACATACAGCAAAGACGTCAATATGGACGGGGTGGCAGCGCCTTAATGACAAAACGTCGCCTGTTGTCCTCAGGGCACCTGCTGCAGTTCCTTAGAAATGGCTTAGCTTCATGCGCTGTGCAGTAACCAGAATAACAATGTACTGATTCCGTCCAGCTCCTTAATATTTATAAATAATTAAAGTGCTTGTGGGTGCAGTTTATTGATTTTTTGAATACCCTGCACTCTATGGCTTTTATCCTTGATATGTCGATTCGCTAATACTGAAAGACCTTAAAGCTGTCAAGTTATATAGCCAAGATTTGAAGTAAATCAACTTTAAACAAATTGCAGGGTTCTCTTTAGTCAGTTAGGCGTAAATATAATTTTTTAATATTTTTATTAATATTTTATATATTATAAAATGTCATAGAACGTCAATATATACCCCAGATTTGATATAGGCTAGCTCACAAACAAGTGCATGTTATTCAGCAATCAGTCAGCCTTAAATAAATTTTATTCCTCATATTTTCATCAATAAATTCCATAACCGCATTCCCAAGATTTGATATAGTTTAACTTACACATAAGTGTCGGGTATTCAGTAGTCAGTCAGACATAATTATAATTTTTTCCATATTTTATCACCTTCTAGTATAGAATGCCAAAAAGTTGCATGTCTAAGTTTGGATATTGATCAACTGCGAACTAGGGGCAGGGTATTTACTAGGCATAAAAATACTAAAAATGCAGTTAACTTACACATAAGTGCCGGGTATTCAGTAGTCAGTCAGACATAATTATAATTTTCCATATTTTTATCACCTTCTGGTATAGAATGCCAAAAAGTTGCATGTCTAAGTTTTGATATTGATCAACTGAGAACTTTGGGTAGGGTATTTACAAGTCATTCATACTAAAAATAAAAAATTCCTTAGTACAAGCTTAAGTTCTCTAACTATTGCGGAAATGTGTATAGGGATCAAATGTGTTTGCTCTGAGTGGGGCGTATTGTTGCACAGTTCATTGCACTGACCCACTGAAGGTAAGAGAGCATTTGCTGCTACAGCTACTTCTAAATGTAAGCCATATAACTAGCCACAAGTAGCTTTAAACGATGATATTGTAGCACCTACGACAAGTGTAGATACTCCCAGCCAGAGCGAAGTCTTACATGTGTGTGTTTTTGTTTTTACGGCCTGTCACATATGTCATATAGCGAAACGTCTCATATTTCTTCAGCTGATTAGCATGTGCACTTGAAGGACCCGACTTCATATGTAAATATATATATAGAATGTGCTGTGTGTGTGGCTACCGAAACCGAGGGAGGGACCGCGTCCAAGGCTGAGACACTTGAAGTGCCCGTGAGAAAAGTGCATGGCGGTGTGTTGTCTTCTCTTTATGCTGCTTTATGATGTGCTAATGGGCGGTAAACATTTCGTAAGCTTCATTGATTTTTATGCATTGTTTATGGGCGGCTTAGGCGGAGCATCTCAAGTGGGTCACTTGAGGCCAACGGCTGTGATGAATATGTCTTCGTAGTCGTTATATAAGATTAACATGTGTTATATAACTATCACATAGTTTTTACTATCGTCAGCCTGCAGTGATTTGCGGGTTTTCTTTGTATTTTATGAAGTTTTCTTTGGCGTTATCTCGTTTTCATTTTCTTTTTGATTGTGCTCTGAACTATTATTGATTTCTTATTCTTTGATTATTGATTCATTCATATTATTTAAATTAATTAAATCAACAGTTTCTTTGCGTTTGCTTATCGGATTTTTGTTTGGTGTCTTATTGATTTATTAATAATTTATTATTGAGCGTGAATTGATATTTATATAAATAATTGATATTATTTAAATTTCATTCGTTTTACATTTGAAGACTACGGCAATCTTTTGATTGTCTTTTATTGATTTATTATTGTTCTTTATCACGAATAAATATTTTTATATTTTATTTATACTTCATTATAATTTATATAATTTTATTTAATTTTGTTTTAATAAATAAATAATTCAAAATAAAAAGATTAAATAATTTAAGAATTTAATATAATTTTTTTTTAAATTAGGTAAAATTAAAAAAATAGGTTAAAATCATTAAAAAATTAAACTATAAAAAAATGTATTTAAAATTATATAAAAATATATATATAAAATTAAATTTAATAATTCAAAAACTAAAAAATAATGTACAAAATTAAATTAAAAATATTGAAAAATATAATTTAAATTTGTTTTACTTTTTATAATTATTTATATTTTTATTTAATTTTTATTTTATTTATATTATAAATTGATTAATTATTAATTTAAATTTGTTGTTCCCTTTAATTTGTATTGTTAATGTATTTACTCAACCTAGTCAATTTAGTCAACCTAGTCAACCTTAAAGTCATGTGCGCGACTGTGGTTCAAATTTAATTGACATTCGCATGCGATTACTAGATTTGCTGCCCATAAATATCTTGACAGTCATAACAACTTCTCCAGACAAGCCTTCAACTTTCTCACAAAGTGTATTTCCTGCACTTCCTGCTCCTCATTGATTCGCGTTTTAATTTAAGTATGGCCAACCAATTCATAATTAAAATTGTTGTGCGTAATGCATGTTTTTTTTTGTTTCTTAATGAAACTTAACGGTTTTCCGCAAATGAAACTGAAAAACTGGTCAAGTTTCGGTCGATTAGAAAAACAAAATCACATTTGCTGCGGTGTGGCGAAAACAAGTTGGTCTCGGCCACTTAGCTGGACATCGCCTAGAGAGTGAAATCTGCTGCGAGCAGGAAAAGTGCTCGCAAAACATGTGCTGCAGCAACTTGTGTCCAAGAGATTTATCGGCGACGACGAACGTCATCATTGTCATTATCATTATCATCGGCGGCCGCATCGGCATCAACGTTTCGAAAAGGCTGCGACAGTCTTTTGTCATTGGTATCAAAGTGGAAGCTCGGATGATAAATGAAAACGCTGCTTTTACTTAAGACCAAAAACTTTTGCTTTGCCCCGCTGTGTGTGTGTGGAGTGAGTATGTGGGGCGTGTGTGTTTATCATTATTGTAATTTCTGGCCATAGGCATTTGGCCAAGACACGCACGTCTCTAACGCTCTGGGCCATTTGGCGCACGGCCAGCAGCAAACACCATAATACAACATATGTGATTGATTGTAATTGAGGTTGGTAAAAGTTGTTGTGTCAATGTCAAAGCCGGGGTGCCAAAACAGAGAGAAAAGAATCTGTGTAAAATTGCTCCACAATTGGGGGGGGGGGACGGCGGCTGTCAGTTGTGAAAAGCCATAGAAGCGGCAAATTTTCCACAATTTTCCCTACAAGCCAAGAAAATGATGCAGCAAATTGTGAAATTGCTCAGAATGAGAATGGAAATTACATGTTGGCCATTTGTCATTTCGAGTTGTTTATAGATAAAAGCGGAATTCAATTGTTAAATGAATATAAATTGATAATTTGATAATGAAAATGGGAATATACTAAAGCAAGGCAATTTAATCGCTTTCTATATTTAGCACGAATTCTCAGTAAAACATTTGATGCAATAATAATAATTAAAATAAGCTACTGTTACTTAACTCCAGTTGTTTGCCAAGTTCTTGAAGCATATAACATAATCATACATTAAGAGTCATTCACAGAAAAGCTTTTTGTCTAATTAACATAGAAACCTTTTCGACAATGACCGTCAAAGCCAACTTTAACTTTAGACAACGTTCAAGTTGAGGCCAAAAAATGAGGGGAAAAAAACTTTTCAGTTGCCAGAAATTTCACTTGCGAAAGTTTTGAGCCACAATTAAAGTGGAAAAGTTAAGAGTAAAGAGCTGACCAGGTTTATTTTTCTTTTGTCTTATATATATACATGTATATCTTTTTTTGTGGGGTTGGACGATGGCGTAATGCTGAAAAGCAGAGAAGCTCGAAAGGCACATTAACACGTTTCAAATGACTTTAAATACGTTGCCAAATGATGGCAAGAAATATAAAACAGAAACTTGTGGAAAGTTGGCATATCTGGAAATATGTCAGAGTGTCAACAGCGCGCGCACAAAACTAATGAACGAAATAATCATAATCATAATCATAATGATAATAATAATAATATGAAGCAGAAGAAGAGAAAGAAGAAGCTGCGAGACGGCTGCTGCTGTTGTTGTTGTAATATTATCTGACTTTGTATCTGGCACTACTCGCCATGATTGCCCAAGCCCGAGCAAATAAAGGGGTGAACAACTCTGTCTGTGAGTTTTTGGCCTTATGCAATTGTCATTATTGTCTCTGAGTGTTGTTGCTGCTTTTGCTTTATGAATATTAAACTTATACATATATATATATATATAAATATATATATATGTACATTGTCGCCCCGTTTGTATCTTGAAGATGCTTGCCCCAAGTGCTCTGTGTTTTGTTTGCTGTTGTTCACAAAATTTCACTGCGTCTCTTGAAATGAAGTTGTGTTTCTTTCTGCTTCGGCGTTTTTATACCCTGAGCCCATTGAATATGGGAAATGAGGGTATAATGGTTTTGTTGGATGTATGTAACAGGCAGAAGGAGGCGTGGCAGACCCCATAAAGTATATATATTCTCGATCAGGACGCCAAGAGAAATCGATTTGACCCTGTCCGTCTGTCTGTCTGTCCGTGTATAGCACGCGCAGATTGAGTTACTTTTTATAAATCGATAACTATCCCCAATTAATTGTTATCGATTAAAAACAATATCAAAATTCACTTAAAAAAATCTATCTCGCCCATCTCTTAAGCTAGAGACACCAAATTTTATATTTAGCTTTATATTTATTTTATGCAATTTCGAATTTTGTCATATTTTGTATATCGGCCCCAAATTCCCTCAAATTCTATGAAAATCACAGATTCGATGGGGCTCAGGGTATCCCCTAGTCGGTCACGCCCGACTAGAGTTTTCTTACTTGTTTTATTTTCTTTTTTTTTCAATTAAATGCGCCAAAAGCGTAAATTTAATTAATTTAATTGTTGCAGCAAAAGAAATGTGGCAGAAAAATTTCAACTTGGCCACATTTTAAGGCCAAATTCGCTACAAGCCCGAGTCAAGTTTGTTTTCGTAATTTTTTGAAGTATTTTCAAGTGTTGTCAGACATTGTTGCCAAATACTTGAGGAAAATGAAGTTGTTTTTCCAAACTCTTGGAATTATGAAAAATATTTTAACAAAAGTAAAAATGAAATTTGCATTAATTTCAGGCAATTGAAATTGAAACAAATTTTCGAGTGCATGCCATGAGCATTTAGCAGGAAAGATAGGGGGGAAAAACCTCAGACAGACGTTACAATGGTTAGTTATACAATTAGCAAACGCCCACAAGCGGAGACAACACACTCAACTATGACTAATTGATGATGCTCAGCTGTGCAAACAGTTAGACTCAAACAGAAACTAAAAGAATTCCTCACACGAGCGAAAGTATTTTATATGCCATAAATTTCCATAAAGCGTTCGGCCTTAACAGCTACGATTACTCATATGACGAGGGCGAGGGAGAGGGTGAGGGAGAGGCGTGGGGGAAGCTTCAAGCAAACCAGAGGCAAGTCAAGTGAATCATCTATGAATTAAAACCGAATGAGATGTGCACTGTAATGGCAACGCCCCGCAGCGTCAAGTGACGCAAATTCATTCACCAAAAGTGTGTTTGCTTAATAATGAAATATAAATATATATAAATAAATATATAAATATATACGAGTATATATACATTTATATAAATGTTGTATATATGTTAATTTGTATATATATTTGTTGTTTAATTTTTTGGCAAATGCATGCAATTATAAATACAGCACGCGGCCAGCGAGTCGTACGTGATTTGTATGCAAATTTGTGAAAAATGTATCTGATGGCTGGCAAAACGCGAAAATAGTGCATCTGTTGGATACAAATTGCAAACTGCAAATTGAGCTATCATGACATTGGTGCAGACTCTGTTTAAACATATAAAAAATTAAAATGCCTGCGGTTTGTTTTAATGGTATTTTCATTTTTTATAAACTACATATACATATATATAAATATATTTATGTTTTTTTTTTTTTTTTTTGGCTGCGGTCTCGCTTGGCAGACGAGTGCATAAATTTTCGTGTTGTGTTTTTCTGTTAATCTGGGCAATCGTAAAGTGGATAACTAGTCGGACGGCTGTGCATGTGTTTAAGCATATTCCGTTTTGAATCAGTTGGCATTGTTTGAGCATGTTTTTTTTACAGTTGTCGACCGTAACAATCGTATCGCATCGCATCGCATTATATAACACTTGTGACAAAGTTTTTATTGAATATGCAGATTGATTAATGTCTGCAGCCGGCGATTGTTAACTAGCTTAAGACATGATTAATTTATTTATAAGTTACGCAAGATTTTAGAAACTGTTTTTTCCGCTCTGAATTGTTTATCAATATTATTCAATTTATTTATTTTTATTAACTCGTTTGCGGATTCTGACTCAAAACTTGTTATACTGGAATGGATCGTTTTTTGAATAATCCGCATTATTTAACCAAAATTTGGTCATAGAAATTATAAATTTGCTAAATTTATGAATGAATTGTATGCCGAGGAACGACTTTTAAGCGGAACTAGCTTGAAACATTTTTGCAGATCATTAAGAGCTCATAAATTGAGAGTTTGCACTATTAAATTTAAAGTAGAATGGAACTAGTTCAAAAATATTAAAAATTGTTCCGGTATAACTAGAGAACTAGGAATGTGTTTATAAAAATATATTATATATGAATGGAACAAAAACAATAAAATACTAGAAATGATTCTTTTCATAAAAAAATATATATAAAATAATAAATAAAAATATATATATATATAAATAAAAAAAATTAAAAAAATATATAAACAAAAATAAATAAAAATAAATGCAACTTAAAATGTAACCTAGAGTGCAACTAGTTCATGAATATTAACAATTGTTAACAGAGAAAAAAAAGTAAAACATATTCAAACTTAAATTTGAACTATAATGAGACTAGTTCAAAAATATATTATAAATCTGAGGAACAAGTTCACTATTGCTTAAATATGCTTCTAAATCAATCAGCTCTTACATTAACTTCTTCATTTAAATGTAAAAAATACGAGCTTATTATGCGCTGAGGAACTAGTTCAGCAAACTATAAAATGTTCGCATTCTAGATTATTATAAAAACTAAATGACCTAACTCATTGTACTCTACTTTGAACTAGTTCAGTGCACTGTAAAATGTTATTGTTATGCAAGTAGCTATTACGATATCCTCTTCACTTAGAACTAGTTAATTATGCGCTTAGGAACTAGTGCAGCCCATTGTTAAGTGTTCTTATTATTAAATAGCTCTACGCAATATCTTCTTCATCTTCCATATGTACATTTGCTCTAATGTTCTGTTCGGCTAGCAAATGTTTCCATTTTGGAACTGGTTTCGCAAAGCACAAAACTGTCCACACACACACATATATCATTTCTGGTCTTATGGTACCAAAAAGTCTGCTAGAGTACTCTGTGTAACCAATTAGTTGCTTTCACATTTCAACAGTTAAATGGCAAGCTGTCAGCACTTCTTGTCAGCTCGATGGGCCACTAAAAATGTCATTCTTCATTTTGGAGCTAGATAATTTCTATGCCTTGGCACTTGCGAAATCGCATATTCATTGGGTAACAATTTCTGTCATATTTTCCGTATGCTTTTCGGCTGACATTTGACATTTTGAGTTAAGTGCCAGCGGCGCTGCAATCGCTCAAAGGCGAAAACCATTTAAAAGTTTTGTCATCGAGTGGAAAATGTGAAGAGAACAGAGCGCGCAGCGTCAATTTGATGATGTTATGAAAGTGAAGACTTTTTGTGATTTTCCAGCTAATTTAGCAGTTGTGCGTAGCAATGGAAAGTTGAAGTTGAAGTGGGACGAGAGTGCTAGACGGCAGCGATACGCTACAGATAAAGTCTAAAAAACTTTCCAGTGAATTAGCTTTTTTATACCCTGAGCCCATTGAAAATGGGAAAAACGCGTCGATTTCAGCTCTCATAAGAGCTAGAGACTTAACATTTTTTTGTAGGTCCGCGTATAGCACGCGCAGATCAAGTTTATTGTAAAAAATCGATAAATATCCCCAATTAATTGTTATCGATTTATTTATTTAAGCTAGAGACACCAAATTTTATATTTAGCTTTATTTCTATTTTATGCAATTTCGAATTTTGTTATATTTTGGATATCGGCCCCAAATTCCCTCAAATTCTATGAAAAACACAGATTCGACGGGGCTCAGGGTATCCCCTAGTCGGTCACTCCCGACTAGAGTTTTCTTACTTTTTTTTAAAGATTTTTGTCAAATAGAAATATGGAATGTACTCGACTAGAGATACACTGTGAGCAAATTATTAACTATGACTTTGCTGATCTGATTCGACTTTTGTGAGATTTGAGTGTGCTCGACTGGGCGATACCTTGTAATGTCATTGGCGCTTTTTGCTTTACCCGTTAACCCCATTACCTCCGCTACATAACACCCACGTTCACTAGCTCGCGGAGTATTTAAAAAGCTGGCATTGGTCACGCAGCGTAGCTGCCAATGCGTGAATGCGCCCCAGAGCAATTTAAGTCTATTGTTCTTTTTGGCCCATTAAAAGTGGCCTCAGCTATAGAGCCTGTACCCGACCCCCATCGCCATCACCGTCCCTGGCCGTGGCGGAACAAGCCGCACTAATGAGCATCATGGCATGCATAATGCATGGCAGTCGGGCGTCCGCCCACAGCCACCCACTTGACAGTAACATAATAGTGGCTGTCAAGTGCAGTGCATGTGTAAGAGATACTAAAAGATACTAAGATACTTCCTTGTCCGAGAGCTCTGCGGGCCACACTCGAGTGCGCACACTAAACTTAATGACAATATCAAATTACAAACAGACGAGAGAGAGAGAGACAAAAGAGACAGACAAACAGTCGGACAGTCGGGTATACAAACAGTCGGACATTCACGACAATTTGCATGACACACTTAGCCAGGCCGCACTGTCTGCGTCAGGGTGGTGGGAGTGGCCGTGCTTAAATCCTCAGCTGTCCACAAGTTGGACTTACATTTAAAGCCAGTTGGCAGTTTGTCAATGAGTCGTTGGCAATGCGGGCCAGCGTCCACAATTTAATGCAATTTTCACTGAACAATTTCTAAAAGCCCCAGCGAGACTGAAAATGAAAGTAATTTTTGCACAAGCCAAGCGGCGGCGGCGTCTTCTTCTTTTTATAAACACACATACACACAGAGATCGTGAGGCCATAAACAAAACCCAATGCAAGTCGTTGAGAGAAACATGTGAAAGTCGATGAACGCTCGACCTGGCAGTTTGATGCTTTGGCATTTAGCTGACGGGGGCATCTATAATCGAAAGTGTGCAGTCTTCTGTCTAATGATATTCCCTAAATAAGGTACAAGTTTTTGCAGTTGATTATGGCTTTTGGATATAATGAGCTTGGAGTTGGATTAAAAAAAAAAAATAAGGTATTTGCAACTGCTCGAAGAAATATAAGAAAAATTATTAATTTTACGCTAAGGTTGATTTGATTAGCATTTCAAAAAGTTAATAATATTTATGGTTAGTTATATATGAATTTATCTATAAATTGTGATTATAAATATATAATTTATGACAACATTTATTTGATGTATAATTTTTAGTGTATTTCTTTTTTGATTGTTTATCTTTTCATGTGTAAAATTATGTGCTTTTGAGCAATGAAATGCCTAATCTTATCTATATTATATGTGTCAGGAGTAGTTCAGGCCTCATGAAGTGTATAAACTCTATCAGAACAAGGAGATGTTTCAATCTAGCCATGTTCGTGAGTCAAAAACAAAATAATAATGTATTTAGTATGCTTTAAAATTTCATATAGAATAAAAATGTATTTAGAAGAAAAGTTAATGAGAAAGTATGTTCCCAGAACAGCTAACGCATGTGCTAATATAATATATTATATATTAAAGAAAGCGTAGAACGAATTGAATATCAGCTCTTCACAGAGTTCGGAGTATGTCCAAGTCAGGCATTCGTACTTACTTATTTCTCTCTAAATATCTTTCTTTCAAATTTTTATCTTCATTTTTCTTTTGCCATTATCAACCATAACATTTTCTAAATGTTATCTATATGGCATATATAATAAAATTTATGTATAACACTTTCTCTTTTGCTCTACTGATTTTATGATTGTTTTGTAACGATGTTACTTCCGAAAATGCATAACTTTTAATAATATGATACTATATAAATACATTTTAAGACTTATTAACAAGATTTCTGAGGCATTTTATAGAAATATATTTATTTTATGTATGTTTTTATTATTATTTTATGTATTATTTTTTTAAGTTTTTTTTTTATTGTTTATATATGTAAGTAACTTATATATATATTTTTTAAAATAATTTTTTATATTCTGTTATTTTAAAGCATTTTTATATAATTATATGCTTATCATAAACACATTTTTTCTCTTAGATCATCATTAATATCTTGTTTTATATCATTCATTTAAAGTCTTGTAGAGATTCCTAAGTCGTAATCACTTTCCTCACTCTATTTAATCACATACAATTCAAGCTCTTTCCCTACTCCATGTTACCTCTGCTTCAATTATGATTTTATATAACATTTCAAGTCAAGGTTCGCTGTCTTTGATCTGTTATTGTGTTGTTATTAGCGCTGCTCTCATTTCCTGCACTTTATATTTATTCATGGTCTTCCTTTCTCTTTTGCTCCATGCTGGTTAATTGATTAACTCCCACACAAACAGTCCGTATCATGGGACCTCGGCAATTGTTGTTGGCTTCCCCATTCTGGCAAACAGTGCATCTCTCTCTCTTATGGTGCCTTTGCATGATGCCTTGTTAATAACTTCCTGCATACTTGTGCTCTCCACCCAACTAATTAATCAAATAATCAGAAAACGGTAAAAAGCCATTCACGCGATACCTTTTCAGGCGACTCACTCGTGAACCCAACAACGATAGCAGCTGAAGTGCTTCCTCATTATTACTCATAGCGATTGATCGATAAGAAGAACCATAAACAATTTTCAATTTGTCAGCTTATAAAATTATATATATATAAATATAAATATATATATATAGAATGTAACTTACGGTCAATGAAAGTCAAGTCAAAAGCTTTATGCGCACTTACCTGGAAAGAGGGAAAATTAAATATGATTAATTAAGATTGACAAGTGAAGTTGTATTCAAATATTGAAATATTTTGAAGTGTATTTTAATAGTGCTCTATATTTATTATATTTACTAAAATATAGAAAAATATTATATATTAAGTTGACTTCCCAATTACCAGAACCAACAACCGCACCCACATCATATAGATAAAGTATATATATATAGCCAGTTGGACATTTAATTAAGTGTGAACAAAATGGCAAAAAAATATAAGAAGAGCCTATGGATGATACGCAATTATATATATATGTATTACAAATAGAGGCCGGCGAACTTTGAAGGTCTTAATTGGCTGCAGCATTTCCGTGCAGCCCAGATCAGTGCACTGTCTCTGGGTTCATGGCGAGCTGTAAGCTGTTATTAGCATTATCATAAAATTATTTGTCGATTACACATATATATATATAGAAAACTGAGAGATGGCTGAAGATGAGAGTCGTTTCAGCTTCATAGTCCGTTGTCAGTTTGGTTTGTGACGTCCGTGTGATCTCTTCTCTCTGACTGTTGGGCCAGCAACACATTGACCCTGACTGAGTGATGGGATCGGCGTCGCTGGGCGAGCACAGAGCGTGGCATTGTCTGCGTTTTAGTGGCGTCTGTAAATTGTCAGCTAATTGCATACGATATGAAGTTGTGGGCATTATATTGATGGCTTCGCTGGAAAGGCGGAAATTGATGGACAGCAAGAGATCCAAAGAGACCATATATATATATATGTGTGTATATAAAGCCGTTTCTAGCCCACGCCTTGCCCAAATCGAACAGCATCGCATGCCTAAGTAATACCTATTGACAGGTCTACATTTAAATTGTCACCTCAACGAAAAACTTGAATTCTTTTTCAATTCATTTCGTGCGCCTGGCCAAATTTGGATACTCGTTCTATATAAGGTTAAATATTTTTAGTGGCGTTGCGCGTGGCCAAAACTTGAGATCAACAAAAATTTGCGTCAGCTTTTGGTCTTGTTGTTGACTTTGACTTTTTTCTTCGTCTTAGATACCTATGCTAGATCTTATCTGGCTTAGCTGCCTTATCTTATCTGTGTTACTCGATTGCAACACACTTTTGAGAGTCGATTGCGTCACCAGAAGTAATTTTCATTATGCAATTAAACGGTTTGGTGCGGTGCTGTGGGCGGGTCAACTGGCAAACAATTAGCGTGTTTCCCGCAAGTGGGAGTTGAGCTTGCCCGTTGCCAGTTATGTAAACTCTTAAGTGATTAAGGTCAGACTGCTAATTAGAAGACCAATAAATGAAACTGGGTGAGCTTCGGCTAAATGTGTAAGGTGTCGTATGCATACATAAATGTATGCATATAGCGAGCGGCTACTTTGAAGTGCAATTGCAGTGGATGCTAGATTCTAGAGGGAGTGTCGGCGAACCCTCAAGAGATTGTGCTTGAGGGAAATCTATAGAATAGACTCAACTGCCTAAAAAGCCATAGTATTTGAAATTAACGTGTGGATGCATGAAAAATATAAGATCAAGTGCTTAAGAAAAACTAAATATCAGAATCCATGCTCCTATGTCAGGCTATTGAATGGATGCTTGCTTATATTTGTGTATTCAAGTTATTTATATATAATAGAAATTTTAAATAATAATATTTAAATTATTTTAAAAATAATAAAAACAAAATAATATAAAAAAATATACAAAAAATCTTATATTTTTTGAAAAGTTATTAATAATAATATTAATAATAATATTCAAATAATACCAAAAATCTAATAATATAAAAAAGTAAAATTAAAATAATATCAAAAAATTTATTTATAGTAAAAATAATTATAAAAAAAATTTATTTATAGTAAAAAATATATATAACAAAAAATTATGTAATATAAAATAATATAAATATAAAAAAATTAATTTTTTATTAAATTTTATTTTTTTTATTACATTTTGTTTATTTATTATTTTATTTGTATTTATATTATTTTTTATTTATATAAAAATGATGTAATATAAAATAATATAAGTATAAAAAAATTAGTTTTTTATTAAATTTATTTTTTTTTTTATTAAATTTTGTTTATTTATTATTTTATTTGTATTTATATTATTTTTTATTTAAAGTGTAAAGGGTAAATATATTAATATGAATAATTAAATTAAAATAAATGAAAATATTAAAGTGAGATTGTTGAAGAACAAGAACCAAAATTTTAAGAACAAAGAGTTTATCTTAATTCTATAATAATAATATAATAATTTAAAATCAATATCTATCCATCACATAAAATATTTAACAATATTTTACCTTTACCAATTATCAATATAATTCAAATTTTAATTCAAGCTGCATGGAAACTTTGCAGCTGACGCTCCCAATTTCGAATGCTTTTGCCTTTTTTTCGATTTTAATTAAATACTGACAATATTGCAACATGTGGCTGGCCACATCTCAATGCACGTTTACCCAACGAAAATTGACAGACATTGGGAATAAACGTAGTTAAAAAATTAAAAAAAAAGTAGAAAAAAAAGAAGATGAACAGATGAAAAGAGAATTAATATTTGGATTGTATATTGTGGACTTGATATTGGGCATTGCAACAGTGCCGCGTGGAACGAATAGCAAACAATTGGACAGAGATCTGCCACAAACAGAGCATAGCAAATGCCAAGCGAAAAACTGCAAACTGCAAACTGATGCCGAGTTGACATTTTCGCAAAGGGACAATTGCACATGGCAGTGCAAAAAGGCAAAAAACAAAACAAAAATCCAGTGGAAATGCAGGGCCCATTGTTTCGCCTAGAGAAACATCTGCCGGGATGCCTGGGCAGTCTTTGTGCTGTTTAAATTTAACTTCCGCTCTGGGTAATATTTTCCTTCACTTGATTTTAGTGCTGATTTATATTGTATGGCTTGGGCTCGGGCACGGCCTGCGGCCATATATTGAATATCAAATATGATTTTAAGACGCACAGCAAAAAAAAAAACCAAAGAAAAATTGCCTCGAATTGAATTTTATGTCGCAGCAGCTTAGGTCCTGATTCTGATTCTGACTTCGATTCCTTGCGCTTGTCCTGTCTCTTTCGCACTCTCTTTATCTTTTTCACTTTTTTTTACTGCACTTTACTTGGCGTAACAATAAATTGCCTTTTATATATACATAGAATCTGCGGCTGCATTATGTATGACTGCCATGAGTGTGTATATATATATGTATAAGATATATATATATATATATATACTCTCTTTGTGGCTTTGCCATTTATGTTATTAATGCGGCGCATACCTTGCGGCTGCCTTTGTTTGGCCCAGGAACCTGTTTGCCCAGGAGGCATTTGCTGCCTATTCTGTGTGTGTTTTTTTTATATCTGATGCCCTTTCCGAGGATATGACTAAACAGTCAACTGATATGTAACGTAGAGAACAGATAGAGTATATAAAATATATGTATTATATATAGATATAAATATTTTTATTTGATTTTATAAATTTTAATTCTAAAATTTCAATTTCTTGCAGGTAAATACATCAATATTTTGCTGATGAAAGCATACTAATACTAAGCATTTGTAAGTTTTTGTTGAATACAAAAAAATATAATATATATATATTCATTATTATTAAATATAAATATTAATTCTTATTAAATATATATATATATATATATATATATATATATATATATATATATATATATATATATATATATTAAATTTTATTATAAATACATATTAATTGTTATTAAATATATATTTATTAAATATGCAATTCCTTTCATTAGCTTAATTTTCTGACAATATTCGGCTAGAGTATCTGAGCTTCGTGGCAACAACTCAAATTTCCTTTTTTAATACGCTTGAGAATCAAAGTTTATAGCTGAACACATATATATATATATATACATGCATATAAAATATATATGGTTGATTGATATCGCTTAGGCATTTTGATGTAAGCAAAACGCGTGCAGCGCAAAATTTCATTAAATTTTTTAGCATCTGCCCGCATATTAAACAGCTGCTATAATTAATAGTCCTATGGAGGCTTTTGATACATTGTAAAGTGAAATATCTATAAAAATTAGTCGCTGGGCGTTTATTTTATAAGTTGCGTGAAAAGAGCAATCAATGAAGTCTACCTGCTGGCCTTTAAACGGGCTTTGTCTAGGTCTGCGGCTAGCGGCTTTTGGCTTTTAATTTTTATTCTTTTTGAGACTTCTTTGTCGCGGCAGACTTGAGATATTCTTTTGTTATAGATAAATGTGGATAGCTACGATGCAGTCACTAAGTCAAGGAATGTCAAAGGAATGTCAAGCAGCATTGATTGTTTTCAATTTGTGTGTTTAAACGAAAGGAAAACGTCTATTTCTAACCTGAACCCATTGAAAATGTGAATACAGGGTATAATGGTTTTGTGAAAATATATGTAACAGGCAGAAGGGGGTGTGCCACACCCCATAAGGTATATATATTCTTGATCAAAAAAACAAACTGAGTTGGTATAGTCCTGTCCGTCCGATCATCCGTCCGTCCGCAGCTTTCGCAGGGTTCAGGGTATCTCTTAGTCGAGCCGTCTCGACTAGAGCACTCTTACTAGTTTATATTGATAAAGTTAGGCGTAAATTTATTAAAACAGTAGCGAATTGCCAAGAGACCGCTCTCTAACCACTTTGCATGCTGCGAAATCGTAGCCAATTTGCAATATTTTCGCTTGCATATCTGATTTTGTTGCGACTGTCCAATAAAGTGGAAAGTCGATGAGCGCATGTTCTACTTCACATTTTCAACATTTCAAAATGAAATTGAAAATTATAGTGTGCGATCAGTTGCTGTTTGCTCATTATGTGCGAGGAGACAGAGCGTCGGATCGGGCTAGGTAGCTACACATATACACATACACATAGGTGCCTATAGCTTACAACAACTGTAAACCGGTTCAGCGTTTGGCTGCGCATGCGCCGGAAAACCTGTCCGGTGATTCGCTCTGCCCGCAACACAATGTGGTGGTAGAGCCGCGCCGCTCAACAACAGCCTCAATGGCGCATCAATTATGTTAATGAAGCTTTAAATGTGTCTTGATATTGAAAAACTTACTGCTACAGGTTTTCCACAAAGACAAAGTCTTCATATGCCTATACATAATGAAGAAAAACGTTGGCCGGCCGCACCGTAGCCGGTTTTTTTTTCAACGAAAAATGTCAATCGCAACATTATATAAAAAGAAAAAGAAACAAGTAAGAAAACTCTAGTCGGGCGTAACCGACTAGGGTATACCCTGAGCCTCGTCGAACCTGTGTTTTCCAATACACTTATATTTAGCGTAAAATTATACAAAAATTTCAAGTTTAAAGCATTTTTTTTTCAAAAAACTGACATTGGCGAGGTTTGAACCTACGTTAACTAAGCAACGCGCATCACCTCTACCAACAACGACACTCCACTGTCTTAGAAAGCGATGGCAAATGTAAACTAAAGCAGCAGCTGATAATTCAACAAAATTCAAACGTAATTTGCGATTCTTCGAATCGACTATAATGCGAGCGTTTGTATGTGTGTGTGCACAGAATAGAAAAAATGCGTTCGCTTGGCGCTGCTGCCACGTGTGTTTGTTAAGTAGCCAAACGTTTTGTTTAATAACTTTTTTGCTGTTTAACGGATTTCAATGAAATTTTCGGCATATGATCAACATATTCTATGGGCATATTTGTCAGTTTAGTAAAAGTGCCAACTCATTCGCATTTTGGCTATATTTGAGACTGAACTTTAATTGGGGAAAATTTGGGGCCGGTATCCAAAATATAACAAAATTCGAAATTGCATAAAATACATATAAAGCTAAATATAAAATTTGGTGTCTCTAGCTTAAAAGATGGGCGAGATATAATTTTTTAACTGAATTTCGATATTGTTTTTATTCGATAACAAAAAAACGAATAAATTTATCGATTATCGAAAACAAACTCGATATGCGCGCTGTATATAGGGATCTACAAAAAAAATTTCAAGTCTCTAGCTCTTCTGAGAGCTGAGATCGACGCGTTCATACATACGGACAGACGGACAGACGGACAGACGGACAGACGGACAGACGGACGGACGGACGGACGGACGGACGGACGGACGGACAGACAGACGGACAGGGCCAAATCGATTTCTCTTGTCGTCCTGATCAAGAATATATATACTTTATGGGGTCTGCCACGCCTCCTTCTGCCTGTTACATACATCCAACAAAAACATTATACCCTGATTTCCCATTTTCAATGGGCTCAGGGTATAAAAAAACAGAATCTAAAAACCAATTTGCATTTGGCGACCTTTCACACACACACACCAGATATCATTTGAATGGCGTCCACACCTTCGCGCCGTGTCGCATTCGGTTTTTATTTTTCATTTTTTCTTTAATCTTGGCTAACGAGCTTTTGTTTATATTTCAGCAACGGGAACGACGGCTGACTGCCTCTGACCCTGAGCTGATTTAGCTAATAGTTTATGGCCAACACGTAGCTGTCTTACATGCACATGCATGCGCGACATATTTCTCCTTCTGGCTGGCATTTTAAGTCGGCCTAAATGAGCGTATTTGTAAGGATTTATCCCTAATCATGCCTGCTGCACATACCACTTTGTGTTGTCAATGTCGTGTAGAATGTCTGAGCTACATTTTTTATTGAGTATTTCACAATTTTCAATGCAGTTGGCATATGGTAAGGGAAGGACTTTAAAGGCATTTGCTCTTTGTATAATAATATATGTGTAGTATAGCTTGGCTTTTGTTTAACTTTTTGAAAAGGAGAGTTAAGGATATATGTCAAATGCTTAAATTGTCAGAAGATGGTTCACTAGAGTCTATGAGAATCAATAAAAGTGTTTTTCTAGTACTGAATCTCTGTCTATCAGTGGTATCCGGTTTTGTATTTGAACTCGTTGATTCCTTAATCTGATATGTAAGTTTTTCTATAGCACGTAATCACCATGTTTGCTGCAATTCAGCTAACATATTTTACATTTCCATGAAATCTGTTAATCATTTGAAATAAATAAATTTTAGTTGACTTCTGCGAACTTCACTTAGTAAATATATTGATAAGTAGTATACAATATAAGTATCTATAGACCACGAACGTTCTCCTTTTTATGGTCCTCGAAATCATAATATGAAATGTCGGGTATTTTTTAGTCATGCGCTCTCGATTATATCAGTTTTCTTTTCACTTCAATCACGACTTACCATTCTTTCCATTACTAAATAAAATTATAATATTATGAATATATATAATATATAAAAATATAAATAGGAGTTCAGGAAAAGGCCCTCATTACCTTTAGCTGCTCTGGTATTTGGAGGATTTTTTTTATCTGACACAAAGTTCAGCGTGGTTCGTTAACATGAGGTTTTGGGGGCACTTGCAACCGCGCGTTTGCCTTGGTAGAGTCAGTTGCTGGCATTTGGTTGCAACGAGGTTTACGATTATGATTATTATAAGCATTTTTATGCATGGCATTTAATGCAACGCTGAGCTTGTGATGCAAATAGTTGGCAATATCAATAAACAAGAAAAATAACAGAAATGGGGTTGGTGGAATGCGTGGGGGAAAAATAGTTGCAGATTGTTGAAGGGTGGCTTAAACTAAGGCAAAGGCAAAGTTGCGTGATATTTGAGATAATAAAGCCAGGCAAAAAATAAAACTATTTAAACCGAAAACCATAAGCCAAAATATAATAATATTTTTACTATAAAATGTGAATAAAAATATTGAGAAATTCAAGTTTCGACTAAAAAATATATATGTGAATATTTGGTAAAACTAATTCCCATGACAAAATTAAGGATAACCGAAACCAATATCTATCGTATAGTGTAGCCATAACCATGCCAAAGAAAACTATGTAACTATAGATCTTTTTGCATATGTATATAGCGTACCATATCGGGCCTGAAGTACACCTGTTGCGTATACATGGAACTTTTCAATGAGGACGTCTTATCCGGGAACAATATGCATTTCCCTGGCATAGTTCCTCTGCCTGTGCCACCATTAATTGTTGTTGTCGCTGTTCCTATTTGTGTTGTTGTTGTTGTTGTCATGTTGTTCGCTGTCATGTGATGATGGCCCACGCCTACGTCTGTTTTCTGTGCAGTCAAACTGCTCGTCGAGTTGACTTTGGAGGCGTGCGATAGGCGTTTCATATGCGTCCACATCTGATGCCAGGGCGCCGCGTCTTTCTACAGTTTTTTTTTTGTTGTTGTTTTGTTTTCATATATAAATATATTTTTTGTGGGGTGTTTGAGGGGCCGACGCAGGACAGAGAGGGTTTGTATGTTTAGTGTAATGTAATTGAGTCAGTGGTTGGTTGAGTGTACGAAAAAATAGAAATAAATACAGTTTTATTTTAATTGAATGCGGCCAATTATTCAGTTTTCAAAACTATAATGAGGTTTATTTGTATGAAATTTCATTTTAAATTAAATAATATAAATAGTTTTCAATTTGTATTTATTGGGTTTGAAAGTAAATATATATATTATGTGTAGAGCTTAAAATACTTTTTAATAAATTGAACAAAAACGTGTCACTTTCTGTTCAATTATGATCCGACTGAACTGTGTAATATATATATATAATGTTTATTTGCCATATATTTAACAAGTAGTTTCTATTTAGTTGTCAGGCGAGTGAACCCCGAGCACGCACTTAACACCCTAGCACATACAAACTTCAGACACACACACCCCCATTTGTGAAATATTATGATGTCATGCACTTGGCTCTTAACAATTCACAATCCAGCCGACCAGAGCCAAGAGCGTGAGCAATTTAAATTTCATTGGCGTATAGCACAACCTCTATACTCATTCACGACGTGAAAGAGTCTATTGGTTTCGAGTCATAGCTAAAAAATTGAATTTTATATAATTATCAAAATAAATTATTTTAATTAATGAATCTGTGCGAGAAACAAATTCTTCAGTTCAAGTTTATTTCTGAGAGTTTTCAGGAAACAAATTCAACAGTTCGAGTTTATTTCTGAAAGTTTTCGGGAGACCAATTATGAGTCTAGAAATTTCACTGCTTAGACGTGTTTCAATGTCAATCAAACTAAATTTCATTTTAGTTAAAAGTCATCAGCTTGAAAATATGAATTTAAATTTTATAAAATGAATGGTTCTATATGCCTTAAATTATTTATAGCTTATTAGAAAAAATATTATCCTTTTAATTTGGATTAAATTGTGCAAGAAAATATCGGAAAGAATGTTGTAAAGTTCCTAAAAGCCCAAAAATTTTAATATGTAAATCTTCTAGTACAAAAATCAATGTCAGTGATAACAACAAGTGACGACAATGACTTCAAATTTTGCAGGTAAGATCACTTCATCACTTAACGGAAAATTTGAAGGACCTGAGGACATGACAAATTCAAAAGAAGTCAAAAGTTAAGCAGCTTAGTGATTGCATACCCCTTTATAAAGTAAGATTCAACTATTTTTGGACTGCGACTGGGTATTAGGCAGTCGGTACTGCTAGCTTCAACAGTTTGAGTCGCTTTATTTAGTAAGTACAGCATGATGTCAACATTATAGGCCGGCAATAGCCGGCTCTGTTTTTAGTATTATTATTTTTATTGTTTTTCTTTTTTGGTTTGAGATAACGTTAGACGCGATAGCCGCCGCCGGCATTTGATAAGACACATATTTGTGTGTAATTGCTGGAGCAATTCGCCTGACTAATTTGATTTACTGGAATATTTATGACAATTTGTTGAGGCAGTCATTCTATTTTTGTAATGCATACGGAATTTCTTAAAAAATAAGGTGAACGATGGTGACTCATTGCGGTCTGACACCTAACAGGAAGAGGTAGTTGGTGAATATTAAGTAACGCAATCAAAATAATTTTGTATATTTAAATGTTTTAAAAATATGATTGGATATTTAGCGGGAAATTTTAAAAACTGTTGGAAATTATATTGTATTTAATAATATTTTTTATGTGTATATAAAATATTATTTTTATATATATTATGTCTATACATATTATTATTTATATATACAATATATTGAAATATGAATATAAATTAATCAATATATATATATTTCTTTGAAATGTTTCTTTATTTCTTCTAAATTAACCATTTTTAAAATTTTTTTGTACAATAAAAAAATATTGATTATTTTTGTATGAAAATTTATGAAATTTTTCAAAGAATATTTCAATTTCCTTTATGTTTACTTCAATCAAAATTTAATATAATTTTTTAGATTCTGTTATAAATGGTAATTTTTATATATTCATCTAATATTCATACTTTTAAATAAAAAATTTCATTTTTTTGCATTTCTGAACAACTTTTTCTAAATATTCATATAATTATTATGTGTATATTAATTTTTACAACCTGGTAAAAAAAAACGTCGCTAATTAAATATACATATTTCCCGTGTAAACAGAACAGCTAAGCTCAATTACCCTGTCATGCTAAGTACATACACACACATATATATATTTGTTTACATATGTATATTCATGTGCATTTAGTGAGCGGTGGGGCTGGGGCCAAGGCTAAGCGCACAACACAGGCATCTGTTGTACACAATGGGCACCCCTCGAATCATAATATTCATAGCTCATATTCAACAAACCCCAAACCCAATGCGGTCAGCAATGCATTTAAAAGTCATGCCCTTGTCGCCAAATGAGTCTATGTCATTTTGGGGGTCTCAGAAAGAGAGAGAGAGAGAGAGTGAGTGGGCGAGAAAAGGTGAGAGAGTGAAAGAGTAGCATGCTGCAGCTAGGGTATGCCCCTCTCTACAACGACCACAGCGCAACGCGCTAAACAAATGAAAATTATTTCCGTTCGTCATGCAAACAGTTGTGCCGTACAGAGTTCCCCCCACCCACGCCCCCGCCCACGCCCCCGCCCACGCCCTTTAGCCAAAAATGTAAAAAAGGCAACACGCTGCCATTTGGCAAGTGCAGCAACAGTGGCAAACGGAAGCAATGAAAATGGGCACAACAATTGCCCCGACTGTACGTGTGTGTGTGTGTGTGCGTGTTGCTGTTGCCATGACCCACGTCTCCCTCTGCTTCAACTGCATTTTGTGTGTGTGTTTTTTTTTTGTGATTCATAAACAATTCATTACAACGGGAAATGGCAATTAAAGCATGTATACGATATATTATACAATTATATACAAGAGGTAACTGACTCAAAAGGGCCTGACTAACTAATGCCCTGCAGATTATAATAATGTTTGATAAGATAAAAGTTGCGAAGACTAAGGAAATATGCTTAGAAGAGAGTGGAAATATACTAGGTAAATAGCTAAATTTTAGTATATAAATTATATATATGTACATATATGCTCACTCTTATCTTAACATTCTTACGGAGATTGAAAATATAAATATTTGTTGGCTTAGTCACAGTAATCTTTATTTTTATACCCTGAGCCCATTGAAAATGGGAAATCAGGGTATAATGTTTTTGTTGGATGTATGTAACAGGCAGAAGGATGCGTGGCAGACAAGAAAAATAGATTTGGCCGTGTCCGTCTGTCCGTTCGTCCGTCTGTCCGTCTGTTTGAACACGCCGATTTCAGCCCGTATAAGAGCTAGAGACTTGAAATTTTTTTTGTAGGTCCGTGTATAGCACGCGTGATCGAGTCTAATTTAAAAAATCGATAACTATCCCCAACTAATTGTTATCGATTAAAAACAAAATCGAAATTCAGTTACAAAAATTATATTTCGCCCATCTTTCAAGCTAGAGACACCAAATTTTATATTTAGCTTTATATGTATTTTATGCAATTTTGAATTTTGTTATATTTTGGATACCGGCCCCAAATTCCCCCAAATTCTATGAAAAACACAGATTCGACGGGGCTCAGGGTATCCCCTAGTCGGTCACGCCCGACTAGAGTTTTCTTCCTTTTTTTTTTTTTTTTTTTTTTGAGAAACATTTTCAAGTGAGTTTTTTACCAAATCTTATCACAACAATCACCCTTTGCATCCCTAGTATAGGGTATATAAGTATATGCATATAAATACATCAGGGCGTGCACAACATATGGAGGAAGGAAGTTTGTCATGCGAGGCAGCTGCCTCAGCTGAAGGAGGTCAGTTCCCAGTTCGCATATTAAAGATTTTAAATATTTATTAAAGGCAAGCGCTGAGAGCGGCGGCCCCCCACAAAGCCAGCAGGTTGCTGTTTAGCTATAATGCGATGTGAATCAAGTGGCAACCGAGTTACTCACGCATCCACTCACATCCCCACACACACACAATGAATGCTGATTGCAATGCGAACATCTCGACTCTGCGTCTCGAGCTGCAGCTTGCCTTGATTTTGCTATAGTCTCTCGTCTCACGTCTCTCGTCTCTTGTATTTTTTTTTTACTTCATGCCATGGCTCGTTTAACGCAAGTTGGAGCAGGCACGGGGTGGGGAGGAGGGGGGGCCTGCATGCGCAAGTGCAGGGCGCTTAACTCAATTGCATGTATGCAACAATTCGTTGCAGCTTCTCGCAGTGCCAGCAACAAACTAGATACAAACAACAACAGCAAATGCAGTTGGTGGCATGCAACATGTTGATGTAATATGCAAATTTGATGCTGCGCTGCCCATTGTTTCGAGCATTTCCATAGAAATTTGCTAATGTCGAAGTCGCTGTGGAAGTTGAAGTCGAAGTCGAAGTCGAAGTCGAAGTTAATGCTGATTTGTTGCCGGAGAAAGACGAAGCTGAACAGCACTTGAACAAAGTGAATATATTCAGAAGAAAGGTTTGGTCGCAAGGGGATAGAGGTAAGAAAAGAAGATTAACTGAAAACCTTTATACATTAGATTATATCTACACACAACTGTTATATTAAAATTAGATATATATTTTATTTAAGTTACATATTTCACTCTCATTCTATGTACTATCTCATGAATATATTCAAAAGAAAGGCTTGGTCGGAAGGGGGGAGAAGTAAGAGAAGAAGATTAAGTAAAAACTTTCATACTTTAGATTATATCTACACACAATTATTATACCAAAATCAGGGTGTTATTAGATATATATTTTAATCAAGTTACATACTTCGCTCTCATTCTATGTACTATCTCATGAATATATTTAAAAGAAAGGCCTGGTCGAAAGCGGAAAGAAATAAGAGAAGAAGATGAAGAAAAAACTTTGATACTTTAGATTATATCTACCCTGATTTTGGTATAACAATTGTGTGTTATACCAAAATCAGGGTGTTATTCGATATATATTTTAATGAAGTTACATATTTCTCTCTCATATTCTATATACTATCTCATAATATCTCGCCCTCTCGCACTTTGTTAACCTCGAGTTTATTACTACTCTTATTTCTCTGTCGCATTTATTTTTGAGGTCAGCCCTTTCACACTTTACTTAACACACAAAAGTGTGTGTGTTGCCCACTCTTTATCAATTTCACCCAATTTACATGTTGCCATATGAAAATTAACACACTGCTCTACTTAGGGCCTTACGCCCTGACCAAATGCAATCTATCAAAGTGCATTAAAAATAAAAATTGGCCCCGGCTACAGCTGGATGCACGTTTCATGGTTTTTTTCTTCTTTTTTTTTTTAATGGGTCAAAGTCTGGCCAGACCGCTTAATTGTGATATATCACTTTACTCCGAGAGCAGCAGCATTAAGATACATATAGAAAGAAGTGTGCATGGGGGCGAGCACAGAAAACTTCAAAAGTTTTGCCGCAGATCGCGCAAAGATATACAAAAGTTCAATTGATATTATTTTAAGCAAAAATATTTTGGATCATACGCAAAATATTTTTACCAGAAAATAGGCATTTATGGTATATGCTATATATATTATATGCATAACGATACTTTTTAGGCATTTTGGTATATGGAGCTAAGTGCATTTAATTTGTGGGCCGGCGTGACTGAAAATGCATTTTTTCTTTACTTTTAACCATTTTATATGTCTTAGAATTGATTGAAAAAGTCAGCAAAGTAAATAATATTATTAATATAATTAGATAAAACTTTATGAAAATCTCCAGTAATTAATTCAGCATTTTAATAAACATATAGTATTTTTTTTTTTTTATAAATTTCTCATATTTTTATGAATTTCTTTAATATTATAATAAACAAATTTCATAGTATTTTTTTTTATTTTTATAAATTTTTTGAATATTAGGTATATCACTTAATTTGCTTCTTGCATATTTTTAATTGTAAAAATAATATATATATAAAATATTTGAATATATAATAAATATAAATATAAGACATATATTTTAGATAGTCATTTTTTTAAATTAAAATTATTAAAAGTTGTTTAATATGATTATAAAAAAAATGTTGGAAAATTATTATTATTATTAATATTGTTATATATTAATAGTAAAAACTAATTTCAATGCATATACAATTATTATATAAATTTCACTACCATACATGTTTTGTATATTAATTATAAAATATATAAATCAAATTAATTTTATGATTTAAATATTAATCATATTTTAATATAACGACAAATGTCTGAACAGAAATTAGCTTCAATAAAAGTCGATTATTCTAATTTTCTCTACTCTACGATCTGATTTCCTTATCGATTTACACTCGCTACGGTTGCATCTCTCCTCACTTCAGCTTTAAATAATTTGCTTTGTTTTGTGCCAAGCACTTAACCCACATTTTCCACATAGTTTCCTTTGCACTTTATATGCTCCAACCTGCCTCCGCCCACCTCAATGACCGCCCTGACCCACCCCTAATGCTCAAAGCTTGCCAAAAAAAAAAGAAGAAAAAAAAAATTGCACTACTGAGTGCCATTTGGTGGAGCTGCGGCTGGAAATTCCCTTGCGTAACTGCCACGACCTGAACCTGGGACTGTTCCTGATGATTTCGTTTTCTGTTCTCGGTTCTCGGTTCTACAATTGAGCCTATGTAGCGCCGGTTGCCGGCTACCCCGACCGCCCGTTATTTGCATTAAGCCGGGCCATTTATTTGTATATTTTATTGTGGCGCATATTTTCCGCTAAAGTTTTTCCCGTATGCCTCGCTTCGTTCTTGTTTCGCTTTATGAATGAAAACATTTTCGTTTGAGGGGTTTTCTTTTGCTATGCGAGGGGGTTGCATGATTTTCTAGGAACACAAACACACACACATATATATATATATATACATTTGTTGGCTCATTTTTATTTTTACGCATTTCTTGCGTGTCGTTCTCTCTGTCAGTCTGTTTGTCTTTACGTTTAGGACTGGGGCTGGGGCCGGCTAATGGGTCGGAGTCGGGGAGACGTGGAGGTTCTACGACGACGCCTCGCTCTATTTTTTTGACTTTTGCAGATAAGCAGCTAGTGCGTGAGTGTGGGTGGGTGTGTTTGCCCACTTGTGCCCCTTGTTTATTCAACGATTTTCGATGCGTGCTTGGCGGCAATTCGGACTCAAATTACCCGGTTGCAGTTTCTCTGTCTTAACCCTAAAATTTATTTGATTTTCCATTTATTTACCTAGCCGTATATTTGTTGTTGTTGTTGTTGCTGTAGTGTTGCTGTCATTTAAGCTATGCGTAGCACTGGGAGTGAGTCTAGTGTTACAGTTATTTTTGGTGTTTCTATTTATGAGCTAATTTATGGGGTCATAATTGTTCCCTATGGAGAAAACAAGTGATTCGACGTGCGTTTGCGGCTTATATTTTAATATAAATTGAAATATAAAAATATATAAATATAAAATATATAAATGTAAAATATATAAATATAAAATATATAAATATAAAATATATAAATATATAAAATTTATAAATATATGCATATTATGGGATTTAAATTTATATTTTATAATAGAAATACTTTTGCTAATTCTGTACTAAGCAAAGGTTCTTTGTTTATTAAATGTATTAGACAAATTTTTAATTTAAAAAAATTTGTTTAAATTGTAATATTTTCTTTCAAACATTTTCTTTTTTAATTTTTAATTTTTAGTTAATAATTTAATTATAAAAAAAAATTAATATAAAGTATAGTTTATATGCCAATACTTTTTTATTTTAAAGCTCAACAATTTTATTTAAGTTAAAAATACTATAAATTAATTGCTTGACTCAAGCACATTTTATTATTCTATTATTGTTGTGTAGCACATTTTTCTTTATATATTTTCTTAGAAACAATTGAAAAATAATAAAATTCATTTCAAAAGTTATTTTTAGCCTTAGCTGATTTCTTCCTGCTTTTAAGCAATTTCGTGCTCAATTTTATCACCAGAAATTTCCAATATTTCGGTGCCCTCTTTATTTTAAGAATATTTGTCTTTTATTGACTTGATTGAAAAATTTGTTTAAAATGTAATAAAAAAAATTGACGAGCAACAGTTTAAGGGCGCTTACTTTTACTCCCCCTACCCCTTTCTCTCCCTCTCTCTCTCTCTCGATCTGTATATAATGTATGCGATCAACTGCTCTTTCGTCACCCAAGCCCCACTCAGCCCCCTCTCTCTAGCACGCAGTGAGAGAGAGAGAGAGAGGCCTCTGTGCGCATTCAGCCGTGTGCTAAAACATTTTTCATTTTAAATATATATTTATTTCAGCTTTTGCACTCTTTTTAATTTGTTGCAAAAACACTGAGAATTGTGTAACAACGCCAATATGAATATTTGCCGTGTTCTAAATGTAGTTGTTTGGCGCCTGTTGTTGTTGTTGTTGCTGTTGGCGCTCTACCATCAAATTGAAACGCGCAGCAGAAAATAAATTGACATTGAACGTAAAATTTATTGAAATTGTTTACGTGGGGGCTGCAATTGTTTTGCGGCTCTTGTTATTGTTGTTCCTGTTTTTTTTTTCTTTTTTTTCTTTTTGTTCTTATTTTTTATCGAGGGTCGCTTTGAAAGTTGGTGGTGTATGGATTTGATTACGCTTCACTTAATGTATGTGCAGAGTGTATTCATAACAGCAGAGTGTATTCAGTAAATGCATCAAATATGTATAGTATTTATTTATAGTATAGTATAGTATAGTATATATATACTGAGATACTTGTGGAATGTGGATACTTGTTATACCCTGAGCCCATTGAAAATGGGAAATCAGGGTATAATGTTTTTGTTGGATGTATGTAACAGGCAGATCAGGACGACGAGAGAAATCGATTTGACCCTCTCCGTCTGTCTGTCTGTTCGTGTATAGCACGCGCAGATCGAGTTAGTTTTTAAAAATCGATAACTATTTAATTGTTATCGATTAAAAGCAATATCAAAATTCAGTTAAAAAATTATATCTCGCCCATCTTTTAAGCTAGAGACACCAAATTTAATATTTAGCTTTTTATGTATTTTATGCAATTTCGAATTTTGTTATATTTTGGATACCGGCCCCAAATTCCCCCAAATTCTATGAAAAACACAGATTCGACGGGGCTCAGAGAATCCCCTAGTCGGTTACGCCCGACTAGAGTTTTCTTACTTGTTTGATTTGGTTTTGAATATGCTTGAGATCTATGCATATATTTACCATAGAGAGCACAGCATAAAAGTCTTATATAGACTAAAATTTGCAAGCGTAGTTCAACTGGCAATACTTTAAAACAATTTCATTTCTTTTTTTCTGTTTTTTTTTTTCTTGCAACATTTCACCCAACGCACACACACACTGACACACACATAGACACTGACAACCTTCCGCATTTCTCCCACATACCGTTGGATGTTTTCTGCTCCAGATACGCGACTTGAGCCCTTTGGCAACTGCAGTAGAGTGCAGCGAGGCTTGGCCATAGCTACATAGCTGAAACTGGCCAAAACGACGGCCTGGCCGGACAATGGCCATGTCCGTGTGCATTGGGCCAACTATGCGATATCTGACGAAAGTCCGGCCATATGGTGAACGGGCACGTACCAAGTTTTTCGCTCGACTTTCTTGTGCCGAGATTTTTGCTGTTTACTTTCCATTTGCTGCCCTGGCGCTTCCTACTCCCCATAACTCGGGTGCGCTGTCTCTGGTTACAATTTTTCTGGTGGCTTGCTTTGTTTTTTTTATGCTCTTTCTTTTGGGCTTTGCTCATATTTCTGGCCCGGCCACTAACGGGGCAAAGACTGTGCGGGCCAATGGCTTTTTGAGTGTGACTAATTATGAACTCGTCTTAATGTCTTAAGCACTTGAAGCGTCGTTAGGCCGGGTTGGGGTTCGATGAACTCCACCCTACCTTTGCCGCCAGCTCCTCGGCGGTGCAGCAAATGGGCTCCATAGTGTGGAGCATTGATTTTGTGTCGCCTTCAAAACGGTTTCGGCCGTTGTCAAAAGAAAAACAAGTAAGACAACTCTAGTCGGGCGTGACCGACTAGGGGATACCCTAAGCCCCGTCGAATCTGTGTTCTTCATCGAATTTGGGGGAATTTGGGGCCGGTATCCAAAATATAACAAAATTCAAAATTCCATAAGATACATATAAAGCTAAATATAAAATTTGGTGTCTCTAGCTTAAAAGATGGGCGAGATATAATTTTTTTCGATTTTGTTTTTAACCGATAACAAATAATTGGGGATAGTTATTGATTTTTTAAAATAAACTTGATCTGCGCGTGCTACACACGGACCTACAAAAAAATTTCAAGTCTCTAGCTCCTCTAGAAGCGGAAATCGGCGCGTTCAAACATACGGACGGACGGACAGGGCCAAATCGATTTCTCTTGTCGTCCTGATCAAGAATATATATACTTTATGAGGTCCGCCACGCCTTCTTCTGCCTGTTACATACATCCAACAAAATCATTATACCCATGATTTCCCATTTTCAATGGGCTCAGGGTATAAAAAGAGTAGAAGGAAAACGAGGCTAAGAGCAGGAAGGAATTTATCGAGCCTCGCCAGTCGCCTGTCAAAGTGCTCAGCTTCCATTTACGAATGTCGAAATGTATTGACAACAACTGCGCAAATATTTGGCAACGTTTTGCTGCAACGTTGCGGAAACTGCGGAAATTATGCAGACAATTTGCAACCAGACACAAGTTCTACATACAATTTGTTACCGACTCAACTGGAGTCAGCTGGACAGTGGGGAGCGAGTGGGACGAGTGGGGGGCACAGCTGCAAATACTTGGCTTGGCTTGGCTTGGCATGCACTACTTGAGCGCTCTCAGGTAATCAGTCAGATTTGCTGGCCAAACTTTGGCATTGAGCCAAAGTGAATTGGAAAAGCCAAACGAATCGAATTCAGCGGGTCAAAAACTTATGTGGACCAACAACAATTACAGCATTACAGAACATTCAAATTATATAATGCCACAATGGGACTGTGCTTAAAGAGATTGGCTTTAGGTAGCTAAGAGTTGAGATTGGAAAAAGTGAGAGAGAGGGAGAGAGAGAAAGAGAGAAAGAAGAGAGACTGAACAATAGATCCGGAAAAGAGAGAGAGAAATATAGAGAAAGAAGAGAGACAGAAGTATAGAGCCGGAAGAATAGAGAAAGAAGAGAGATAGAGAAAGGTATAGAGATAGATAGGCTGAAAGATAGAGAGAGAAATATATGAGGATGGAGGGAGAAAGATGTAAGAGAGCAAAGGATAGAAATAAAGAAGGGTAAAGAGAGAGAAGCATAAAGAGAGCGAGAATTATAGAGAACGAAAAAGGAGAGAGAAGGAACAAGCGAGAGATGAAGACAGGCAGAAAGATAGAGAAAGAAATATATGGGGATAGAGAGAGAAATATATAGGAATAGAGAGAGAAATATATAGGGATGGAGAGAGAAAGATATATGGATAGAGAGAGAAGCATAAGAGAGAGCGAGAGAGAGAGAGAGAGTGAAGAGGAAAATATAATAACGAGAAAGGGAGAAGGATAGAGAGCGGAGAAGATATAACGTGTAAAAGAGAATGAATGATAAAGAGAGAAAGAGAGAGGACAGCTGGATAAAGAGAGAGATGGGGATAAACAGTGAGACAGAGAAAAAGAGAACGAGAAGGAGAAAGAAAGAATGACAGAAAGGGAAAAAATATAAAGACAGAGAGAGAAGAAATGATAAAGAGTGAGAGAGAGAAAGAGGACAGATGGATAAAGAGAGAGATAGGTATAGATAGTGAGACAGAGAGATACAGTTATACAGGAAAAGAGAGAGAGAGAGGGAGAGTGAAAGACGGAAGGGTAAACTTCCAAAACGTTATTTTCTACTAATCAAAAGTCGTCTGTAGATCAGACTTAACTCTGTTTTAGTGCAATTTTAATCATTCAGGTGCAGAAATCAGAATCTCTTGGAATAAGTCTTTTGAGAATGCTTAAAGAAGAAGAGTTAAGAAACACTTGCTGAACTGAAGCACGAAGACTAGGTGTTAGCAGCCCAAGATGTCTTAGATGATTTTACTATCTAATTTGGCTTAGTCTTATTTACTTTTATATCATATATTCTTTTATATTATATATTCTTCTACAGCTAATAACTCATTTTAAATATTTAAATACGTTTTGTATTAATTTAATAATAAAATATTATTAGTTATCTATCAAATTACCTCAAACACTCTTTGCATAGATCTATATACACACTAAAACAGAACCATTTTCTGCCTTACGACTAAATTTCGTCTATTCACCTTGACTTGGCTCAAAGGCATACAAAATTCCATAGAAAACTTGAAGCTCTCTAGGCATAGAGCAAAGCTTCTGCTTCCGTTACGTTCGTAGCGTGTGTGCCAAGTTCAGAGAGTTCTTCGGCTAGGCATACTGGGCCCATCGATCATGTAATCGCAAGCGATTCGTCTTTCTAGCGCTGTTTGCCCAGCATAGATACACAGATAGCGATAGCGCGTATCTTAAGACCGTATCTTTTGCAATTCATTATCTTGGCTTGTGGTGCCTAGGCAAACACGCACCACAAAATATTGCCAGCTACCTGGCCAGGTTTATGGGCCAACTGTGACGCAGGGCAAATGTCCAAGTATGGAAATGAAGAGGACAAACAGGAGTTGAGTCGGTGAGCTTTAAAATGTGAGCAAGCAGAGCCTAAAGAGCTTATGCCGCATAGATGATGAGCGCACTCAGATAATAGACCCAGTTCAGATAAAACCCGACAGATAAGAGTGTTAACAAAATAATAACGAAATAAAAAGCATATACATATATATGGACAGTACAAAGTACTTGGGCAAATGAAGTTGGGCTCAGGCCATTAGTGAAATGCTGTCGAGAGCTGGTCAGGCACGGGGCCAGCAAGGAGCCAACAGCAAATGTGAACATGGCTTATTTGGTTTAGCTGCGACAATGAATGTGTATACACTCGCATTATGCCGCTGCTGTTTCTGCTTGTTTCTCTCAACTAATTTGCCACATCCGAAATGACATTTATTGGCGTCTGGAGGTTTGACAGAGAGCCAAGATTAAAGTGTTATCAAACATGCGTATATCTTTTTTTTTCTTATAAATTTAAAGCTGAACAAGTCGAAGTTGCTCTTTTTATTTAAAAATAATTTGGCAGAATAATTATACATTATTTACAGAGGAAAAAGTCAAAGTTGTTCTTTTTATTCAAAAATAATTTGACAGAATAATTATGACTTTTTTAAACTCATATTCATTTTAAATAAATCGAATTCATTTTTAATTTAAATAAAACCTTAAAGTTCATTGAGACTACTAAAAATTCATTCAAGTTATTTTAGGTTTTATATAATTTAAAATATTTTGATAAAGCATTAATTAGTAATACAAATTATTATTAATTAATGCTTTATCAAATTTATTTAAATTGTATAAATAGTAATAAAAAGTATAATAAATTAAAAATAAATCCAAAATATTTTTGAATTGAATTGAATTGAATTTTTATTAATTTAAAATATTTCGAACCCAAAATAAACTCAAAATATATTTGAATTGAATTGAATTTTAATTAATTTATAAGAATTCGAAGTCGAAATAAATCAAAAATATTTTTGAATTGAATTGAATTTTAATTAATTTAAAATAATTCAAACTCGAAATAAATCCAAAATATTTTTGAATTGAATTGAATTTTAATTAATTTAAAATAATTCGAGCTCAAAATAAATCGAAAATATTTTTGAATCGAATTGAACTTTAATTATTTTAAAAAAATTCGAACTTTTTTTTTGTTTGGAATAAAATGAGAAAAAGTCATTGTTAAGCAAAGGCTAAAAATAAATTGAAATCATTCCAGGCTAAATTTATTTCCTTTAGAAAATATACAGTAGGGTATTGAAATGGTAAAATGGCTGTTGCTGCCTAAGGTCAAATGTGAGCACAATCTAAAATCTTATCCACTAAATTTTATATGACGCAGATGATCTTAATTCTTGATTGGATCTGTTTCTTGCTAAATTCTTAGCTGTCTCATTCGCAGCTATAACACCTAGATTAGACAGCAACAACTTTTCAGACAGCATCTCATTCAATTTTATATTTCAGATTCACCAAAAGCATCTGAGTCATCCAATTCATGACATTTGCTGATAAATATAAATAATATAATATAAACTAGATTCGGTTTCTAGCCAAACAGCTATCGTTGAGCTCAGTTTTAATTTCTTTTTAATTGCCTTTGCTCATCAACGAATTTTATTTGTATTTCAAGCAATTTACATTAATTTAAATTGGCAAGTATTTATTTATTTTCTTTAGATTTTAAATAGTGAAAAAAAGAGAAAAATTGAAAAAGATTTTCTTATAAATATGAAGAAAAAAATCTAAGCTTAAGACTAACTTAATTCTTAGTCTGGGAATCATCAGCTCAGCTCTATCGATTCAGTTAACATTAATTGTATGGCTTAGTGAGAGCTTAGGAAACACTTTTTATAGATGCATATGAACAAAGAAAGAAGATTATGTATCTATATACCATTGCTAGAAATACTTAGAACATTTTAAAGCGGATGAAATTTTACTTTGGCAGAAGATAAAAGAGTCTTAGCGCTTAATAACTTGTATAAGGCTTTAATAACTTGTATAAGGCAATTCCCTTAAGCTGTTCCCAAAAGTAGAATTGTATTCTCATTAGGTTATTCTCAGGTCGATACATTACTTATTTAATATATCAGGTCGATGCACTACTTATTTATTCTTATACTTATTTAAAAGATTGTTGTTTAAGTGAAGTTAAGAGTTGTTAGAGATATACCTCACTCGCCTCTTATGTGAGAAGTGTAAGAGATATACCTCATTATTTTTTGTAATATCTTCTAAAACGTATATCAATCTTTATTCTTGATTATTGTAATATCTTTTATAGTATATATATATATATATATATATATATATATATATAATAAATTGTATACATATTGCCTCTTTCATTATTTCTCCATTCACTGACATAAAAACTGCCTTAACACCTCTTCAATTGCGTTTCGCATCGATTAATCGATCGATAAAGTTTATCTATAGCACTTGAGGCATCTGCCGCTTCGCCTCCGTGCCCACTTAACAAACCCAATTGATTTAATTCCCAATCTTGAGAGACTTAAGGACTTGTCTGAGTGGCTTACCTGCCCTGCCTCGGCTGTGTTGCCCCTATATCATGCCCAGACATTATAATCTTTTCATTTTCACATCACAAAATCCAACCTTGATGGAAACTTAATTGTAATTTATATATATTTAAGAGTGTGTGTGTGTGTGGGAGAGAGATAGAGGAGGTATAGGACTTGGTCTCACCTTTGGATCCAATATGCTGCGCTCCAGGCTATCCTCACGATTCATGGTCGTTGCTGTGCTGCCTGTGCCGCTGCTGCTGCCGCCCCCGCCGCCGCCGCCACCGCCGCAGCCTCCTTGACTGCTGCGCTGGCTGCTGCGCTCGCGTTCACGCTCCTGCTGCTCGAGACGCAGACGCGCGCGTTCCACACGCGCCAGCGTCGGACTGTCCAGTATGGAGGGCGCTCGGGACGGCGGACGCGAATTGTTAGTTGTCGTATGCAATTGCTGCAGTTGCTGTTGCAGTTGCTGCTGCTGCTGTTGCTGCTGCTGCTGCAGCGTCTCCAGCGTGGCGCTGTTGTTGGACGATGTCGAGCCCGGCGTGGGCGTGGCCGACGAGGATGAGTTGGTCATCGTCGCCGTCGATGTGGTCGAAGTGGTGTGCATCAGCATGTTGTTGTTGCTGCTGCTGCTGCGTCTCTCTTTTGCTTTTATTTTTAAGGGGCGTAGATTTGTTGAGAGCGTTCCCTCTCTCTCTGCTGCACTTTGATCGTTATATATATATGTTATAGAACTTGACTACAGTTGATTATTCACGCACTTTTTATATTGGATTTATTTCTGACTGCGGGCTGGAGATTTGTGAAAACAATTATTTAGCTTTTTGTTATTTAATTCACTTTGGGTATTATGAAAAAAGTCACTTGTAATGTGGTTAGTTATTAGTGTAAAAAATAGGTATATACAATGAGTGTATATATTGCATTAAATAAACACAATCAGAATTTATTAACATTTAAAGTTTATTATTTTTGTAAGTAATAAACTATATGTCCGAATTGTAAATTTGTTTTGTATTGCATTAAATAAACACAATCAGAATTTATTAACATTTAAAGTTTATTATTTTTGTAAGTAATAAACTATATGTCCGAATTGTAAATTTGTTTTGTATTTATTTTTTTAGTTATGTGCTCCTTTGATTTGTGCAATAATTTTTAGAAATTTGTTGAAATATACTTTTATAAAAGAGTTTAGGTATTTATGTATACAACATATTTTTTTACACTGTACTTTGGGGCAACCTAAATTAGGTATATTATTATTTTTTGTTTTTCACTTTGAAAGTCTTGGAAATTTGCATTGTAATGTTTTCTATTCAATTCAATTTCCTATTGCATCATATCCAGTTTTTCTAGTTTGTTAGCTCATTTCGTTATTTACCGATCTTTTTTATTGAGTTTTAAATATATTTTTTATTTGATAAATATAATAATAGTTTACTTCTGTATAAACAATTCTTGACGCTAATATGTGCTAAGACCATTTAAGTCAGATTAATTAACGAATTATAAAAATTTCCAAATCTTCATATAGAAATCATAAATATTCATATAGAAATCATAGAATCCTCATACATTATTATTTATTTTTAAGATGTTTAATTTTTTAGAAATTAAAAAAAGTATTTTAAAATATATATAAATTATTTATAATATATATATAAAAAATTAATAATATATATAAATAGTTTATAATATATATAAATAATTTATAATATATATAAATAATAATACGCTTTTTTATATTCATTCTAAATTTGTATATCAATATTTGTTTGAAAAATATGATATGATATTTTGTATTTAATTTGAAATTAAATTTAACTTATTGCAAGAATTTTTTTTTTTTGAACGATTTGTTTATACATATGTATATAAAAAGATATATATACATTGTTTTGAATTATTTTAAAAATAATTTTTTTTTTAATATTTTTAAATGTATTTTAATATTAGTTCAATAATATTTCCTATATTTATCTTTTTGTTTTCATATCTATATTTTGTAATATATTTATGAATTCCATTAAAATTCTTTTAAAAATGTATTTTGATATTAATTCATTAATATTCTCTATATTTATATTTTTGCTTTCATATATATATTTTTTTAAATATTTATAACAAAAAACCTGTTTTGGATCTTCCCATACCTATATATATTTCTTAGGTATATAACTAAATGTTTTCTTTTAGTTTTTTGCAACTTGAAATTGTTCACTCAGAATTCTTTTAGAAATGTTTGTTATATCAAAAGACCTGGGCTAATATCAAACTATGCAAACGAAATTATGTATCTTTATATATATACATATACATATATATTTGCTTCAATATCAAGTGCCAATCCTCGATTCCAGCACCTTCAGCTGACCGCTGCACACAAAACTAAGTGCACAATAAGTTGCGAATCTGTCGTCGTGCACCACTTGCAGCAGCAGCAGCAGCAGCCAATTGAATGGCCAATTTCTGGTTATTATTTGAGGGAGGGGAGGGGAGTCTCGAGGAAAAAAACCTTTACTGAAGTGAAGTAAGGAAAAACGAGCAAAACAAATGCAATGGCCAATAATTTTCACAAAACTGGTTTCTCGCCCAGTTGCCCAAGTGTTGCAGGTAGTTTTTACTTTCGCACAAAACAAGAAAACGGATAAACCCCATTGACGACGACGACGACGACGGCGACGACTGCACTGAAAGATACAAATGTATCTTTAAGTACGTTCGAGCCAATTTCTTGTGCATAATTCTTTGCTTTGTTTATTTGATGTCTTTTTGGCTTATTATTTATTTAGTTGGCGCGTTTCTTTGGCATGTCAAACACGTTTTCCGCTGACCAATTTCATAGTATATTTTATATATATAAATATATTTAGGTAACGACCACACATACATTATTTTGATGTTGATTTATTTGTTAATTTATTTGGCTGTTAGTTGTTGGCCGCGTCGCATTTCCTCGCGTTGCGATTGAAAAAACCAATTTTGATTGGATTTGGCAAAATTTTATTTTCAATGCTGTTTGCTCTGCGTCAGCTTCTGCTGCTGCTTCTTGCTTTTTGGCACGCCAAGCAAACGCGCGACCGTCGACGAGCCGAGAACCGTTTCGAACTGCGTTTTGCGAACTGCGAACTGTTCACGCCAGCTGCCCGTCGTTGACTGAGCGCGCAACAAAAACTGGTTTGCCGCCGAATCTCTCAGGCGCGTGCATCGGCATGCGGCCCGACGCTCGAACATGTTCGAGTTCGATGTTGCAACAGCAGCAAATTGCCCAGTATTTGCCTGCAATGTTGACTGTGGCCGTTAGCTCAACTAACTTCTTTTGCTCTCTCTGTGAGCCAACTCAGCTGCAGCATAGAAACGATTATTTTCGCTTTGTATGAGAGGCTCTATTAAATTAATTAAGTTAGTTTGAAATGATGAAACTTTACGAGTCAATTTCAATAAATTCACAAATATTTGTATATTATATATATTTTGTTTATGCCTGAAGGCCTTTGTCGCTCTGGCTTAAAGAAATTGTTATTTAGAATTAATTCTTGGTAACAATAAATGAATAAATAAATATATTTTGTTTATTTATATATATTTTATTTATTTATATATATATTTTATTTATTTATATAACTTAAATTAAATTAAATTGTTTAAAGACCATAATATTTGCCTACAAATATTGTATATTTTTATTGATAATATATATTCAATTTAAAATTGCTAAAATTAAACAACTATTTCTGTTATCAATAAACAACTGAACTTTAATCAAATATTTACAAATTTCCCTCTTTTGGGTAATTTGATTAACCAAAACAAACTCGAAGACAACTGCAACTCAAGCAAACGTGCAGCGATCGAACATGTTGGTTCGATTGGCTCTCAGCCGGTATTTGGTTTGGTTAATGCTGAGGGAGTGAGGAAACAACAACAACAACAAATGGGCAGGCAGGTAAAAAGCAGGTAAAGTTGGCGTCTTATGAACGGTTTTATGGTAGTATCTAAATCTGTGGCCTGGGTCTGGCGTGTATTTCCTCTTTCGATATTATAGCTAAGCCCGCGCTCCATTGTCTTGCCGCGCCGCATTTCCAGTGATTTATGCCGCGCTGCAACAACAACAACAACGAAAGCAACAATTGTTGCATTTCAGTTGCAGTTGCAACTGAGGTTCGTTGGCCCGCAGTTGCAGATCGATGGCTCTGCGGTTCTATGATGAGCTAATCAAGCACTTGACTCATTGGGACTTTATTTAGCTTCAGCCATTCAAGCAAAAAAGTTTCCTTAAACAAAAAAAAAAAAAACCGCAACAACAATGCGAAATTATTAAACATATTCTCCACACATGATTCACGCATTTGGCGGCATGCGAATCACGCAATTATGCAAATATCGCTTTATCTTTTGGGCATGTCGCATGCCGTCTTAGCCCAAATCTAAAGAAAAAGAGATAGAAATGTTTCAATTTTAGTTTCCAATTACTGAGCGTCTCTGCCGCCGCCATTCATGGCGCCAACATAATTTTTTATTATTTCACACACATTTATATATATGAAGAAACCCATTCAAAAATCTGTCGCGGCATCTGTTTCTTTCCTCCGAATTTTACGTGTTGTTTCGTCGGTTTTTAGATTTTTGGTCGTTTTTTTTTTTTATATTTTGTTCTGTCTCCGTTGACCGTCAAGTGGTTTGATAACTTCATTTGCTGTGTTCCCAATGTTTGTCTGTGTAATTTGTTGTGATTATCGCAGCTCGATTGAATTAAGTTGTTGTCTGCGTGTTGCTTGGTCTTGGTATGGGAGAACAACTTTAATATAGATATGAACAAAAGAAGGCCTTAGAGCGTATTATCAGATGATAATGATAAAGTATTACACGCTTTTATAAATAGAGTTGCGCGGCGTTGCGCAGCTTATGCTAACTATATTTAGTAAAATTAATAAAAAACAAATTGTTTGTTTTTCATAAATTTAAATAGAAAATGAAACGAAGAAAATTAATTAAAAAATAAATAAATGCAATAGGGAAAATACATAAAAATTACATTTGTCTAATTGTAATTAATATTCACATAAATTCTTTAGTTTTTTTTTTTTTTGGTAATGACTATCATTTCTAAACATTTTTATTATGATAAAATATTTTAAGTAACTTTGAATGCTCATATAAATATATGTAAATTATTACAAAATTAAATAAATTAAAATAATATTTATAATTTAATAGTAATATATAGAATTTTAATAAACTTATATATTCATATATATACTTAGTATACTAAGTATGACTATAATTTCTAAAGATTTTTATATTGATAAAATATAAAAAAATATAAAGAATTTATGTATTTTATATTTTTATATTTTATATATATTATTTTATATTTTTAAGTAACTTTCAATGCAATTACAACATAAAAAAGCTAAAATAATATTTATAAAACTTTAATAGTAATATATAGAATTAAATAAAATGAAAATGAAGTATAAAATTTGCTCATTCATTTTAATAAACTAATAAGAACTCTGAATAAATATATATAATATATATAAAAGTTAATATTATATATGTACATTAATTTTTTATATATATTTTTAATATTTATTATTTGTATATTTTTTATAATTTATATTTTTATTTTATATATTATATATTACGTCATACAATAAAATATAGCATTAAAATATCTAAGAGCCTAGTATTAACACTCCTTAAGAACTAATAAAATATAATTTGACTATCTGTATTAGAAACAGCTTTCGTATTCATATGCCATAACTATTACTAAATAGCTTTAAGTATGCCTGTTGCAATGGCTCTATGTGTTTTGCGGCTGTGCCACAGCCATATCTAGGCCCGGCCATGTTTGGACGCAATGTTCTACGCACAAACGCTCGACCCATTTGTGGGTCTGTGCCGCATTTCCGTTCCGTATTGGAAAGACTTTCAATGCGTTTTGCTCTAACATTTTCAGCGCTTTATCAAAGGCGAGTCGCCACGTCGTCTGGTTGCCATTTGGAATCAAAGTTTCTTTGGCGTTTCCCATTGTTTGCCATAGTTTTTTCTCTCTCTTTTTTACCCCACTCTCTCTCTCTGTGTTTCTGTACCTCCTGCTTTATCTAGACTTTTCTGCATATCGCATGTACAGCTGGGCATATCTTTTGTATGCACTCGTCGCATTCGAGAATTTTTTTTTTTAGCTTTTTTTCTTCATTTTATCGCAAACTTTGGCCAACGCAGGAAAAGGCGCGTTTTTCTTGGACTTTGCGTGGCGATCTCTCCTTTAATTATATATATATATACATATGTATGTATGTACATATGCATTTACAGATATTTACATGCGCATACGTTTGCGCTTTGTATGCAACGCATCGAACAATGCTAAAATGACATTTCCTCAAAGGGTGGCTGGGCGGGGCTGCATTGCTATCAGCTGTTTGGCATGCTGGTTGCTGGCGGGCTACTGCTGCTGCTGCTGGTGCGTCTTTGTAACTGTAGATAAGGCTCGGCTATAGCTACGTGATATGCCTGAAGCCAAAGGGCAAACTTTCACTCCGATTGCCAATTGCTGATAAGAACAGCAGCAGGAGTCGGAGCAGCAGCTGATGGTATATACTCTGATCGTGCAACAGTTTTGCTACAGTTAAAGCATTACCTCTTAGATATTCAGACGTAAGCCGTACTTAATAAAAATCGAAATTGCATAAAATATAATATATAATAAGCTACAAGTGCGAGTTTTCAGTTTTTGTAAGTGAATTTTTGATCAGGTTTGAAGTCGATAACAAAAATAAATCAAGTCAAGTCCCTAGCTCTTATAGCACTGAGAATATACGGAAAGGACTTAAGTTTTTTTTTAAATTGAAAAATTTAAATTAAATATATTTTTCTTTTTTACTTCATATATATAATAATTATAGAGCAATAATAAATATGTAATCTGCATTAAAAGCTCATTAAAACATATTTAAGCATAAATATTTAATTATTTTAATTTCATATCATAATAAATAATTATGTTCATTTTTTAAAAATATATAAAAATATATTTAATTTTTTTTAAAACATATATAATATTTAAATTGGGAAAGTTCTAAAAAATAACAAGAGAAAATTTAAAAGTATTCTAAATGCATTCGAAATATTTTTCCATATATATCATAATTATAGAGCAATAATAAATATGTAATCTGCATTAATAGTTCATTAAAATATTTTTTAGCATATATATTTAATTATTTTAATTTCATATCTAATATTTAATCATGTGAATTTTTTTAAAATATATAAATATATTTATGCACATATATTTAATTATTTTAATTTCATATCTAATATTTAATTATGTGAATTTTTTAAAAATATATAAAAAATATATTTAAATTTTTTAATATCATATCTAAGATTTAATTATGTAAACCTTTAAAAAATATAAAGAGAAACATTTAAAAGTATTCCAAATCATTCTAAATATTTTTCCATTTCAAAAGAACTTCTCTATTTATTGATTTCTGCTAGATATAAAAATAAGGTCTATATAAATATATTATTTAAGGGGCATACAGTCTTTATTTACCTTTCAATTGAATGCTTCCTAGACGTATTATTAATTGCATTTCTCAAGTCCTTCAAGTCTTGGCGTGGAAAAATGTTCTTGTTTTCTTTTTAGCAGTCATCATAAATCATTGATAAAACGACGCGTCGTCGGCATGAAATATATTTTCCATATATTTGCAATTTATAATCATTTATATGTGCGCCTTAATACGACTTTAAGTCAGCTTCCGTGCCTTGTGCTTTGTGCCTTGTGCCTGGTCATGGACTGGGCAAAGCAATTAGTCAACTCGCGTCGCCTGTAATAGAAACTAATGACCGCAAATGCCGCTTACCCCAGCTGCCGTCACTAAATTCCAGCTGTAGTTATATCGTAGTGAAATGCATTCCACGAAGCATATCAAAAATATTTCTTGAAAGATGCCGTCGAGTTAGTGGCAAGTGTAGGGGCGCTCTGTGCCTGCAAATTAACTTAATTAAATTAATTAATGCTCTTAATAGCTTTATCTGCTTTGACAACTCTGATTGCATGAGGCACGCAGTTTTTATGCGTGAAGGAAAAAGAAATGGAATAGAAATATAGATATCGTTATAGAGTTCTATGGGTCTCTGCTTGATAAAAAAAAGGAGCCAATCTTTGTTGCTTTAGCTATTTTTTTTCTTATCTGTTATTGTATTCATTGACTGTAGAAATATTTCTTTCCTATATATTCATTAAATTTTATATGTTTATTAGCTTTGATATGTTCGTATGCTACACATCAAATCATTTGTAATTATTGTTTAATTATAAATAAAATTAGATATACATATTTTTTTAAATCTTTTTTATATATATTTTACCTTATATCTATTTCATTTTATATATGTATTTTATTTTACTTTATTCATATATTTTTCTTTTATATATATATTTTTATATTTTTTATATATTTTTGTTTGTTTTAATATTATTAAAAGCAGTTAAATATATTATTCTAAATTATTATATACATACAAATAAATATAATTAGATATAAATAGTTTATTTAATCTGTTTTATGTATATTTATTTGTTTTATATTTTATTTATATTTAATATATGTATTTTATTTTATTTATATTTTTTATTTTATATATATATATATTTTTCTTTATATATTTTTTAATATTATAATAATATTAAAAGCACTTAAATATTGAGCTTGATCTTTTCCTTTATGCCAAATTATTATATACATACAAATAAATATAATTATATATAAATACTTTATTTGATATATTTTATATACAGTTTACTTTATATCTATTTCATTTTATATATGTATTTTATTTTATATTTATATTTTTCTTTATATTTTTTAAAATTAATATATTAATAAAAGAAGTTAAATCTTGATCTTGATCTTGATCTTTTCTTTTTTCTTGAAATTATTTTTAAATCAAATAGACTCAAATTACTCTTAGCTTTATTTGCGTTAAATACTTTTTAAGACAATAAACCTTAGGCTACGGACTTGTTCATTCAGCGCTTTCAATAGTCCAAACATTCACTCACTCTCTTCCCTTATTCACATCGACTATTTTGACACTGATCTTGAAATGATCGCATCACATAATATCACATTATTTCATATTATATTTCTTAACGCATCGACGAGCAATCGCAACGAAGTCGCATTCCATTGTCCCATTGTCCAGCCTAACCTTGACTCGACTCCCTTGGGCCGTCCGAAGAAGAAGTTTGTTGCTTTTGTTACCTGTCTCAATTGGATATCGCACACACAGGTAGCCCGAACCCTAATTCAATAATCTTATTAGAATTCGTTAGCCGAGTCCAACCACAGGCACACGTTTGCTTGAATATCAAAAAAGGGGTTTTATCTGTTTGTCGTCTGCCTTCGATTCTCGCTCGCTTCACTTCATTAAAATCGTTTTGATGTTGTTCGCGTCGCCCTCGTTTTTTTTCTTGTCTGGCTCATCAAATTGACGCCCGACTGTCTATACGCGTTTTATGCCATCGTCTGCATCGATATTATTGTCAAAAATATTGAAATTTGTATCTTGTTTATCCAATCGGAGTGCAAAAAATGCCAGTGAGGTGAGAGCGGCTGAGTCATGGAATTTCTGAGAACTGGACAGCAGTGGACTACGATCGCAAAAGAGCAACGGACAACAAAATATATTCCCTTTAATATAAAACGATAATGAATGACATCAAATTATATATATATATATCTATATATTATATATAAATATTACATATATAAAAAATTGAATGAGTTGAACTATAGATAACTCATTCCCCTTACTAAGCAATGAGAGATAAGAATGAGTAATAAATTCTATTCTATCGTATGCTATGCAAATTTGTAGTGAATTCTCAAGAATTTTCAATCATTCAAGAGCATATATAACATATACTACTATATAAATATTATATTTTGAAGCATTTATATATAAAAATAGCTCTGTTTAAGTAGAGCAGTGAAAAACATAGATGAACATTTAGTTTTGCGATAGATTTTTGGAATTTTACACAACTATATCATTGAGTACTAACTAATAATCTTGTTTGTATATTGAGTAATAATTAGTTCAGTATTTCAATAATAATGAAAAGTTTTTATATATAGACTTTAGTTCTTATACCCTGTAAAATTCCTGAATTGCCTTTTCAATGGGCGCTGGGTAGAAAAAACTTGGTCAAATTAATTCTAATTTTCGTTGCATACTTTTGAGCGCACACAAATTTCAGACTCAACATAAATATCTTTTAGGCGCCGCTTGAAATGCAGTACGAACTTTAACTGAAGTGCATAACAATTCAATTGAAAAGGGGGCGTGGCGCTGAAGGCACGTGCCCAAGTGCCGGCTGTCTAGACGCTAAAGACTGACAAAACGTCAAATAAAATGAATTTCATTTCGTGTTGGTCAAACGCTAGAATAGAAAAGAAGCTGAATAATAGTTGATGGTTGAAGAACTAAAGGAGAGATGCGGCAGCTTAATGCATTATAAAGAGAATCAAAAGAGAATAAGATGCATTTGACAGTTATAAAATTTATATAATAAAGATTTTTAAAAGATAAAAATATATAAATATATATACTTGATATAATAAGTAATTTTTAACAGTAGGTGAATTAAATATATTTAACAAAAATAAATATAATTTTTCTATATATCAATATTTTTTATAAATATACCAAGTTTTAATGAATTGAATATAATTATAATATTAAATTAATTTAATTTTTTATAATGTAAATTTATGTATTTCAATTTATATATTTTTTTGTAGTTAGCGCTGTTTTTTTTTTATATATATCCAAACTATTGTAATTTATGTAATTTATAAAACTTTATTTTTATCTCTTCTAAATTATATTTAAGCTTTCTTATATGCGTTGCATTTTTATTTAATTTTTAAATTTTTTTGATTTTTGCAATGTAAGTATATATATTTTTTAAATATATCTTTAATATATGGCAATTTCATTTTTCTATTTACAGATATTGTTAACATTCTTCAATTTCCATCTATTTTCTATTTATAATATTTTTGCATGACAATTGCTTTAGGTTAAGCAAAAAGTATGAGCTTGACTGGCTTGATATTTTAAGAAAACTACTTAAAAATCCTCACAGACATAGCTTCTCCCTTCACGCTCCAAATCCTTCTTTCTCAGCTTTTTCTCTCTCTTCCTCGCTTTCGCCAAGCGTGTTTCAAGGAGCGCCATCGCATTTGGCGTTAATTAGTTTGGCAACGCTGCGGGCGTGTGATTTTCACCAATCATTTACAACAGACCTTCAGCCTTTGGCATTTATTCGACTCGACTAGTAAATACCCTGTAATTCGAATGAGATTAGTGTTTGAATAAAAAATATAAATAAAAATATTACCTTTTTAAAAATAAAAAAAAGGAACTTGAGTGAAAGATGTCCAAACATATTCTATAAATTTAAAATACATTTCTGTAGATCTACTCTAACTAGCCTAGTGACTCTATATAATAGGTTTTATATCTGCATGAATATATTTTAATGGAATATAAATATTATAGCTCTATTTAATTGAGAGATTTATTTTATTTAGCTTATATTATTATAGAATATTTATAGTATTTATATATATAGTTTATTATAGGGTATACCCATTCAATGTTGCCTTCTTTCTATTTTTCTTCCTGTGCTCAGTCGAAACGAAAAAAAAAATCATTTTCATCAACTGTTCGTCGGCAGACGCTGACAAGTTGAAGTCCCTAGCTGGGCCGCTGCTTGTCGTTTCTCTGATTACACATTTTAGCGCCATTTTTGGCGCAACTTTTGCCGAAAAAAAAGAACCCTTTAGGCCAGACGAGCGAAACTTTTTGGCCAGCAGAAAGGAGGAAAAAAAATAAAGGAAGCTCTAAAGAATCTCAATGATGGGGTTAACAAGCAAAATTTGATTTATTTGATGAGTTTCTCGTGTTGTTGCCGTCGACATCGCTTCAAAGACGCGTTTAATGAGTATAAAAATGAGGGCGAACGGGCGGGCTGCGGTGCGTTGAAGACATTTGGGAAATGAATTGCACAAACGCGCAAAAAGAAAAAAAAACTGTTAAATTAACCAAAGTTTGCAATAACTACGAAATGAAGGTAAAGAGAGTCCTCTGAGAATGGGAATTGAGTATTGCTTGTTGCCGCAGGAGCTTGTACCCAGTTCGAGATGCTTTATTCGAGTGAATATTCATTTTAGAAAATATTTATATGTATATATATATATTTTCCTAAACAACATTTGGCTCTCTATACCATTCCAGCTAAGGTAAATTTTAGTTAAAAAATTTCTTTTTGTTTAGAAAACAATTTATGCTCATTTACATAAGCTACAAGACAAACACACACACACAAAAGTGATGTAAAAATATTTCCAACATACAATTTAACTGCAAATGCGGCCATGAAAAGCGGCAAATGTACGCTGTGCTTTATATTAACTATAAACGAGAGACAATGTACCAAAAATATCACTCATACGCAGCGTATAAAAAAGCATAAAACAGGCCGTAAGAACTCGAACGTTTAACGCCTAGCTGCGGCTTGCGCGAATGGCGCATAAAACAAGGCGCTGTAATAATGAAGACCCTATAAAATGGGCGGAAAACAAGAGCAAAAAGCATGTAAACAGGTGGAAGCATATTTTTTATGCGAATCGTTAAAGAGAAACTAAAATACTAAAAAAAAAAACAAGTAAGAAAACTCTAGTCGGGCGTGACCGACTAGGGGATACCCGGAGCTCCGTCGATTCTGTGTTTTTCATAGAATTTTGGAAAATTTGGAGCCGGTATCCAAAATGTAACAAATTCAAAATTGCATAAAATACATATAAAGCTAAATATAAAATTTTGTGTCTCTAGCTTAAAAGATGGGCGAGATATAATTTTTTAACTGAATTTCGATTTTGTTTTTAATTGATAACAATTTTTTGGGGATAGTTATCGATTTTTTTAAATAAATGTGCTCAGGGTATAAAAAATAAATGAAAAGCTTGGGTGCCAACGACTGTAGAATGCTCGTTTTGCGAGCAAAGAGGAACTAAATGCATTGAAATATTATTTAAGGGAAATATTTAATGATAGTACAGCTGTGTAGAAATGGTCAAGAGTGCTACAAAAGGCATGCGCTGCCGAGCACTGCTGGGGAATGCTCAGAGCGAATGGATGAATGAGCCAAGCTGTGATGTGTGAGATGCTACAACTTAAGATGAGCTCCGATATATGAGTTTTGATGGCTTTCATTTAGAATTCTCATAAATGGCAGGGCAGGGCCGGGCCTGTATAATCGATCTTAAATTGATCAAGACCCTTTCGCCATGTTCATGTTGAGTTGAGTGGATGGCAATAGGGTTCACATTGCTCAAACTGAATATACTCTTTTAGATTTATCAGCGAGTATGGTAAGGAAATGTATGTGCCGGCAAATTTGCGTTGAAGCTCAGCGCTGACTGCCATAAAAATGATTTAATATGCGATTTATATGAGAAAAGTTTTGCAATTTTTTGCGCATTTAATGTGGGGCTCTCTCGCTTGACACTTGACGCCGCAGAAGTAAACAGAGAACCGAACGAGCAACTGGAAACTTAAAGCAGAAGTCGAAGTCGAAGTCGAAGTGGAAGCAACCTGCCAGTTAATTATGCCGGAGTTAAGCAATTCGAAAGTTTGCAGCGAGAAGAGAAGTTGTCTTGGCCCGAAATGAAATCTAATTGAATTGTAAAGTTGTAAAGTTGTGCCTTTGTTGGGCGCCGCGTCTATTGAGCTGCCATTTTGGCCAAATGTGATTACAATGATGCACACTTGGGCATTATTCGTGTCACTTGTGCGAGACTGGCCCCCTCAGGGAGCGAGCGGCTAATCAGCGGCTTTTCCTTTTCTAAAAAGTTTGCACTTATTGAATTTGGCGCAAAGTGTAGCAAAATGTTGCGCTCGCCTATTAGAAACTTTCCCAGATCAAATTGAAATTCCAATGCTGTCGACAGGGGCTGCCTGCCTTCAATGTGACATACGCGAAACAATGCAAGGCAAAGATAAAAGCAAAACTTTCTGTCGTACCGAAACATTCCATTTCGCTCTCTATTTAGTATTAGAAAGGTTGCTCGAATCGAAACATTGAGAACATCTTAGAAGTACTCTTAAGACTATTACTAAAGTATGGTCAAGGAGGAATATATTGTATATCAAAATGGAATACTCAAGCAGCACGCACTTTAAGCCCATTACAGCTGTCCCCAACAAGAATGCGTTGACTGTGAAAAGTTTTCAATCTTTGTTGGCAGCTGGCAAAAGTTCGTAGTGCTCCGCTGACAGCCAGCTCTTGATCTCTCTGGCCATGTAAATCAAGCTGTGCTTAAGTATATACTAAAATATACATATTTAAATATTTGTATATACTATAAATTATCATAAGCGCCGTTGGCTGCAGCGCGACTGCAAATAATGCAAAATAGTTTCTTGCAGCTGTGACATCGACTTGAAAATAGAAGAAGTAGAAGACAAACTGACACTTGACATGTGACCGTGGCAGCCAGACAATAATAACAATAACCCAAACAACAAAAACTACAACAATGACAGCCACAGCAAACACTTTGCATAACTTCAAAAAGTTTAGAGCAGCAAATCATAAAGCAAAGCTAACTTCAATTTGCTGTCTTCATGAGCAGCTGCTCTGTTAATGAACAGAGGTTGTTAACAGAGCTTAAAGAATTTTTTTTTAATTTTTGATTTTTGAATTAAATCTATGTTAATTTACATGAAATGTTGAGCTAATCAGCTCTGCTTATTGCAGCCGTTGTTAACAGAGCTTTAGGGATTTTTATACCCTGAGCCCATTGAAAATGGTAAATCAGAGTATAATGGTTTTGTTGGATGTATGTAACAGGCAGAAGGAGGCGTGGCAGACCCCATAAAGTATACATATTCTTGATCAGGGCGACAAGAGAAATCGAATCCGTCTGTCCGTCCGTCTGTCAGTATCTATGAAGGCGCCGATTTCCGCTTCTATAAACGCTAGAGACTTGAAATTTTTTTGTAGGTCCGTGTATAGCATGCGCAGATCGAGTTTATTTAAAAAAAAACCCGATAACTATTTCCAATTAATTGTTATGGATTAAAAACAAAATCGAAATTCAGTTAAAAATTATATTTCGCCCATCTTTTAAGCTAGAGACACAAAATTTTATATTTAGCTTTATATGTATTTTATGCAATTTTGAATTTTGCTATATTGACCCAAATTCTATGAAAAACACAGATTCGACGGGGCTCAGGGTATCCCCTAGTCGGTCACGCCCGACTAGAGTTTTCTTACTTGTTTTATTTCATATTTTTAAGGCGATTTTCTCTTAGCTACAATAAATGTATGTTAAATTACATGAAATGTTGAGCGAACAGCTGATCTGTTAATTAAGAGCTGTAGTTAACAGAGCTTTAAAAAAGCGATTCTCTCATCGCTACCTTAAATGTATGTTAAATTACATGAAATTTTGAGTGCTTTAATTTTGATCGAGTCATATTTATTGAGTTGGTAAATTGCAAATGATCAATCATATATCTCTAGTTGATAAACATTATTTTTGTACATTTAATGAGCTGCTTAAATATCTAATCTAATATATTATACATTAAAACAAAAGTTCGTCTTTTGATAGGCGTTCTAATCAGTGTTAAAAGGAGAATATCATGGAGAACGCGCACATGTGTCTGCAGCTTTTTTTTTCTGGTAACTACTAAGCCCATCAATATGTTTACGATCAAGACAATCAATTCTGCAATTTCTCCAGATTGCTATTAGTGACTGGCTTCATCGTTTCGTTACCAAAGAACGATATGAAAAGCCGCGGGACGAGCAATTACGCAAAGAGTTTGATGACTCTGCAATATCGCCAGATGACGGAATGAGCCAGTTTTAATTCATGAATAAGAAGTGGCAGCATTTCAAGTTACATCTGGAGTGTTATGTCAAGCTGTGCAAGAATTTGCAAAGTGTTGAATATGGTGTGAAGCTTATGAGAGGCATTCCATACGAAATAGTCTTGAAATTAGAAAAACTGAAGCATCTATATATTTGGATTGACAGTTCTTTGCGAAATGAATTTGTGCGTGATCTTGAAATGAAGCCAGGAGCAATGATCGAAAGCCTCTCAATAAAAGGCGGATATCTAACCACTAAGCAGCTGGAACAAATTTGCGACATTCTCCACCGCAGCCTTGTACACTTATGTGTATCGTGTGAAGAAGTGCCGCTTGGATATTTGCTAAACTTACAAAAACTTCAGTCGCTTCATATTCAAATGCCTTCCATCACAAATGAGCAGGTGGTGGAGCTCGCTAGGGGTTTGCCCAGCTTGCAGATCCTGAATATGCGACAATGTCAACTGGTAAATGAGCAATTTGTGCGTGATATACAGCTGAATAAGAGCACAAAGCTAACGATTTACCTGCAAGGATCAGCCATAAATTGGGACAGGCTCCCTGAGGGTGGACACTTGTTGGAGGTCATTCAGAAAAAGGAAAATGAAATAGTTCCTCTGCATGGGGAGCTGAGCACTTCAGATCGCTGAGAAAGTATTTCTATTGACGTGGCATGCAAAAGGAAGACAGAGAACATCCATAGCAAATACTTTCAACTGATCTAAAAAGAGTCGCCCATATCAGTAATATACTTATACTCTTCATAACACATTCAGATAATTTTTTTGTGGCACCATTCACACTTCACAGAAGCACATCGATTTAAAGTTCCAGTATGAATGAATCGGCTCATAAACAAATAAGCAAATACATGAAATAATTATATCATAATTAATAAAAAACTAATGTGCCCTGAAATATTTTTTTCAAAGTGATAAAAATGATAAAAAAAATTCTCGGAAATTTTGATGTTTTTTTTCACTTAGATTAAAACCTGATTGATATGATTATATGATTCATTTTTTGCTGTGTCTTACGTGCGAAGAGTCACGTACTCAAACTAGTTCGGCCTCGTCACTAATTTGGCATTTTTTATGACCTTGAACGCTTTGAAAATGGGAATTCAGGGTATATTGGTTTTATGAAAGTGTATGTAACTTGCAGAAGGAGAAGGAGGAGACCCCATTAATTATATATATATTCTTGATCATATAAAATAAACGTATTACGATTAGAATATCAGCTCTTCTCAGGGTTCAGGGTATCTTCTAGTCCACCCGTCTCGACTAGAGCGCTCTCGCCTGTTGTATTTTCACGTTTAATTTTCACAAACTTATTATATCCTTATATTAAATTTTACTTCTCATTGTAATCTGCACGTAATTTTTAAGTATTTTCTTTTACTGAGAAAGTATTTATTTGTATTCCTTAGCATCTTTGCATTTGCCTTTGCCACTTCCAAATACCAAACTTGACAATGTCTCTGTTCGGCTACTTGCCGCTTGTTGTATTATTTGAATTTGATTATCATGCTAGCGGTACATCCAATTCTATATCTATTTATTATGCATTTCTTTCCATCACTTGTCCGACCAAATGTTTCCCTTGTTGTCTGCTGTTCGTCTGGCGGCTTTGACACTTGTTCGCCGCAAAGTTTTTTGCTTTGTTTTCAGTTTCTTTTCCCTTTTTACAGGAGTATTTGTATCGACGTTGTCGCTTCGCATTTGATGGCGGGACATTCCCAAGTCAAGTCAAGACTCTCCCGGGCGTCCTGTGTCTGTGCTTCGTCTCTGTGGAGCAGAGATTATCACCGTCATGGACCGCGCACAGCTTCACTGCTGTCGCTGCTGCGAATCTCTTCTCCTTGGCTTACATTAACATTTCACTTCCAATTTTAATTTTATATTGTTACCGATTGCTTGTGCTGCCTCGAGTCATTTTTTAGGCTGATATATGAAAATTTAAGTTCAACTTGATTTGATTTAAATTTTCATTTGAATATAATTTGCAGCAGAAAATCAAATATATAGAATAAGGATGCTCTTTATTGATTAAACAAATGTTTTTATTTTATTTCTTATTATGATTTAATTAATTTTTAGAAATTAAAAAAAGCTCTATGGAGCTGATTGGAATGGGAGCCTATTGAATTTTTTGTGTGTAGAAATATCGATAATTATCGATGAATAATTATAAGATAATGTTTACAAACGATATATATCAAAAAGCGTAATCGATAATGATTATCTAGTTCCTTCCTATCATAGACGAAACGAAGAATATGTAAATGCCAAGTGAGAAGCTTTACTAAGCACTGCCCTCGTTTCGATCATTTTGTATTTGTATTCACTAAGAAAGAGATGTTAGCTAGATGCACTCTGAATTACATTGCAGCTAGCTGGTTCACAATGTATTGTTGCATTTGTTATGCGTTAGCTGGTGAGAGGTATTAGCCATAAACAGGGACTAAGCGTTGGCCTTATCACAGCTCTTTATTCGGCTCTATTCACCTGCTGAATGCTTTGTTTGCCTTCTGCCATTGTGTGCCAGAGCTCGGCCCGCATTAGTCAACGCCGCTCGGCCTGCAGGCAAGCAAGTTTATGCAACACAAGCCGACAGGGAGACGGACGGACGGGCGGACTAACGGGCAGGGAGATATACGTACGTAATCCTTGCACTCAAGCACGCAGTCATTGGTATTCATAAATCGCTTACCCAAACTGCCTGCTGCCTTAATCAGATTTGTACAACAATTTTGTTGCCGGTAGAGTCCGGCCAGCCAATCGGGTACAAATTGCACACAAAATGCCAGCCAGCCTAACAGAGAGTCGAGCGCTCGTTTCAGCCTGCTCCTGCAATTTAAGTGCATTTTAAGGTAACATTTTGGCAACGACTGTGATTGGCATTGGCAATTAAGGCTGAGATCTATCGATTTATTAGCCAATGCCTTAGCTAATTTAATCAGCCGCAGCTGCAGTTCGATAAACACATTACGTATACGCCACGTGCCGTTTGTTTAGCTCTGAGCTAATTAAATTTACCTGTGATGGGCGTTTATTTATGCATTGCAAATTGCAACTGCTTAAATAATTGATGCTTCCCGTTTCCTTGGAAGTCGATGTGAAAATTCCTTTTCACATTTTCCTTTTGATACATTTTCAACAAATTTGTCAGACAGACCCTTTTTTTTTTTGGGTCAATGTCAGCGGCTGGTGTGATAATAATTTATGTCTGGGTCCGCCCAGCCATGTTTCGTTTTTAAACTTTTGCTGCCAACGGAAATAGTTGTCAACTTTGGATTGGTTTTGGGCGGGGGCGTAATCTGGCATGAATTAGGTTACAAATTACAGGCATTTGTGAGTGGTTCTGGAATATGTGTTTATATTTCAGATGGAAAAACTGAAAGGAAGTGAGCATTTAATATATGAAGAGCAATAGAAGGGGACTGGAATTAAATTACTTTAAACAAGTAAGAAAACTCTAATCGGGCGTGACCGACTAGGGGATACCCTTAGCGCTGTCAAATATGTGTTTTTCATAGAATTTGGGGGAAATTGGGGCCGGTATCCAAAAAATAACAAAATTCAAAATACATATAAAGCTAAATACAAAATTTGATGTCTCTAGCTTAAAAGATGGGCGAGATATATTTTTTTAACTGAATTTCGATTTTGTTTTTAATCGATAACAATTAATTGGGAATAGTTATCGATTTTTTTAAAATTAACTTAACAGCAACTGTTTATATTTATAACTGTAAGCAATACTTGTGAAATGTTGAGTAAATTCATCTTGAGCAAAGTCCTCAAATATTGACACACGAATCCTTTAGCTCTTCGGCAAACAGCACAGCTGCTTCAACCCCCTAAAGTCCTGCACGGCCCCGCCCACCCTTAACCGCCGCCCCGTTATGGGCATAAAACAAAACTGCGGCCCACTGCAGGCAAACAACATAAAACCCTCGTAAGAATCCAACAACAACATTGAACACTTGACCGCTTGACCTAAATTTTTGGCAAGTTTTTCTTTTTTTTTTTGGCGCCAGATTAAGTTGAGTCCGGCCGTGCGAACATCAAATGTCAACAGAGCCCGAGAAATAGTACAAGAGAAATGTTTTAAAAATTACAACACGTACGCAATTTTGTCCTGATGCGCATAAAATAGGCATAAAATACGGGGCGTGGCCGCACAGCCAATGAAAGCTAATGTTGGGCCAACAACTTTTGGGCCGCCGACTGCAGCAAGGGTTATCTTTGTGTGCCACCGCGTCAGCTACACCTCATTGCCAGCCAAAAAAAAAAAAAAAAAGAGAAGGAAAGTTCGCTTTGATTTTCGCCTTTTATTTCCTATACTTTTCCTTTTTTGCCAGCTACTTGGCTAATCTGCTCACACGCACAACGCCTGCGGCAAGGTGTTGAAAATTGATTTGCGCTGTGATAAATTTCTGCAGCTCGAGGAGCTGGCGCTGGAATTAAAGATGGTCTGTCAGGCGGCAGCAGGCAGCAGGCAAAGATAAGACGTCAACGTTGCCGCTGGAGGAGGGCGCACGTACCACATTTTAGCACACTATTTAAGCAGTGGCTCCGACTACAAGATGTGTCAATTTGGCGTCAAAGACATTGAGACAGAGTGACACAGAAAGGCAACTGTATTCAGGGCTATCAACTATGCAAATACCCTGTAGATGAAGTTAATGCATTTGCAAATGGAGTTTCTAGCTTTCGCCTCTCTATGCAATTCTCATACGCACAGAAAAGGACTTCCTCTTGAAATTGACTAAAGACAATTAAAAGCAAGCGCAGCAACCCCGCCTGCTGGTGCTGCTCATCGACAGGGTACAACAATACATGTTAACATTAGCAATGAAACAAGCTGCTTCTAAAATTGAAGCCGACTGCAACTGCCGTCACGCCCACTTGCCACACAGGCCGCCGCAGCTGTGAGGTGCTTTCTGCCGCTGTCTCACGTACGCACAGCGAACAAGGCGAAGGAAATCTCCCCGCTTGGTTAGGCAGACAATAACTATAATTGTCGCATCAGCGTTTTGTGCTCCTGCTCCTGATCCTGCTGCGGCTCCAAAAAGTAAGCAGTAAAAACGGCGAGTCATTGCAGAGAGTGGGCGAACAGACAGCATGGATGGGGTGGAGAGCAATGGAATGCCATTAAGCAGCAGACGGGGGAAATACCGCGTGCAGCAAGTGCCGCATATAGGCAGCAATTTCTTTTGTATATCTGTAGAGTCTCTCTCTGTGTGTGTGGGGAGCATATAAAAAAAATTCTTAAATTAAAGTCAATTTGACGACTCGTTGAATGTGCAAAATGTCGGAGCATGTGACAGAAGCGAAACTTAATGCTGATTAGGAAAATTGAAGTGTTAATGCAAGAAGATGTCTAAGAGACTAAGAAGAGAAAAAACTTAAAGAGATAAGCCCGAATAATATTGAAGAACATTTGACTTAGAAAACGCATGACTAACAGGCAAGTAGTTAGCTTTATTAGCCCCTAGATATGAACGAATTGGCAGAAAACACTTTTGTGGTGTCCCAACTAGCTGCAGCAATAATTTGTGGCTTCTCACAGAAACCTAAACGAGCATTAATGCTAACGAATGCTGTTTGCCCAACTAATTTCCATAAATAAAATACAGTATCAGTAGCGTGTGGTTTATCTAAAGGCAAATTCGAACAATAGGATGTGCCCGACTAGCAGATACCAGGAGCTATAATCAGAAGCGGCTTTGATAGTGCTTTGTGCTCCTTATAACCTAATTGTACTCCACTTACGCCCCCCTAAATACACTTTCCCAGAAGCATTATACCCTGAAATCCGATTCCCAGTGGGTTCAGGGTATTAGAAAACAATTTGGCAATTAAATTTGCTGTGGTCTCCGCTCGGGGCTACTCAACAAGTTTACGTATTTCATTCACTCACACACACACACACACTAAATGTAAACAGCTCAGTTTCCAATTTGCAACATTAATTAACTGAATGGCATGGAGCAGAGACTTGTAAGACATTGTGTAAAATTTGTAAGCAATACGAAAAAACAATATAAGGCAATGGTCGAATGGTCGGATGGTCTGACTGCTTTGGCTGCGTTTGGTTTACGAGAACATTTTAATCTAATTTAACACACTTTAGATTTATATTTGCTTAAATAGAAGTTATCTAAGTGGCACGTGCTGGGCATAGCCAATGGGGCCGACACAACACAGAGCACGGGACAGTCGGACAGCTGGGATACACACGCCGGGATGGAGCACAGCCAGACACGGACACCGACACAGACACAGACGGAGACGCATTTTTATTATAGTTTATTTCAGTTGCTGTGTTGCAACAGTTTTAGACATGCAATCGAATTGGGGAACACGTTTATTGGCCCAATGGCCAAATGCAATCAATCTATGGCAATTGTTCCCACTACAAAGAACTTAAAAGCAGCTCAGCCATATACGCGTCGCAGCAGGGTGAAGAACGAATAGATGACGTTCAGCAGGGACTGCAGCATCTTCAGATTCATTGGATAAACGCCACCGACGAGTATCTAAGGATATGTCAATTATAATATATATATTTAGATATATATAAATGTTAGGCGAGGTCAGCTTACGGCGAGCGGCTTTTGTGAGCGCATGATGAGAAACTTTAAAGTTTTCTGCGTCTCTATATCCAGATCCATCCAATTGCTCTCATAGGCGGCGATCGATACATAGAAACTCTGCAAAATGTTATTGATTAATAAAACAAGTAAAAAAACTCTAGTCGGTCGTGACCGACTAGGGGATACCCTGAGCCCCGTCGAATCTATGTTTTTCATAGAATTTGGGGCCGGTATCCAAAATGTAACAAAATTCAAAATTGCATAAAATAAATATAAAGATAAATATAAAATTTGGTGTGTCTAACTTAAAAGATGGGCGAGATATCTTTTTTTAACTGAATTTCGATTTTGTTTTTAATCGATATCAATTAATTGGGGATAGTACTCGATCTGCGCGTGCTATACACGGACCTACAAAAAAATTTCCAGTCTCTAGCTCGTACAGGGCTGAAATCGGCGCGTTCAAACATACGGACAGACAGACAGACGGACGGACAGACGGACGGACAGGGCCAGATCGATTTCTCTTGTCGTCCTGATCAAGGACCTGCCTGTTACATACAACAAAAACATTATACACTGATTTCACATTTTCAATGGGCTCAGGGTATAATAAAGATTATTTAGTGAGATGCATCTACCTGAAAGTAAAGCTCGTTGGCCACATAGTAGAGCACGACGCTGTTCGAAAATATCATGATCATATAGAACATCACGATTATAATTTGAGCTATTGTTGGCGCCTGTTGAGAAAAGAGAATAATTCTTGGAGTTGGCATTGACGTGGGCGAAATTCGTTTACAGCTTTTCATTTACAATGATTAACGAGAAGAGCAAGACACACAGCATCGCTCCAAAGCACAGAAACTCCACCAGATGCAAATGGGTGGTCAAATCGTTCATGGCATCCACCAGGCTGCGAGGCAAGCTCTTGAGTTATTGTTAGTGTAGTATATAGTATATAGGCATAGCTTACCCGGCCAGCTTGACCTGATATCGTATGCACCATATAATTTCGTCACGCACTCGAATGCCTTGGAGTCGCTGCAGGGTGCGCAGCTTGTGCTGCAGCACCTGGCACATGAGGATGGCAAACAGTGTGAAGGTAACAATCAGATTCGTGTACGGTATGTACATGCAGCAGCCCATGGGCGCCATTATGACCTGCACCACAAAGAAGACCTCATAGCCGGGGCTGGCATACTTATCAATACCAGGCACATACATCCCATATGGCAGCACTGCAAAAGCAAATACAAATACACACGAATTTACATTGAGATTGAGTTGTTGTTTAACCAACCGCGCTCGGAGCCGAAAATGGGATATGTCACAAAGCCAACGCAAGTGCAAATGCCCATTAGTAAATTAATGCGACTAACAAGGTTAGAGAGGCGCGTCGTCTTCGCTATCAGTGCGCCAATGTGGGCATCTGAAGAGTTCTGGAAAGATGGAGGAAGAGAAATATGAGCAAGAGAATTCATGTAGATTTTTACGAACTATTATCGTAGTTTTTATGGCAATGATTGAAATAACCAAAATATTGATTATCACGCCAGAAACCACATTGAATAATGAGATCTTGTATGCGCTTAAAGGCTTTATGAATAAGATAGATAAAGAGATAAACGAAGCTGCATTTTAAATGCATAAATAAATTGTGATCGCTGCTATCGGTTGTGCAAATACAAAGATCATATAATAAATACATAAAGAGAACACATTTTATTTGTGAGTTCTGAGTTGCGAGTGCTGTGGTTATATAGACATAGACCTTGAAAATATGCCTTACTCGCACTCTACATCGCTTTCTCCCATTCATATTCTCCTTGGCTGGAACTCTGAGTTAGTTAAACATATATAAACACATACATTCACTCAACATGTTTCGCAAACATTTCTACGTTGCCATCAGTGCTTCCGAAAAAAAAAAACAAGCGCGCTCGAGTCGAGGCTGCTCGACTAGGAAATACCCTAACACCTGCGCTTCTTTTTATATACATTACAAACAACACATGCACTGCGTGTGGCGCTTATAGACAATATATTGTCGTCAAGTCTTAAGTGATATTCATATATGTCTGTATTTTCCAAAGCACAAGTCTCTAGTATTTGAAACACGTTTTTTGCAGATTTGTTGGGAAGGAAGGAGATGTCTAAAATACAAAATATACAAACTCTTTATTTGCATTAAGGAATCTACACAATTGATTTGAAGTCTCCCGTTTTTACGGTACTCGAGCTACGATTTAAAAACTACGTCAGAATATCGATTTTTATCGATAGTAAGGAAATCTGATGAGCTAATGCGTACATGGCCTTCTCATTATATAAAGGAATATATAATGTGAATTTAAAATTTCTAGCTTGCATTCAGATGGACGCACATGGCAGACATGGCTACAAAGATTAGGGTATTGCATGCCTCGTACTGCCCGTTACAATTTCCATTTTCAATGGGGTCTCTTTATCCGGTGTCACTTTTCAGCTTGATATGTTTAATATGTTATGGGCAATAATCTAAAGAGAGCTCACCAGCAGCTGGAGATAATAGACTTTGAGCAGTTCTAGAAAACGTTCGTATCGGCCGCGTTGCACACACAGCAGAACACCTCGCACGATTGTATTGGTAAAGAGCACAGCCAGATAGACGTTGCGTATGATAAAGTCCAGGGGCTCGGAACTTAGGTAGATATCCACGTATTGTGTGGCATTGATGAGAGCGAAGGGCGTAAGGGCCACATAGCGTCGCCAATTGTGAACAAATAGATACGACCAGAATTTCATTAAGCGCAGCGTAATGCCAAAGATGGGCATGTCCGGCGTGGACATTGTCTGAGCTTCTATTTTCATATTTAGTTCCTTCTCCAGCTACAGGTTTCAACTGTTCAATTTTCGCTCCAGCTACTTTTATATATAGACCTGACAGCGGCTTCGATGTCATCATTAGCGTCTAATTAATGGCTGTGAGTGTGATTGTGTGAGAGGGCGGGTGTTAATTGGTGTGTCAGTCTCTAATTAAAGGTGTAAAGGATATAATTTGATGTGACTGTCACATGCTGTTGCTTTCAGCTCAATGTCTATGCTTTAACAAGCATTTGCAGTTCACTTGATGTTCTATGAATTTTCTAGCAGTTACATGAAATCCATTTGAGCGTGCATTAAGAGCAACTTCAACGGCAATATATTTGATTTCACTAGTTTTGCGCTGCGACCGTTGCAGAAATGCAATTCGCGGAAACCAGGTCACCACATAAATTTTGGCGCAATCTCTATGTTTTTTTTATACCCTGAGCCCATTGAAAATGGGAAATCAGGGTATAATGTTTTTGTTGGATGTATGTAACAGCCAGAAGGAGGCGTGGCAGACCCCATTAAGTATATATATTCTTGATCAGGGCGACAAGAGAAATCGATTTGGCCTTGTTCGTCTGTCCCTCCGTCCGTCCGTCTGTTCGTATGTTTGAACGCGCCGATTTCAGCCCGTATAAGAGCTAGAGACTTGAATTTTATTGTAGGTCCGTGTATAGCACGCGCAGATCAAGTTTATTTAAAAAAATCGATAACTATCCCCAATTAATTGTTATCGATTAAAAACAAAATCGAAATTCAGTTTAAAAAATGATATCTCGCCCATCTTTTGAGCTAGAGGCACCTGAATTTTATATTTAGCCTTATATTTATTTTGCGCAATTTTGAATTTTGGTTTATTTTGGATACCGGCCCCAAATGCCCCCAAATTCGATGAAAACACACAGATTCGACGGGGCTCAGGGTATCCCCTAGTCGGTCACGCCCAACTAGAGTTTTCTTACTTGTTTTTTATACCCTGAGCCCATTGAAAATGTGAAATCAGGGTACAATGGTTTTGTTGGATGTATGTAACAGGCAGAAGGAGGCGTGGCAGACCCCATAAAGTATATATATTTTTGATCAGGATGACAAGAGAAATCGATTTGGCCCTGTCCGTCTGTCTGTCCGTCCGTCCGTCTGTTCGTATGTTTGAACGCGCCGATTTCAGCCCGTATAAGAGCTAGAGACTTGAAATGTTTTTGTAGGTCCGTGTATAGCACGCGCAGATCAAGTTTATTTTAAAAAGTAACTATTTAACTATCCCCAATTAATTGTTATTGATTAAAAACAAAATCGAAATTCAGTTAAATAATTATATCTCGCCCATCCTTTAAGCTAGAGGCACCAAATTTTTTATTTAGCTTTATATTTATTTTATGCAATTTTTAATTTTTTATATTTTGGATACCGGCCCCAAATTCCCCCAAATTCTATGAAAAACACAGATTTGGCGGTGCTCAGGATATACCCTAGTCGGTCACGCCCGACTACAGTTTTCTTACTTGTAATTTTTTTTTTTGGCACTTCTTGCAGTCGGAAACATATAACAGGGTTCGAGTGGGAAGTGCCTGACTTTGAAATACTCAAACTATGTTCAAAAAAGAGAAGATTTAGTTGGCTTTATGAAAATATAAGAAATTATCGATTTATGTATACTAAATCTAGCTATAGAAGGTTTAAAGTTTTAAATTGCAAGCATCGAGTTGAGAGATCAATGAGTTCATGGGGATAAACAGACAGAGCACAAAAAGTTTTGCACCTTTATCGAGTATGTTACATACAAACAACAACTATACCAATATACCCTTTATAAAACAAGTAAAATCCATATACATATATATATATATACTCTGCCAAGTGACCCAATGCTGGCATTCGTGTGGTAAATATTTGCCTGGTTGTCAGCGGCTAGCGGCTTGTTGGCAGTTTTATAGCCAAAAGCAAAAGCCAACGTTGAAGCTTATCGAAAAGGCGACGTAGCTCGGCCTGCCTTTAAAGGGCTCGGACTCAGAACGACCTAGGCCAATCATTAGTGTTGGTCAACTTTGTTGTAAATTGCATGGACTATGCAACACTGTGCAGACGTCGCTGCACTTGACCTCTTTGATACTCTCTGATTGCGGTCTCGACATTTGTAATAAGCGTCGGCAAACTTTTAATTGCAACACGCAGACAGCACGGGGGAACATAACGTATTGCAGTGGGCGTGGCATGTGTGCAAGATACGCTTCTGTGTTGTTTGCAAACTGAATTTTTTTCTCTGGTTGCTGTTTGTTTTTTGGAGGCTGGCAGACAACTTTAGCAACGCTCGAAATTGAAATTCTGCCAGCTGTTTGGCTGCATTTCGTTAGTCAACGAAAAGTTTTGGCGCTTTGCATGAGATGCTCCGTTGTTGATTTGCTGCTCACTCGGTTGGCTGGTTGGCCAGTCGGCACTAAGCGCTACCCGTCCGCTTGTCGATAATAATGCACACATGCGTCCGGCGCTGCTCCTGTGCGCAGCGCCAAATTAAATGCATAATTACTTGATAATTGGATTTGCGGTCGGCTCAACTGGCTGTGCGAAATTTTCTAATTAAAATGTTTAGTGGCTGGCGAGACTATGGGAGACGTCGCTCCCCAATTGCCACTTGATGGCGCTAAGCCTCAGGCACGTACTCCTCCAAACACACGCACACAGCACGAGGCAGCAACAGCAAGTGGCTGCCGGTCGCCTGCTGTTAGCAGTCGAGTCGAACAAGCTACCTACCATATTGTTTCCATACCCTTTCAAATGCGGCATAGCAACTACGTCGATCTCATTTGCATACGAGTCAGTTAACAGTGATTTAACAGTGGCTTAACATAAGTATGTTAGGAAAACGGTGCTTTAACAGTGGCTTAACATAAGTATGTTAAGAAAACAGTGCTTTTACAGTGACATAACATAAGTATGTTAAGACAACAGTGCTTTTACAGTGGCATAACATAAGTATGTTAAGAAAATATAAACAACTCAAAATGGAAGGTTTTAAAATTCATAATAATAAATATAAAATAAAACTTAAAGCTTAATGAGCAAATTCCCAAAGCATTATTAATTTTTACCTAAGTTTAACAACGCCAAAAAAATGTATGTATATACATATATGAGACCTTGATTTTGAAACTGGTATAAGTCAAAAAAATTTTCAAATCTAGCTTATCACCTATTTCGTATCAACTCAACTGAAATAACATATAGATATTATCTATAAATTAAAACAAAAGCACACAAAACGGAAATAATTTATATATAAATATTGTTTCTTTTCAGTTCACAAATAAAAGTATATCTAAAGTTAAAACAAAAGTGCGCCAAACGGAAATATTTAAAAAAATATAAATTGTTTTCAAAATAACAATAAAATAATATTTTTTTTTAAATTTTTATTAAACGGAAATATTTAAAAAAAATAAAAAAATTTTTTCCAAAATAATAAAAAATTATTCATTTTTTTTTATTTTTTATAAGACGATAAAAAGAGTCGCGCAGTGAACGGCGTATAGCGATTAAATATGAATGCCCTGAGCATTCCGCTATCTTCAATTCGCTTTGGTGTGCATGAGATCATGGCATTATTTATAAAATCTAAAGAAAAGATAAGAAAAAACAAAAGATAATTTGCATTTATTATATTTTTTGTTAGGTTCGCAGTGTTGCGTTCTCTGGCATTATCAGACTTTGTGCAGTATCTACGAATGCGGCGTGATAAGGTAATCTTATCAGAGTAACTTCTTATCTCTCACCTGGCCGGGTACCTGGCCCCCACACGGGGGCGTGCCGCCCTAAATAAGTAATAAACACCATTTTTGTTGCTGGCGTGCACGCTTCGCTGTAATAAATTTCCATTTTGTGTGTCGAAGGGGGGGCGCGCACTCGGGGCGCCCAATCTCAGCTAGGGGCCGAGCATAGTTTGGCGGCTTTAAAATTTTCACAAGCAGCGAGCGTCGCATTCGTAATACAAACGAAATTTATTGCTTACACTCAGGCGGCATTGCCTGCTAACTTATTCATATGAAATTGCCTGATTACCGCCCACCCGCTGTGCGCCGAATACCTATGCCATGTCCCTCTCTCACTGTGTAGTGCTGTCTCTGTCTGTTGGTCTTTTGTATTGGTACGTGTTTGAATTATATGCCGGTCATGTGTTTTTTTTTTTTTTTTGGTTCGGTAGATTTTTCGCCTTGTAATGCGCCTGTTTGTATGGCAATCGCTGCGCTGGGCCGCATTTTTTATGAACTGTCGGGGCCATGACTTTTATGATTTGTATTTTTCGGCTTGAACAGGAAATTGTACTTGTGTCTGACTGTGTGCGTGTGTGTTTGTGTGTGTGGGAGTGTGTCAAGTACCAACTCACAAGTGTGCAGTTCCGAGTCACAGAAGTCATTGAATTAAGCAAATGGTCAGGCGATGCGGTAAGGGTCCTCACTCACTCAGAGCGTGGAGTGAGCGCAAATTTATTATACTACATCTTTCATACATATACGTATGCATATACATATAGTTATATATATATAATATAAAAAACTAAATGCCTTGACATCATACGATCATAAAAATATTATGAATTATTTAATGAAACATCTTGAAACTTCATAGATTTTATGGCCAAAATGTAAGAGCGTAATTATTCTATAATTTTTTTTTCTATTTTCATATCATTTTAAAGTATGTAATAAATAAACCTAGTCATTTTTTTGGTGAGATTTAAGCAATTTTTATACCCTGAGCCCATTGAATATGGGAAATCAGGGTATAATGTTTTTGTTGGATGTATGTAACAGGCAGAAGGAGGCGTGGCAGACCCCATAAAGTATATATATTCTTGATCAGGACGACAAGAGAAATCGATTTTAGCCTGTCCGTCCGTATGTTTGAACGCGCCGATTTCCGCTTCTATAAGAGCTAGAGACTTGAAATTTTTTGTAGGTCCGCGTATAGCACGCGCAGATCGAGTTTATTTTAAAAAATCGATAACTATCCCCAATTAATTGTTATCGATAAAAAACAAAATCGATAAAAATGATATTTCGCCCATCTTTAAAGCTAGAGACACCAAATTTTATATTTAGCTTTATATGTATTTGATGCAATTTTTAATTTTGTTATATTTTGGATACCGGCCCAAATTCCCCCAAATTCTATGAAAAGCGCAGGGCTCAGGGTATGCCCTAGTCGGTCACGACCGACTAGAGTTTTCTTACTTGTTTCATTTTAAAGTATGTAATAAATAAACTTATTCATTTTTTATTCATTTTTTAAAGGATATTTAAAAAAAAAGTTGGTTTAACTCTCTTACTTGCAAAAGATCTTCTTACTCTTTAACTTTAATTATCTAATTTTACATATACACATATATATTCAGTGTTTGGCTCTAGGACAAGCCCTAAGGCTCTATCAATATTTTGGGCTTGTGGCAAATCCCTTTTCGGCAAACGCAGCACATAAAACCAAAGGAGCTGCACGTGCACGAAATCTCAGCAATACACTTGCCACACACACACACAGCAACACCTTGGCAAGCACTAAAATATAAAATATAACTTAATCCCAATGAAATTGATATGAAATTTTACACAGTGTGTGCTTTGGCCACACTCAACGCGGCTCTCGAGGCGTATGAGCAATGTCTTCGCATCTGCACTCGAAAGTGTGTGCTGTGTACGTGTGCGTGTGTGTGTGTGTGTGTGTGTGTGTGTGTGTGAGTGTGTGTGTGTTTTGGTAGCAAATTTAAATTCCACACATGAGGTGTGAACATTTTTGTTGATTTGCTTGTAAAACTTTATGCCTCTCCTTCACTTCGTGCTGCACTATATCCATCCCTCCCTCTCTCTCTCTCTCTTGCTAGTTGGGCTGCCATTTTGTTTAGATTTTTCGCTTCTATTTTCCCTTGTTTCTGTCTGGCTAATTTGCAGGTGGTTTTTCTGGTCCTACTTGTGTTTTGCTATAACTTTGATGTGTACTTTGATAATTTTAGATTGAAAAAGTTTTTTGGCTGTGCGGATTTTGGAGTCACGTCGCAGATTTGATAAAAAGCAAAATCACAGCAAGTGTCGAGTGTAGAGCGTAGAGGTGCACGCCTTAAAACTACAAGGTCTCCAATCTCCGTCAAATCTCACACAGATTTCAGCCGCGCGACCTTGTGCCACTTTCTTGCCATCTTCCTGTTCGTCCAGCTGTGGTGCGCCTTTTGTTTGCCACCCCCGGTGGGGGTGGGGCACGCCCGTTCGCATTCTTTACATTTACTTACCCTGGGCCTGGCTGTAATTTTATCTCACTTAGTGCCCGCTCAGCAGCTCGCAGCTGCTTAATTTTTACACTTGACGCGCACTCGTCGCCTTCTAAATGACATCCCTTGAGGTACGCGAGACAACGCAACAGAAAAGCGAAAAGAACAGAAGGAAAACTGGCACAAAGTTTTCTTTCTTGTTGCTTTTCGTTGTCGTTTGGCTGCAGGCTTCCAAAAACACAAACGAAAAAAAAGGAAAAAGGAAAAACTTGCTCCTATTGTGAGGTTTAATGAAACAAATTTACAACAAATTATAAAATGGGAAGCCATGTAGGTTTCCTCTGCGAAGCCTTAAGATTTTCTCGCCTTACACACAAATACGAAAAATTATTATTAGATTATAAGCGATACAGGCTTGAGAATACTCAACAATGTTTCCACATTCTAGCTGAACGACAATGGAACTAGAGTGCAGAACTACATGGGAGTTCCCTAAAATCTAAGCTTAACTTTTACTAAATTTATACTAGATTTAAAACGTAATATATAAATTTATATTTTATCATAAAAAGAGTCTACTTCACATAGATATTGGGAAATAGATGAATTATAGCGCAAGAGCTTTAGTGAGGTAAGGTGTGGCAGCAGTAGAATCGGCGGGGACAGAGGTCTATAGCTATGGTATGCAAACAAGGTCAAAATAATTTTATAACTGACAGTTCCAACGGGATTTTGCTCCACGGTTCTCCACAATAAGTCCACAAATTAAATTCTTTGCATTTTGAAGAAAGAAAAACAACAAGTAAGAAAACTCTAGTCGGGCGTGACCGACTAGGGGATACCCTGAGCCCCGTCGAATCTGCCTTTTTCATAGAATTTGAGAAAAATTGGGGCCAGTATCAAAAAATAACATAATTCAAAATTGTATAAAATACATATAAAGCTAAATATAATATTTGGTGTCTCTAGCTTAAAAGATGGTCGAGATATAATTCTTTAACTGAATTTTGATTTTGTTTTTAATCGATAACAATTAATTGGGGATAGTTATCGATTTTTTAAAATAAACTCGATCTGCGCGTGCTATACACGTACTTAAAAAAAAACTCTCTAGCTCTTATGCGGGCTGAAATCGGTGCGCTCAAACATACGAACGGACGGACATGGCCAAATCTATTTCTCTTGTCGTCCTGATCAAGAATATATATACTTTAAGCGGTCTGCCACGCCTCCTTCTGCCTGTTACATACATTTTCACAAAACCATTTTACCCTGAATTCCCTTTTCAATGGGCTCAGGGTATAAAAAGTACAACTATTTCCAGCCAGAAGAACTAATCTTTCGTTTGTATACCTAACCTCAGACAGAGCCCGATTTTTTTCGATGCATATATTACGTATACTACCCTTTAGCTGTATGCAAATATGTATATATGTTGCCACAAAATGTACAGCAATTTAGTATATTTGTCGAAATGCCACGAATTGTGAAATGTTTATCTACAAAATTATAGCTGAGCGCTGCACTTGCCGTGTTGCGTGTCCACGGGGCAAACCTCAAGAGAGTAAAGTAACTCAGAGTCTCAATATTTATGCATAAGACTGTAGTGTCTGTGTGTGTATGTGTGTGTCTGTGTGTGTATGTGTGTGTGTGTGTGTATGCCTGCATAAGCCCGACAAGCGTCTTAACTGCTGCTAAAATAAGTAATTTTGTGCACATTTCACTTGTCATATGACACGTACTTACTTTCAACCACAAACCAAGAACAGGAGCATCTCCTGCCCCACCTCCTGTCACTCTGTATCTGTGTGTGGCTGGCGGTGGTCTGGCTGTTTGTGCACTGTCTCGGAGCGATTTTCCTACTTAGCAGCTAGCAAAAACTTGCAAGTTTCTTGCATTCAATGTGCGCCCTTTGCCCTTGTCTCTGGCGCATAACGCGTATTAAGTGCAGTTAGCTACCAGATACAAGATACAAGATACGAGATACAAGATACAAGTTCGCCAGCGCTTGTTAGTTGAGTGAGTGCTGTGGCAACCAGGTTGTCCGGGTAGCAGCCCTTAAAGCTGCATATTGCAGCGCCTTTTAAGTATATGGATATATATCTATATATATATATTTTTATACCCTGAGTCCATTAAAAATGGGAAATCCGGGTATAATGGTTTTGTTGGATGTATGTAACAGGCAGAAGGAGGCGTGGCAGACCCCATAAAGTATATATATTCTTGATCAGGACGACAAGAGAAATCGAACGATGTTTGAACGTGCCGATTTCTGCTTCTAGAGGAGCTAGAGACTTGAATTATCTATCTAACTATCCCCAATTAATTGTTATCGATTAAAAACAAAATCGAAATTCAGTTAAAAAATCATATCTCGCCCATCTTTTAAGCTAGATATACCAAATTTGATATTTAGCTTTATATGTATTTTATGCAATTTCGAATTTTGTTGTATTTTGGATAACGGCCTCAAATTCCCCCAAAATCTATGAAAAACACAGATTCGAACTGGCTCAAGGTATCCCCTAGTCGGTCACGCCGACTTGTTTTCTTACTTGTTGTATTTGTAAATTTGTATAGCAAGAGCATTAAGATATTCTCACCAGGCACTCGCAATTGTCTTTATGCCTTTTGCAAGCGCCCATTTTAATGGCCACGTTCTGCCAATTAAAACTCTAATTGACTAAGCAAGACGTCTTTAAGTCTCTCTCTAGCTGTAGCAAGGTAGCTGAAGTTTTTGCCAAATGCCACGCCCACATTCATCGGCCGCCTCTGGGCAATGGCAGCTAATTAAACAAAAGTTTCTTTTAATATATTGAACTAATTTGCTGTATGGGCCACTTGTATGATTGATGATGGCAAGCAGCTGTTGGCAGAGTTGCCACCCTCACGATTTCACAATTGCAACTCAATTAAGATGGCAATCGACTAATAACAGAAATATCTGCCATTTCAGCTCACACAAGCTGAAGTAAATATATATTTAATTCCTTTTTCTCGCATTCAGCACACAAAATGTTTGGGGCCACAACAAAAGGCGCCAAGCTCAGAGTCTTGAGCAATTTGTATGTGTGTGCCCCTGTGTGTGTGTGAGTGTAGGTATGTGGTCGCTGTGCAAAAGCTTGCTTTTTATAATCCCTCTATAGCATTGTGATTTGATTTGGTTTTCGGTTAGCAGCGGGCGGGCCTTAGGTTTGACCTGCCAGACAAATTGCTGGCGATTAAGATTTTTTATCTGACATTTGAAAAGCGGCCAGAAAGGGAAAAACTCAGAGAACGGAAGAAAAGTACAAGTAAGAATAATGCAATCGGGCAGGACCGACTATTTGATACTCGTTTACAGTTAAATGTATTCAAAAATCAATTATTTTAGGCTTGCAATGTTAAGTAGAATTGGTCGAGACAGAGGTGTCAGCGTCAGCTAGCAGAAGCATCAAACGCAGCAGCAACGCAGTCACAGCTGCATTGCTAATTGTGAGGGCTATTTTCTATTGATTCGAAACTACGTTATATAGGAAAAGTAGCAACTACCCTATAAAGTATAAAAAAAATATATTTGCCCTTATACAGTTGTGTTTTGTTAAAATAAAACTTGTTGAGCTAAGCAATCATGACAAAGGCATTGCATATTTCTTCACAAAATTACACAATAACAAGTAAGAAAACTCTAGTCGGGCGTGACCGATTAGGGAATACCCTGAGCCCCGTCGAATCTATGTTTTTTCATAGAATTTGGGGCCGGTATTCAAAATATAATAAAATTGCACAAAATTGCATAAAATACATGCAAAGCTAGATATAAAATTTGGTGTCTCTAGCTAAAAGATGGGCGAGATATAATTTTTTAACAGAATTTCGATTTTGTTTTAAATCGATAACAATTAGTTGGGGATAGTTATCGATTTTTTAAAATAAACTCGATCTGCGCGTGCTATACACGGACCTACAAAAAAAAATGCAAGTCTCTAGCACTTATACGGGCTGTAATCGGCGCGTTCAAACATACGGACAGACGGATAGACGGACGGACGGACAGACTGACGAACAGGGCCAAATCAATTTCTCTTGTCGTCCTGATCAAGAACATATATACTTTATGGGGTCAGCCACGCCTCCTTCTGCCTGTTACATACATCCAACAAAAGCATTATAAATATTATTATAATTATGGCATAGGATCCATCTAAGTTGACAAGGGATCCGTCCGCTATGGAAGGGCGTTCCATCATTTTTCCAGAGATGTTGTTACGAGCACGTATCTTATGAATTAGAGGAAACAACATTATGAAATTAATTAATAACTGGCGATCGCAAAACTATTCGTAGTAAATTATAGTTAATCACCTTAGGAAACTGAATCACACAATAATTTTCTTCAATAAGCTTTGCCATTACTTTCGATCGGATCACTCCAACAGACAGAACAATTGTGACGAAACCAGAAAAATTGAGTGAAGAATGAAGAATATCTCGCGAGGCAGTGGCAACACGAGTGACTCAGATCATAGATGGGACAACATCTATGTTTAAGATAGACATTTATATAAATCTGTGGAGTTTCGTGTAGCAAATTGTGCAATTATTAACTATAATTAATCTATAAGGCTTTGCCTAGACACAGCTTAACCGAAGAGCCGTCAAGGAAAAGCCGCCCAAAAACTTTTTAACAGCTTCTCGCTCCAGATCGCCTGTTGCCTTTGCCTCTGCTCATTATCCTAAAGGAAATTGCGTTAAGTTTTGGCGAGGCTGACTTTAGTTTTTGGTTAGTTCGGTTTAATTGATTTTATTTCTGATTTAGTTTCCGTGCTTGTTGTAGGTTTTGTTGCAACTAATTAATTTGTGATGAGCGCACAAATTGTGCGTCTGTTAAATATTTTATGCACATAATTTAATTAAACAAAAGTTTGGGCAAATAAAAATGGCATTGACGAGCCGTGCGTGTGTTTGTGTGTGTGTGAATTCTCATGCATTTAAATTAGAGACATCAATTTTTTATTAGCATGTGCGGCACGAGACGGCAAACAACCAAATGAGAAATATTTATATTCGCACATCAAAAATTAAAATTGAAATCAGTTTATTTATATACAAATTTATTGGTTTATGTAGCAGAGTATCATCTATTCAGAGAGGCCTTCGTAATGGTCCCTTTATGTATGTATATGTGTATTCACCTGCACACACCTTGGCAATCAGAAGTCAATCAATCAATAGCAACAATATAAGCCCCTGTCCAAGAGTCAAATACTCAGGCAGCGCAGCTCGCCCAAGTCCTGGCCCAGTTTTTTCTTTATTTTTTTTTTTATTTGTGTTCAACTATTTGGTCTGCAAATCCTCACACACACAGAGAGAAAGTGCGAATAAAAACAAACAGGAAGGCGGCCCAAGCTGTGTCGTCTTATCAATAAAGCCAGTCGAATAAACAGGATGTAAGCTTCAAGGCGAAGCCAGCTGCCAGCTCCGCCGTCTCCGCCCCGCTCTCAAGTAAGTAGGCAGAGTCGCTCAATCAGCGCGACCAAGTGGAAAATGCCTGCGCACAGCGTCTGACACCTTGTTAAAGCGAAGCCAGCCCGAGAGTTAAGCACTAACACACAGAGAGAGAGAGAGAGAGAGAGAGATAAAGAGAGAGAGAGAGAGAGAGACCATCACGAACGGGCAGACTTATTAACATTTAGATGAAATGCCGCGCCAAGTTTTTGTCTGGAGCTGGAGCTAGGGGTTTTAGCATTTGAATGTGAAGCTGGCGGCTGCTTTTATTTACCGTGATTTAATTTATATGGTAAGGCCGCGTTTGAAGCAGGTCGCAGAGTTAGTTCTTTGATTTGCTAGCCAAGCACAAAAACCTAAATAATTTGCATAGGCTAATGAACAATGCTGGAATAAGTGCAAATTATCTATGGCTATTGAATGATCAGCTCTGTTTCTCCCTCTTTTCCTTCTCTCTCCCTCTCTTTGCTTATTTGATATATACTTGGAGCTTATAAATCAAATTCCAGTAATTCTATGTTTTTATTGTGTCCGCCTTGACAACACAAGTAAGTGTGATCTAGTTGAGACGGCTTAAAGCATTGTCTAGAGCACTTAACTAGCCTTTCCAACAGCTCTCATTACTATGCAAAAATAAAAAATAAAACAAGTAAGAGTGCTCTAATCGAGACGGCTCGATTAAGAGATACCCTGAACCCTGTGGGAGCTGTTACTAAAATCATTTTACGCTTCTTTTATATATATTTATAACTCTTTTTCTGCTTGGGCTTTCTTAATGAAACTTTTACAGTATAATGAGATATATGTTTGTATTTGCCAAAGCACAAGTCTCTAGTATTTGATATACGACTTCTGGAGAAACTTGCAAATTTTGGGGAAATGGGGGCGGTATCCAAAATCAAAAAATTACAAAATGTGTGCATTCATTACAGTAACATACACCGCAAATCTGAAGTCTCTTGCTTTTACGGATATAGAGTTACGCATGGAAATCTAAGTCAAATTACCGATTGTTATCGATAATTATTTCCTTATTGAAGTTATCGAAAATTAAAGATAAACCAGTTAAGCGTATGGTATACACGAGTATTCATGTTAAATTTCAAGTCTCTAGCTTTTGTCATTTACGAGATCTAGGAGCTTACACGGACGGACAGATGGACAAATCGATTTCTCTTGTCGTCCTTATCAAGAATATATATACTTTATGGGGTCTGCCACGCCTCCTTCTGCCTGTTACAAACATCCAACAAAAACATTATGCTCTGATTTCCCATTTTCAATGGGCTCAGAGTATAAAAACAGAGAGCAAACTTTATCAACTGTTCAGTGCAGTTGCACAATAGCTTGAAAAGCGTAGCAACATTTCTGGTACAACTTTTCACTTCCTGTTGAACTTTTTCGGCTGTCTAGTGCCTTGACGAACGCTGCAAATTGCGTAGCCTCAGGGCAGAGACAATTGGCCGACACGGCCAAATTGTGAGTAACGGCAAATGACAGACAGGCAGGCAGAAGTCCAGAGTGGCAGAGGGGAAGGGTGGAAGAGCGGGGCTCATCATTCAGCCAATTGTCTCAATTTCTTGTTTCGTTGCGTATTCGGCGTGGAATGCAAATGTAATGCAAATGGAAATTTGTTAGAGGAGTTAGAAATGGCTTACAATTGGCCGTACAGTTAGCTCCATGTTAACTAACAAAGCAAAACAATAATAAAAGAACTCACACAAACAGCTGCTGCTCTCATTAGCCATGCACTCAACGTGCTAATGCCCGCATTTCGGGGCAAATAAAAATGTAGCAAAAATTCCATGATTAGTCTAATGCCAAGCACATAAACTAAGCCATAGAGCGACTGTATCTGTGAGTGTGTGCGTGTGAGTTAGTTATGGCCAGGCTTAACACAAGCGGGCCCACTCGAATTGAATGCCAACCAAATACTTACACGCTGTGTCATTGATGAAGCCTCTAATAAGCTGGTTAGGCGCTGAGCAAAAATGCTTGAGATAGCACAAATAGCCACAGCGCAGAGTCTGCACGAATTGCCCTGCGGCACAGCAAACTTGTTGAGGAATCATTAATAATTTGTATTTTTATTACGCTTAAAATAAGGATTTAATATTCCAAATTGAAATGGTTAACACTTTTCTATCAAGAAACTGTCGATTACACTCAATATATAAGAAAGTGAATACTTAAGATTACAGAAGCAATCGATACATATACAAAAGCTTTACATATTAGTGGAATATAACCTTTTTGCCGTGTTCAGGGTATCTCTTAGTCGAGCAGCACTACCTGTCTTCACTTTCAATTGTAAATTTGTGAGAATTGGTGCACATTTCTTTCTAGTTGTAAAACCGATTCGCTAGGGAATCGAAATCGTGTTATATATGAATAGTAGCATAATTTGAAATAAATAATATATGTTGTTAAAGAAAGGTTATGTTTTATTAAAAAACTTGTTGAAAATTACACAAAATCTCAAGATTTTAATTAGATTTTGCGAATGCTTACAAATGAAGTGAGCCATACATATATAGGAGTGCGTCACGTTAGCCGCTGCTGTATCTGCTACAAACCTCCCCTTCGCCCTTCCAGTCAATCCAATAATGATGGCAGGCAGTGAGCCAAGCATGTGTGAGGCCTGCGATCCAGATAGCTTGCTTGAATTGTCTCTTAAAATGTCTCGAAAATATATTAAATCAGAGAAATGTTCAATTCGCTAGCCATTCGATGGCATCATATGTTGCTTTCGCTTTGACCTTGTGGCTTATTAATTACTTAAAATGCAATCAGATATATAGAAATAAGTGTCGTTATGTATAGCTTTATGCTTGCCTTACAAGTTGCTGCGGTACCGATTTTTAATTGCTTTGCCGGCAGCGTTGACAGCAAATTATTCGCAGTACATGCGAGCGAGCGGGGAAGGTGCGCAAAGGTGAACCAGGTGAAAGGCAATCCACAACTGAGCTGAGAACAGCAACATGGCAGGGAATAATGTAACATTTTAGATGCAGAAGGGAACAAGTTAAGGGGCCGGCCGTGGTCGAGACAGGCGAGCAGAGAGAAAGCTGGGCGGGCGGCTGCTGGCAAAAATAACTTGCAATTAGTTGCTGTCAGTTGCCGGCGTTTGCAGTGCGGAAAATTGTGAAAATAATTTGCTTAAATTTAAAGCCAACTCCTTAGTAAGAAAATCGAAGTTGAAATGGTACGTGTTGGCCATTTGTTGGCGTTGCACTTGAACTTCAATGTCAAGAGCCTTTGCGGCCCCGACATTGCCAAATGTGCAACAACAACAAGTCTAAAGCTCTGTTTGGGCTTGGCTTTTGACTGGAAAAGGAAACGGAAATGTTGTTAAATTGTCGTCGGTCGACTTGGCAACTGGCTAATGAAAATCAATGAAATCGCATTGAAAAATTGCGTCTGGCTCGAAATCGAGTCATCAAATACATTGGAAACGTGCTGCGACTACGACAGATAGAAATCCAAAGAAAATTTCAACAACATTAAATGGTTAAATTAGGAAAAAAATTATAAGCAAGAATAAATTCAATTTATGTAGTCATTCATTCAGGATTTCAGGCAGAATCAGGATCAGTATAACTGAGTTGAACTAGCCCTTTATGCGTTATAGTAATAATGTATATATACTAAAGAAGCGTTTCATGATTGAAATATCACCTCTTCACTGGGTTTAGGGTATCTCTTAGTCGAGCCGTCTCGTATTGATATATAGTAAAGTATTTGAAATACGACTTTTGGAGAAATTTGCAATTTTTGGGGAAATGGGGGCCGGTATCCAAAATCCAAAAATTACAAAATGTGCGCATTCATTACAGTAACATACACCACAAATTTGAAGTATCTGGCTTTTACGGTTACAGAGTTACGCTTGAAAAACAAAGTCAAATTATCGATTGTTATCGATAATAAGGAAATGAGATGAGTTATCGGAAATTAAAGATAAACTCGTTAAGCATATGGTATACACGAGTATTCATGTTAAATTTCAGGTCTCTAGCTTTTGTCGTTTACGAGATCTAGGAGCTTACACGGACGGACGGACAGGGACTAAACACTTTCTCTTATCGTCCTGATTAAGAATATATATACTTTATGGGGTCTGCCACGCCTTTTTCTGCCTGTTACATACATCCAACCAAACCATTATACCCTGAATTCCCATTTTCAATGGGTTCAGGGCATAAAAAATCAATATTTGTCGTTATAAAGATTGTTTTATTAACAACAAAAAATTTTAAATCAATAATAATGCTCAGTTATTTAAATGATGATGATATTTATCACATTAATATTAATAATACTTTAGTTAAAGCTCATGAAATATTTGCAACGATTCTCCCCAAGTGGGAAGTCAAGTTGAAGGGTTACAGTTTATCAGGCATTAGCAGGAACTCTTTGACAATAACGTCCTATGTCCTATGACAGGTGAGTTAAGCTAAAGCTAAGCACACATGTCCCAGCTACCTAAGCAGTCTCAATCGCATGCCCAGCAGCTGCTCATTATTATGCGAAAGCTGTGCGCCAGCTGAAAATTACATTTTGATGTCGTCTTTGGCGACATCGTTCTGATTCGTTGATATTTTAATGGATTTTGTATTGAGTCAATTTTGGGGCTCGAGCCGCACACAACCGAAATTCCTTAAGGCGCCAGCCTGTTGTCACATTGAATTTGCCCCTTGAAGGAGTTGAGAGACGCTAAAAGTTTCGACTTTGTGGTGGAGGTAATCTGCATGTGAATGGGCAAAAAAATAAAATGTGCCTAGACACGAGATGCCCTCAGGCAGCACCGAAATGGCTTACAGAATTAGGTAAATATTTGAAAAGATATTTTAAAGCAGATACGCAAAAGTCTTTAAGCCAAGCAATGCTGCAGCTCAACATGTGGTCGGACTAAGATCGACTCTAATTGCTCCTTAATGCCGGCTGTATTTGCTATTGCCAAACAGACCCAAAAAAGATGAGGCAGCCCCATTGACACATCCAGCTTAGCACGTCTTTGCGCCATAAATTTCAATTAATCTGTCGCATTTTATTTGAGAAAACACATTTTCTGTTTTATTTATTTATTTTTTTTTTCTTTTTTATCTCAGTCGTGCCTCAGAAAAATACGCAAATCATTCCATAATGGCAATTTAATTTGCCCTTTCTGTTTGTTGGATATAGAAGATGTGCAATAAATATTTAAAGGAGAGCAACGAATATTTAATACACTTTTATTATTGTCAAATATAGAGCGGACGCATAGACAGAGAGACAGGCGAGTATATATATATATACTCTATGCAATCCGCCACGCCTCGTTCTGCCTGTTACATAGAGTTTAACAAAGCCATTATGCTCATTTAAATGATTTTAGGGTATAAGAAAAATGTTGAAAAGCAGTAACTAAATCAACTGAGGCGCACAGTAATTTATTTATAACAAATTGCGAGCTTACTTTCGACTTGGGTCGCTTAGCGCCTTTGCGGAATTTGTAATTTCATGGAAATTCCATTAAGTTTGTGTCAAAAATTGCAATGATGGTCAGGAGCTAAGGTACTCTGCGGCGCAAATGCCCCTCTGTGGACTCTGCCAGTTGCAGGTCGAAGAACTATACGCAAATGTAGCACCAATTGCGCCAGCCTGTCCCGAGCCCGAGCCCTGCCAGCCAGACAATGCAAATTGCCAGCGAGACGCAGGCGCTTGAGCTTGAGACTTGCCGGGAACTGCACTGTGGCTGCTTGTGGCTTTATTGCATGCAAATAGACAGCAACACACACAGACAGACACAGACATTTGGCCAAGACACGTGAAATGATGTGCAAATCTTATTAACAATTGCTGCCAACAGCAGCAGCAGCAGCAGCAGCCAACGGTCGAGTGCAGCTCTGTCGAGTGTTGAATCCATTGGGTTCGCTTTTTGGTCTCTACAAACTCGACCCCGCGCCCACCTATAGCCCGCATAGCTAAAGCGCCTTTGAGACTAGTTAAAGCATGTACTTCGGGGTTTCAATTGGAGATTCTGTGTGTTTAAGATGTACCATAGATTTGAGGCGATTAAAGGTATTTTGGAATACTTTTATTAGATGAACTATGAGGATGAAAGAAGGCACGTGGAAATTCTGGGATGAGCAGGTTGGAGAGGGTGGAGATATACGAAATCAAATATAAAAAAGTAGAAGAAAAAATATAAGAGGTTATATTGAACAAAATAAAATATAATTAAAAAAAAAATAAAATAAATAAATAAATAAAATAAAATATAAAATAAATAATAACATATAAATAGAGTATATAGATATATTAAAATAAGGATAAAAATATAATAAATATAAAACAAAATAAATAAAGGAAAATATAATAGGGAAAACTATAATGCATTTTTATATTTTATATATATAAATATAAATATTTAAAAAAAGTAAATAATTTAAACAAATATAAACTTATAATAGATAAGGGAACTACGAAATAAAATGTGAAGAAATATTATACAAAGAAATATAAGATTTCATAAAATAGAGTAAACTTGTAAAAACAAGTAAGAAAACTCTAGTCGGGCGTGACCGACTGGGGGATACCCCGAGCCCCGTCGAATCTGTGTTTTTCATAGAATTTGGGGGGATTCGGGGCCGGTATCTAAAATATAACAAAATTCAATATTGCATAAAATACATATAACCCTAAATATAAAATTTTGTGTCTCTAGCTTAAAAGATTGGCACGATATAATTTTTTCGATTTTGTTTTTAATCGATAACAATTTATTGGGGATAGTTATCGACTTAAAAAAAACTCGATCTGCGCGTGCTATACTCAGACCTACAAAAAAATTTCAAGTCTCTAGCTCTTATACGGGCTGAACACGATTTCCTATTAAATACTTAAACTCTCAAATCAGATACTAAGAAGAACTTTAAGAATTTTCTTTCATAAGAAAAATGGAAAATAAGTAAAACTCCTTTGTCAATCTATGGCAAATGCGTCGCTTAATTTGAATTAGAAGTTCCATTAAATTTAGCATGAATATGCATATATCTTAATACCCCTAAGTGACATCTGACAAAGCGAATAACCCAAATTTCTTCATGCTGCCGCTCATAACTCAGTGGGCAAACCCAATTTGGTGGCCCCAACGGTGGCTGGGCTTGTGTTTTCCATTAAAGTCAACTAATAAATATTCCACGCAATCGGCCAGCCGAAGGGGGTCGCGAGCAGCGACGACTCAGTCAGCCGGGCTCGCAGCTAAAGTCCCAGACGGATATTAAACACTTAAACGTTGGCATAATTTTTACTATTCCAGCGTCTAAGTATTTAATTTAATGCGTCGCTCTGCTGCCGAAAAGCTAAGCTGAAAACAAATAAATTGAGCTGGGGGCCGAGAGGGCGAGCCGACAGGAGGGCAGGAGCTGCCAGCCGACAGTTGGATAGACAGCCAGGCGGCAGACAGCAACGGAGGGGAGGGGGAGGGGGGGGCTGGCCGGGTGGCTGGCCACACAGTAGTGGGCAAATTAAAGATTAAACGCTGGCAAAAATATGCTATGGGGTCAGTCGGAAGCGTGGAACGGGCAGCTCCAAAAACAATGCCCAGCTAGACAGACAGCGTCGCGGAGTGGGGGCTTCAGAGGAATGGGGCCTGAGCTCAAGTCAAACAAAAGCCAAATGGAATGAACGTACGCGTAGCTGAGAAGCTGCCGCCATTCAAGTCTATGCGAAGAGGGGAATGAAGCGGTCAATAGGGGCAGGAGCAGGAGCAGGAGCGGGAGCAGGAGCTGGAGCAACTTCTCTTTGCCAATTTATGCGCATTATTAAAGCGAATGCATGAGATGCTTCACATGCCAAAGGTGAGCCCTGCGTCCGGGTCCAAGTCTGTGCAGATCGGGTCGAGTGGGGCCCAAGTCTGGGCTGGTCTGGTCTGGTCTGGCCTGGTCTGGCCTGCCACGTACGTAGGTGTCGTAAACGGGCATTTATTTATTTAGATTTGAGTTGAAGGCAACAGACTGCTTGGGGGGTGGGCATGAGTGAAAGGGGAAAGGGCCGAAATGTTGTCTTATTGGAATTATTAAATCAAGTTGGGCTCGTTCCCTGTTGGTCTATGGGCAGATATGGCACTTCCACGCAAAGATTAAGCAAAATTAAATACACAACAATGGATATTTGCTGAGAAAAAGAAAATATATCTGAATTCTTAAAGAGTTAAAGGTTAAACAATACAAATTTGTTGCTAAATGTACATTTTTTATTTAATTTGATTTAATTTTTTGATTAAAACTTCAGTTGCTACTTTCCGGCTCAGTTTGACTCGATTGTACCACAAAAGCTACCAGAAGATATTGTGCCTCGGGAGCGCATCTACAGATATAGGACAGCCCATGATGCACCTGTGGGAGCAGATATATATATAATATTTATTTTGATACCCATTGAGCGCATTGAAATCGGGAAATCAGGGTATGTTTTTGTTTGATGTATGTAACAGGCAGAAGGAGGCGTGACAGACCCCTCAAAGTATATATATTCTTGAGCAGGACGATAAGAGAAATCGATTTGAGCCTGTCCGTCTGTCTGTCCGTCCGTCCGTCCGTCCGTATGTTTGAACGCGCAGATTTCCGCTTCTAGAGGAGCTAGAGACTTGAAATTTTTTCGTAGATCCGTGTATAGCACGCGCAGATACAGTTTATTTTAAAAAATCGATACCTATCCCCAATTAATTATTATCGATTAAAAACAAAATCGAAGTTCAGTTAAAGAATTATATCTCTCTCGCCCATCTTTTAAGCTAGAGACACCAAATTTTATATTTAGCTTTATATTTATTTTATGCAATTTTGAATTTTTTATATATTGGATACCGGCCCCGAATTCCCCCAAATTCTATAAAAAAAAACCGATTCGACGGGGCTCAGGGTATCCCCTAGTCGGTCACGACCGACTAGAGTTTTCTTACTTGTTGATCTTATGTTCTTCAGCATATATTCCAAAATCAAGACTCTAAAGCTTCAAGTAATATCGTTTCTATTATTGCATATAAAACTGGGTGAGCATTTAAAGGTGTAAAATTTCCAAGTGAAGAAGGCACTGCCAACAGCTTACTCAAAAACTAATTTCGTGTAAATTTGCATTAGATTTACTTTTAAAAAATAATTCTAGCAGCTAGCAGCGGGTAAAACGAAGAAGCCCTGTATTATTTAAAGTGCATTTCTTTGCAATTCTTACAAAACTATATCCGATTTGTAAGCTATCCCAACTTTAATTGCCATAACTTAAAGTTATTTCCTATTTGTTCCGCTTCTTCCATTCGCTCGGCTTAAATTTACATCCCCAAAAATATTGTGTAAAAGTAACCGAGAATCGCAATTTCGATCCATTGACCAAATGTAGCTGCATCATTAAGCGCAAGTTTTATGGCATTAACATTAATTTATGCACACTTCAAATGTGGCTGAAATTATAAGATTTTAATAAACTCTGGCGGCCGGCGCACTGTGCCGCAGTGCGTCGCATTAACTGCGCGCCATTTAAACGGGGCCAGGGCCGAACAATAGGCATAAAAATCAATTATGAGCCATTAGCCGGCCGGGCACAAAAAGCGGTCTGCAGACTGCATGGCCAGGAGAGCTCCAAGCGACTCCCTATGGCCCAGCCCATGCCCAGCCCATCCACGGCACGGCACAAGTGTAGCTCATAAATCATCTGGCAGGCTGTTGCGCCGACTTCAGGGTCTGCCAGTTTACACACACACACATATATATATATATATATATATATATATATATATATATATGTATATATATATAGCAACTCCTCGATTTCCCAGTTGTTCACGCATTAAATATTTATTTAGCAAGATTTTAATGGAGCCAAAGAAGTTAAGTGTGCAAATGCCGAGCAGCAGCAGGTGAATCAGCCTAACGTGTCCTTTGTGGGCGTAGTGGGTGTGTGTGCTTGTGTGTTTTATGTAGCTGACAGCTGTAGGCGGGCTCTGGGAGCTCGCACTCTGTGAGAGCAGAGCAGACAAATTCATTTTATTCGTGCGGAAATTAAATGCATGTTTGACCTATTTAAATTTTTGGAGCAGCGTTTCGAGAGCCCATGAAATGTAATTTATTGCGAAATATATTTCAATGAGTGTTGAGAGATTGCATTTAAATTGAGACATGAGTTGGCTTAAACCTGATTGAGAAACTAATGCTGTTGTATTCAAAGCCATTTAAGTGCAAGCTAGCGAAAAGCAAAGATAAACCCAAATTGAAATTATAAATATTTTAAATTGCAAATGTTTTATAGAATATTAAATAGATATGCAAGGGCATAAACAATATGATTATTAAACAATTAAGGTAATATTATATAGGTATTACTCTGTAAAAACTAAATTTGTATCAAAAGTTTTATGAGATTGTTAAACATTTTTAGGGCAAAAATCCAACAATATAATATAATATGATAATATATAATTATGTGTGTTCAAGTATTTGTTTTTAAAAACCTTAGCTTACCTATAGGTTTGACTCCTAATGAAAAAGCTTTTATTAATATATTTTTTTGTACTTTTCTCTATTAGATTCACAAGGCAGATAATGTTGTACAAAGCAAAGGAATTCTCAAACCTCAAAGGACAATTTGAGCGCCTTAAAACAGTAAGTAATTGTAGCAAAATAAGAACAAGTGAACTTCAGAGTTTAAAAATCTTATTCGATCTTAAACTTATGCTTAAATCTTAAGATTTATAAGGAAGGACAGAAATGAGAAAATCTACCTTTAAGTGGGCTTAGGATAGGCTAGGGATGTATTAGCAAAAAAATAAAAATAAAATATTTTTAAGCCTATTTTTATTTCATATTTATGTATTATTAGATTTATAAGCAGGGACAGAAATGAAAAAATCTACCTTTAAGTGGGCTTAGGATAAGCTAGAGATAGATTAGTAAAAAATAAAAATAAAATATTTTTAAGCCTATTTTTATTTAATATTTATCTATTATTAGATTTATAAGCAGGGACAGAAATGAGAAAATCTACCTTTAAGTGGGCTTAGGATAGGCTAGAAATAGATTAGTAAAAAATAAAAATAAAATATTTTTTAAGCCTATTTTTATTTTATATTTATCTATTAGATTTATAAGGAGGGACAGAAATGCGAAAATCTACCTTTAAGTGGGCTTAGGATAAGCTAGGGATAGATTAGCAAAAAATAAAAATAAAATATTTTTAAAGCCTATTTTTATTTCATATTTATCTATTAAAAATGTCCAATTTTGTGGTCACAATCAAAAGAATAAAACAATTTTCAAGGCTTTCAGGAACCCTTGATAGTGTGTAAAAATAAAGATATAGATATAACATATATCCATATACATTATACGATTTTTAAAGATAAGAGAACACAAATCATGCCTTTCTACATTCATCTTCTCCCAAACTCCCTCTTCTTCTAACACACCTAGCAAGTACTTCAGTTGGAATACGCACCTATGTTTGGTTTAAGGTGCAATGGGACAAGTTGCCAAATTTACTGCTAATTAGAATTCATTTTCGGATATGGCGTAGCAATTGAGTTTATTAAAGCTGAACTGAGGCTGAGGAAAGAGTGTTGCTGCCATTTACGAGAGTGTTCGCTCATTAGAGGCTCGAAGGGCATTTGTGGCTTAATTAGCGACATAAAAGCTCCTCACACCCGAGCACCTAGTTAACTGTGCGGTTCTCACTCCACCCCCCAGCCCCATCTGCCGCAACTGGTCATGTGACACTTCCGTCACGGCCTCCCACCTAACGTTTGGCTGCTTAGTTTGCCGCTCACGTTGCTCGTTTGTGGTCGGGGCGGGGTATTAGGTGGGGGGATACTTTTATGACTGATTATGTTGTTTTTCGGCATTTAATTGCCACTTGGCCTGCGTGTGGATGTGACTATTTTTATGGCTAATGAGCAGCTTGAGTTGAATTCCTGGTCCATTCACAGGCAGCATCAGGTGTACTCGGTATTATAATGACTGGTGCGGGCAAATAGGCATAGAGAAAGGTCTACGAACTGTCCAATAAAATGCAAGAAGTTATGTGCGGGTTGTTAAAAATGCGATAAATTAAAATAAATGGTTGGCTGGGATGTTCTAGTGGGGTGGGGTGGGGTGGGGTGTGGCTGTCGGCGTCTGGACAAAATAGAATTTATAGAGGTATTTCCTTAAGGAAGAGTTTAATATGAAAATATATACACATAAACTTGAGCTAAATAATGCCTATAGAGTACAATTATAACGGAATGATGGCTGGCCATAAGATAATTTTGTAAACAGAATATAGAAACTTATATGAATGTCAGCCATATTTTGAAAATATTCATTTTGTATAGCTTTATCGCCATATTAATTAACGATAATGGATTCCTTATCATAAAAGATATACTCTTTTATCTCCTATCCCACTCGCACTTTCGTATCGCTTATACATTTTAATGGTGGTCATGAGTGATGACAGTCTCTCACCCGCTCACTCTTTTGCTCTCTCAATTGCCCAAGCTCTCACTCGCACAAGCACTCACTCGCTCACTCCTTCACTAGCTAACTCAACTTCTGGTTCAGTGTGTGAGCAATTCTTACATTTAAAGAGTGTGGATCGCCAATGTTAATATAGTCATCTCACTCGCACTTTTGGCTTGCTTCTGGAATTTAAATGCACTAAAGAGTGCGAATCGCCCATGCTGATATAGCGATCCCACTCGCACACGTACTCTCTCAGTCACTTAATCTCTTACTTGCCAACTGGTATTCATATATTGAGTTTGGCCATCTTAATTAAACCGCTCCCACTTTCAATTCACTGTTTGAATTTAATGGAACTACATCTCGATGAGCATCGATGAGTGACAACACAGTTGCACTCAAAGGGAATCTCATAATTGAGTCACTCACTCTCAGATGCAATGTTCTAGCAGCATATAAGGAATTTTATATATATATTTTATATATACTATATATATTTATATATAGTACATTTATTTAAAAATAGTACATATATAAAGGCTAGGTTATTGAAAAGTAATCAAATATAACTCCTGCCATTCTAAGCAAATGCACTGCCCCGACTAGGGGATACCCGAAGCCCCGTCGAATCTGTGATTTTCAAAGAATTTTGGGGAATTTGGGGCCGGTATCCAAAATATAACAAAATTCAAAATTGCATAAAATACATATAAATCTAAATATAAAATTTGGTGTCTTTAACTTAAAAGATGGGCGAGATATAATTTTTTAACTGAATTTCGATTTTGTTTTTTAATCGATAACAGTTGGGGATAGTTATCGATTTTTAAAAATAAACTTGATCTGTCTCTAGCTCTTATACGGGCTGAAATCGGCGCGTTCAAACAAGCGGACAGACGGACGGAGAGACAGACGGACATGGCCCAATCGATTTCTCTTGTCGTCCTGATCAAGAATATATATACTTTATAGGGTCTGCCACGCCTCCTTCTGCCTGTTACATACGTCCAACAAAAACATTATACCCTGATTTCCCATTTTCAATGGGCTCAGGATATAAAAATTTAAAAAGTATTGCTGTGCAAGCAGCGCTGCTATACTCTCTGGTATTTTAAGAGCGTGCTTCAGTTATGTTGGTATAGTAGCTATCCCTCTCGCACTTGCTTTTACTTCATGGTCGTGATCGATGAGGATCTGTGATTGGTGACGCATTGCTCTGACAAAACTCTCATACACTCTCTCATTCGCTCACTCTCTCACTAACGAACGTGAGTCGCCCATGTTGATATAGTCGTCGCACTCACACTTCTGGAATTTAAAGGCGCTCGCTCACTCGCTCTGGGAGTGAGTCAGTGAGCGAGTTTATTGAGAGAGCAATGCGGTGTCACTCTAACACAGGCACAATTATATCTCTTTGTAGAATTTTCATGGTTTATAGACTACAAGATTAAAGTCGTAAGCTAACTTGTTTAGCGCCTGCTTCTCAAAAGTCATGTCAAAAATGGTCGTGTTGATAAATGTAATGCTAGAGACTCAGCTGCAGCTACCAAATTACTCGAGCTGTTTGACTTAATGGCCGTTCAGATTGGCAGCAAACAGACGGCAACACAAAGAGGCAGCTATATATTTAGAGAGAGAGAGAGAGGGATGAGACAGAGAGAGATGGACAGCAGACAGCGAGTCAACGTCAAACGAAAACGCATTACTTGCAACTCGACGGGGCAAAAGAAATTTCAACAGAAATTATGCGTTTGCACAAGACATAGAGCGAGTTGCCGAAGTAAGCGAGTGATAGCCCATGTTGTACCCTGTAAAAAAAGATTGCATGGAATATGCAGAAAATTAGCTAATATTGAAATCAATGTTGAGAATGAGAATTCTGCGCATTGAAAATTAACACATATCATAGAGAAATCTGAGAAATCTATCTTTTAAAATTATAATTCATCTTTATAAAGCATATTATACTTTTCATCTTCCATGGGATCATGAGCGTCCGCATTCTCCACGTAACAAGTTTTCATGCATTCGCATCTGGTCGCAAATCGATTCGGATTACCAACACAGCCACCGCAATGGAAGTGCACACAGCGATTAGTTAGATAATCATAGCCGAAAACTCGAATTTTAGCCGTGCAAGGTCCCACATCAGCCATAAACCGGCATTGAGCTAGACAAATGATAGATCAAAGAGATTTTGAGAGAGATTATATATTTGAATAATAAAATACTGACGTGCTCTGATGACTTTGTTGAAAGTCGCCAATGCGGCTGCAATCAGCATTAGAAAACACATTAATTGAATCCAATGCATGATGGATGGATATCGAACTTCTATAGCTACAACTAGATTCAAATATCAACTGTTTTTAAGTGAATATTCAAGGCTAAACTGATAGAACTGATATACCCTGTTAGCATAGATACCAGAGTCATATATATGCTCAGCGAGCTTCGCTCTGCAGTCTGCATGCTGAGCTGCACTTTGGAGTAGTCGCACACAGCACTTCATCATTTTTATTGCCAAGAGAAACAGAACTTCTGCTTGCCCACTTCTATTTTATGCGCTTTTCTCTAAAGCTAAAAAGTTTTTTATCTCCTTTTTTTTTATACCCTGAGCCCATTGAAAATGTGAAATCAGGGTATAATGTTTTTGTTGGATGTATGTAACAGGCAGAAGGAGGCGTGGCAGACCCCATAAAGTATATATATTCTTGATCAGGACGACAAGAGAAATTGATTTGGCCCTGTCCGTCTGTCCGTTTGTCCGTCCGTCCGTATGTTTGAACGCGCCGATTTCAGCCTGTATAAGAGCTAGAGACTTGAAATTTTTTTGTAGGTCCTTGTATAGCACGCGCAGATCGAGTTTGTTTTAAAAAATCGATAACTATCCCCAATTAATTATTATCGATTAAAAACAAAATAGATCAAATTATATCTCGTCCATCTTTTAAGCTGGAGACACCAAATTTTATATTTAGGGTTATATGTATTTTATATAATTTTGAATTTTGTTATATTTTGGCTACCGGCCCCAAATTCCCCCAAATTCTATAAAAAACACAGCTTCGACGGGGCTCAGGGTATCCCCTAGTCGGTCACGCCCGACTAGAGTTTTCTTACTTGTTTTTTTTTTTTTGGGTGGGAAATTTGACTAACGATTTGATGACGTTGATGGGGCTTTGAAATGCATAAAATAGAATGCAAGATATTGAGAAGAAGTTGTCGCCGCATATTTCACGCAAAAATGTGCAACGGACTTAAAGTTGGCGAGGCGGAAGTGGGTGTGGCTGTGGTGCTACGGATATGAGAGGCCATAATGTAAACGGCAAACGCGCTTAAGTTTTGCCAACGATTCGTATCGTTGGCTTTAAGAAATCGATTTAATTTCATTTGTAAAGCGATTTTCACTTAAAATGTGATTACGCAAATTTTCAATTTGAAAACGATAACGAAAATTGGCAGCGTAGCAAAAGAAGGGGAGCGCCTGCCCCCCTCCACGCCCCTCTCCTCCCCACCCCACTCCATGCCATGTCCCTAGCCAGCTAAACCAATTGGCATGCGTTGTCCCAGCGGCTTCAGCTTCTTTCTTTGGAATCGCTGTAGACGCGTTGGTTGGGGCGCGTCTTTGTGTCTCGCGGGTATTTCAGCGCGAAAGTCTTAACAAGCATAATTATATATGTGCGAGGGCGTCATCAATTGTTGTGCAACAGGCAGAGGGAGAGCCCACTGGCAATGGGTACATTGAGCGTCGATATGTGGGGACTGAGTGTGGGAGTATTGAAGGCAGCCAAATAGAAATTTCCTAGCAGACTCTAGCCTTCATCGAGCGTATGAAGTAAGGTCTTATAATAACTAATCCTATTCTTAAGTCTCTCACTTACAATTTTAAATACAAACAAGTAAGAAAACTCTAGTCGGGCGTGACTGGCTAGGGGATACCCTGAGCCCCGTCGAATCTGTGCTTCTCATAGAATTTGGGGGAATTTGGGGCCGGTATCCAAAATATAACAAAATTCAAAATTGCATAAAATAAATATAAATAGAATTTGGGGGAATTTGGGGCCGGTATCCAAAATATAACAAAATTCAAAATTGCATAAAATAAATATAAAGCTAAATACAAAATTTGGTGTCTCTAGCTTAAAAGATGGGCGAGATATAATTTTTTAACTGAATTTCGATTTTGTTTTAAATCGATAACAATTAATTGGGGATAGTTATCGATTTTTTAAAATAAACGCGATCTGCGTATGATATACACGGACCTACAAAAGAGGTTTCAAGTCTCTAGCTCTTATACGGGCTGAAATCGACGCGTTCAAACATATGGACAGACGGACAGGGCCAAATCGATTTCTCTTGTTGTCCTGATCAAAAATATATATACTTTACGGGGTCTGCCATGCCTCCTTCTGCCTGTTATATACATCCAACAAAACTATGATACCCTGATTTCCCATTTTCAATGGGCTCAGGGTATAAATAGTATGTTTTCGACTAAAAGCTAGTTTTAATTTAGCTAAAGCTGAGTCAAACATAAATGCATATTTGAGTAAAGCAATGACTGCATATTTTATATACAATTTTGTTATTTTACCTTAAAGACCTCAGTTGCCGCAGGCTGTTGCTGTTGCTGCTGCTGTTGCATCCTTCGCAATGCCAATGAAAATCAACAGCAAATCCGCAAATACCGAAAAACAGTTAACATTTATCGACAACCACTGAGCAATAGTTGCTGCGTTGCCTGACCCATCGGGCCTTCGACCAACACTTAATTAAGTTTCAGTTGCCAGTCACTAAAACCCAATGCACAGCTCCCTGCCCCCTCATCCTCCCCTTCCCCTCTCTAGTTGCTAGTTGCCCGCAGCAAAGCTCTGCAGCGACCGCTAATGCGGTTTAGCTGTGCCGCCCCACCTGCAGCGGCAATCGAATCGAGTCTAAAGCAATTGCATTTGCCACCACACACACAAAATGTAACGCAAATTTTGACAGTCGCTGATTTCAGTGCGTTGATTATCGCATTGACCAATGCACCTGATCAGGTGCGAGGCAGCTGCAAATTGTTACAAATTTGGGCAGCAGGAATTCTTTTTTTTTTTCTTTTTTGGAAATTTAAATAAATTTCCATCGGCTGGCAAGAGTTGGCTGGCGGAAATGTACCCTCATCAAGTTCCATTAGATTGTCAAAGTTCAGACTCGGCGTCGGCGTCGGCTCAACCGTGCGCAAAAGTGTCAAAATGTTTAACATATGCCCACATGAGACACGGGCCAAGCTCTATTTATTGTAGTTGTTGTTGTTGTTTGCACTGGCATCGCTGATAACAATGACAATAACAAGCAGCCGCCGACGCCGCCCTGTGGGGCCATGTGTGAAGCAGTTTGTTGGGCCCCCGCACTGATTGGGCTGGGGCATGGGCCTGCTCTCCCCTCTTCTCGAGCTGCTGCATTTTGTGAGTAGTAATCACATGAAATGGGCTGTTGACCCTGGTCCTCGAACGGAAACCAACACTGCTGTAGTGTTAGATAACACCGCAAATGTGACAACAGCAGAGCCAAAGCTACATGTTCGCAGTTGATATAAATAGCGAACGCATTTAAAGCGAGAAAGGATTTATTGCTTATGCATTTGGTATGTATTTGTTAACATATATTTTATAGTTTAGTATATAATTTAGCTGTAAAATTGATAGAAATTGTAAGGACTTAAACAATTGAAATATTTAAAATTTATTTTTAAGTACTTTCGTTAGAGAAAGACACTTTTCAGATTTTTTTATATAACAAATTGCAACTCTGAGATTAATAGGCAATAAATAATATTCATTCAAATAGTGATGACCTTCAAGAAGACTTAAATAATTGAATCTATTAAATTACATTACATTTTCTCTTTTATTTATTAAATAAATATATTGTATATTTTTTTATATTTTTTCTTTATTTAAGCGTTGAATCCTTGCACTGCAAATATATATATTCTTATTTTTAATTAAATTTTTCTCTATAATTTTTTAAATATATATATTGTATATATTTTTAGTTAATCTTTCAGTTTCCCATTTAATTCAATTTCTCTTTAATTTATTCAATTGCAACTCTAATATTTTTTAATAAACAAAATACATAAATACATACATAAATTAAATAACATTAATTTAAATAGTGCTGTCGTATGATATGAAAAACCTTCTAGAAAATTCAAAAAATTTAATATGAATTTATAACATTTTTCTCTTTAATTTAATAAATATATATACTGATATATTCTTATATTTAATTTCATTTTTCTCTTTAATTTATTAAATTTATATATTACATATATTCTTATTTTTAATAATTCTTTCAGTATCCCATTTAATTCAATTTCTCTTTTATTTATTCATTTGAAACTCTGATATTAATAAACAATAAATAATATTAATTCAAATAGTGATGTCGTATGCTATAAAAACCTTCAAGAAAACCTATTACATTTTTCTCTTCAATATATTAAAAAATTATCTGCGAATCATTTGGGTCTTCAACCTGATTAGGCTCGTCTAGGTTATTCTTACTCATTACACCACTAAAATTGTGTAGCGAGTCTCAGCGTGTTGTCAAGTCTTCTTTTCACCTACTAGTGATGCGCTTATTAGACGATGAACTCTATGTTCACAACATCGATAACATCATCGTCTCCCTTAACCAACACAAATCTGAGCCACGCTTCAAATCAGCATTTACTGACGTCACACTCTTTTAGTGTTGCATTCTAACATTATGATCATACATAGAGCAACACTGGTCATAATGCAAATTGTCACGCGATTCAAATTACTCTACTTTAGCAATTCAACTCCGACATATATATGTTTTATATATTCTTATAAATTGGGTTGTTCATTAAGTAATTTCGCTTTTTTTAAAGCAATTTAAACACAATTTTTTTTAATATACAAAACATTACAAAAATTTTTGTTGTCTCCATTTTGATCCAACACCTTTTATCTTCTTTCTGGCAAGAGATGAATTCCATGCTCATAAAATTTTTTATGCTTGCTGGCAAAAAACGGAGCTAACTCGATTTTGAGACTAAAATTTTTCAGCTGTTTCAAAAAAGCGAAATTACTTAATGATCAACCCAATATAATTACATTTTTATTTATTTATTGTTTATATTCTTATTTTTCATTAATCTTTCAGTCACTCATTTAATTCAATTCCTCTTTAATTTATACAATTTATATACTTCCATATTAATGCCATTTCTCATCTTAGCGTAAATTAAAAATTATATTTGCATTCGTCTGCAAGGCAAAGAAATCTCATTTCCTTAAGTTTTACTTTACTTTTATGCATTTTTGTCGAGTCAACTCGACTATTTTTGGCTCAACATTCAGAGAGAGCCGCCTAAAAATATGCACTGCGCTAATTACCAGCGACTTGACGCGGCTCGTTCCAGATATTTTCATTAGCTGGCGCCGCAGTTTTGGGCCTTCGCCGCATTGCCATTAAATGCTTTAAGCTGCATAAAATGCGAGTTTGGCTTATTCTCCTCTTAGCGTCTGCTCTTGGCCAATGCGCAGCTTAATTTAAACGAGCGAGTTAACAAGCAACAATTTGATTTATCGCCAGGCAAAAACTTTGCGCCTCGACTTTGGCCCACACTTTGCTTGTGTGTGGGCGTGTCAGGGCTAAAACGTCTATCAGCTGGCAGTCGCCCACGGCGCTGACTGCACTTGTCTGGGCCATATGCAAAAGACGCCCACTAAACTTTAATGAGCTAACATTGAGGCGCCGTCGTGCGCCATTTGGGCGCCAAAAAGTTGGCGTTGTTGCTTTAATTGCCTTGCGTGCCGGGCGCAAATGTTCCACTCCGCTCGCTGGGCGTGTCTGGAGTTTCCCGCTTTTTAGCATTTTTATGTGCATTTTTATGGCACACGAACACACAATTTCACTACACAAATTCCCCATAAAAGAAATGGAATATTTGTGGGGATAGGTCAGGTCCTAACGGCCTCTAAATGCAGTTGCTGCGGCAATTAAATTTTGCGTTGCCTACTTTCGGGCGGCGCAGGCAGAGCAAGCAGTGCAGCGAGGGTACTTGAATGCGTGCAGCAAGCAGTGCAAGGACAATTAAAGTTAGTTTTAAATACACTGTAAATATAATAGGAAAGAGTATATTAGGCTTATAAAAACTACGTTTCCTGCCTAAATTTCTGACTAAATTTCGACTCAACTAAATTAGTTGAAATATTTTGTGTTTTGCCTGCGTGCAATTGATGTCCTGCGCATTATTGGCTCACATTTGTGCTGCAAAATATGTGAAGCCCAGGCATAAACTGCTGTTAATTTCCATTACAAAGTGAAAGGCTGATTTGAGGGCTGCGAGCGTCGGCCCAAGTGGATTTCATATGGCAGCGTATCAATATGCAAAAGAGGTTCGGCCCAGGACTTGCCACTAAGTGAATGTGAAGACACGGCAGCCAGCACAGCCCACAGGACACAAGTGGCTAAACGTGACGAGCATACATTAGCCCAGCACACATACAGCTCAGCCAGCTCCCCTCGTGCCGCAATAAATGCAAAAAAATATGCATAAAGTGCAAAAAACATGGTATAGAAAAACGCGTTCAAGTGTCGGCTGGCAAAAAATAAAGACAGCGAGGCGAAAAGGAACAAAAAGGAAACAACACGCCAAAGAGCGAACACGGAAAAATATTCAATCAGACAAGTTGGACAGCGGCGGGGGCTGCAAGCCGAGCAAAGATGCGTGCGAAAAATGTGAAAATATCAAAATGGGAAAATGTGAAAATGTGTCGAGCCCAGTTGAGGCCAATTTTCGAGCAGATGTACGAGAGAAATCAGAGAAGCTGCCTAGAATGGGGCCAACCAAACGGCGGTTCTCTTGACTAGATGAACCTCAAGTGAACTAGTTCAAATTAACAGATAGTAAGAGAGAAACAAATTTTGACATAATAAATTCATTTACTATTTATATTTTATAATACAAGTTTTAGACTAATGCAATTAAGTTAATGAATAAAAGAAATAAAGAAAAAAAAGGGGATAAATTAATTAATATGAACCAATGTATAAATAAATAGTTTAAAATTGTAAATTTATTGAAGCAAATATTCCTGAATATGAAAGCAACTTTCGGTTGTAATCCTCTTATTTACCCATTCACAACAATTGGATTCCCGCTCTTAAAACTCCTATTTTAAATGCTGCTCTTACAGACAGTAGTAATCCTTATGATATATCACAATATATTCTGAAACTAAGTGAAACGATTTAACTCAAAATAATTAAATAATACAGTATAAAAGAAGACTAGACTTAAGAAGTTTGGTGACTAACAGTGCTCTAGTAGGGAGTGATTGACTAGCAAATACCTAACATGCTTTGCTTCTCTTATATACACATAACATTCAATGCATGCACACGCATGCATAAGCATGCTTAAGTTCCAATTTTGTCTCAAATTTTTGGCTGCTGAGCTCTTCCAAAGTGCTTGGCTAGTTAGTGTAAACTAAGGATTCAAGGGATACCTAATGAAAAGAAGAGATGCTTGGCCAAATAGCATAATTTCATCGTTCAATAAAGCGCTCATCGTAAAATGATCGAGATGAAAATAATATATAATATAATAATACACATTAAGTTATAAAACGGAATATAAAATTAAAAAAATAAATAAATAAATAAAAAATATGTAAATATAATTTTTGGCACGCATTTTTTCTAGGCATGCGGCTGATTTCTTTAAATTAAGGTATTTTATTAGGAGTTGACCCGAAATAGCTAATAAACTCAATTTTTTAAATTTTTGACTTAGACCACTTTCAAAATCAAGGGCTCATATAATGAATATTAAATTAAATACATAAAATTATAATCAAATGTAATATAAAATATAAAAAAATAATAATAATAGAAAAAGATAACATTAGTAAAATCCTCAAAGTCTACGCAAGTTTTTCACTTTACAAATATTATCTTAGGGCTTATTGAGGTTTTATTTGTTCCAAGAATAAAATTAAAGCTTACATTTTTTTATATGTTATATATATAGATTAATGATTTATATTGAGACTTAAGAGAAATCCTATTACACAACTCATACATTTATTGTATTTCTTTTATTTATTTTCTCTTATTTATTTATCTTTTTATTATTTTTTTCTTCCAATATTTACTTTTCTACTCTACCAAAAATGTTCATAATGCGCTGAGCCCCAGTCCCTCTTCTATCAGACTCAACTGATTAATGTGCCTGCGACTTCCAACTGCCTCCGCGTCGTAGCCAAGCGAATGACGGGCCATAAATTGTGGCCACATTTGCGCGCTAAACAGCTATCGACAGACACGCAAATGGCGGCGAGCCAAACAAATATTTAATTAGAAAGATAAAAAATGGGGCGTGGTCGAGGCGAGGGGCACAAATAAATCGAGTTGGCTCTGAGAATTGTTGCCAAAAAAAGAGGAGCAATTCTGCATTTATGGCAGGTCTGGGCAGCTCTTCAAATGCAATAAAGCCTTTGCAGCTAACCTGGCCAAGAGTCAATTCACAAAGAAAGACTTGGCGAAAGGACGTGGCTTTCTTCTTTACTTATATATATTTTTAATGCATATATTAATCCAACGCTTATTTCGTTTGACTGACGCTGAGAGGCAGCTGGCAGAGAGGGAGGAGAGGAAAAACCTTTGGCAAAATCCATTTGTTGTTAAAAAATTCAATTTATATTCGATTACGCGACGATGTCTAAGTAGAAGTCGGCAAAATCTGAAGCACATTTTTTTTCTTACAATTTTGTTGTATTTTTATTTTCCTGATTGAAAATGCGCCGTCATGCGTTAAAATTGCAATTTTTTTCTAGCCCGCTCAAAGCGAATGTAGAGGCAGCCTTCGACTCGGCAAGAAAGAGGCGAAAAAAATTGTTAAGCAAATTGATAAACGAAAGGAGCAGAGAGAGGACGGCGTACACATACCCTACTATGCCCCATACCCTACTCTAATTGTAAAATGTGGATGCGAGTGGCGAGTGCCGAGTGGGGGCAAGCAACATAACAATCATAGTCAATTGTAGCTAGTTAAATATTCATGCCCTGTGTGTTTGCCAGGGCGAGAAATAAAATAGCAAATGCAGAACCCTCCACACACAGTCGCACACTGGGCAAAATGACACCCGGACACGGAAGCCAGTCCGCTGATTGCCGATTGGCCCCACATGCCGTGTGAATATAGAAGCGAGAATGCCTATCGAGAGGCGTCTCCGCCTGTGTATTGGAAAACGATTCGGAGTCGCAGCTACAAACAAACCGAAACCGAAACAGAAACAGAAACCGAAACCAAAGCAAACATAGATACGCGCATAGAAATAGCAAAACAAAGACGCCAATTGCGAATTTCATTGCAAATGAAACGAAAAACGTTTTATTTTGATTTTCTGCACGCGTTCGAAACATTTCAACATGAATCAGGGGGGGGGGGGGGGAGCGGGCTGAGCAGAGGTGTAGGTGAGTGTGTGGCAAGGGATGGCACTTCAAAGGCAAATGTTTGCCTCTTTTTAACCAAAAACACTTGCATATCATATACCCTATATGCTGAGCGTGGCGGCAGGCTTGTCTAGGCGAAATAGTTGCTTAGATGATGAGCGAAGTGAAGTGAAGGCAGGCTGAGAGAGTTCCTTAGCTGTTAATTTGTTAATATAGAATATATAATAGTAATGGGCATGCCAATATACCCTGTAATTAATGTAAAGAGTGAGCAAAGATCTTAAGTTGGAGTAGAAATATATGAATATATGTATAAAGGGCTTGATGTGTTTCCATATACCGTATAATTTTACAAATCATTTATATGGTATATTAGACTTTTGTATAAGTTGAATGTAAATAATTTTACAAATCATTATATATTAATATATATTAGACTTTTGTATAAGTTGCATGTAAATCATAATATAATTCTATAATAATTATAAATTATATTTACAATAAAAAAGTTAGGCATTCCATACTTCGATAACTAGAAAGACTTTTTTATTGTAAATATAATTATAATTATTATAGCATTTTATTATGATTCATATTCAACTTATACAAAAGTCTGGTTATTGGATTATTTTTAGGATCATAGGCATAATTCTTAAAACATTTGAATATAATTTATGTTATTTTATTATTATTATTATTATTATTTCTATTAAAATTTTCCTTATGATTATTTTTTTTATTATTTTTATAATTATTTTTTTTTATTGTTATTTTTATTACCGTTTTTATTATTTTTATTATTATTTTCATCAATATTTTTCTAACTATTATTTTTTTTTAAAATCATATTTGTATTAATTTTATTTTTGTTATTATTTAACTAGCTATTTATTTTTATATTTTATTTAATATTTTATTTTATATTTAATATTATTTTTCCGTATTTAATACTATACCCAAATTATAGGGCATTTCACAGCCTCAACTTCTCAATGAAAATAAGCCAGAAAAAAGAAAGAAAATATTCTATTTTCATTTAGCCATGCAATAGGGATTTGGTTCCCTTTTTTTTTGCATTTCACGTGGCCAATTTGCGGGGAGTTGAGACAAAAAGTGAGCGACACACACGAATGAAGACGCCAAAGAGAAGTTGTGGGGCCTCCGCTGGCTGAAGGCGCCACATGTTGAGAGACCGCCAGACCTGCCACATGACAGGCGCTGCTCATTATGCAGATACGAAAGAAAAAAAAACAATTGCCCGAGCATTGAGAAAAGTTGTGGAAATACTTTAAGCATTAACAAGGCGAGTTGAAGGCTAAAGTGAAGGCAAAGGAAACTAAGGAAAATATTTAGAGAATTTATTATAATTCAATTTGTAAAGATACAAATAAGAAATATAATATATGTTAAATAATAGAGGAAGCAAATAGAATTAGTTTATTTACACTTATATATTTACATATAATTTGTAATAAATGTATGTTCTATTACAAAATATATTGCATTATAAGTTGTTAATTTTAAATTATTAATGACCTATTTATATTTAAAAAAAGTGTCAAATCTTATAACTTTAATATATTTAATTATTTTTAGAAATTACTCTAACAATTTTTAAAAAAGTCAAGCCTTTAAAAAATATTTTATTTAATTAAAATTTAGTTATTAGCTAAATTATTTATTTTAAATCAAAAACTTTTCAATATAAATAAAAAATCATTTTTTTTTTCTTTTTTTTTTTTTTGTTATGAAATGTGTTTCTTTATTGAAATAAAAAGTATATTTGCTGGAAAGATAATATTTAAAAATAATTGTTAATAACTTTTTTTAGTTATTTTTTTTTTAAATATTGAAATGAGCTAAGAATCAAAACATTTAAATGAAAATATTTTAATTTTAATTTAAGATATATATATATAATACAATTCTTATTTATTTATACATTTTTTATCAAAAAAATGTATTAAATAACATTTCTCTATTTATAATATTTATTCATTTCTAATTTTTAACATTTGTACATTCATTTTTCGTCAACAAAAATGCCTAAAGAACTCTTCTTTATTTAAAACCAACATTTTCTCTCCATCTCTCCATTTAAGAGCGCAGTAATATATTTCCTGAACCAACTGGAAATCTAAACCAAAAATATTGACTTTTTGTCTGCTGCATTCGCTTAAATCAAGATCTTCGCTTGGATAACAAATGAAAGCAGCTGTTCCCAGAGCCAGAGCAACTTCCCATGTACGACATGCTAGGCAAAGACAATTGGCAGCAGTTCCTTGCACTTCTCTACCACAAGCGGAAGGTGGGCGGGGGAGGGGGCGGGTGTGGGGTCTGGGATGATGTTGCCAATGCCGATTTATGTCGTTCGCCTCGTTGCAGTTAAAATGCTTTTCATGTAAACTGCTCAGAGCGTTGCTCAAGAACTTTGCTCAAGCGGACAAATAACTGAGCAAGGGCAGGGACAAAGGAGAGGGAGAGAGAGGGGCCAGGGGAGGGCACGTCGTCCAGAGGTTCTTAGGAAACAAGTCGAAAAATATCAACTGCTGTGTATCAACTTATGTAAATTGTAATGTGAAGGACAGCTGTAAGAACTTTGTAGCTCGCACTCACTCAGTCTCTCTCTCTCTCTCCCTCTCTCTCTGGCTCTCTTGCTCTAGCATAGTTGTCGCGTCTGGTGCTTTAGTTGTCCTTAAGGAAATGTTTGCTTCTGCTGAAATGAGCAAAAATAATTGCAAATCGTAAAAAGAGAAGGCAAAAAATGTTTGTTGAGGCTGTCGTCGCTATTCACAACTTCAGCGCACGATTCCCAGTTCGCAGTGCTCATGTGTGCTGCCAGACGAGGCAGGGCGAGAGACAGAGAGAGGGAGAGAGGGCGGGAGAGAGAGACAGGCGACAGACAGACAGAGAGACAGCCAGACAAACACGGACGGAAACGGAAATATGCAATGAAGCAGAAGTTGGCAGGAAATTGTTAAGACGCCGCGCCTCCGCTTAGCTCCCTCTGCCTCCAGCTCTCTCTCTCTCTCTTTCTGTCTCTCTCTCTCTCCATGTTGCGCTGTTCTATTTTTACAGCTTTATTTTATTTTTGCATCATCGAAAGGGTTTCCCTACCGAAAAAACAACGAAACGTTCCTTTTGGCCCGTTTTATGTTCTTAGACGAATTGAAAAGCCACATGCAAATAAAATTTGCCTCTTTTTTTTTTTATTTTAGTGTGTTGTCCTTTGAACCCTCTGCACCCTCGCAGCACCCTTTGTCTGCCCCGCTAGCCTTTTCGTTCTGTTTTGTGGTTTTTATATTTCAATCGAGTCGAGCCGAGTCGAGGCGAGTCGAGTCGAGCCTCTGCTCGATTTTTAAAGTATTTGCAGTTCTTCTTTTCCCTTTGTTTCTTTGTGGCTTTTTTCTCTCTTTTCTTTGAGATTTATATAAAATTTATAAGCTACGTAAATGATGATGTATTGTTGCAGTTGAACCCGTGGGAGGGTAGAGTATGTAATGGACTTGCGTGCTCAAATAAAATGTTCCACAAGATGAGGCAAAGTAAGCGAGTGGAATTATATTTGGGGGTTGCCATTGAATCAATACCAAGTTGAAGGAAGTTAATATTAACTATTTATAGAACTCTATTGTTGATCATGATGATTACAATGATAAATTACATATATTATTTGTATTTATTTATTGTGCTTTACTTTAATTAAAAAATTGTACAATAATGTAAAGCTTTTGATACAATTTTCTAATATTTTAAGAGGTTAAATATTTTTTAATATATTTTTTATCAAAGTATAATAATGTCTATATTTTATTTATTCTTTTATTGATATTTTTAATTGTTTTTATTTTTTTAATTTTTATTTTTTTTATATATTGATCATGATAATAAAAAATAAAGAAATAATATATATTTTATCCTAGTATAATAATTGTATATTTTTTTATTATTTTTTTTATTGATATTTTTTAATTGTATTTTTTTATTTTTATATATTGATTATGATATTAAAAAATAAATACAAATATTTTTTTTTGGTATATTTGACTATATTATGATATTATATGATACCCATATAAGTCGATTCTGTATATAAAAATTAATGAAGCCAAATTCAAGTGCTAAATGTAGTATTCGTTGCTGAGCTAAATATATTAATAAATATACAATAAGTATTTAAGGCCTCTACAGGCTAATTTTAGAACATTTAGATTGAGACATACTATTTATTATTATTATTTTTTGTAGACATAAATATTATTTATAATTATTTATTAGGTATAATATAATAAGTAAATATTATTTAATTGAAGACAAAATATAATATTTTACATTATATTATATAAATAATACTTGATACAATTTTTGCAATATTTTTGAAAGGAAGAGGAATATGTTTTTTAATATACAATCATAATTTTATTGTTATATATATATAAGATTATTAATATTATTTTACATTAATATATATAAATAATACATAACAAAATATTTTTGAAAAGAAGAGGAATATGTTTTTAATATACAATAACAATTTTATGAAATGATTTTCATTTTAATATAATATTTTTTATTTATTTCCATTTCAGTTGCCTAAACTTCTGCCTGCAGCATGGCTAAAAATGTAAGTAATTCTAGATATGCCATGAGAGAACTCTTTCAATATGAAGTGCTTTATCTATGTATCTGTATCTAGATCCTTATCTAATTCTCCATCTACATCAGTTGCTTAGCCGCCTCAACAGCCCCCCTTTTAGCTATATTGTCCTCCCGTTCCTCACATTCCGTTAGCCAAAGTGCTCATTGTTTAGGCCTTATAATAGACTTAAGTACTTCATAGCTTTCCCATATATATACAATAGATACTTTTCGCAATCAACCTAATTTTTCTGTGACTTTATAGGCGCCATATAAATACTCGAATAATATGAGCTGTGGGTCCAGTTGTCAGGCAATGAAATGCCTGCGAAATTTGCATAATTTCCCCAACTGTCGCCATAAATTGGCCAAGCGCAAAGAATAAACTCCATATGAAATGTGAAAAGTTTGGCCAAGCCAAGCCAAGCGCCAAGCCAAAAAAAAAGAGAGAAAATTAAGGCCAGAAACAAACTTCGCGCATAAAGCGAACTTCAGTGAAATGCGCCAATTGTAATTACTTGTTGGCAGCGTAATTAGCTACAGTGTTGCCTGCCTGCGACGCACCCGTAAAATGTATAATTTATGGCAGTATTTTTATACCCTGAGTCCATTGAAAATGGGGAATCAGGGTATAATGTTTTGGTTGGATGTATGTAACAGGCAGAAGGAGGCGTGGCAGACCCCATAAAGTATATATATTCTTGATCAGGACGACAAGAGAAATCGATTTGGCCCTGTCCGTCCGTCCGTCTGTCCGTTTGTCCGTATGTTTGAACGCGCCGATTACAGCCCGTATAAGAACTAGAGACTTGAAATTGTTTTTGTAGGTCCGTGTATAGCACGCGCAGATCGATTTTATTAAAAAAAATCGATAACCATCCCCAATTAATTGTTATCGATTAAAAACAAAATCGAAATTCAGTTAAAAAATTATACATCACCCATCTCTTAAACTAGAGACACCAAATTTTATATTTAGCTTTATATTTATTTTATGCAATTTTGAATTTTGTTATATTGGGGATACCGGCCCCAAATTCCCCCAAATTCCCCCAAATTCTATGAAAAGCACAGATTCGACGGGGCTCAGGGTATCCCCTAGTCGGTCACGCCCGACTAGAGTTTTCTTACTTGTTGTAATTGTGTTAAGCGAGTCGGCTCAATTTGCCTAAAAGGCCTAAACGGCTTTCCACCTTAGCTAGGCCCCACTGTGGCTGATTGAATAATAGCCCCACTGCGAGAAGAGCTCCAAATTGCATTGTGCGCAATATTATAACAAATTATTTGAAATGCACTTGAATGTGGCGACAGTGATGGGAGTGTGGGGGTGTGGGCGTAGTGGTTGTGGGCGTGGCAGCTGCACACGTGCGCCATTTTGGTGGGGCATTTGTGTCTGCACGCGATGAGCGCGCGCGCTCGCAAAAAGTGGCTAAAAACGTGACGAGCATGGCCAAAAGCCGGAAACTTTGCTGACAGTCGGGCAGCTCGATCTCAACCCTCCCTCCCCCCCCCCCCCCCTCCCTCTCTCACCTGCTACCTGCAGTTCCAGCTGCTTGCACTTTTGTTTATGTCCTTCGGCGAGCCGCATGAAATTGAAAAATCGTTTTGCCCTTAAAGCGGGAGCTGCTGCAGAAGCCAAGAGCTCAGCCTCAGCCTCAGCTCGACTCGACTTGGCTCGCCTTGAGTAGCCCCACGATTCGCTGTCATAGACCAACCGCATTAGCATCGGGTTACAGTCAGAGAGAGAGAGAGCATTTCACACGTCATTTGATGTGCGGCAGCTGAAATGCAACATGTGGCGACTGAAAGGGGGGCTGGCTGAGCTGGGTGAGTGGGAGTGCCATAAGAGTGATTTATAGCAAATGGCAGCAGTTGAAATCCAAAGAAAATCTATACCTGAGCGGAACTAATTGAATGGGAGCTAAAGTGGGTGGCTGAGTGGGTGGATTATTGAATAGAAAATATGGGGAAAATTTATTTTCATATTTATGATGGCATTTCTTTACCAAAACCATCATCTATAAATTAAATTAAATATATCAAAGCTTAATTATACCTTGAGAGCAGATTATAAATAAAATGTAATAATTTTATTTAGTTTTATTTGAATTAATAAAATAATTTAATTAATTTTATATAATTTTCAAATACTTTAAAATTTAATAGAAAGTAAACAGACAAAATTAAATGATTAAACTAACTTAAATATATTAATATAATTTTATAAATATTCTTGTATTTACTCATTACATTTATAGGATAAATATTTTAATTTTTTTTTCTGTATTTTTTTTTTTGTATTCTATATTTTTGTAAATTTCCATTACATTTATATTATGCATATTTTAATTATTTAATTTTGTTTATATGTTTTTGTATTATTATAGTTTTTAAAGCTAAATTTTTTATTAATATTTTTGCATATTTGCATTACATTTATATTAAATATATTTTAATTATTAAATTTTTATTTATTTCTTTAAGCTTTTAAAGTTTAATTTTGTATTATTTTATTAATATTTTTGTATTTTCTCATTACATTTATATTATAAATATTTTAATTATTTCATTTTAATTTTTCTTTTTTTTTGTATTCTAGCTTTTAAGGTTTAATTTTTTATTACATTTATATTATAAATCTTTTAATTATTTAATTTTAATTTTTATTTATTTTTTTTTGTATTCCAGCTTTTAAAGTTTAATTTTTTTATTATTTTATTAATATTTTATGTATATTTTCATTACATTTATATTATGCATATTTTAACTATTTAATTTTTTAATATGTTTTTTGTATTATTTTAGATTGTAAAGTTTAAATGTTAGGCATGAACTAAATATTTACAATTTTTTTTTTTTATATTAAATAATAATTATTTTAAATACATACATTTTTATTTTTTTATTTGTATTATTATAGCTCTTAAAGTTTAATTTTAGGCATGATAAAAAAAAATATTTAAAAAATAATTCTTTTTATATTTAATAGTAATTATTTTATATACATACATATTACTTTTTTTTAATTTTTAAGCTTTGTAAATTTAATATCACGCTTGAAATAAAAACAAGACTTTAAAAGCTCGTTACAAACAGCTCGAAAGCCGTGTACTGCTTACTAATATATTTAAAAAACGTTTAGCAGCACAAAGAAGTTCACCTCAATTAGCACTGCTTGCTTACGTTGGTGGCAAAAATATTGAACCACCTGGCAATACAGTTTGAGAGCAATAGTTAGCCAATTCGCAAACCAGCAGGCACTGCTTACAAAAGGTGAACAAAGCAGCGTAAAACTACAGCAAGCTGTATAGTTGCCTGCTTGCCAATATGAACACTGCTTGCGTGCAGCAAAGTAATTGTATGAGTGGTAGTAATGAAGCTTAGCAACTGCTTAGATTTGCACTCATGCGATCCAAAGTTGTGGTGGCATTGCAATGCCCAGGGCTGCACGCAAACTTTTGAGGTGAGCTGAGCTCTTATTTGTTAGCAAACCAGGACTGGTTCGAACTGTATTGTGTGCGCTGTGAGTTTTATGCTAGTCTGAGTTTGTCTGCCAGCAAATGCCGCGAGATTTGAATTTCATAATTCAGTGGAGGATAAAAAATTGAAATCAGATATTTGTCTTGAAAATATAAAAAAAATGTATTTAATTTATATTTACAATATTAAATAAAAAAATTTAAATCAGATTTTTGTCTTGAAAATAAAATAGAAAAAATTTTAAAAATTTGTGGCCTAGAAAATAAATTATAAATATATAAAATAAAAATAGTTTACATGTATTTAATTTATATTTACAAAAATTGTACAAAATTACAAATAAAATAGAAAAAATTTAAATCAGTTTTTTGTCTTGAAAATAAAATATAAATATATGAAATAAAAATAGCTTAAATGTATTTCATTAATATTTTTAAAAATATTACAAAATTAAATAAAAAAATTGAGATCAGATTTTTGTCTTGAAAATAAATAAATAAATGAAAAATATGAAATAAAAATAGTTTAAATGTATTTTATTCATTTTTTTTTACAAAATTAAATCAGATTTTTGTCTTAAAAATAAAAATAGTTTAAATGTATTTCATTTACATATACAAAAATTTTACAAAATTAAATAAAAAAATTGAGATCAGATTTTTGTCTTGAAAATAAAATAGAACAAATATAAATCAGTTTTTTGTGTTGAAAATAAAATATAAATATTCAAGAAAAATATAGCTTAAATGTATTAAATTATATATACAAAAATTTTACCATATTAAATCACTTTTATGCTACAAAAAAAAACCTTTAAAAACTTTTAAAATTGTTCTATTAAATTCTATTTAATTTCAAATCAAATTCAATTTTATATAATACGATTTTAGCATTAATTTCATAATATATTTGCTATATATTCTATATATTTTTACTCTTATATATACATATATATTTTCCATCTGCCGACACCTATTTAGCGCAATAAAACAGCTCGAATCGCTGTCTCCGCCTTGGTCCTTGCGCCGCCCACTCGCAGCGCCAATTGATGTCAAATTTATAACGACAAATACTACAAAAGTTGCACAAGCAGCGGCTGTCCGGGAGAGTTGCAAACACACGTTAACACAGAGAGAGGGAGAGAGAGAGAGAGAGAGAGAGAGGGAGAGAGAGAGAGGGGGAGTGGGGGAGAGAGAGGGAGGTTGTATGTGAAATGGTTTGCTTGTTCACTTTTCGAGCATCATTATTGCTTTTTGATTTTGGTGTGAATTTGCTGGACGAGTGTAACTGGGCGTGTGTGTGTGTGTTTGAGTGTGTGTGTGTGAGTGTGTGTGTGAGCCAGTTTGGGTAATGTTTGTGTTTGTGTTTGTGGCTGCAATGAATTATGGGCCATAACCAGGCGAAGGCGACGTTGTCTGCGGACTCTGGAACTGTGCTCAGGCAGGCGCGACTGCTGCCGCAGCTTGTAAAGATATATATATACATACACACACACACACACACACACACATACACACACACATATACTCGTCCCTTTTCAAGCAGATATTAATGCAATTTTATTTAAATTATGCAACATTTATGCCTTTTCCCAACTTGATATATATTTGCTTTGTGCGCCGCGCAGATCCTTTGGCATGTCCCTTCGCTTGCAGCCCTCGCATTGGCGAGCGTCAAACAATTTATGTTGCCCCGATAATTTTAAATGTTAATTACACTTATTGTTGCCAATTAAAACATTAAAGACCTGTCACAAATACCAGCAGCGCGCCGTAAAATTGAAAATGTTTTCAAGGGGAAAGTTTTGGGTGGAAATTGCATTGATTTTAATGACGTTTTTAAGCGAATTATTAATTATAAAAATTAATATCAATTTATTAGAATTTTTATACATTTTTATAAATAAAAAAAGGAAATTTCTATATAGCTAAATAATGGTCAGAAATGTCTAGAAACTTACACAGCTTGATTATATTAATTAAATTTTATGTAGAGTTTTCCCTTTCTCCTTAATCAGAAATGTGAATTAGTCAGATTTTCTTTCGCATTTTGGAGAATCTAAATGCCAAAAAAAGTGAAAAACATCATAAAACGAAATTTTTCGCAAGGCAATTAAGCCATTTCATGGAAATGGATGAGTATAGATTGATTGAGTATTTAAAAAAATATTTTAAAATAATACTCAATCAATTTTTCCATTTGCATGAATTAGCCTAATTCCCTTCCGAACAATTTCTAAACAAACTTAATCTACTCAGTTTATAGATGTAACTACATGTTATATCTCAAGCTCTTCTACATTCAGAGATGGTTTAGACTCCAATTCAAACAGATGCATTGAAACGGCTTAGCTGTCGCTACGCTAAACCATCTACTGTCCATCCAAAGGTTTATCTAGCCCATTTTGCTAACTTTAAGGATAAAGGCTTGAAATATGGAAATCATGGCAATTTATATAGATTTTTATATTGTGTTGATATGCAACTTGCGACAAGCTTGGAATTTGCTAGAAATGTTCATCAGTGTTGACTACTTGGATGCAATTTTTTTTAGTGCTGCTTTGGGGCGTGGGCATATGGGCTAAGAATTTATTCTTATATTTTATACTTTTACATTTATTTCATTTTTAATATTTTTATTTTTATTAGTTTTTTATTTTATTGTTGTTTTTATTTAGTCTCTTTTTTTCATTTTCATTTTTTTACCTATTTCATTTTATTAAGAATATTTAAGAATTATTTTTAAAAAATATTGAATTTTACTTTTTTTTTCTTTATTTTATTAAGAATATTTAATAATTATTTAAAAAAATATTGAATATTTCATTTATTTTCTTTATTTTATTAAGTATATTTAAGAGTTATTTAAAAAAAAAATATTTTTTTTTATTTTCTTTTTTTTATTAAGTATATTTAAGAATTATTTCAAAATAAATATTTCTTTTTTTTATTTATTTTATGTATATTTAAAAAATAAAAATAAAAAATTTAATTTAATTAGTATTATTTTAGGTTCTATTTTTATACACAAATAATAAATACAATAAAAATAAGTTGTATATATATAAAAAAAAAAAACGAATATAAAAAAATAAATAATAAAATAAATATTAAAGCGCATTAAAATTAGCTGTAAATTGCCTTTTGAAACTTGATATTCACTTACAAAATTACAAACGTAATTCGTGTGTTTCAGGCAAAGTAACAGCGAGCGAGCGAGAGAGACAGAGAGAAGGAGAGTGTGAGAGAGAGAGAGGGCGACAAATAAGAAAAGTCCGACATATGTTAAATGCTTTGGCGCGAGCGAATGCGAAAGCGAAGGCAAATTGAAAACGCTTAATTTATTTGACATGAATTGAAAATCAAGCGAAATCGCATTAAGCCGCACACATAAATATATATATATATAAATATGTATTATGTATGTGTGTGTGTGTGTGGAACACAATTGGAATGCGGGCAAAGGACTCGCAATTATGGCACGTCAGGAGCGGAAATGGTAAAGTGGCAAAGCGGAAATGGCTGGCAACAGCAAATGCAAATTTTCTATCCAAAAAGGAAATTATAAAAATATTTGGCAGAAATATTTCTTTAACTGTGGCAAACAGAATTTGCACGTGAATCCACTCGAGAGGACGCCACTTGCCCACGAGCCTCCCCCCACCCCCGCTGGAGTTGGAGTTGGCGCTGGCGCTGGCGCTGGAGACGCACTTCACTCGTCGTGGGTGGAGCGAGCGTCTGGCATAAAGTTTTTCTTGCCTTTTTATACCCTGAGCCCATTGAAAATGGGAAATCAGGGTATAATGTTTTTGTTGGATGTATGTAACAGGCAGAAGGAGGCGTGGCAGACCCTATAAAGCATATATATTCTTGATCAGCACGACAAGAGAAATCGATTTGACCCTGTCCGTCTGTCTGTCCGTCCGTCTGTCCGTATGTCCGTATGTATGATCGCGTCGATCTCAGCTCTCAGAAGAGCTAGAGACTTGAAATTTTTTTTGTAGGTCCGTGTGTGCTATACAGATCGAGTTTATTTTTAAAAATCGATAAATATTCCCAATGAATTTTTATCGGTTAAAAACAAAATCGAAAAAATTATATCTCGCCCATCTTTCAAGCTAGAGACACCAAATTTTATATTTAGCTTTATATGTATTTTATGCAATTTTGAATTTTGTTTTATTTTGGATACCGGCCCCAAATTCCCCCAAATTCTATGAAAAACACATATTCGACGGGGTATCCCCTAGTCGTTCACGCCCGACTAGAGTTTTCTTACTTGTTTTTTTTTTTTGCCTTTGCAAACATACAAGCCAGAAGTAGCTCTAAATATAGAGAGAGGGAGAGAAGGGGGAGGGCTGTGGAGAGTGCGGCAAGTGAAAGGTGAGTTCATATTTTATATATATACAAAAAAAAGGGAAGCGAAAGGCATATTCTTGCATGCGAACTTTTTATTTTATTTTAATTATTTTCAATTGCTTTTCATTTCACTTCAAGTTGTTTTTAGTCTGAAAAATCTGCATAAATATCTTTGGTATTCATGCTATCTCCCTCACTCTCCTCTCCCTCTCTCTCTCTCTCTGTCTCTGTCACATATGAATGTGCTCGGCCTTTTTGGCTGTGGCATTCCGGCCGTGTTGAATATTTAATGCACACGAGCAGCGCTCAAATGTCAAAAACAGCGAAACCAAAAACGCATTACACAAAGGCTTGCCAGTCCTTTTGGGCTTTTCCCATTCGACTCTCTCTGTGTGCGTGTGTGTGTGCGGTTGCACAGGTGAAAAGTCAGAGGTAGCCGCATTAATTCCACTTAATTTGTTTTAACCACAAAGCCAAGCATATCAACAATAAGCTAACGATCTGACGATTTAAAAAACAGTTAATATTTGAAATAAAAAAAAAATAAATAAAGTAAACTTTATTTAAATTTAATTGGATTAACTCAAAGCAGTCTAATTAGTCTAATAACAACTGCTTTACCTTTATGCTACGCATAACATAAATAAAATTTGCTTAAGCTGTTAAGCTGCTGTTAAGTCCAATTAGCATTTAACATTTGCGCACTCTTAGGCTGTGCTGCTAACAGCTACAGAGCTGCTAACAGCTACACAGCTGCTAACAGCTTTCCCCACTGTTACGCACAAGCGCTCTTAAGCTCACATGTTAAACCTAACAGCGCTGTTCTTAACAGTTTGCTCTCTTAAGCTACGCTGTTAGACACTTGCCCCACTCTCACTGTTGACTAACAGGGCTGTTAGTGCCAAAGCTGTTTTCTGCATTTCCCTGCCAAATACTGGTAAATTTGTCCATGCGTAAAGCTTCAGCTGTGCTAAACTTGCAAGCTCCGCTGCTGAGCTTTAGCCTTCATACACTCAGCTTTCGCTCTCAGCAACCCCCAAGGCCGCCCACGCCAATCCCGTGCAGCTTAGAACCGAAACGCGCTTTTCTTATTGGCTACGCGCACGGCTTATAAAGGTCCGAGCAGCGCCCAATTAAAGTTCAGTTGCGGCTCGCACTTGGCCGCTGAATGATGCGAAATTTGATGACACTTTTGGGGTTGCCTCGCTGGAGGCGCCTCTGGCTCTGATCGATGTCAATTTGTATAGTCCAGAGATATTTTTTAGATAAAAAATGAATAAGTTTTATATTTAAATGAAGCTTGATTAATGGATATATTTTTGTTGGAAATGATTTAGTTGACAATAAATTAATTTATTTTTGTATATATGATTTTTAAGCATATTAAATATATATATTTTTTTAAATTATATTCATAATATATATTTATTTATTATTTATTATGTTACTTTCAAGTCTACAAAACTCATGCTACAATTTTTTTACTAAAAAATTTTACTGTTCATATTTTTATTATTTTTAAAAGTAAAAAATAGTTTCAGCATTCTTAAATTAAATATTTTTACTGTTCATATTTAAGATATTTTTAAAAGTAAGAAATAGCTTACAAATGTTTAAATTTAATATTATTATTTATAAAATGAGGTAGGTAAAATTGCTTTATGCATTTATATATTTTTATTATTTTTAAAATTAAAAAATAGTTTAAGCATTCTTAAATTAAATATTATTATTATTGTTCATATTTATATTTTTAAACGTAAAAAAAAAATTAGTTTAAAAATGTTAAATTATTTATTATTATTTGTCAGTCAAGTCGCGGGTGTAACCGATATTTTCTCGTTCTGCCTCTCACCTTGCAACCAGGCAACTTTCCATGCTCTCTAGCTAAACATTTTAATTAGCTTCTCTGCTTCCAAATCACACATTTTTTGACGCAGTTACAGACTCATATTAAATCATCTCTTTTATATATATTATATATTATTATATGAATATTATTATCAATTTTATTTGTTATCTATAGATCGTTTATTAATCATTTTTTATATATTTATTTTTTAAAATTATATAAATATTATTTATTATTTATATTAATTTACATATTTAATGAAAAATATATGCATTGCTATATGAATTATATTTATTTTTATTTTCTATATATTACAATTTTTTTTTTGTAATTTACAATAAACTAAAATTTCTAAAAAAAATGTCGAGGGTTCTTGAGTTATGTGTGTAGAAATGCTTGTTGTATACGAACTTTCAAGATTTGAAGAAGATGTTCAAATTTCTAGTCTAAAAATTGATTGAGAAATTACATTTCAAACAAAATATTAAAAAAGCTAATACAAATATTCAATTAAAATACAAATATATAGCATAACATAACACATTAAAAATATAATATAAAATAATATACAATAAAAAAATAATAAAAAATATTATATAAAATAATATAAAATAAAAAAGTAATATAAAATATTATTAAGAAAGATGGTTTAATTTGATATATTGATATATATTTTTATTTTATTTAATCGTTTTTATTATTTTTAAGAATAAAACGATTAATGTTTTATTAATAATTAGTAAAAAAAAATTTGAAGAATTGCATATGGTTTTAAATGAATTATTATCCATAAATCATTAAATCATTTAATATATTTTTATTAATTACAAATTTGTATTTAATAAAAATATTTGTATATAATTCAAAGATTGATGTTAATTAATAGCCACAATAAATGATGTTAGCCTTAATTAATTACTTAACTTATTGCATTACATCAGTTGGCCCATTAGGAAGCACTTTGTGCAGCTCTGTTTGATTTGTGGGCAAAAGCTTTCACCTTTTTTACCTTTCGCACTGGCCCAATTAGAGACAATTAACAAGGTCTAATTGCGCTCAGTTCCACCTAGCGAGAACCATTCAAGCGTGTCGTCCTCTAAGTCTAAAATATGCCGCTGGAGTTCAGGAAAGTCGTGGGAAAATTAAATGCTTTGTGCGCCATTTTTCCGCCAAATTGGAAAATTGCGGCCCAAAAAAACACATTAAATGCAATTGAAAATGCAGCGAACGTGGCAATTGCCTGAAAGAATAAAATAAAAAATGATGAAAAATATAGATAAAGAGAGAGAGAGAGAGAGAGAGAGAGAGAGCGCACATATATAATAATGTTACTTCAGCAAATGCTTTGAACTTGCGGCAATAAATTCGTTTTTATCGCCGGCCCAAATAGAAATAAAATTCCTAATGAAGAGAGCGCAGCGCCTACAAATTGTATTACGTTTCGTTCTCTCTCGCTTTGTGCAATTTTTTCAGCGTTCTTCAAAAATTATTGAGCGGTTTTTAAGGTACCCTGCCAGAAGTTTCGAAAGGTATATTGGTTACCTAAATAAGTGTTGGAAATTATGGTTATAATATAAAGAGTAAATAAAAAACAATTTAATTGTATTTTTAACCTAAATATATTTTTTATATATATTTTTTAAATCTATGTCAAATATATTAGGGGTTTTTTTAAACAAATTTCTGTACCCTAAAATAAGAATTGAGTAATTAAAAAATGATATATATAATATACATATTTTTATTTTATAATGAAAAAAATATTTTAGCAATATTTTTCTAACTGAAAACATTACAAATTAAATATATTTTTTATATATATTTATTAAATCTATGTCAAATATGTTAGGGTTTTTTTTTTTAAACTAATTTCTGTGCTCTAAAATCAGAATTGAGTAATTAAAAAGTGATATTTAGAATATACATATTATTATTTTATAATTAAATAAATATTTTAGCAGTATTTTTCTTACTAAAAACATTAAAAAATTGAATTTGAAAATTTTTAAAATCTAATTTAAAAATATATTAACAATTTTCTTTTCATTATATACTACAATATTTTAAAATTATTTATTTAAAAATGAATAATAAGTTTCTGTATTTATTATATACTAAAATATTTTAAAATTATTTATTTAATAATTATGAATAGTATGTTTGAGTATTTTAATTATTGTTTTAAATATTTCAACTAAAATTGTTTTTCTTTTATTTATTATTTATATTTCTTTGTATTTAGTACTAACATTTTAATTTCAAATACATTCAAATTTACTTTTAATTTAACATTTATTTTGTATATATTTATATTTTAAATTTTTAATATATAATATAATTAACAATGTTTTTATTTTCACTATTTTTATTACTTTGTATTTAGTACTAACATTGTAATCTCAAATACATTTACTTTTACTTTTAATTTTAAATATTTCTTAAATTTCCAATTTAAATTTTAAATATATATTAAAAATATTATTTATTATATATATGTATATATCATATTTTTACAGCTCATCCAGCTAGTCGCATATGCTCAATTATAAATATTTGATCCTTTCTTTTTCTTTCATTCTCTGACTTCATAACGATTGGCAAGCAACTATATCTATGGATTGTCTGGCTATGTCTGTGTGTGCGTGTGTGTGTGTGTGTGTGTGGCAGAATGCTTTGAAAAATTACTCACGTAGCAGAGAGCGCAGAGAGCCTTTTGCTAATCCCCGCAAGCGTGACAGGCCAAAACGGAAAGCAAAAGACGGAAAAAAGAGAAGAAAAATCGAAGAAGTAGAAAATCCCCCAAAAAAACTTTAACCAAAGTGAGGCGGCAGCAGCCCCAGCATTTATAGCAAAGAAATTGAAGCTGCAGCTCAACTAATGCAGATATCAATGGCAATTGAGCCATTTAACTGCGACTTAATTTAGTTAACTTTGATCTGCAACTTTTGCTAGCCCAACAGGCCTAAATTATAACTGAGCATTTAGGGTTCTCACTCGACTCTCGTTGTTGTCCTTCCGTCCGTCTGTTTGTCCTCTTGTCCTTCCCTCTGTTTGTCGGCAAGTTGTGCTGCGGCTTCTAAACATATGCCACAAATAATTTGTTATTCAATACGAAACACACAAAAAGCACACAAAGCGGCAAACGAGCTCAACACACAGACACAAACACTGGACATTTACTAAATTGGCTAACAACTTTTTGCTAGGCTCCTTCACTTGATTGTTGTCCTTTTGTTGCTGTTGTTGTTGTTGTTAACTCCTGTTGGCCAGCCTGTCGTGCTGTCGTGTTCTCTGCCGTGTTGTGTTCTGCTGTGTGCCATATGCTTGACCACAACCAGAAACCCGGAAACATACGAGAATAAAACAAGTAAGAAAACTCTAGTCGGGCGTGACCGACGAGGGGATACCCTGAGCCCCATCGAATCTGTGTTTTCATCGAATTTGGGGGCATTTGGGGCCGGTATCCAAAATATAACAAAATTCAAAATTCCATAAAATACATATAAATTACAAAATTTGGTGTCTCTAGCTTAAAAGATGGGCGAGATATAATTTTTTCGATTTTGTTTTTAATCGATAACAATTAATTGGGAAAAGTTATCGATTTTTTAAAACAAACTCGATCTGCGCGTGCTATACACGGACCTACAAAAAAAATTTCAAGTCTCTAGCTCTTATGGGGGCTGAAATCGGCGCGTCAAACATACGGACAGACGGACGGACGGACGGACAGACGGACTGACGGACATGGCCCAATCGATTTCTCTTGTCGTCCTGATCAAGAATATATATACTTTATGGGGTCTGCCACGCTTCCTTCTGCCTGTTACATACATCCAACAAAAACATTATACCCTGATTTCCCATTTTCAATGGGCTCAGGGTATAAAAAATAAAATATAAATAAAGGATTCAACAACAGTTGACAATCGTGTTGAGCAAATCGTATTAGCTTTAAGTAAATGCGTATAAAATACTTATTGACAAATAAATGATACTCAATTATTATCTGTTCTATTAAAGTAGTTGGAGAGACCAGCTAAAAAGGGTTGATTAAAATGTTATATATAGAAATTGTTTAGTTAACATGGAAGAAAATCCCACCAATCAGCAATCGCGCACTACTTACCCAGCGAGCATTTGGAAGACTGTTTTAACAGAAATCGTCTTGATGAGTCTTTTTTGAGTCCCCTTGACGATTAAAAAACGACTAATCTCCTGGGCGATCGAAAGAAGACTTATAAATGACCCTTCCATATGCTCAAAGTATGATTGGTTTTAAATACAAAAACAAAATGCAAAGCAATCGCCACATGAGCATGCAGGTGATTAAAATATGATCATTGCTTGGTATTGCTTTGTTACTATGCACTCATATTCTGATCGCTTGGCTGATCCAAAAGCGATTCTTATCTAAGCTTATATCTAAGTTGACGGCACTTTTTCTTAAGCACATGCCGAAATGTGCAAATTTTGTCATTCGATCGTGAAAGTGCAAGTGAAGTGCAAGTGCGAAGTGCAAACAAATAAATTATATTATATTATATCAAATAAAAAGGTGATTATGTGATATTGATGATTGGTGATATTACTAATGAAAAATTTGACAATTTTATTCGAATATGAGTCAGAAATTATGACTCGTGGAAGACTCTTTTATGATTAAAAAAAGAATCATAAGCGACTTATCAAAGAGTCGCGGCTAGGGTACCATTTTCTCCCGACAGAACAGTCTTTTATGATCAGAAAATGAGCGCAAATATGACTATTTTCAATTGTCGCGCGAATCTTTTAAGACTCACTTATGCTCTGTTAAACTCAAAAATGCTGGGTGGGTACTTACTGCTCGCACTCCTTTACTAGGTTAAGCACTCAATTAAGATTATTTAGCTCTCATTATCTCTTCTTATGCGCTCTCAGCTGAAGTAAAGCAACAGCGCACAAGCAATGGGCTTACGCTTAGTGTAGCCCCTATCGCTCACATCTCCTACTCTGTGCACTCTCTCAATCTGCAGTCCACGCATATTCGTTCAGCTACCTGCGTGTGTGCGCTCAAATATTAGGAAGCGCTCAGTTTAGCTTCCACTTATCTTCCTTTCTCACTCATTCGCTCATCTGCCCTTTACGATCCACGCCGCGCTCTACGCTTTCTGTGCGCCTATCTGTGGATTCTATTTTTTACTGTTTGTTGCTCACTTCGTGCGTGTATGTGTGTGTTGGCTGTTGAGCTTATGGCAGTGCAATAAAAGAGCGCAACTTAGTTTCGGCTCATCTCTCTATTTCACTCACACCTCTGTCTTTTACGATCCAAGCTGCGCTCTATGCCTTTGCACTGAGTGCAAACAAGTGAATACACGTGCGTGTGTGTGTCTGTGTGCAATATTGAAAGAGCTTAGCCTAGTTTCAGCTCATCATTCTCATGAGTTTATATCCACTCTCACACATACATGCGCACGTTCGCTTTATGATCTCTTCTCTTTTTCACACACTTTTATATATAAATGTATGTATGTGTGTATATTAGACACAGCTTTAGCTTTAGCTCTAGCTTTTTATTCCACTTTAGTTTAAAATATACTTAAATACTTACCATATTGCTTTATTTGGTATCAATTGTGCTTAAAAGAGCTGCACATGCATAATAAATATTTGAGCTCAGCTTTATGTGACCATAAATTTCTTACGTAACGTCAAGTTGGCTTAGTTTATTAATTCCTTCTGCCTCTGCCACTTGTCAGCGCTGTTGCCCCCAACGAAATATATGTGTGTGCTCCAGCCCTGGCACGCCCCTTCACGCCCACTCGACACATGTTGGCACATTTTTAAATGTATTTGTGTCGACGAGACGCAGTCGTGACTGCAGTAAATTCCAGCTAACAAAACACCCAAGGAACTCCCCCCTCTCCACTCCCCCTCTCTCTCCACCGCCCCTAAAAGCAAATGCGCATTTCAACATTTTGCAAGCTGGGCGAGCAGCGCGCAATGCATGTCTGCAATTTTTTAAGTAAACATTTTGTTTGCTTCGAGTTGCCCAAAAAAAATAAGAAGAAGAAGAGGAAGAGGAAGCAGGAAGAAGCTGTAACTGTAGTTGTAGCTGCGGCAAGTGGAAAACTTGAGACAACTGCACAATCCACATCAAAGGAGCAACTCCTTTCCTTTGCCATTTTGCTTTTATTTCCATCTCAGTTCTCGCTGTTGACATACGTAGCTGTTGACATTTTGATACAAATCTTCAATAAAATAAAAGCAACTCAAGTGCCCCCAACAACAACGACAACAACAACGACAACGACTAAAACAAATAGCTGGAAATAAGCTAAACAATAACAAGTGCAGAGTGAAAAGTATGAGAGCGTAAGCTGAAAGCTGAGGCCATTTCATGTGGAGCATTATCCAAGTGCTTGGGGCTAACTTATTGTCAGATATGCGACTAGATGAGCCAGCTAGATCGCCCAGTATTTACAGCAAAAGACGAACATGTCTAAACATGAGCAGCTTGGAAGTCTTTCAGAAACACTCACATACACACACACAGACAAAATTTACTGTGCTCTCTGAGCGACACATAGAATACACAGGTAGAATAACAAAGGAGTAAGGTAGAGAAATGAGCGAACACTAACTCGACTCGCACCACACACATACACACGCTCGGATCGTAAATGACAGAGGTGTGAATGAAATAGAAATATGAGCCGAAACTAAGCTGCGCTCTTTTATTGCACTGCCATAAGCTCAACAGCCACCACACACGTACGCACATGCATGCCTTTGCTCGAAGTGAGCAACAAACGGTAAAAAAATAGAATCCACAGATAGGCGTAGAGCGCAGCTTGGATCGTAAAGGGCAGATGAGCGAATGAGTGCGAAAGGAAGATAAGTGGAAGCTAAACTGAGCGCTTCCTAATATTTGAGCGCCCACGTGCAGGTAGCTGAACGCATATGTGTGGACTGCAGACGGCAATAATTTTGAGAGAGTGTGCAAAGCTGAATATGTGAGCGAGAGAGACTACTGAAATTGCATGCGAATTGCTCGTGCGCTAATGGTTTGCTTCAGCTAGGAGCGCATAATGCAGAGCGCGAGTTGAGAGCGCAATTATCGTAGCTTAGCTTAGTTAAGGAGAGCGAGCAGTAAGACATTTCAGTGTGCGCGCGTCTGTCATGCTGATCGGTATTTATTTCGTGTGTGGTTAAGAACAATTTCGTGCAGTGCAATTAATTAATCAACTCAATTATCTTGTGACTTGTGTGTGCTTATACAGGTTTGTGAAACACAAACAGGTATGTATTAGTTTTTGATTAATTTGTAGTTTAAATAGCTATTATTAATTTGACTACGCACATTATCAAAAGGTCATCTGAAAAACAAAAAACGCGTGTATGAAAAAAGCTTTCTCAAAAGCTTTTAAGCTAAGCTCTTGTTACTTTTCTTTAATCTATTTTATGAACAGCTCATGTAAAGCTTTGAGTTCTAATGTGATTTATAATATATATGTAATTTATAGTATATAATAGTAATAATTATGGTATTTAGGGTATTTATTATATTATTATACTTTCAAGTAATTAAATACTTAATCTTAGCTAAATTTTTTGTATATTCAACCCTTTTATACCCATTGAAAATGAGAAATCAAGGTATAATGTTTTTGTTGGATGTATGTAACAGGCAGAAGTAGGCATGGCAGACCCCATAAAGTATATATATTCTTGATCAGGACGACAAGAGAAATCGATTTGGGCGTGTCCGTCTGTCCGTATGTTTGAACGCGCCGATTTCAGCGCGTATAAGAGCTAGAGACTTGAAATTTTTTTTGTAAGTCCGTGTATAGCACGCCCAGATCGAGTTTATTTTAAAAAATCGACAACTATCCCCAATTAATTGTTATCGATTAAAAACAAAATCGAAAAAATTATATCTCGCCCATCTTTTAAGCTAGAGACACCAAATTTTATATTTAGGGTTATATTTATTTTATACAACTTTGAATTTTGTTACATTTTGGATACCGGCCCAAATTCCCCCAAATTATATGAAAAACACAGATTCGACGAGGCTCAGGGTATCCCCTAGTCGGTCACGCCCGACTAGAGTTTTCTTACTTGTTTCTGACTGGTCTTTCTACTATTTATTATTCACTTCATCTAGCATATTTCAAGCACCCTCGAATTAAATTTGAATTTTATGTAATTATGCATATCCTGGTCCATTATCATAGACACCTTTTCCATACAACTCCACTCAAATTCTCGTTTTTATCCGCGCATCAGCAGCAACACGAGTTGCTCCAGTTAAGAGTGAAGTGTGCGTTATGCAATACTCGACGCCCCGTGGCGACTGCTGCTAAAATTATTTTACATAAAGCATACGTCATGTTGTACACAAGAGAGAACGAGAGTGGCAGAGGAGCAGGCAGAGGGGGAGCAGCAGCAGGACGAAGCTGCATGCAGTTCGCAGTTAATCAAATTCCCAGCAAAAGACAAACAATGAAATAAATGTCTTAAGACAAAAAAAAAGAGAAAGATAGAGAGAAAAAAAAGGAACAAGACAAACATACACAGTGCCTGATGGAATGCCAAGCTCTACTAGCTCTCAACGAACTTGACACGATTGTCTAGGGGGGGAATGTGTGGGGGAGATGCTATTATTTGTTGCTTGTGTAGCTCTGGGTATGCTGATATATTAAATGTACTGTTTCCTCTTCGACTTTGAGCAGGTTACATCAAATCAACACAAACACAAATTCAATTACTCAACGGCAACAGAAAGAGCTAAGGCAACAGCTACAGCAGCTGGCACACACGGCGTATGAGTGACATTAATGCGATTTCGCCAACTGTCAATCATTTTTGCCGAAAAATAATAACGCATTGTTTTTCGTACTCGGTAAGTGGGTCGGTCGCCTTTTGATGTCGGCTCTGGCACAATTTACAATTAAATCGATTACACTTAAATCCACAAATAAATGCAGCAAATAGGCCTTTGAAGTTGGCCATGTTTAGACTGCCCAAAGCGGGTTGGTCTGAAAAAGATTAGCGACTTTTAGATTGATGTGGAACTTACTTCTAATTATTTCCTTAATTTGTAGAAAATACATTTGAGCAATGCAAAGGTTTTTAAATATTCATAAATTAATGTTTTTATAAAGCATTTATTTTACATAGAGATTTAAATAACTTTTATTAAATGACAAAAATAATTTATCAAGAAAAATTCTTATAAAAATTCCAATTGAATCTATTTTATTTGAAAAAAAAAACATGTTTCTTAAATTAATTACATGATTAACATTTGCTTCAATCAATGTGTTACAAAAATATTTTATCTTAAAAAAATTCGTATACAAATTCTTTTAAATTCTTTATACATATTTTTGTAAAATATTTCAAATTAAATGTATTTTATTTGAAAAAAAAATCATGTTACTTAAATTAATTAAATGACAAGAATTTGCTTCAATCAATCTCTTAAATAGAAATATTTAAATATTTTTTATTAAATGACAAAAATATTAAAAAAAATGCCTTTAAAATTCTTATAAATTCTTTATACACATTTTTGTTAATTATTTTAAGCTACATACAATTTATTTGAAAAAAAAAGCATTTCTTAAATTAATTAAATGACCAAAATTTGCTTAATCTGTTAAATATAAATACTTTTTATTAAATGGCAAAAATATTTTAACAAAAAAAAATGCCTCTAAAAATTTTTATAAATTCTTTATACATATTTTTGTTAATTATTTCAAATTCAATATATTTTATTTGAAAAAAATTTGTTTCTTAAAATAATTAAATGACTAGCACTTGCTTCAATCAATCTGTTAAATATAAATATTTTTTATTAAATGCCAAAAATATTTTATCAAAAAAAGAAATTTTTTTATATTTACATATTTTTGTTAATTATTTCAAATTGAATAGATTTTATATGAAAAGAAAAAAAAAACATATTTTTCAATCTGTTAAATATTTTATTAAAAACCTGTATTGCCCACAACTTCCGTGTAATCTATATTTGAGCCATTTATCAATTTAGCGCCTCTTAAAATTGGCGAAATCGCTGTGAAATCGCTTTGAGCTTGGCACATCCATTCGTTACCTTTGTGCGATGCGTGAGCTAATAAATAAATAAAACGTTGGCACACTCATTAAGGCTAAAAAAAAAGGAGAGGAAAATGGAAAATAGTAAAAGAAAAACAAGAGCCGCATCGAATGGAACAATGTGAGTGTGTGCGTGTGTGCGCGTGTGTGTGTGTGTGTGTGTGTGTGTGTGTGTGTGTGAGTGTGCGAGTGTGTCTCGTGCCTGTCGGCAGATTAAAAATACAATTTACGGCAAATCAATTGCGGCTAACATGCCGGCGACAGCAAACGAAAATTAAAATGGCCAAAACAGAGAGAGAGAGAGACCAAAGGTGCAGATAGACAGAGAGAGAGGAAGAGAGAGAGAGAGGGAGAGTGCGAGTAGAGAAACAACAGCAGTTGAAGCAAAAAATTAAAAGCAAACAAAGTTGCTAACAAGAAAAGAAAAAACAAAGCTGAATCCCAAAAGGCCAAAGCGCCGCCCCGCCCCGGGAAAAAAAAACGAGACTGGGCAATGTGAGAGAGAGGCCAGGATAACAACAACAGATGTTGGCATAAATTTGTGTGCATAATAAACAATTTACGATTCCAATACTGATTCCGTTTGCGACTGCGACTTCGACTCCCACCACGAAACCGACTCCAACTGCAACTCCGATAGCAACTGCGACGGCGACGGCGACGGCGACTGCGACTGCGACGGCGACTGCAACTGCGACTTTGTCCTTTGCATATGCAGCGCAATCGTGCTTAGAGAGAGCGTCCGCTGCGCCGTGTGCTGCGCTCCGGCTGCAGATGAAGCAAACGCAGCCGATCGTCGCGCTTGAGCTGGAAGACGCACGCGCGTCCCCGCACATAGTTGGAGAGCTCGCGGGCAAAGGCCAGCAGGTAGTCATCGGTCTCGGGGCGCGGCAGCTGCCAGAGTAGCTGGACGACAAATTCGCGCCATTGCGCGGGTGCCAGCGTGAAGAGGAGCAGGACCGAGGGCAGGAGCGTCAGCATGCCGAGTGTGAAGTAGCCGCACCAGCGCCAATTCGGGCAGAGCAGGTGGGAGAGCTGATGGACGAGCCGCTCGTAGCTGCACCAGCCAATCAGTACGGCCAGCTCCGAGACGAAGACGGTGCCCAGCAGCTCCACGCAGATGTGGAGGCGCGGATAGTGGTTCGTATAGCGCTTGGGCAGCATCTCGCAGCGCCACAGCAGCAGCAGCAGGCTCACCCCGAACAGGCACTTGGCCCACGCGGCCGGCGGGGCGGGGGGCAGGCATTGATCCTGCGACTGCGACTGGCGTATGAACAGCGATATGCCACACATCTGCAGCAGCGTGGCTGCCACAATTGAGGGCGGTGAAACCATATCCGTGGAATCTATTGTAAAGTCTGTTTATATTCCCACGTCACGTGTTGCGCTCATTTAATTTTGAAGTGTTTTCTCTATATTTTCCAGAAGAAAAACTACATTTCGAGAGTGCCTTGCCTCGCAGCAGGCTCAACAAATTCAGCGCCTGCTCCTCTCCACCTTCCCCACCCTCCCCACCTGAAAGGCGGCAACTGCTTGAAGTGCAAATGCGAAAAGAAATTAAATGCAAAATGTTGATTCGTCTGTTTCCTTTAGCCATTTCGATTGCGGCAAATCTAATCAGGTTCGGACTAGACACACACACACAATCACCTGCCCAGACACACACACTCACCTGCCCAGACACACATACTCACCTGCACACTCTCTCTCTCTCTCTCTCTCTCTCTTGCTTCAACGCCTCTGCCACTCACATTTTATATAGATATTTTTGGAACTCTGTTTCATGCTTCACTGACTGACACACACAGACACACACACACACTCACACACACACACACACATACACTAACACACACACACACACACATACACTAACACTCTCTCTCTCACACATCTCGACTTTTATGGCTTTCTACTTGGCTTTTAAACACGTCATAAGGCTTTGCCAGCGCACACCAATTGCTTGGCCTTAACATTTATAGCCTACTTTTGAGGGCGGCCAACAAATGCGAATAGTTTCTTGTATTTGTTGTTGTTGTTGTTGCTGTTGCTGTTACTGCTGTGTGGCATGCGGTGTAAGGTATGTGGCATTTGCGATAAAGTAGGCGACCAATGGGCAGTGAAAGAAACAGACTAAATGAAGTATGATTTGAATTATTAAAAAATTATTAATTGAAATTTTAAATTTTTGACTATATTTATAATATAGATTTTTTTATAATTTCTTTATTTAAGTGCTGAATCGCCACAATGCAAATGTAGCAGCTTAACAGAATATTTAATATATATAAAATAGGTAGCCAGTAGGACATATTTATAATATAAATATTAAAAAATATAGTTCATAAATTATTACCAGCTTTCCATATTTTATTAGTAAAAAATGTCAAATTTTAGGTATTTTTTAAAGTTATTTAGTTTGTAATTATTATTTTTATAATTTACATTTAATAGCAGTACAATAACATGTAAATAATAAATAACATATAATAATAATATAAAAAAATATTATATAATATTATATATATAAATATATTTACATATTTACACATTTTAATTTTTATACATTTATATGTTTGCATATTTTTAAAGCTTTTTTATATTTATGTAATTATATATATTTATATATATATATTTATACATATATTGATTTATTTATTTATGTAATTCTTTTTTTTTCTTTATTTATTTAGGTATTTATTGTTTTATTTATTTATTTATTGGTTTATTCATATATTTATGTATGCATACCTTTATAAATTAATTTAATATTTTTAAGATTATATGTGTTGATTTCTTTTTTGAAATATTATGGATTTCCTTACTAAGCTAACATAAACATAGGAACATTGAATTAATTTCTAATTATTTATAAGTAAAATTAGTTATTTTTTCTATGTATTAAATGTCACATATATTTATTTACATATCTTAGCTCAACTAAAAGTCAGACGACTCTGTAAATTAGATCAGTTTTGAGCTCGCGAGATAATAACGTCGGCATAGCATAATCAAGCAAATTATAACGAACTAAACATGTGCTGAAGAGAGTAAAAACGACAAGACTGTTCTGAAGCTCATTATAACTCCTCAAATAAATATATTAAATATTAAAAAAATATAAAGCCACCTGCCGCTCTTTAATTGAAGAGCTAATGATGTTGTTGATTGCTAAGCTTTGACAATGAATTTAACAAAATATTTAAGAAATATACAAAAAATCTGGTTTATATACTTTTAATTTTTTTAATTAAACAAATATTCATATACAATATTAACTATATTTCTTTTATATTTCAGTTGCCAAAATATTTAACTGCAGCTTGTCGCGTTTTTCGCTAGCGAAAGGAGTTGAATTGGAAGTAAATGTAAGTAATTCCTGAAATTTCATTAAGAAGTTATACTTTCTTGACAAATATATAATATAAAGTAGCCTTAAGGCAACACATTATTTTAGTTATACCGAGTAGATAGATAATTACTCCTGTGCCATACGAAAGCTCTCTTTTTATATGAGAAATATTCACTGAAAAAATGTTATAAAATTATTTTTAACTTTTTTTAATTGTTCACAATTATAATAGTGAGCAAAAGTTTTACACAAAAATTGTTAAATAAAATCAATCAAAATTTTGAAATGCTTTGAGTCCTACTTTAGCAAAATCTCAATTGAGCAGAGCATTCGCATGTCGCCCATTTCTCTGTCGAGTGCTGCCCACTTAGTTGTTGGCCTGCTTTTCCTTGGTATTTCTGTTTGGCCAAAATTTGTGTGTCTGAGCTTTTTGTGGCTCTTGATTTTCATTGGCTACCATAAATAATTTGCAGCACAGAAAATTCGGTGCTTGTAGAAATTTTTAGTGCATACTTTGAGCGCTTAGTGAGCAATCAAACAATTTTATGGCCCATATACGAGCGAGCGCCTGCTCGGGCAGAATATTTATATATATGCAAAATTTGATGTCGAGGAAGGAGGACACGCCCCAATTAGGAATTGACCAAGTCAATGACAAAACTTTTTGGCAAGCAATAAAAATCAACATTATTATGTTAATTGGTGGGCCATGGACTGGGGTCGCAGGAGGGGGGGAAGGGAGGTAAAGGTGGCGCCCTCTGGCGGTCGAGGTGCGCGCAGCTGCTTCACAGATTTTAATCACTAAATTAGTTTACCAAAAGCAAGATAAATGCGAGCGGCAAAAGCGCCTAAGAGCATATGGCCTTTATTTGTCTAACGGCTTCGCTTTTCCCCCAACCCCAAAAAGTGGGAAAAGCGGAAAAATGCGAGGCAGCGAAAACTGAAACAAAAAGGTGCACAAAGCTTTTGTTAACTGCGCAAAGTTGGCGCCCCTCCAGCCAAGCGCTCGCCTTCAAAAAATAATAAGTAAACATTATTTATTTTAAAAGAAGAAAAGCCGTTGCATAGCTGCCGGCGCATGCCACAAAGGTAGAGAGAGATGGAGATGGAGTCGAGTCGGGTATAAGGCAGTCAGGTAGTTAGGGAGTGGCTGGGCCGAAACGTCAAAGTAATTAAACAAAAGTAATTAAGATTAGCGCGCTTGGAGTAGCTGCAAGTCATCAAGAAGGCAACTGGTCCGCGGACTCGTCCATTATCATCATTATCATTTTCATTTTCATAGTGGAGAGCGAGAGAGTGGGAAAAAAGGTAACGGTAACGGTAGCGGCAACGGCAACAATATGAGTAAAAGTGCTGCCAAGTTTGACGTCATTATAGCTGGCATATACCTGCGAGTCAAATACACTTAGCCCCTCGTTACGGTCGCTGCTGCACAAATACCCTGTAATTATGGGAAAATGTGCGGATGAGGGGTAGAGCTGACCAACTCTATGAAATAGTGGGCATTTGTCGCATCAAATACGTAAAATATTCCACTAACTTTTTCCTAAACGAATGGGTATGGTGGGCGGATTCGATAGATATTTATTGCCAAATCGATAAATATCGATTAAATGTTTGATGGATCAAGCAAGATTTTGACTTTTTTGATTTTCTATTTAGTTCATTACAAATTGAACAATAAATACATATTTTGTAATAAATTAGATCTGTATAATATTTGCAATATTTGAGTATATTTGCCATTTGATGTTCTTTTCAGAAACTGAAACTGAACTAACGCTACGATTTACTTGAGGAGAGAGAAAATCTAAGAAAATTTGAGACCTTGTGCTAATTCTTTGGTTATCAGGAAACTGTATTTAGTTTTTAGCTTTCTCGCTCTTAGTCTGTCTAAATTTCTGCTTTTAAAGCTCTTTGTTTCTGTTACCACCTGTTGCTTTATGGCTGATTGCATTTCTGACTCTAATTTTCTATCATCCAACTCTGGCTCTCCAGCTCTGTAGTTCTGGAGATCCCAAATTCTTTAGTGCTTCAATTCTTTGGCTTTTGAGCACTGTACCTCTTTCTCTTTCTGGCTGCCCAGCTCTGTAGCTTGACAGCTCTCAAGCTCTAAAACTAGAATGAACTGCAGTCCCTATAGTTATATAGCTCCTCAGCTTTCTATCTCTATAGTCCCTGGCTTATTGACTCTACAGATCTTTAGCTCTCTGACTTTTCAGCTCTCCAACACTCTCTGTTCAAATTATTTAGTCCTGTACATTTTTACTTCTCCAGGTCTCTGACTCTGCAGCTCGCTAACTATGAAGCTCTTCTTCATTCTAGCATTCTGGCGCCCCATATTTCTTGCTCTCCATCGATATGGTTCCGAGCATTCCGGTCCTAGTGTTGCTCTCACGCTCTCACTCTCTAGCTCTCTATCTTTCTACGTTTCTAGTTGTCCTGCTCTTTAGCTAGCTCTTCTCTAGTTTCTTTCTAGCTCTAGTTCTATGGCTCTCCACCTTTCCAGCTCTCCAGGTCTCTAGCTCTCCAACTATGCAACATTCGAATTTTGCTCTCCAGCTTTTTGACTCTCCAGATGTTTAACTCTCCAGCTCATCTGATCGCTAGCTCTCTATCCAAGCACTCTGGTTCCTAGTACTCAAGCTCTCTAGTTGGCTAGCTCTATAGTTCTGTAGCTCTACGTTTTTTAATTTCTATATTTTCTAGTCCTGTGGCTCTTCAGCTCGTCAGTTCTCTAACTCTCCAAATCTCTAGACTTCTTTCTTGATAGCTTTCTGCTTATTGTACTCTAGTTCTTTAGTCCCCTAGCTACATTCATAGAATCTCTTATCCTCCAGTCTCAAGATCTCACAAGCACACGTAATAATATTTTAAATTTCCAGGGTGTCACTTGGTGCAGCACACTCTGATATCTCACATTTTATTTGTCCAAATTGTAGTTGTTGTTGTGTTTGCAGCTCCTTTGGGCTATTTTCTGAATTATTATTGTTCGACAGGAAAGTTTTTCGCGTAGCTGAAACTTTAGAGGTAAGCAGCGTATGCCTTTCGGGTTTCCTCTCTCTCTATTTTATATTATTCCTGTTATTTGTTTTTTTTTTATACCCTGGTTTTTCTTTGGGTATTTGTCAAAATAAACTTTAACGCCGCCTGCGCTGATAAAGAGGAATACAAAATGTATTCCTTTGCTTGGCCAATCAGCTAGAGATCATAACCCCGCATCGGGCAGGCGCTCAGCTCGCACAAGCATTGGCAACGCTTCATTAAGCCACATCCACGCCCACTTGAGCTGGTTACAATCCTTGGCTTATGCTCGACTATCGAGTGGCAGCAAAAGAAATCCCGAGATTCGAGTGAGGCATTAACACTAAGCCGAAATTCCCATATGGAAACTTGTCGACAAGTTTTACACGCAGGCTGAGAGTGTGTGTGTGTGTGCCTTAAATTATATTTGGCAGTGGCAAAGGTTGAGTTTAAGCCTCCAAATGAGATTTATTAGCATTCAAAGCGGCATTTTAGCCGCTTTCGTTCGATGGCTCCGATTTGGGCCATTTGCTCGTTTTTCACCCGGCCAAAGTTTTGTTTTGATTAAATGAAGCTTAACGAGCGGCAGGCAGGCAGGCAGGACGAACGCCAGGCAGGCAGTCAGGTAACGGGGCCAACTGCCAACTTAACTAATGAGCTGATTTACTGCCCGGCAACAACACGTCGCAACAGCCTGAGGGGGGGGGGGGGGGTGGAGCGAGGCGAGGGGTCAAGACACTGCACTGGCCATGGCCTATGGCGAGGCAACGAGGTCGTATGACAAATGCGCCTCGGCATTATTTATGGCGACCGCAGGACAAGATGCCCTACGTGTGGTCATTAGGGCCGCCAGGCATTTGTCGCCCAACTTCAAATTTTATATTTTATTGCCTGCTCACGAGAGCGCCAAAGATTGCGCCATCACAAGAAGAATAGGCGCTTCAGAATTTAGTTGAGGTAGAACAACAATTTGTATCCAAGTGGAGTAAATAGATGAAAATGCTTAGTAAATTTATGATTGCGGAAATATAGTTATGAAAATCTTGTCAGAATAGCTGAAATCTTGAATGAATAAAAAGGGAATTAATTAATTTTTAATTAATTTTCTTAAGAAGTATATTCAGATTCTCCCTCAATCTAGTCAAGAGTCACATAAATATTGATTACATTATCTGCATCTTCATTTAAGAAGCAATAAATATTAGAGCAAGAACCAGTATACCCTGATTTTCCATTTTCAGGGTATCAAAAAAGAATTAAGCTTTCACAAAATAAAATATTATTCAAAGTATTATATTATAATTGATGTTTTTTTTTTCAAAATTTGTATTGTGATAAAAACAATCAAATATAAAAAAAATTAAAAACCATCAAAAAAGTCTTAATACTAAACCTTTTTTCTGCATAAAATTATCAGAATTTTTCTTTAAAAAAAATTAAGTTGAGATGCATTAACTAAAGTAGAGAATATCATAATTCGTAATATTTAAAAATATATATGATATTAAAATGTTGATTTTTAAAATTTGTTTCAAGGCTAGAAATAAATTTATAAAAAAATTATTAAAAATATATTTAATTTTTAAAAGTAGAATTGATTTATTTTATTGTTTCAAAAATTTATAATATCGATTTTTTAAATTGAAAATGCAGGTTTTTCTAATTTAAAAGTGTAATTGTTTTATTTTTTGTTTAAAAAATTTATAATAACATATTTTGAATTAAAATGCACGTTCCATTAAATATGAAAGTAGAATTGATTTATTTAAAAAATGTAGACTAAATTAGACTATATTGGAAAAAAAACATTAAAATAGCACTAGCTAAATTATTGAAAAAAAATATTAAAATAGCATTAGCTACTCAAAACCTTTTTTTTTATTTTTAAAATTATAAAAAAAATGCATGTTATTAATTATGAAAGTAGAATGCATTTATTTGTTTATTTAATAAATTTAAAAAAAAAATTAAAAGAGCATTAAGTACTCAACAATCATTTTTTTTTAAACTTTTTATATTAACTTTTTGTCTTTATTTTATTTTTTTTTTTTTTTCATTTCTCTACTTTATTATTTATAAATTTTACTATAATAGTTTTCTTAATTTCTATCGACTTTCGCTTGAATGAAATATATTTTAAAACTGCTTGTCACTGCCAAAATCGAAAGTTAATTTATTTAATAGTTGGGGAATCTATGGACTTTGCATTTTGTAAAACATTTTGCACAGCTTGGAGCTTGGAGCTTGGACACTCGGAATGCGAAATGAGGCTGAGTCGTTCAATTGATGGCTCGTCAATGGGAAATGCTGGAAATTTGATAGCCTTTGGCTTTGGCAATTGGCTGAGTGAAGTCTGAGATCGTGACAGTCGAAGTGTCAAAGTGGATGCTGGGGCTTGCGCATCAGCATCTCAGCCTCTGCTTCTGCTTGTGCCTGAGCCTTTTGGTCCTTTGGTGCTCGCGTCCTTTTGTCTGTTGTGCTATCCGCCATAATCCCTAATTAGGCGTTTGATATATATGCGCCGCTGTTGCTGGCAGCCGACGAGCGAGAGCCAGAGCCAGAGCCAGAGACGACAACCTGAGCCACAAGCTGACAAATTGTAATTGCGTGGCAAACAAGCGGAAATCGGCTTAGCTGACAGGGTGGGAGGGGGCTGGAGAGGAGGCGTGGCTGACTGCCTGCCTGCCTGGTTTTTATTGAGTTATTAGGCGCTGAAATGCTTTGGCATCTCGTGCGGGCGACTTAATCTTGGCCAAATGGCTTAGTCACGGCGGCTAATAAAGTGTGTGGCCCCCACTGAGGGGGGGGGGGGGTTAGGGTGGGGCCTCCTCTGCTTATTGACTGTCAATGGGTATGCAAATTCTTTGGCAGCCCGCGCACAATGACAAAACACATTCTAATTTCACTTTAAAAGCATCATTTTCCGCATAGCTGGCATTGGCCCCGGCGCCTGATGCTATGCAATGCTTTTTTTTAAAGGGGGGAGGGGGGCGCGAGGGCATTACGAAACTCTTTTCACGCAACACGCGAGGGATGTGTGAGAATTTTTGGCAAATTTTCGGCATGTCATTTTATTAAATTCGATGAAGAGAACGCGTAGTAGAAAAAGGTAGTGGAAGGGGGGGGGGGGGAGTGGGTGGAGTGGGGGCATAGCACTGGGGGGGGGGGGCTCACTTATGCGTAACATTGCGTAAGTGCAGCTGTCAGGGCTGAAGTCGTGGCAGCAGCAGCAGCAGCGTTGCATCTGCATCGCATGCCAGCTTGAGTGTGAAAATTGCTGGAAAATGCATTGAAACTTTGATTTCTTTTTACGAATGGAGTGTGCGAGCGAGTGTGTGTGTGTGCGTGTGTGTGTGTGTGCGTGTGTGTGTGTGTGCAGCGGGATGAAAGCTCGGATTGTGGCAGGAAATGTTTGTTGTTGTGATTCGCATTTTATGAAGTGTCTGTGTGTGCGTGTGTGTGTGTGGCGCCCATGACAGCGGCAGCTACTCAATGCGAGCACGCTAAATGCATATTTTCCAATTGGAATTATTTATGGCAGCTTTTTGATGCGAATGTTTAGTTGATGTCGTCTTGTTTTTGTTGTTGTTGTCGTTGTTGCTGTTATGTTGTTGTTGTTTTGATGTGTTATTTGTGTTGCATTTCGAGAATTTCGTGAAATAAGAAATATTTCAATTAATTCTTGGTATTTAAGTGTACGTTAGCTAGACTTAGACATGGTTATGGTGTGCTAAAGCATACAATTTGTTTAGAATAAAATATAATAAATACATTTGTTAAATTAATTATATCAACATTATATTTATAGAATATAGAAACATTTTTTAAAAATTTATTATTATAAAAAAAAAAGATTTAAATAGTAAAACATTTTTAACGTCAGGCACACAAATTGCTTATAAAAAGTAACAAAAAATATATTTTAAAAAATATTAGGGTTATTATATATACATATATATATATATCTATATAATTTTTATACCCTGAGCGCATTGAAAATGGGAAATCAGGGTATAATGGTTATGTTTTATTTGATCAAATATTTACAGATTGATTTTCTGCTTAATAAGCAGCCTTATATTAGCTGATATTAATTTAATATAATTTCAAAGGAACATAGAAAATAGAACTTAGATGCGAGCTTCAGAAATTATAAAATTTAAAAATATTGTATTAAAATTGTATACATATACTCAGCACCAATTAAACTATAGCATTTTAGGGCTATAGCTGCAAAGCTGCTGCAGAAGTTGTATATTTTCATTTATAGTATATAATTATAATTATTTTTTCAACTTACAAAAAAAAATTTTTTTAAGTATTTTAGAAATAAAAATATTTTTTTATAATAAAAAAATAGTTTAATATTTTTTTAAAATGATATAAATATTTACATACAAACCAAATATTTTGTTAATATATTTAGTATGTATGTAAATATTTATATAAATTTATAAAATATTAAACTAATTTTTTTTATTATAAAAAATTATATTTATTTCTAAAATATTTAAAAAATATTTTTCATTATTATAAAAAATTATATTTATTTCTAAAATATTTAAAAAATGTTTTTTATTATTATAAAAAATTATATTTATTTCTAAAATATTTAAAAAATGTTTTTTATTATTATAAAAAATATATTTATTTCTAAAATATTTTAAAAATGTTTTTTATTATTATAAAAAATTATATTTATTTCTAAAATATTTAAAAATTTATTCTCCAATACACATATTCCAACAGCTTCAATATTATCTCGAATACTTCTTATCTAATCAAAAAAGGCAGCCAGACTAAAACGCAATGCATCAGTTTTCACTGTGTTATCCTTGGGTAAAACGTTACTTATACACCTGAGAAATCGACCTGCTAGTTTTTTTTTTCAATCTCTTTTTTCAGCCAGTTGCAAAGTAACTTGAATATCTGCCGCATAAATCTTTATATTGTTGGGCAAAAGTTTTGCCAGCTCGTACAATGCGAATTCCCAAACTATTTTACCTCATTTGCTGAGACCTGCGACTAGACGCGTACTTAAAAGCAGACAGATATAGAGAGAGAGAGAGAGAGAGAGAGAGAGAGAGGGAGTGAAAAAATACAAGTTTAGTTTTTTTTTATAAAGTTGCAAAAGTCGAAGCGCAACTGCAAAACAAAAACTTTCCATTTTCAATTTGCTGCAAGTTTTTTATTTTATATTTTATTTTATATTATTTTTAAGTATCTTAAAGCAAATATTTTTTTAGTCATATTTGTTGCTGCTTTAAGTTGTGAAATAACAGGAAGAATAACATTGAACACCAAACAATCAGCAGTCAAAAAATTTCATTGTCGAGCAAATACAACAACAACAACAACAAGAACAACAACTTGAACGAGGGCTAAAAAGTTTCGACAGGGCGTGAAAAATACAAAGAGAAGTGGAAGAAGAAGAAAAAAAAAAGAAGCTAGAGAAACTTTTCACAACAACAAAAGCAGTCAACAAAGTGTTGTAATGGCCGGCAAAGGACTTGCCGGGCCACGCCCCCGCCACCCGCCCCACGCCCCTCGGCACACTTGACTTTTGGCGTCACAACAGCAAAATGTGTTGCAACGACCTTTGCGGCCTCTGCGTCGCACGCCACACACACTCACACACACACTCATACACACGCGGCGCAACAGTCGGCCACGCCTCGCTGCTGCTCGCCTACGTCCGCCTCCCTCCGCCCCCGCCGGCTCCGCCTTACTCTGGGGAGAACGCCTTACATAATGAACATGCCAAGTGGCGTCTGCGGTTGTTGTTGTTGTTGTTGCTCCTTTTGTTGTTGCTGGCATTGGCACGTAGTGTCCTGGTCTAATGCCCCCTCCTTGCCCCCACTCCCCCCTCCTTGCCCCCCACTCTCCATGGAGACCATCTGACTGCGTATGTCTAGCCTTGTCAGTTTTAATGTTGCTGGCATTGAGCGATGCCTGTGATTTGAAAGAGTTCATTAAGCTTGTTAGTTAGTTTGTCCAACTGGGAGAAATTCTTGTTGTTCTTCAGCGTCGTCGTCTTCTTCTTCTTCTTCATCTTGTTGATATTCCAACAGCTGGCTACTGTCTGAGGAGCCAAACAGCAGCTGGCAATGAGTTCAAGGCGCAGAAGTTCAGGTTATTTGGTTTAAAAAAAAAACGCGCAAACATTAAAGTTTAAGAGAGAAGTATGAGAAGTGGATATAGATGTATATAATATATAAATAAATAAACAAATAAAAACACAACAATTTTAAATATATAGAAATGTACACAAATATTCAAAACACAAACAAGTGAAATGAGATCTTAAAAATAAATTTAAAAGTCAAGTATAAAGATTGAACTATTTAAGAAAAATTTCAAGAGAAAGCCACAAAAAATACTATATAACAATTATATATAATTTATATAAATACTATATAACAATTATATATAATTTATATAAATACTATATAACAATTATATATAATTTATAATTCATATGAAATATGACGTATTTGAAAATATTTTGTATTCAAATATTGAGAATATGAATTCAAATAATTTTACTTATTTTACGATTTATTTTATAACATTTATTAACTGATTTAGTAAAATAAATTGACAACTTATTTGAATAAAATAAATGTATAAATTAATTTTATAATTATACATTAATGTTTAATTTTAACATTAATATAATTTATATTTAAAATTAATTTTTAAATTAATTTTATAATTATAAATTAATGTTTAATATTTAAAATTAATTTATATTTAATATTAATTATAAATGCAATATTAATTTTCAAATTAGTTTTATAATTATAACTTAATTTGTAATTATAATATTAATTTAAAAATAAATTTATAAATTCATTTATAAAGTTCATTGATAAACTACTGTATATAATTCATTTCAAAATAAATATAATTATTTTCAATTTTAATTTCAACTATTGAAAGAACTTTAATATGAAATTAATTTGTAAAATTTTATCAATTTTTTTCATAATAAAAATAATTTCACAATAAATATTTAACATTGTAAAAGCAAAATATTTCAAGAACAAATCAATTTCAATTTTAATTTTAAATATTTGAGAACTAATATTTATGATGAAATTAATTTGTAAAATGTTATGAATTTATTTTAGAAAATTGATTTCACAATAAATATTTAATATTGTAAAAGCAAAATATTTCATAGTAAACAGTTACCAACAAAAACTAATTAGGCAACGCCCATTTCACTTTCTCTTCACTTTCCGTTCACTATGTTTTATTTCTGATTATTGCGTTCATTTCAATAAATTTCATTTTGTTGACACAAAGTAAAATTCATGATATTTTAGTCTAGTGTCAAGTGTCCATTGCTGCATTAAAGATTTATTTAGATACTCTAGATATGCTCAGTGCTCTGTGTATTAGTTGATTTCTATTATTACCTTATACATTTACAAAGCTTCATAGAATTTTCTAGGCTCTATTAATCTAAAAATTTTGAGTAGTTTACTTAATTGATTTTAAAGATCACAATTATTATTTTATTAGAAATTATTTTGTAGATTTGTAAATAGAATATATATTGCCCTATTTTTATTTTAAACCAAATTCAATCTAATTTAATTTGATCTACCTAGGGTCTATCCAAACAATTGCCAAATTCTAAAAATGTTTTATAAATTAAATTAGCAATGCTTAAAAAAGTTAAAGTTGTTTTATTTTTTGTTTGTTATAGCCACGCTCAACTAGTTACAAATATTTTTTAATTTAGTTGCCGCACGAAGTGTATATTAAATTTACTTCACAGTTGGGCAAACACACACACACAGAGAGAGATATAAATACACACACATATATATTATCACACCCACATAGAGCGCATCAAATGAAATTCGCATGGAGCTCTGTTAACATTTTTGTCGCGTGTTTTGCGGTCTGTTGTTGCGGTTGTGGTTGCACGCAGACAACGAGCCGACAGCCCGACGGGCATGCCATGCCATGCCGGCTATCACAACACTAACAACAATAACGAACAGCTTCCTGAGCACGATGGCTGTGTGCCAGCCGAAGCTGCTTCGTGTCTGCCGCTCGGCTTTTGCGCTGTTATCATTCGTTTGCCATGGCGGTGGTTCTATTTCTTTCTTCTTTTTTTTTTTTGCTTTTTTATTTATTTCATTCGTCGGCTATTCTTTTTGCCGTTGGCTTTGCTTATGCCTTTTTCTTCTAATAGCCGTCGTTGTTGTTGTTGTTGTTGTTGTCGTTGGTGCTGCTGCTGCTGCTGCCAGCCGGCTCCGTGCGCTGCTGCGTGCTGTGTGTGCGTAGGGCGCACGGCGTCCGTTGACGAATCAGTTTCGCTACGGATTCTGCACGAAGCGGACGCGTCGAGCAGCGAGTCGCACAGTTGCCAGTCGCAAGATCTTCCAGCGAAATGTCGTCTTTCGAAAACTAACGCAGACTTTTTTGAGTGCATTTTCGAAATGTGTGTGAAGTGTATGTGGTGCAAGTGAAGTTTTTGAATATGAATTGAATAAACTTTTGTGAACTGAAACTGATTAATTGAAAACTATTTTAAAAAGGTTTAAAAAATGTAGAAAAATAACAAGAATCTTATATTAATTTTGTATAAATTTATAATAATTTTTGAGTATTATATTTATTTTAATTTTGTTTTTATTTATACTATTTGAATTTGCAGAAATGATTTGGAGTTGGCAAATTTAACAAATAATGGAAATATATTTAACAAATTTAATAAATATTTATTGAATTCTTAATTTGATCTAGCTATAAATTGATGAATATGTTTTTGAATAAATAGAAGTGGAGAAAATATTAGTTTATAATAGGTATATTTATTAGAAGTAACTGATTTATGACAAGGATTCATAATGAGACCACACAGCACAGAAATGCGATCGCTTCTCTCTTTAATCTTCAATCAGAAAAATACAATTTTTTATAGTTATTTCAAAAGCAAGCATTAAAATCTCTTATGAAAATGATTTTATATCATAAAAGAATACATTTTTGTATGTATATTTTAAAATATAAAATTGAGTATATATTTATATACAATTTATATAAAGTATATTAAATAAATATAAATATTTATTGAATTATATCATTTTATTTACCAAATATAATAAATATTTGTGAAATTATTTTTAATAAATTTAATAAATATTTGTGAAATTATTTTTTAACAAATTGAATAAATATTTGTGAAATTATTTTTTTACATAATTTAATAAATAAATAATTTTAATTTAATAAATAAATAAATAATAAATATTTGTGAAATTCTTTTTTTTACATAATTTAATAAATATTTATTTAATTATTGATTTATATTTCTATAAAAATGTATTTAATTTCTTATGCATAATATATAAAATTTAATAAATATTTGTTATATACAACTCAATAAATATTTTTTAAAAATTTTTATTTAAAAAAAAATACAAATTTAAATATATTTATATATATAATTTTCCCAAAATCTGCCTCTTAAATTACTTGAAAGTTCTACATTAAATTCACTTTCTTTAACACTTGAATGTAAGCAGTTCTTTGCCTATGTTAAGCACTTAACATGTGCAAACAATTAACCGTTCGCTCTCAGCTAATGCACATTTCATGCAATAAAAGCAAACAAAAGCAATCACAGCAGCAACGACAACAACAACAACAACAATAATGATAGGAACCACACTCATGTCATCAGAGAGAACTTCACAGGCTGAATGCCAAAAACTTGAGATAAACTTATGAGCGTGTGTCTAAATGAATAAACCAAAGTTAAATGGGGGCTTGACTTGAAGCGTGGCAGAAGTAGGGAGCGAGCGAGTGGGAGCGAGTGCGACTGAGTTTGAGATTGAAATCGTAGTTGGAGTTGTTGCAACAGCAACGAGCAAAAACACTAACGAAAACAGCAAAGCAAATATAAACAAAGAATTTAGCTTAAAAATACATTAACCCAACGCAGGCACACACTGAAACAGAGAAGAAGAGAGAGAGAGAGTGAGTGGGAGAGGCAGAGCGGAGTGAGCGGAGCTACACACAGACATAGAGAGTAGCAGTCTGCAGGAAACAGTTTGAAAACTGCATACGTAATGTTTCTATCGCGCTCTTCCTCTCTCTCTCTCTCTGCCTATTGCATGCGTGCGCTTTGCTTTTGTATGTGTGCGTGTGCGTGACTGCTCTGGCATCAATGCAGATCAATGGCAGCTGGCGTTGCTGAATAAAAAAAAAGTTTTTGTTTTTTTTTTTTTTGGTATTCAGCCAGCGTCATTGCAGCTTATTGTTTTCTCTTTGGTGTTTGGACTTTTGTGTGCTGCTCTTTAGTTTTTGCGTCTCTTTTGTTTATCGTTTGGCGTAACAAATTTACAAATTGTGCAGAGCAAAGCAAACAAATTGCAAAAATATGATGCCATTGGCTGACAATCCCATTCCCATTCCCATTGATGATGATGATGGGGCGACACTGGATTTTCAGCTGTGACAGTCGAGGCAGAGTGGGAGAGAGGGAGAGAAGAGTGGAAGAGGGAGGGAGATTGGCCTTTTAAATTGCCACCGCGCCAGGCGACAAATTGTGAGGCACAACCGAAAAGTTATTGAGCACAATAACTGTATTTGTATTTTGTATATCCGTCAATCTGTGTGTGTATCTGTGTTTATATTGCTTTATCTTTGATTGAGCTCCTTGTTGAAACCGAAAACAAATTGACTCCAATTTGTCCGGCAGGTGGTCTCTATACCGCTTTTTTTCTTGATCACTTTAAAGCCGAGTTAGATGAATTGCGAGGGAGCCAAAAAAAAAAGTATTAGAGAATGGAGTTTGGGCATAAAGAACAGTTTGGCTAATATTATATTTTAATTACTAAAATAAAATAAAAAAAAAAAACTAAATATCAATAAATATATTTTTTTTTAATATTTGCTAAATAATTGTTTTAGTAACTTAAAATATACTATGAAATTTATATTTATTTAGCTCTTTTATGAGCATCTTCTGTGAGCTTTAAAGGGCTTAGTAATTGCAGATTATTGAATATGTTCTTTAATAATGTTCTTTGATAATCCATGTTTCGTCTTTCCTATCTCCTTTTTCTATCACTTGACTGATTTCTCCTTTTTCTTTAAATTCATCAGATTGTCCTTTCGAAATTCTCCACCTTATAATTTTTTTTGTACATCATTCATATTCATTTCTCTCTATTTAAATATCTCCTGTATTTCCTTTTACAAATATCTAGTACTCGAAATTTATTGGTTTCTCTAATAAAGAAGTTTCCTGTCCACATCTGTCTCTATATTTCTTTACCTCTTTGTTTCTCTCGGATTCGCTCGAGTCTAACTGTCTGTCTTTATGGGCATCTGTTTCTATACCTATTTGTCTAAAAATCTCTCAATATCTCTCTCTCAATGTCTCGTTCTCTCAATATCTCTCTCTCTCTCTCTCTCCCTCTTTCTCTCGCTCAATATCTCGTTCTCTCAGTATCTCGTGCTTTCAATATTTCTCTCTCTCTCTCCCTCAATATCTCTTTCTCTCACTCTCAAAATATCTCTTTCTCTCTCTCTCTCTCTCTCTCAATATCTCTTTCTCTCTCTCTCAAAGTAACTCTCTCCCTCTCAATATCTCTTTCTCTCTCTCTCTCAATATCTCTCTTTCTCTCTCAATATCTCTCTTTCTCTCTCAATATCTCTCTCTCTCTCTCCCTCTCTCTTTCAATCTCTCTCAACATCTGTCTCTCTCTCTCTCTCTCCCTCTCTCTGTCTCCTTATCTTAATATATCGCTCTCAATTTCTTTTTATCAGTATTTCTCTCAATATCTATATCCATATTACTATCTTTCTGTCAATATTTCATACTCTCAGTCTCTAACTCTTATGATCTCTAGCTTTTGCTCTGTCTCTCTCTATCTCTCTGTCTTCCCCGTTTGCTCCTAACGCTCCCTCTTACTTTATCAACCTCTCTCTCTCTCTCTATGTCCACTCCTCAACCCATATTTCCCTCTCATAACTATACATAAATTCTCATTTCTCTCTCTCTCTCTCTCTCTCTCTCTCTCTGCTCACACTTCTTTGTCTCCAACTTTTACTTTATACTAAAATATTTTTAATATTTACTAAATATTTTTAGGCTTATGGCTTCTGTCCTACCCCGCCCTGACTAGCTCACATCTCCCACTTAGGCTTTACAATTTTCTAATCTCACGTATTTCTACACAAATTATTATTACCTATAAACACCTCTAAAAATAGCAAACCTGCTATAAAGTCCGTTTGAGAGTTCCGTTTGCATCACATTAAAGTGGAGCCCACTTTGGCAAATGCTAATTTGTTTGGTCGGCGGCTTTTCATTGTAAACATGGCAGGGCCAGTACAATGGGGCCAGTATTAAACCCTGGCTCCCCCATGCGCCCCTTCCCTCCCCCTCTTCGCCTGTTTAACAGTTGCCATTACCCGCAGCAAATGTCGCCGCGTTGAAAGCCAAAAGCTGTCAGCATTTAGCGACTGTAGCTTAGGCCACAAAACAAGGGAGAGAGAGAGGGAAAAAGAAGAAAGCGAGAGAAAAAACAAGTAAGAAAACTCTAGTCGGGCGTGACCGACTATGGGATACCCTGAGCCCCGTCGAATCTGGGTTTTTCATCGAATTTGGGGGCATTTGGGGCCGGTATCCAAAATATAACGAAATTCAAAATTCCATAAAATACATATAAAGCTAAATATAAAATTTGGTGTCTCTAGCTTAAAAGATGGGCGAGATAGAATTTTTTCGATTTTGTTTTTAATCGATAACAATTAATTGGGGATAGTTATCGGTTTTTTAAAACAAACTCGATCTGCGCGTGCTATACACGGACCTCCAAAAAAAATTTCAAGTCTCTAGCTCTTATGGGGGCTGAAATCGGCGCGTTCAAACATACGGACAGACGGACGGACAGACAGACGGGCATGGCCCAATCGATTTCTCTTGTCGTCCTGATCACGAATATATATACTTAATGGGGTCTGCCACGCCTCCTTCTGCCTGTTACATACATCCAACAAAAACATTATACCCTGATTTCCCATTTTCAATGGGCTCAGGGTATAAAAAGAGAAAGCAAATATATATAAAGGCCAGAGGGCGAATACACTTGGGCTGATGATTTGGCACGCCCACAACCCACCTCTGCCCTGCTGGCTAAGCGAGGGCGGACCGCAGCTTATTTTTATTATTACTTTTACTACAATTTTATGCTGTTTACAATTTAAACAATATTCTGTTTGTTTTCTGTGAAGCTCCACAAAAATATCCATGACAATCTATGCTGCGAAGTCGTTCAACTCTCGTGGCGACCCTCTCTCTTCCTGCCTCCTTGGGGCGTCACATATGTTTTTAATTAGGCTCGAGAAAGGAGAATAAAGGAAGCTGAAGCAGAGGCAGCATTGCTTGAATTAAAACGTGTGCCTCGAATGCCTAACTAATAGCTAATGGCTGGCTGGCTGGCGATGCGACAGTCGTTCGCTTTCTGTTTGCACTCTCGGATCGTACTTTTTGCTGAGGCTGACCCGCCCGACGTGCACCTGCCGCTGCCACAAATTGTCCCTCAGCATTTTGGCGCTAATTGGTCACATGTCTGACTTTGTCCATGCCACAGAATCGAATGAGAGCACGAGCCGCAGCAGCAGCAGCAGCAGCTCGTTTATTTTATTTCCATTCCCATTTCCATTTCCATTTGAGTTTGGACTCGGTTCGGGCTTTGATTTGATTGTGCTTTGGATTTCTGATGAGCTTGCCCAAACGGCATGGGCTGAGTCGAGCTGGCTCGTAATGTGAGCTCTTACACGGATCTATTACAATAGCAAGATAATTAAATCAATTAGCTGGCATTGCTTATGTTTTCATAGAGTGAAAGTGTGGAGAGAGAATAACAGAAGAAATTAAAGTGAGAAATTGAATTAAAAATGTGTGTGGAAATATAAATTTATAAGGATATAAATTGAAGTGAAATATTGAAAAGTTAAATAGAAAAGGTCCTTGAAATTTAAAATTAAATTTACAAATCGGAATTCCTATTATATTTGTCAGATCTTTATGTAACTAGTACATTATATATTAGTTATATAAAGATTTTGTTCAAATTTCATTGAGAGTGTCTGGAAAAGATAGTAACTGTGTTTATAGATGATGCTGATTTTTTCTACAGATGACATATTGACGCTAATCTATTTTAGATTCAATTTCAGTTTTGATTTCAGTCTTGAGGGTGGTGTCGTTTGAGTCTTCCTCTGACTCTAGTTCGTGTCTGTTTCAGTAGATATATATATTTTTCCTGACGTACCAATGTAGCTAAAGAGACATTTTAATATGGAAACAAAATATATTTTATTAAAATTTATACTCAACTCAATTTTGTTCTTTGCGTGCAAGTTCATTTCATATAGCATACTTTTTAGGGACTTTTTAGTGTGATGTTTTTTGGTGGTAATTCTTTAGATTTTTATATGATTTGTTCTATGGTTTAAATTGAATATTATTGTATTTTGAAGAGTCAGCTTAACAAAAAATAACTAAAATATTTTTTTAAAATTATATAACAAGCTTTAAAAATTATAAAACTTTTTAAATGTATAATAAATTGTTAATAATTGTTAATAAAATAATTTTTTTCAATTTTATAATTTGTTTTAAAAATTCTTAAAAACTTTAAAACATTTTAAATGTATAATAGATTGTTTTAATTCAAATTACTTATTTTTTATTAGTATATTTAAAGATTGACCTTTTACATTTTATTATATTTTTGTAATTATAATTTATATTTAGTTTAATATTTTTTAATGACTACTTAAATTTGGTATTTTTTTTTTGTAACTAAGTAAATACCTTTGCAAACTCGTCAAAGAAACTTTAAATTGCAGGGCTGTGTTTTGTCAAGCTTTAAATAAAAAATAACAATACAATAGAAATATTGTTTAATCAGGTATAAAAATAATAAATTGCTAGCTCACTCATCAGAATTTGTTTAGTTCTCTTTATCTATTGTTTTCCACAAAGAAAAATCACTTATATATGCCAAAACTGAATTATTAAAAGTTTAAAGCAAATTAATGAGCTGTTAAAACAAAATTAACATTATGCTATCTGCTGTATATTCGAAAATGTGCTAGATCAATACAAAGTCAGAATATGGTTTTAGAGCTTCAAAATGTTTTTGCAAGCAGCTTCAGACTCTTCTGTTTACTCCAGCTGCAGCTGCAGCAGCTAACCCACTTTTCAGCTGCTGTTTTCCTAGTGCTTTTCGTGTTTTTCCTCTTCGCTTTTCCATGACGTTACATACCAGCAAATCCTAATAACAAGTTTCCCATTTGTTTAGCCTAGAATGAAAAAAAAGGAGAAGAAATTGCTTAATTCTCGAGTTTTCCATATGACTTTGGCGCCCATAAATTTGCTTTCAATGCACTGCTCTGGCTTCCACCACACTTGCCCCTGGCCCCCTCGTTCTCCCTCAAGCTCCACGTTCTGTACACTGTCAATTGTTTGCTGTCTCGGAACTTGTGCGTTCTGAGTTTCCCTTCCGGGGCTAACCTCACAGATGCCGCGCAGATTTGACTGGGAATTCAATAAAGTTTGGCAAAATATTATGCCCGACTAAGCCGCCATATTCCGCTTGCCACGCCCCCTTTTTTGCAATCGCTGCTTGTACGTGCCGCACAAAAGTTTTTAGCCATTTGGCGGAAAAGGAAGAGCTCGAGAGAGAGAGAGAGAGGGAGAGTGAGAGAAAACCCTTTCGCCAGAGTAAAACTCAAAAAGTCATAAAGATTTGCCTTCGCGTTTGTTGGCAACGGCTGCAGCGCCCTCTGGCGGCCAATTGATATATGGTCTGGTTTATCTGAGCGCAAGGTATGCGACTTTCTCTTAAAAAGATATAGATAAAACTGCCGCTGCTTAAGTTTGTAGATAAGCATTAAAGCAGTGGCAAATACTATTTGCTTCAAAAAATGTGGAACAGCAGCAGATTTTGTAGGAATATGGGAATTGGAGAATTATTTGTTAATGTTTTGAGGACAATTTATAGAAACTAGGATTATATAGGCCAATGTACAATGTCTTTAAGCTATGGGAATTTAGTAAAAATACACAGAAATTTTAAAAAGATCTTTTATAATTTTATATAATAACTAAATTATTTATAATATAATATAATATAATTATTTATACATTTTGTTTATACAAACTTATGATTTGATTTATAAATATAATGCATAATAATTTTAATAAATTCTGTACTAAATAATATATAAATTAGTTCTTTACTAAAATTCCTTTTGTAACAATTTTATGTCGTTTTTTTTCTTCAAAACATTTAAATAAATAAAAATAGATTGATTTCAGTACATTTTATACTATATGTATATATTAAACTTCCTTTAAGTTGTTCCTATTATTATTCATATTTTATAAATGTTTTTTTTTTTTTTTGAAAAATCATAGAACCATTGTTTTTTATATAATTGAAATATAAAATATTTTTTATATATTTTAAAAATGTTTACATAATATATAAAGAAATTTATTTTCCAAATGCATTTTTTAAGTCACATTTTTTCCTAACATTATTCTTATATTTTATATTTTATATATTATATATTATATTTTATATTTTTTTTTATTTTATATTTTGTATTTTATATTTTATATTTTTTATTTTATATATCAAATTTTATATTTTATATTTTTATTTTATATTTTTTATTATATATTTTATATTTTTTATATTTTATATTTTATATTTCAAATTTTATAAACTCTCATATTTTAAAAATTTAGTTGTTCATTAATATAAATTATTTAAAAATGTAGAACATTTTTTTTTTTTAGTTTACATAATTTGTATTAATTATATTTAAGTAATAAATCATGAAACATTGCCAACATTTTTGCCCATTTCTGTCACTCACTCACCTAGATTCCAATGCTATGCATGCGCCTTATGTAACACGTTAGTTTGGAATTTGGGACAAAAACTTGCAGTTTTGTAACAGATGCACTGACTGAAGATGAAGAAAAAACGAAGGGAGAGGGGCAGAGCTGGATAGCTCTCAGCTCGCATATGTACAAAGCGTCAGGCAATTAATTTAAAAGCTGCTTTCATTTATGTTTATCTTAAGTTTTCAGTGGCTTTCGGTTAACTTTGACAACCTACTCAGTTATTCAAGTTCTGCTGCAGCATAACTTTATCTATCTATATAAATATATATATTTAAATATATATATATATATGAGACATTTTATGTGTCGTGCGTTGGCGATCTCCTCAAATTTGAAGCAAAAAAATAAAAATGAAAAGAAAAAGAAATATAGAAAAACTTTCTCTAGAGCATCCATACTTTTTTATGGCTTTTAAGCGTGTCGCTTACGTCTAGAGTGGGCGAGAGACAGAGGGAGAAAGAGAGAGAGAGAGAGAGGGAGGAGATAGGAGAAGGTCCACAGCTTGTGGAACACGCCAAAGTTTTTCCCTTATGATTCGCTTATGAAATTAAGCAATTTCCTACCCCAGCCACGCCCCTCTTCACACGCATGATGACATTTTGGCATAGACAAAAACAGATTTACCAACAACAACAACAACGAACAATTTTATGTACTTTTTATGAGTTTCGCAAAGTGTGTGTAATTAAATTAATAAATTCAGCTGCTTTTTTTTGTTTTTTTTTTTTTAATATGTCTGCAAATTAAAATTTAATTGCTGGAGTTAGATTTAATTTTTTTTAATGCTCGTTCTTCTTTAAAATGTTTCATATTTGACGTGTGACAGCGTGTGATAAGTGGATTAGGCTAAACAGATTACGGGAGTGAAATAAATTGTGAAGAGCATTTGAGAGCTGAAGAGATAAAACTAAAAAAATGTTGATAAATTCTTTATGGTTTAGATGAATGTGAATTTTGATAATGAATCAATTTATTCTTTGATTTTTCATTTCCTTCACGACTTAGACTTTATTTTAAATATAACAATTTATTTTAATATTAAAATTTAATTTATTATTTATAAAAAAAATAAACAACATTTTTTGCTTAAAAATATGAATTTATTTATTTGTTTTTTTTTTTTTTTTTTGTAATAATTTGAATAATTTTTTAATGTGTAAAAATATTTAGTAGTATAATATTTATGGATTTTTTTTATTATAAATTTATTATTTAATTATTCATTTATTTATAAATTTATCGTAAATATCCTACACGCTTAAGATTTTTTTTAAATATAACAAATTACTGAATATAATTTTTTTTTAATATTTACATTTAATTTAGTATTTATAAAAATATAACAAATTACTGAATATACATTTTTTTAAATATTTATATTTAATTTATTATTTATAAAAAAAGCAAAATAGTTTGCTTTAAATGTGAATTTAATTATTTCAATTTCAATAATTATAATAATTTGTTTAATTTTTTCAAACATTTAGTAGTATAATGTTTATTGTTTTTTTTTTTAATGTTAATTTAAGATAAACCATAATAAAACAATCTTTTTTTTTTAATATTTATTTATTTATATTTAGTTAAAGCTAACATATAAACGCCCTTTTTTAAGTCAATTAAAAAATATATTATATTATTATTTAAATAATTAAAAATAGTTTTAAATAATTTTAAAAGAAAAAATATGTAATAAGGTAATTTTTAATTTATTTTTCCAATAATTTATAAATTACTAACAGTAATTAAAGACATTATATATAATAATGAAATTGAAACACAATTTCAGTCCACTCCAAAAAGCTCACTTCAAATGAGTTTTCAAAACAAATGTGCTAAAATTCCAATAGACTAAAAGAAAAATCGTTTGCAAACAAAGCCACGTGAAAAGTCGAAGGAAAACAAATTTGAAAAGCAAAGAAGCAGGGGAAAAACCCAAAGACAGCCAACAACAATTTGGAATCGAGCCGCTGGCCAATTTGATAGCCCATAGAGCGGAGCTGGAGCTGGGCTGGGGTAGGAGGAGAGCAGGTCGCGGCGGGCTGGCGTGAAGAGATGCACTTAAGCCAGGCCACGAGGCCAACGTCGGTGCTCCTGGCTGTGGGTAGAGGCAAGAATACGGCAAGTTGATGTTGCTGCCGTCTTGGCATCTAATTGGAGCCCTCCTCGTGCTAACGGCCACAGCGGGGGACTCCACCAACAAGATCATCCTGCCGCAGATACTCAACGGCAGCGTCGGCAGCAGCGGCAACGGAGGCGCCTCCGGCAGCAGCAGCACCAAGCATCTCACTGGCAGCAAATCGTCGGCCGCCGCAACCGGCAACGGAGGCGCCACTGCCAACGGCAACACCATCCTTGGCAGCAATGGTGTAATTGTGGCCGGCGGTGTGCCCAATGTGCCAGCATCGAATTTAAATAGTGAGTACAGACTAGACTAGACTCTGTCTAAAATCCCTAACAACTTACTAGATTTATTTAAATTATTGTGTGTGCTGCATAGAGAGCGAAACTCAAGTCTGTTACTCAGACAATGGACTTGAAAATGGTTTATATATTCGACATAAAAGATACTTTAATATGAGTAGCTGGCAATAAAATGTGAAATGTGTGGCAGATGCAATTGGAGACGCTTAAAGTAGAATTGAATGAAGAAGAATTGAAAGCTTAAGCCATTTGTTTAATTTCATTTTTATTTTCATTTATTTACATTATTTTTGGATTTCCAGTTTGATAGAAATCTTGAAAAGCGCTTGCTTAAATTGCGAAAAATTATAATAATAAAATAATATATATATATTTAAAATATATATTAAATTTATCACAAATTGACAAGGCAACTCTCAGGAATCTTTTGATTCTCATTCGTATTCGGATATATGAATGGAAATGAATTCATATACTCCTCGTTTCTTTTTGCATATATAAATCAAGGTACAGATTTTTTTATTGAAAGCAGTTAAAATATATCGAATTGATGCTAAAAATAAAAGTGATAAAGAAATGAAGAGAGGAAAGGGAAAATAAAGATGAATCTTGATAAAGATTATAAAAAAATGAAGAGAGGGAAGGAAAAATAAAGATGAATCCTTATTAAAGATGATGATAAAGTTTCCTCTCTTCATTTCTGTTAGAGGGAAAGGAAAAAATAATAAGAGAGAAGAGAGGAAAGAACAAATGAGAAATTGATTAGAGAGAAAATGAGGAGTACAGAAATAAGGAGTACAGAAAAGAGGAGAGAAAAGAGGGAAAGGAAAAAAGAATAAGGAAAGAAGAAATGAGAAATTGAGAAGAGAAAAGATAAGAAGTTCAAAAAAAGAAGAGAAAAGAGTTGAGGTTAGAGTAAAAGAAGATAGATAAATATAGGGAGAGAGAATAGAAACAAAGAAATGAATAGATGATCAAAGACACAAAAAACTATTTGGGTTGTAGGCCTCGAGCTCTAAGGAGCCGAAAGTGAGAGGTGACTTTTATTACATTTTTTTCTTCCTTTTACTTTGAATATTTGAAATATTAAAACTTTGTTTTTTTTTTTTTAATTCAAGACTAGTTTAAGTACTAGCTTATTTGTTATTTATATTAATCAGAGATATGCAGCAAAATAGTCTTTAACTTATGGTTTTCATTAGGGCTCTATAAGTTGTCGTAAATCTTATAGAAACATTCACAAAAGAAGATAATTTTATTACAAAGATGTTTTAAATTGGCGATTTAAAGAAACTTGCTTTTATTGGCCAAGCTTTCGAAGTATTACTATATTATTATTATTATTGAAGTATGCAAACTGAATTACTGAAACTCTAATCTCATAATTATTAAATAATATATAAATATTACATATCTTGATTACCAATAGAGAGTTTTTATACCCTGAACTCGTTGAAAATGAGAATTCAGTTTATAATAGTTTTTCCTTAAATATATTTTACTATTTGAAAATATAAAAAATATAAAAAAAAAGTATAGCTAAAGCGCTTTCCGTCTCCAACTTTATATACTTACACATGCTAAAACATTCTCGATAACAATTTTCATTAGCCCATGCAGGGTATAAGCTAGTCGTTCACTGCTGCCTTGTGGTCACATTACTTCTTCTGATATTGTAATTTGCCGTACAGTGTAATATTGCGTACTTATATTGGTTATCTTTATGCCAGTTACGGCCGCTGGGCAGGCATCAGGGTCTGATGGCATCAATAACACTCGGCTCGTAGGCGACGGACCTCGGGCAATCATATTTGCAAACACACTGACAGCGCCACCAGATAGATAGACAGAGATATACGGGCCGACGAGCAGCGGCGAGGCTAGGTGAGGGCGGGGCGGGGCGGGGCATTAATTCCAGCCGCGGGTCATAAGTGATACACGGCTATATGCCAAAAATTGAAAGCTAGCAGCTGCACAGATATGCGGCGTGAAAAAAGGAAATCGGTGACAGAGCTGCGAGCGCCAGAAACACAGACAGAACAAGTGAGAAAGAGAGAGAGTGAGTGAGTGAGAGAGAGAGCGAGAGACTGTTGAAGTTATGGCAAGGTAGGAGACATCACTTCACACACGCACACTCATATATATATATATTCATGCTCATACCGGCTGTCATTGTTCTCAGGTGCAGTTGGAACAAAACCAACGCAAATGTCGCTTAACTGTGCGCAAAATTCATTCAGGCAGCGCAATTTATGTCGCAACAAGACAGCATCAGCCACATGCACAAAGCACCCGCCCACTCGCCCCATCTCTCTGCCTCTCTCTCTCCCTCTTTCACTCTCACTCTCTCTCTCTCCACTGACAAGCCCATCAACTGCTGCTGGCCAATATCAATGCCATGCCAGATGTTAAATTGGGTACATAATAGTTGCATATCTGCAAGCACACGATAAAGTCTCGAGTTAATTGACTCGGAGAGAAGATGCTGCATTTGATGTCGGAAATATGGGGCGAGTGAAGACATGATGGAGTTAGCTGGAAAATAGCTAGACTAGTGAAATTGTTTTCAAAAAAATACATAAAATAAAATATATTAAATAATATACAAATAATACATATATTTTATAGAAAATTGTTAAAAGAAATATATAATAAAATAAGATAATTAATATACAAATAATTTATTATTAAAGTATTTATTTATTTATAAAAAAAAAGCTACAATTTATTGATATGTTTTTTTTTAATTACCAAAAATAATGTACTTTATGTTAAATTCAAATATTTTTTTAGATTTGCAAATATACAAATATAGTTAATTAATTAATAAGGTATTTTTTTTATTTATGAATAAATGCTGCAATTTATTTATAACTTTTTTTTAATTACTTAAAATAATGTGCTTCATGTTAAATGCAAATCTTTTTTTTTTAGATTTGCAAATATATAAAAATAAATATGTATATATTTTTAACAGATATACATAAATTGTATATCCACATTTATAAAATAAAATATCTACAAACATAAATATTGTCATTATTATGAAATTATATATTTTTTAATTTATTTTGTATTTAATTTTATAAATTAGTATACTCCGATTTTTAATATACTTTTTTATTTATTAAATTTTATAAATTAGTATATTCAGATATTTATTATATTTTTTTTATTTATTCAATTTTATAAATTAGTATATTCAGATTTTTAATATATTTTTTTATGTATTCAATTTTATAAATTAATATATTCAGATTTATAATATACTTTTTTTATTTATTCAATTTTATAAATTAGTATATTAAGATTTTTATTATATTTTTTTTTATTTATTCAATTTATATATATATATATATTTTATTTATTTAGTATTTAGTTTTTTTTTTAATATTAAAAAATAGCTTATTTATATTTTTAATAACTTGCATTTTGCAGAAATTTGCAGTTGAAATTAAAATTTCGTAACTATTCTCTACTCACTCTCAATTTCGTTTATTCATTTAATATATTAATATTTATATTAATAATTTAAAATCATTTTTTTCGATTAGGCTTTCAAGTTTTCCTCAAAATATCTCTATTATTTTCCCACCATTTATTATTTTTGATGAACTTCTTAATTAATAATTTTCATTTGCTTTGCATAGAACATCTGCTAGTTGCCTAACTGCGCGCTGAGTGTTGACCCCATTCGCTCTTCGCCATTCGCCCACTTTTTGATAGTGGGTGCAGTAGTTTTAACAAGTGGGCGTGGCAGTTGTGATGCGGCGTTATGTTGCGAGTGTTGTTTGCCGGCTTGGTTTGGGGGGCCTCCACGAAATTTATATGCAGACACGCGCTCTGGCGCGAAAATTGCAGCTGGATGAAATCCCATGATTATGCAGAGAATTTGACGCTGCTGCAAAAAGGTTGCACGCTCGACTTGTGTGTAGCAGCAGCAGCAGCAGTAGTAGGAGGACTTTTCCATTTTTTATGCCATTCGTCTGTTGTTTGTGTTGTTGTTTGTTAATTCAAGTGCATGGCGCATAGAATGGAGAAAGAAGTCACGAGTGGCACGAATGTCATGGTTACATTTGCCTCAAGGCTGCTAATTTATGCCTCCTGCCACAGCGCAGCTGATGTCTCATAATTAGATGGGTCGATGCATGTCCTGGGCGTGCCAAATGCCATGTGTCAAACGGGTGTGCGTGTGTGTGTGTTTAGACTCCTGGGGCCAGTTGTATTGGCAGCGCGTACCAAATTGTATTTTGTATTGACTTTTGCCTTGTGCACTATGCCATAACAAATACAAATGTGTGCGAAGGTGTGTGCGTGTGTGTGTGTGTGTGTAATATTGCGCTTACGCCCGGCAGGCATTATAAATAGCTAATTAGGGTGCAGTCAGGACTTTAACACTGCTGCTGCAAATTAAACTTCAAATATATATTTGTATAATGAGAATTTTAAATCTAAAGTACTTTTCACTTTTTTATTTTATTTATTCAATAAATATAGTATTTCCTTTCATACAAAAAAAAAAATTAACAAAAATAATATTCAAGAATAATACTTAACGATATTTAAAATAAATACGTGGACTTAATACAATTTATTTATATTTTGCTTAAAATTTATATAACGTATACAATTTTTTTTTTCGTTTATGTATTTAATTATGCAAAATAAGTTTTTTTAAACTATAATTGAAAATAAAATAATAGTTTTAAAATGTTTAGTATTTGAATTTTTTTAATTAAAAAAAAAAGAATCCTATATTTTTTTGCCAAGAAAAATTTTTTTAAAGTTAAATGAAATGCATAAATCATTAACTATCATGGTTTCAATTTTTTGCTTTAATTTTATAATTTTAAATAATGTATGTAAATTAGCAATAAGTTTATTATTTTATTTTTTTAATTTAACAATTTTAAATAATGTATGTAAATTTTGAATAAGTTTTTGATTTTATTTTTTTAATTTTATTTTATATCTAATATTCTATTTTTTTTATATATCTGGTTTTATTTTCAAGCTATAGAAAAATTATTGAAAAAAAATTTTAAAAATAGGTTTTTTAATAAAGCTATTTTTATAGTCTGATTTGAGAATGATAAAAGCATTTATAACAACTAAAAATAAGACATAAATAAAGCTGAATTCTCAATAACTATTTAGAAAATTAAATAAATCCAAAGAAATTCTCCTCTTGATTTGATCTCTCAACTATAAAAATTGAATTAGTTCTGCGCAAGCACAGAAATAATTATATGTTTCTAGCTATTTATTTATTTATTTATATGTATTAAATCAGATTTTGTCAAGTATTTGAATGTTTCGAGCCAATTATGAGTAGATTTCTTAACCTTCAGCCGTTCGCCGGCTCGTTGCCTTTTGGCCATGTAATTCAATAATTGCACAGCTAACAAGGTAATTGAATTGCATTGGCATTTTATTACGGCTCAAAGCGATTGAATTCAATTAAGCAAACGTGCGCATAAGTCTGGTAAATGTTTTCATTGGCAATTTTATTGAATTACGTAATCGAGACACACACACACTCAAACACACACCCACTCATACCCAAGTAAAAGCACTCTGAGATTCCTGCTAGGAGGAAGCGTCAGCAGACAAAGATCTTGTGTGAACCGTAATTGCTGCCAAACAGTCAAGAGTGGCAAAATAATATCCTTTAAGGATGCATTCAGTACCTTTTTTAATATGCGAATCCTTTGCCACGTGTGTAATCCCTTTGTATATGCAGAGTAGATGATGAAGAGAAGCTGCTCTCACTGCATCTACTGTTAATTTAATTAAATTGTTTATTTACAATATTTTACTTTTTGCCAACAAAAAACTTGTATTAATTCAGAAAAAAGAAGAACTAAACCTTACAGATTTTATGAAAGTTAATAAGAATTCCATGGGGTTTCCTCTCTGTGCATTATTTACATTATTTATATGGGTTTTTATAGGTATATTAAAAACCAAAATATAATTTTTATATTTAATTAAATTACATTTGTGCACTAATCTTATATAAAAATGACTTATAATAATATTGAAATGAAAATGAATTACAAAAATAAATAAAATAATTTCATAAAATTTATTTTTTCTAAAAATGAATTACAAAAATAAATAAAATAAATTCATAAAAATTATTCACTTATTAATTCAATAAAAAAATTGTAAAAGCTGAAAACGTAACGAAATCAATTCAATTACATAATTATATAAATATATTGAAATGTAATTAAATTAAACAAAGATATTATAATAATTATTTTTTATATTTTATATATTACATATATATATATTTTTTTAATATATTACATACATTTTTTTATGTTTATTCAAGTGTATTATAATAATTATTATTATTATACTTATTTTTATATTATTTTTTTTATATTACATATATATATATATATTTTTTATATATTTGCATACATATTTTATATTTAATTAAGTGTGTTTATAATTCGGCTTGTCGCTGGCAATTTATTCAATTTTTCACCTTTTTTTTAATGGCTGTTAAATGGAAAAGCATATCCGACAAGATTTTCGCCCCGCCGCCATTAAATGCGTGAAAAGAAGAATTAAAAAAATAAACGAGCGAGAAGAAATTAATAATTTAATGTGAGCCGTGAGGAAAAACTCGAACTAAAAACTCAATTTGAAAATGCCAAAAATAATAAAAATCGAAGCGTGAAAATATTTAACTTGTTGATATTTAATGCAAATAAAGTCAATGTGTGGGTGTGTGTGTGTGTGTGTGTGTGTGTATGTGTGTGTGTGTGTATTTTTTCGTTGTGTTTGCACTTTCGTTGCAATAAAATTTGATTGTTTCCTGCAACGGCTGCTATTCGTATTTTGTTTTAACAATTAATTTGATGCAATCGATTGCATTTTCGCCCCTGATAATTTATGTAATATATTTTGACTCTCTAATTCTAATCGCAGGCATAATCAAAATCTGCATAATTTATAAACAATTGCGAATGAATGAATTGGCAAACATCATTTGACTAAATACTAATACTAAATAAATTGTGTTTGACTTTATTCTGACTTTTTATTTGACTTTGTCCATTGCAGTTATTGTTGAAGAACCCGAATTTACCGAATACATCGAAAATGTAACTGTACCTGCTGGACGTAATGTCAAACTGGGTTGCTCGGTTAAAAATCTTGGCTCATATAAGGTGAGTAAATGGGGGAAGGATATTTAAATGTTATGTGAATATTAATAGAAAATGTGAGGGAAAAAAAGACAAAATTTTAAATATTTTAATTGAAAGTTATACAAATGAAATTTCTATCAATCAGCTTTAAATATTTGTAAAAAAATGTTAAGGGAAAGGGAAACAATAAAAATAATAATAAAATGTGAGAAAATTGATATAATATAATAAATCTTAGGGTCAATACATTTAATGAGAAATTCCTATTACAGCAATTGTAATAGGAATTTCTGATTAAAGTCTGAGGTTTGAGAGGAGAGGAGAGGAGAAAGTATTACAGGAATGAAATATACCATTTGATACTTCTTTCTTTTATTAAAATATATTTCTCATTGTTCTTATATGGTTACTTATAGTATCTAAATATACCAAACTGTGCTCATTGTCTTGTATTAAGCTGATAATTAAATATATTGTAAAACGTAATACACTATTTCGTTAGCGGGGCACCATTAGCAAAATTACAGCTGCTCGTCTTTATTTTCAATTTAATAATGCTTTTATAATATAGAATATATATTTGCTCTGCTGCGGTGAAGGCACAGTGAGCGAGAGTAGGGAGAGTCAGCAGCACAGGGAGATGGAGCTCAGGAGGAGAGAGCTTAGAGAGCGCGAGCTCAAAGGGAGTGAGCTCAAAGGGAGCGAGCTCAGGGAGAGCAAACTCAAAGGGAGCGAGAGCAAAGATAGGGAGCTCAGAGGGCGTGAGATCATGCAGAGCGAGCTCAAAGAAAGCGAGCTTAGAGGGAGCAAGCTCAGAGAGAATGTGGTAAAGCAACTTAACACTGCGATGAAGAGGCCAAGCCCATCGTCCATTGATTTTAATTGCAAATCTTAAAAAGGTTTTGTCCTAGATCAATTCTGTAAATGTAGCTGGCTTCTATACGATTCAAATGAAGTAGGTTTGAAAAGAGTCGGATAAAAAGAGCTTGTCAAAGTTGATAAATAATGCCCTCGGCTCGATTTTTAGCATATAGGCGACCGAGCGAGCTCGAAGGCAGCGAGTTCAGAAGGAGTGAGATCATGCAGAGCGAGCTCAGTCAACACTCTTACAAATATAAATTTAAGTTCTACTCTTATTACTCATTATTCAAATACATTCAAAAATAAATATACATAGATCGATAGCTATATGATCATTCTAGCTATATATCATATAAAAAGGGGAATATGAGTTGGAGATGTTTTACAATGTGTGGCAGAAGAAGGTTGATATTATTATTTTAAAAAAAAATCGATAACCATCCCAATCGAAATTCAGTTAAAAAATTATATCTCGCCCATCTTTTAAGCTGGAGACACCAAATTTTATATTTAGCAGTATGTGTATTTTATGCAATTTTGAGTTTTGTTATATTTTTGATACCGGCTCCAAATTCTCCCAAATTCTATGACAAACAAAGATTCGACGGGACTCAGGTATCCCCTAGTCGGTCACGCCCGACTAGAGTTTTCTTACTTGTTATTTCCTTTTATTCACCTTTCAGTGGCTGCTTAACTAGTTGCCAAAACAGCTCGAATTTGCACGTCTCTGGCATTAATATACAAAACCAATTTGAGGTCCTGCACTCGCCATTCCATTCCAATGGCTGCTCAAGAATGCCGCTTAACGAAGTGTCGAGGCGAATTCTTGCATACCTGTGCATAAACGCGCATTTAGTGCCTGCTTTTTTTGCGCGCTCTCTCTCGCCCTTTAAAAACTATTTAATAACATCTAACGTCAACTATATATACACTATATATATATGTGTTTAAGGGTTAGCCTCCTACTTCAAGCCGCACACGTAGTACATGACTGCAATTTCACAGCTCAGCAGCAGAGAGGCGGGGCGGGGCGGGGCGGGGCATAAAAAGTGTAAAAGGAAAAGCGGAAGCGAGAAAATTGCATCATAGTGTCGCATATAAAAATAAACTCGACTCGTTTCATGTGCGTTGCGGTGCGTGTGTGTGAGTGTGTGAGTGTGTGAGTGTGTGAGAGTGTGTGATAGCTATGAATTACACGCAGGCAATAGATGTAAGCGAGACGCTGGCTGTCAGCGCAGCTGAGCTAGGTTTGGGCCACACAGACAGAGCCACAGCTACAGCTACAGCTACTTAAACATGCCAGCAGCTGAACCGAGTTGCTCCACGCTTTTTGCTACCTGTCTAGGTAGCTCACCTTGCCCCGCCTGCCGCTCCATTCTCATTTTGGCCATTTTATTTAGTTCATGCACGATTCTTGTGTCGTCAGCGCTCGTTTTCTTGTTGCTCGCATTTACACCTCAATTTGATTCTATTTCCTGGATATGCCAAGCCCCCAAAAAAGCATGAAAAAATACATTCACGATATCAGGTGACGACCCCCCCCCCCCACGACTCTCCTGATTTGGGCTTGGGCTACTCGAGTCAGCTCCTGGAGTGCTTGGTAATGATGCCGCTCTAAGGCGTCGCAGCGCATCATTTCAAGTGCTTTTGATATTCATGGCCGTCTCTGGCATTTGCCTTGGTAATGATGTGTCTGAGCCCCGACTGGTTCTTGGAGCTAGCCATTAGCTTAGCCCTGCACTGCCAACTCTTAATTAGTTGACTTTTACTGTCATCTTCATAGTGCGTCTGCTGCTGCTGCTGCGCTTCACTTTCCACTCTCTTATCTCAGCCCTTTTCATCTAATTGCATCAATCGCCCTTCTGCTCGTCCCCCCCCTTTTCCGAGTCGGAGTAATCAAATCATTATCGCTCATTACACGCTGATTTCTTACGAGCTGCTTAATTAATAAATCATTTTACTTTTTGTTTTTCCATTTTTTATACCCTGAGTTATTTGCTAAACCGCAGGAAAAACAGGGAGAAAAGCAGAGGCAGAGGCAGAGGCATGACTGCGAGATGCGCTGTTTTGAGAGGAATTTGGGGTATATAATGAAGGCTTAAATATACTATAGAGCAGAGAATAAAAATATATGTTATTTATATTGAATATCTCTTGAGATATAATGCGAATTTTAGCTTAAAAGTGTCAAAAAATAATAATACAAAATACTCAGATATTTTCTTATATATATTATTCTTATATTAGAGCTTTTCCTTTTAAAAAAATACTCAGATATTTCCTTATATATATTATTCTTCTTATATTATAAATTTTCCTTTTGAAATTGATAAAGGAAACAAATAAGTAAAACATTAAAAAAGAAATCTACTCAGATATTTTCTTATATATATATATATATATATATATATATATATTATTTATAAAATACTGCAATATGATCTCATATATTATATATATATTCTATTTGTGAATTCTAAATGTGTTTAGACCTCATTAAATTCCTTGAATATACTCGCAACGCTCTCGTCTACAGTGTATTGAAATGCTAAATGAAGCATGAAAGGACGAAAAGGACTTGTTTTTGTTGGCTCTCTTTCTCTCGCCGTCGCCACCTTTGTCCCTCTCTCTCTCTCTCTCTCTTGCTTTTTCAGCTTGATTTCGCTTTATTAGCGCCGTTTTATAGAACTTTTTGCATAAAGCACAAATACTTTTTTGTTTGCTGAACTCCAACAGCTGAACGCCAGCAAAGAATATAAAAATTGTAGTAAATAGATATGTTCGGGGTTTGTTTTTACAAATAAGAGAGATTGAATATTAAATTAGTATTAGTTTTAGTGCTCTAAATGTTCTATTATTATGAGTATTATTAAGTTTAGTATTAGTATTAAAATACGTTTACAATAAATGGTAAATTTTGAATGAATAATTTTTTGTCTGTATTTATTGAATATGGGATTATAAATAATAGTACATTAATATATATATATATATATATATATATATATATATATATATATATATATATATACAGATTCCATATATATGTATATATTCTTGTTTGAAATTATTAAACGAGTCATTTATCCATGTTCGAATGGACGTTAATTTGAGAAAATATAAAATTAAATTAAACTAAAAATTAAATAAAATATATAATATAAATTCATAGATAATTTCCAGCTATTAATAGCTGCAGACCTCCATAAGATTAATTGATATTAATATTATTTAAGCATATCTCGCCAGCTATAAGACCCGAAATCATCTTATTTGAATTATAAGTATAGCAAAGAATCTCAGAATATATGCTGAGTTTATGCAGGGCATGTTCTAGTCAGTCCCTCCCAACTAAAACACTCCCAAGATCTTTTTATATACATCATAGTTCATACTCTCTCTCTTTCTCTCTCTTCCCTTTTCGCGCAGGTCGCTTGGATGCACTTTGAGCAATCGGCGATATTGACCGTGCACAATCACGTGATCACGCGCAATCCGCGCATCAGCGTCACGCACGACAAGCACGACAGGCACCGCACCTGGTACCTGCACATCAACAATGTGCACGAGGAGGACAAGGGCCGCTACATGTGCCAGATCAATACGGTGACGGCCAAAACCCAGTTCGGCTATCTGAATGTTGTGGGTGAGTAGTGGCGGGCGGGGTCGGCGAGGGTTAGCATCTAATCAGCGGTGCCCCAGCGGTGGGCCGAGGCGACGCGGTCGCAGTGGTGCCAGGGTACACACGAAAATCCTCTACAAATACGCTGCGAATTAAAAAATAATTTATATGCCTTAAAGCGTGCACACAGCGCGAGAGAGAGAAAACAAAAACCAAAACCGAAGCAAGAGAAGCCAACAGCAATGGGTGTGCGTGTGTGTGTATATATGTGTGTGTGTGTCCAGTGTACAGTTCAGTGAATCTTTTGGCCAAGCGAAATTATTTTTCCCGCCCGGCAAACAAAACAAATTATTAAAAATGCATTCGAAATTCGGCGAAAAGGAGCGCAAATTTTTAATTAAAAAATTATGTGCAACAATACAAGAAAAATTTAAATTAAAAAAGGTTTAAAAATGAATAAATAAAATAAAGAAATATAGGCATTGTATATTTTTTTTTTCCAAAATTTTCTTTGAAATATTTAATAAAATAAAAACATACGGAAATACTTTTTGTTGAATAAAACAAAGGTGCTAAGAGAATTATTTTTCGTATTATCGCTATAAAATTGATGCGTAAATATATTATATAAATATAGATAATATATATATTTAGTTTATAATTTTATTTATTTTATTATATTAATTATGTTATAAGTTTATTTATTTTATTTTATTTATTTTATTATTTTATTTCTTTTATCATTTCATTTATATATTTTTTATACGTATTAGAATTATTTTTAATAATAGTAAATCTCGACATTGAAGAAAAAAAAATTCCAAAAATCATATTTAGTTTCTCTTAAGAACAAAAAATATATAGCATATTCATTTAGAATAATTTTAGAAAGAAAAATAATTTTTTAAATACTCCAAAAAAGGTTATAAATATATATTAATAATGAATATTTATTATATTTTAGAGCTTTTAGCTAAAAATATATAAACAAACATTTTTTAATATAAATTAAAAACATATTTATATACAAATTAATTTTTAATAAAGCATAATGTATTTTAAAAACAATTTTTATAAACAATAAATTGTTTTAAAATGTATTTGTAAAGGTAAAACAAATTTGTATTTTTTTTTTATATATATATTTATTTATTTAAAAATCACGAAATAGTTAAATATGCAGAAGCTCAACAGTCATATTATTTTAAGAATAAACAAAAAAGCTTATAAACGAAATCAATTATCAGCAAATATTTATTATTATATAAGATTATATTTTCTTATTATTATAGTATTATAATATATTATTTGTAAGGCTTAAAAATGATTCAACAATAATTGAAAGGAAATAACTTTAGAAAATAAACCAATGCAATAAGCATAAATTCTTCGTAAAGATTAGATTGACAAGCTAAACGAATGTTGTTAAAACTGTGAACAGTTATCTGATATACATAGACGATATATGTGTATGTCTATAGAAATTCTAGTAAATTTTGTGCATTTGTATCAATTGCAAATTTTAAGGGGAAATAATTATGAAATGCATATTGAAAGCTGATAGAATTGAAATTGAAAACATTTCAATTGCAATATCCTGTTGCACACTCACACATACACATGGACAGGCTGGTAGATATGCGCAAACAATGCAATTTATCACCCATTTTAGCTGCTGCTGCTGCTGCTTTTTTGGCAGCCATAGATATATATCGATGTGCTGCTCCACAGACATATATATATTATGAAACGTAGTCGCTTTAATCTTAAATGTATCCGGTGCACTGTTTGCTGCTGTAAGCGGCTTTGGTTATTTGTGGTTTGTTGCAGTTGCTTTAAAAACAATTTGGGACTCTTTGCAGTGCCGCCAAATATTGACGACTCGCTGAGCTCGAGCGATGTCATCGTGCGGGAGGGCGCCAACATATCGCTGCGATGTCGGGCCAGCGGCAGTCCCCGACCCATTATCAAATGGAAGCGTGATGATAACTCGCGCATAGCCATCAATAAGAATCACATAGGTAAGTGCAAAGGTAACGGACAGCTGGCTCGCATATCAGAGCAGCTGCATCAATCATTTAAGAGACTCAACCACCTCCCTCTCCCCCTCTCTCCCTCTCTCTGTTGCAGTGAATGAGTGGGAGGGCGACACGCTGGAGATAACCCGCATCTCGCGCCTGGACATGGGCGCCTATCTCTGCATCGCATCCAACGGGGTGCCCCCAACGGTTTCCAAGCGCATCAAAGTCAGCGTCGACTGTGAGTATAATAACGGGGATTGTTGGTGGGGGCGGGGCTTAAGGGGCATATCAGCTTTTCGCTTTTGCTCTTTGACTGTTTGTCGAAGCGAAAATGATAAAGTGATTCTTTCCCGCTGCTGAACAGATTTTTTCCCCAACTATTTACCAAGCACTTGCAGCGTTAACACGAATTCCATAAAAAATTGCGAAAACTGCGAAAAATCGTAGAAATTGTGCAAAAACTAAATACAGTTTTTATAGCTTATGGATTTGGGTTAGCTACCATTTTCAATTTGTTTGCCGTTACGTGTTGACCAACAGCGTTTGATGGCTAAAACCAACCTTTATAAATTTGTATAGCTCTAGCTCTCCCCCTCCCTCCCTATCTATTATGCTTGTGTGTGTGTGTGTGTGTTCGAGTGTTGTGTGTTATTTGTGCTGTTGTCCCTAGCAACTCATATTTCCATTTCGCGGCTGCGGATTAAACTTGATCTGATAGTGGGTCACATGGCAGGCACAGTGGTGCAAGATATAGCGAATGCGCTATGAATATGAAAGGGTTTTTAAATGAATTTAAAAAATATATTGTATATTAAACTATTTAAAAAGCTTTTATAAATTTATATACATAATTCAAATTTAATATATAAATATAGGAATTCATATAAATTTAGACATTCATGTATTTTGTTCAATTTATTTATTAATTTTAAATAAATTAAATATTTATGTATTAATTTATTCATTTAAAAACTTCGGAATTTTCGTATTTATTTAAATTTTTTAGGAAAAGTTTTTACTAATTTATAATTTTTTATTTATTTATTTATAAATTAAAGGGAAATTGCTTGTCTTTTTTTTAAACGTAATAGAATAAAATAAAAAAAAGATAATTTTTAAATTCATATATACAACGTTTAAAAAAATATTAAAATTAAAAAAAAAAAGATTATATAATATTTATTTAATTTAAATATTATACAATCTTATTTTTTTATTTATATATATAATATTTATTTAATTTAAATATTATACAATCTTTTTTTTGTAATTTTAATATTTTTTTAAGTGCTGTATATATGAATTTAAATATTATATATTTTATTTTTATTTTACTCCATAACGTTTAAAATAAGTGACAAGCATTTCCCTTTAATTTATAAATAAATAAATAAAAACAGTATAAATATGTTGCTATTGGGTGGAATATATGTATTTGTTGTTGGAATTTAACTAACTCTGATGCTGAAATAACTCTAATAAATTTTGATACTAATTTCAAATCAGACTTTAATGTATAATAACTTATTTGTTTAATTTAGTGTAATTAGTTTTAATATCTAAATGTGATTTCAATCATTTTAAAAAAGCGACTAGAGTCTAGCCAAAGGTCGCATCAGCTTGCCCTAAAAGCTAATAACATTTCTTAAACTTTCACCCCAATTGCAATATATCTGCTAATAGTTCCATCTTATCGGTTGCAACTTCAGTCACTTTTGGCCCCGGGCTGGCCCCACTGTCTGTGACTGATTGCAATTTGAGGCCCCACTTGTGGCTGTTGCTGCAGTTTTTTGTTGCAAAATCTCACGTAAAAACAAAACAGAAAAAAAACACAAAAAAAAAGGAGAGGAGAAAAGGAAAATTCAAAACGAAACAAAGTTCAAATCAGTGTGCAGTTCTTTTTAAGATTTATTACAAGCGACAGTCAGTCACATCACATGCTGTCCGTGCGCTGTCATGTCAGCAGCAAAGGGGGCGGGCGCCTTGGGCTGGGGGGCTGGGGCGTGTCGGCCTGGGTTGTGGGCGGTGCAGTGGCAGCGTCACAGAAAATTTGCTCGTTTGCTGTCACTTAAAAATGCCGCAAGCATAAATCTATTTTGGTTTTGTGCACGACATTCATTCGCTTGCTGGCCAAACAAAACAGAACCGAATCCCGGCTCAGACCCCCAGGCCGTCGCACACTAGCCAACACCGGGCCCCAGCCCACTCCCCGGAGGGCTGCAACAACAAAAAAGTGCAATACAAATTACACGTGTGCGAAGCGAGAGCCATAAAAAAGTAAGTCGAAATGCCTGATTGCTGCAGACATACACTGCGAGAAAAAAAGGAGCTAGTGTGTGTGTGTGCGTGTGTGTGTGTGTGGGGGTATAGAAAATATGAAAAGACTACGTCAAAGTGCTTGGAAAGCTGCATGAAAAAAGTGTAGAAAAACTAAACAGATTTGGATTGTGTTTCGAGCAGGTTAAACAAACTTGCGACTGACATGGAGCACTGTGTGTGCAGCAGTTATTATATCTTTAATTGATTCGTGAGACACGGCAAATAAACAGTAGTAGAAGTTGTTAGGAGTTGTCTTAGACTAAAACAAGAAGAAAGACATTCATATAAGTGAGGAAATTGTAGAAAGCTAAGAAAATGGTTTAAGTTTGCGAACATTTCGAAATTTTATTATTTAATGCAAATTTGGATAATTTAGGAAATTTTAAAAAATTGTAATAATAATTTTTAGAAAATGGAAACATTAGAAATTTCAGAGACTAACAATAAATTAAAAATAAAATATTTAGAATGCCAAAAACTAACCTATATTTTTTCTCCAGCCATATATAACAAATACTCTTAAATTTGGCAATATTATTTCTTATTGGACAGAAATATTTAAAATAATTTGAAAAAAATATAATACAATTAAATTTTTACTAGATTTTTAATTTATTTCATGATTAATAATAACTCAGATTTATGAACAATAATTAAAAAATTATCAAAAATTCATTATGAATTTGCAAATAATATTTTAAGCATAATCAAAAATCGATAAAAGGGAAAATTTTTAAGTTTACAATTTTTAATGGTAAGAATGAAAAAAATGAAATATTGTTTATTTTAAGAATGAAAAAAAAAATGTATTTTTTTAGGAATGAAAAAAAATTCTTTATTTTAAGAATGATATTATTATTTCATTCTTAAAATTAAAAATTGTGAACCTAAAAATGTTCCCTTTTATCGATTTTTGATTATTAATATTAATATTATTTGCAAATTCATAATGAGATTTTGAATACAAATAAATAAAATATTATTTATTATTATTTATTTCATTCTTACAATTAAAAACTGTGAATTTATGAATAAAAATTAGTAAAATATTACTTATTTTATTCTTACAATTAAAAACTGCGAATTTGCAGAATTTTTCTCTCAATCAAATTGAAAGGGAAAAACAATATCATTTGCATAAAATTATATGTTTAATATATTTGAATACAATTCGTACTAGACCTGATTAAGTAAAATCTATATAAATTATTTAAAGCAACATGAAAAGCAAATTCTATGAAATGTGCAGATCATGACATTATTTATAGATTTTTAATTCTTTCTATTATAAGAAAAATTATGATAATACTTTAAAGCATTTGTACTCATGGCTTCAACAACTTTTAAAATTATTACAATTAAATTGATCTGCAAAGTAAACACTTTCTAGACTATATAAACCCAGTTTGAGCTTATCTCTAGTGCATAAATAACTTCAGATAATCCTCATAAACAACACAACTAATTCATGGCCATCTTTTGAGCCAGCGAATTCTGTGCAGCTTCTCGCAAAAAGCAATTTCGAGACTTCGTCTTCAATTTCGCATAAAAGCAGCTCGATAAATATACTTTGTGTGTGAGTTCGATCATAAATATAAAATCGTACGCTGATTTTTAAAAATTGTCAAAAAACGTATTTTCAAAGAAAGAGAGAGATGGAGAGAGGGAGAGAGTGAAGAAAGGAAAGAAATTTCGTCTGGCGAAGCAACCCAAACAATTTGTTAAAACAACTGTGACAGCTTGCATATGTCCTTTAGCCAGGACGAACACACAGAAACTAGCTGGCTCTGCTCTCTCTCTCTCTCTTCGTCTCACTTCTTCCTTGTTGATTCCTGTTTTTACTATATTTTGTTTCATGTTTGTACGTTTATTGTGGCGTGCGTTGCTTAACAAACAGGAAGCAACAAATTCAGCTACTGTTTCCGCTTAGTGTTCGTCTGACTGTGTGTGTGCGAGTGTGTTTGTGTAATTGTGTGTGTGTAAACCAGTTTGTTTCCAACATTTGTGACTGCATACTGATTTGCTTGCAGCAGCAGCAGCAGCAACAGCAGGACATAAGGACAACATATGCTGCGAACGACCCTTAACCTGCCCCACTTCACCAGAAATAAAAAAAAAAGTCGAGGAAGCAAAAGAAATAGAAGTAGAATTTCTTGGGGCCAACTTAAGCAGCTAATTTGGTATGCAATCCAGACATTTGGCATTCATATTATTTCCTTTGGCTTTTTATACAATTTGTCGGTACTTAACAGAGCTTTAAAGGAATCCCAATGACTGCGCTCGCCACTGGCTTTAATCACTAAATCTGTAGAGTAAGCAGAGAAAGCAGGGAAAGCAGAGAAAGCAGAGAAAGCAGGGAAAGCAGAGAAAGCAGGGAAAGCATGGAATGAAAGAAGCATTAGAAAGGATTGCAAAAGCTTTACAAGCAAATATCGGGCGGAAATTTTCTTTCATATTCGAGATTAATGTGAATATTACCAAAGAGCTTTCCAGTTATACATAGAGGATATCTATAGAGACATTACATTTAGCCAGCAGCTGTCGCCACGTTAAGTGCCTGGTAAAATGATAATGGCCCCTGCCTGCCAGCACTGAAGCACTTGACTTTAGAGCTACAGCTCTCGACATGCTGACAGCAGAAGTAGCATTCGCCGTCCGGCTCCAGTTCCAGTTCCAGTTCCAGTTCTTAGCGCTGATTTAAATTACAATTGAGTGGCGACAATATTGTGAGAAGGCGGCGAGCGAGCGAGCGAAGCTGCTAAGTGGACAGCGAGCGAGTCGGGCAAAAGGACTTGAGTCAACAATAATTTAGCCCCAGCTGAGTGGGGGCTGAGTGGGGGCTGAGTGAGTGGCTCGGCTGTTAGCGCCTCAGTAGTCAGTGGACGTTGAGTGACAGCTTTGTCTGGCAGTCCATAGAAAATTGCAAGGTGCCATTGGCTGAGTGTAAACAGCTTGAAAATTAGCAGTTAATGAAGCCTCGTTACGGTCGCAGTCGAGTTTTTTTTCGTGCTCTGGCCTGGCATTGTTCGGACGTTGATTGCAGCAGAGGATGTTGGCGCAATATTTGTGCGGAATTAGTGTAATGGCAAATGGACAAGATGATGGCAACGAGCTGATTGCATTGCGATTGGCCCAAAACGAGACAGGTGAATGGACCGTAAGGATGGACAAAAGGATTGTCCTCAGCACAGAGTGCACGTCTCTCCTTCGGGAGACTTAAAGAACTCGCTGAAAGTGCGCTCAGACCCAGACAACTGGCTTGAAACAAAGGAAATGCTTGCTGATAATGGTCGTCATGGCACATGCTTTGCATTAAAACTCTTGATTTGAAAGCTAATCTCTTCTGAGTTGTGCTCTGGCTGAAGTGTCTGAAAATTAAGTGCTTTCCATGTTAATCGCCTCTCTATGCGATTTTCATTGTTGGCTCGAATTGTGTGTAGTTACGGTGAATTGGTTGTCATTGACATCATTTCATCAGTTTTTTAATAACACCTCTCTATGCAATTCTCATGATCAGCAATGCATGGAGTGTATTTTGATATGCATTGATGGAAATTTTAGATACAAATTCTTTTTTATATGACTTGAAATTGAATTTTATCTTTTAGTTTCATCTTTACAAACTTTAAATCTATTTGTGAATGTATATTTGCCTTCTATATTTATATACATACATATTAACTGACTGTCTGAGACCTCCATTGCATTTCCAAGTTGTTAGATTCTCATATCGCCGTTCTATGCGATTTTCATTATTCAAATAATTTGTTGTTTAATTACTGTACCCAACGTAATTGCACAAATTGTAATGTCTAATGTCTGTAGCTGATGTTATTATACTTTTATGCATACTGAATGAGGCCTTCCGTTTAATGGATTGTCTTACCGCGATTTTCTTTATTGATTTGATTTGCTTTTGTATATATAGTGGAAGCATATAAGCTAAATGTTTCTAGCTAAACTTAATTTGGGTTTTAAAACTTACAATTTGCTGTCAACTTTTTATCATAATATTTTATTCCACCTTTCTATGTGATTATCATTATTGCTAGTCATTTATATTTGTATATGTAGAAGTATATTTGCCTAGTGAAGTTTTTTCTTTGTTTCTCTCTATTTCTCCTCGTTTATCTAAGTCTCCCTTAATTTCAATAAACGCAGTCTGCTTTTTCAATTGATTTCAATCTTCAATGTAATTCTTTTACTATTTTATCGACATGCATATATTATAATTATATAGCTTCTTTGCCTTTCCAGCCTTAGTAGTTGTAAGTTGTCTTTACCTAATTTAAATCCCAAATTTTTCTACTTTTGCCAATTTCATTTTTGCAATTTGAATAATTTTATTTTGTGCCTCTATCCACCTCTCTCTCTCCTCCTCTCTTACTTGACCATAGAATCTCTTCAATTCATTTTGGTTAACTTTTAAGTTTTTTTTCCAGCTGCATATTGACAAACAAAGTTTCAAGTCCAATTTATGCATGCATTCACGTTGCATACATATATATATAGCTATATATAAAATATATATAGACTTTATTTTTGTCTTTGGCTTATGCAAATGGCAAGTCGGGGCAGATCTTAAGTATAATTTTTTATGCAACTGATTTTCATTTAAATTGAGAGCCAAGACAAGTCACGAGGCTGCGCCTTTTCTTTGCCCAGGAGAAAAACTTTCGCCATAGTTCGCACACACACCCGCACACCCCCCACACACACACACACACAAGTCACACTCAAAGTGGGTAACAAGTGAAAAAGGAAGGAAAAAAAAACTATTTTTCTTTCAGCGGTCGCAGCTCATGAAAAAATCTTATGAATAGCATTATTCAGTATTTGCCTGGGTCTTGCCTCCGCCCCCTGCACCCTCCCCCCTCCCGCCTCTTCTAGCACATCTTTCGAGTCTATTTGTTATTTGTGTGCATCTGTTGAGCAGTGTATCTAGAGAAGGACACCTATACAAAAATTCGTCAACCGAAATACTTGAGAGGCGGATCGCCGGCCGAGCGAACTTTCTGCCACACTTCGAATGCACTACGGCGCACAATTTTAATTAAGATATTAAATGCGAGTCGCAGTTGCTGCTGCTGCTGCTTTTTTGCCTCGGCTCGCACTAATGAACCTTCTGCTCCTTCTTTCTTTCGGCGCTTGTTATACCCTGAGCCCATTGAAAATGGGAAATCAGGGTATAATGTTTTTGTTGGATGTATGTAACAGGCAGAAGGAGGCGTGGCAGACCCCATAAAGTATATATATTCTTGATCAGGACGACAAGAGAAATCGATTGGGCCATGTCCGTCCGTCCGTCCGTCCGTCCGTCTGTCCGTATGTTTGAACGCGCCGATTTCAGCCCCCATAAGAGCTAGAAACTTGAAATTTTTTGTAGGTCCGTGTATAGCACGCGCAGATCGAGTTTGTTTTAAAAAATCGATAACTATCCCCAATTAATTGTTATCGATTAAAAACAAAATCGAAAAAATTATATCTCGCCCATCTTTTAAGCTAGAGACACCAAATTTTATATTTAGCTTTATATGTATTTTATGGAATTTTGAATTTTGTTATATTTTGGATACCGGCCCCAAATTCCCCCAAATTCGATGAAAAACACAGATTCGACGGGGCTTAGGGTATCCCCTAGTCGGTCACGCCCGACTAGAGTTTTCTTACTTGTTTTTTTTGCATCTGGCATAGTTATTGTCGGTAGCCTGTGAGCCTGTCATCATCATTAGGCTGAGCGCAGAAAAAGTCCTGGCTCCATACACAATGGATGCTGCGGCTGACGTTGCGGCTCCTCCGCTCATTCATTGGGTTTGCCTTGTCATTTCGCTGGCTCTTTTACCTTTTGTTGATTTATGCGAGCCACGAGCTGGCAATTAAGCTGCGGCTCAAGCCCGAAGGATTCTTCAAGCCTCGCTCGCTCTTCCTCTCCCTCGCTCTCAGCTAATGCCTCTGCTGGACCAATTGAAATTTTAATCAGCTTGAACACAAATTAGCGTCGTTTTTATGTTTATGAATTGTGGCCGTAAGCCTTTTTGGCGCAGTTTGCCGAACACCTTTCAGCACGCTATCGTTGCTCTCCCCTTTCCCATTCATTTTTTGTTCCTTCTGTAATGTCCTTAATCAAAAGGATATCAAGTGTCACGCAGCTTAAGTGTGACAAAATGCGCAACTTAATTAACTTGTCAAGGGGTTAAACGACCTGACTGGACATTAAGTACCTTATAGTGTTGGTCAACGCAGCAAACAAAGGCATTGAAGGCATTGAAGCTGTCGGGATTAACACTGAAAAATTGACAGCGCTTGTTGATCTTGCACTAATTGGATACCTTTTTGGAGGGCCCGGATGTATGATAATTATGTAAGAAATGGAAGGAGTTATAGGTATAGTAAATGTGAATAGAATAGCAGAAGATTCAACGCAATTCTCTTAGTTATAGTAAAATACTATATAAAGTTATGACTGTTTATTGTTTGCTGATTCCACTATTCTAGTGACAACTTTTTGGCAATCATTGTCCATAGTAAGTGCTTTTCCCTAAAATTTAAAAAAATATATTCTGAAATTCTTCACAGTCTAGTCTTGCTTTATATTAAGAAGAATAAAATAGAGTTCCCTGGAATACGATATCTAAAATATATCTTGGTATACGATATCTTGGAATACAATATCTAAAATAATATAAAATATATTAAACATTAAGGGAGAAGGTGAAGGATAACGAAGTATGGCACAGTGAAAATGTAAGCAAGTATATATAAGGCAGTGCACCAAAAGGTTTTAGAGTTGTATTACGTGGAAATTTCGATAATTTTCGATAATCTATAATTTCGATAATTCTCTTATGTAAGAGAATTTCTGAAAGTGTGAGAGCGACGCCTTTTATATACATTTTAAACATTCTTCTTACAAACAAATATCATGTTGTATGTTGAGGTTGCTCTCCTTGCTCTCCTTCATTTGAAAAATGAGGTCTTCTATTTTAAGTTATTCTTAATATATAGTAATTTTTAATACCCATTTCTCCGCATGAAAGGAGACCATTTCGCCGTTATTAAAACTAGAGGATGAAATTCGGGATCATACTTGATATTAACTAATTTTAATAGCAATATCTATTCAGATGATCCAAAATAAATGCTCATTTGACGTTGTTCTAAAATAAATATTTATTTATAAACCTATAAAGTCAACTAAAAATTCACAGAAAAGAATCGATCGATTTTTAACGAAGTATTTGTTTATTATTTATTTATTTATTTTTCGTTAAAACCCGATTCAGCTTAGATGCACTGTATGCATTTATATATACTTAATATATTAAGAAATTGGAGCCAGTTATTTATGCTTTGTGAACAGATTAACTGATATTGGTATAAAATATTGAAATATTGGTATAAAATATTGTGAACAGATTAACTGATTTTGGTATAAAATGTTGGAAAAATATTTTTATAAATATATTTAAGAACTAGCAACTTAACTCAATAAGAATTCATTCTGCATTCCTTTCACAGTTCCGCCCATGTTGCTCATACCGCATCAATTGGTTGGCGCACCCGAAGGTTTCAATGTGACCATCGAATGTTTCACGGAGGCGCATCCCACATCCCTGAACTACTGGACACGCGGCGAGGGACCAATCATACACGACTCGTTTAAGTACAAGTAGGCAAAGCTCTCTTCACTCTTTACTGCCCCAATTTGCTTTATAGTTGGTCTAACAACGTCATCTTATTTTACTGTTATTTCCTCCGTTGCCCAGAGTCGAGTCGAGCGTCGGCGTGCCCGCCTACAAGACGCACATGAAGCTGACAATTATTAACGTGGGCAGCGGGGACGACGGCATCTACAAGTGCGTGGCCAAGAATCCCAGGGGCGAGACGGATGGCATTATACGATTATATGGTGAGTGCATAGCTCAGAGCGTCTAAAAAAAGAGAAATCAAAAAACTATGCGACACACTTAAACACTCAGCAGTTGGCACTTGCCAGTCGGCACTCAGAGCTCAGCGCTCGTCGCTCGGCACTCGTTCAATGCATTTTCGCAGCTTGTTCAGCAAAAGTTGCCGTCAAATGCATTTTTAATTGTTTGCCAAACAAAAGTTGCGCAAAACTGAGCTGAAACCAGGCACAGGCAGATGCAAATATGTTGCGCATACGCAGCGTAGCACATTTTGTGCGGCGAATGCAAAGCAAAGTCAGCATCTGCACAAGTTTCGCCGAGTAATTTCCGTTGTTTGTCTTAGTGCAAAACGCTTTATTAGTAAAATGCGACTGCATGTGAGCAAATAGTTGAGAGAAAAGTGAGGATTGAGTGAATTAAAAGAAAATAATGAAAAATAAATATATAAAATTAAGAAAAATAAAAAATGAAAAGATAAAATATAAATTCTCATTTGAATTGCTTTAATCATTAGTATTGGTATTTTCATTACTAATTGCTATTCCACCAATTAATATCTCATTAGCAATTAATATCTCATTAGCAAGACTATCTTAATCAAAAGTATTTTCATTAACACAGTAAAGTATATTCAATAATATTTTCAATTTATATTACTCTGACTATAATTGTCAGTATATTGCTAAATTGCATTATCGAAACAATTATTATCATTATCATTGTCATTAGTATTTTCATTAGCAAAATCATTATCGATATTTTCATTTAAAAATGTTCCTATTATCCAATTCATTGGAAGTCTAATCTCTAATTGCATTATCATTACCATTCTCATTAGATTAGTCATCATTATTGTCATTAGTATTTCATTAGCAAAATCATTATTAATATTTTCATTTAGAAGTGTTCCTATTATCCAATTCATTAGAATTCTAATGTCTAATTGCATTATTATTACCATTCTCATTAGATTAGTCATCATTATTGTCTTTTTTACTCCCATTAACAATATACTCATTTCGTATCATTGATAAGAATATCAATATAATTATTATTATAAATGTTATTTTTTTATTTTCATGATTCATTAGTCATTATCATTATTATCATTATTTTTATATATTACTCTCATTATAATTGTCAGTATACTGCTAAATTACATTATCAAAACAATTATTATCATTATCATTGTTATTAGTACTCTGATTAGCAAAATCATTATCAATATTTTCATTTAAAAATATTCACAATATCTGATTCAATTGGTATTCTAATGTCTAATTGCATTATCATTACCATTCTCATTAGATAAGTCATCATTATTGTCTTTTTTACTCTCATTATCAATGTTATCATTTCACTTTATGTATAATTTTAATTATAATCATAAATTTTTTATTATCATATTGATTCATTAGTCATTATCATTATTATTAATAATATTCTTAAACATTTTATTAATTTTAAAATTTTATTTTTACTTCCATTTTAACTTTTATTTTATGAATTCACCTTTTATTAATTTTTAAATTAAATCTCCAATTCCATTTTACCTTTTACTTTTTTATTTTCCGAACTCCTCTTATATTTAATTTTCCAATAATTTATTTGCAATTAGACTCGGGTCTATCATTTCGTTAATTGTAGCGCTGGGAAATGCCATTTCGCTGAAGTCTTCGTCTTCGGCAGCTTAAAGCTGCCCTCAGCAAATCCATCACGTAATTAAACTTAAAACGTGATATTAACTCACAACTTGAGCTGAGCTGAGCAAGATTGAAGCGCTGCCTCCGCTAGCCCTGGCAGTTGAAGTAAAATTTAAGTTTTCCTCGAGGCGAGCAGCACATGTGGAGTCAAGAACTCAATCGCCGCCCCACCGATTCGAAACTTGTGCGAGGACAAGCCGGGGTGTGCCCGGGCCCTGCCCGAGCCGGTCCACACCTCAGGCACAGGGCACGTGACTTGATTTCCAGTGGCTTGATTATGGCCCGGCTCTGCTGCCTCTGGTTTTTGGCCAAGCATCGACCAGGGCATTGTAAGGTGTTAAGCATTCGTCTTTCACTCCAGATCGCCCCCCCCCCTGCTCCCCTGGCCCACGCTGAAAAGTTCACGTTTCCTGGCCAGGCAATTAAGTCGCTCCGCTTCTGGGCTATTGCGGTTGAGATTTTCTTTTTGTTCTGGCTTTCGCCTCGACGGCTAAATAGCTGGAAATTTGTCAATTCGTGTTAAGGCCAATGCGGCACTTTCTCAATATGCCAAGGAGCTGGCTATTTTCTCCCCTTTTTTGTCCCTCATTCTGCCCCTCCTCCTTGGACATGAATCTCTTAATTAGTCGTATCGGGCTTAAAGCTTCAGAGCTCATTAGATGTGTGCAGCATTTTGTTGTAGCTGTCAATTAATGGTCTTAAGTCTGAAGACTTCTAGAAAATTTAACTGTTAATACATATATAAAACAAGTAAGAAAGCTCTAGTCGGGCGTGACCGACTAGGGGATACCCTGAGCCCCGTCGAATCTGAATTTGGGGCCGGTATCCAAAATATAACAAAATTCGAAACTGCATAAAATACATATAAAGCTAAATATAAAATTTGGTGTCTCCAGCTAAAAAGATGAGCGAGATAGAATTTTATAACTGAATTTCGATAATGTTTTTATTCGATAACATAAAAACGAATAAATTAATCGATTATCGGAAATAAACTTGATATGCGCGCTGTATATACAAAAACATTATACCCTGATTTCCCATTTTCAATGGACTCAGGGTATAATGATATATATAAGAAAGTCTTTATATTATATGAAAAGAAGTTTGATTAGGCTACTAAAATTATATATATCTAGTCATAAAATATAATATATGTAAATAAATATTTATTGGTTTTTCCGTATTCACGATTATTTACACTATTTACATTCAGATCTTATATGATTTATATTCTATTCAATTTGGCATGTCGGCAAATCAATGTTTTAATTAGTTTCTAATGAGATTGCTCAGTGGGCTGCATGAATATTCAATATTTAATAAAATAAGTACTATCGTATGGCCGAAAAGCGTTTGACAATCAAAATGATTTTTGCATATTTAAAATGGCTGGCACAAACGTTCTGAATAAATTTCGCCGTTCGGCATAATTAAAACGTGCTTTAATTGAAAACATATATGGAGTACGCACACACACACACACACACACATAGGGATAGCGAGGATGTAACTGGGGAAAAAGTGAACGCTTAAATTATATAAAGCAAAGCGACGGGGAGCGCTGGACTGGAACTGGGCACATGGATGGAGACTGGGAAATTGTGCATATTGTCACATAATGAAAATACAAAATAATTAGCATTTTGTTCTATCAAGTCGGGCGAATAAAATGTATATGTACATCTATATATGTATGTGCATATATTTGGAGTGGGCTGCGAAACAACAGACAGCACGAATTTTAAATAAATAGCATAAAAAATCAAATGCAATGAGACGTGCGAAAAATTGCAAAAATTGAACAATTTGCATGCAAATTCCGTTGGAAACAACAACCAAAGAATATACATTTGGGTGATGTATAAATAAAAATAAAAATAAGAATATGTAAATGAATTATAAACAACAAATGCTAAATGAAAAGACAAAAAAAAAAAACGTAAACTGAACAAGTTCAGTTATTGTTCTCGTAATACAGCGGGAGTGAGTGGGACAACGAACAGAGCAAGTGGATCTATTTTTAGAGTTAGACATTTTTGTTGACAATAATCAACTGGAATACAATGAGAGAAGCGAACAAAAAGAGCAGCAAGCGTAGCAGAAAAACAATTAGATTTTTTCAAAGAGCGAAAGAGATGGCAATAGATATGTGAACTGACAGTGGGAAGATGGCAAGTGAGCAAGTGGAACGGCAATAGTTATATGTAGAAATGATAAGTGGCAAACGGAGCCAATCAAAATGCCGACAAGCCACTCAAGTAAGAGTGGCGTGGCATGGCTGAAGGTGCTCAGCGAAGAGATAGGCCCAATCACGCGCTGCAGCGCCATATAAGAGAAGAAGAGTGAGAATGGAGAACATATACAGAGAGTATATTTGTTTCTTTTTATATCTTAAGCCCATTAAAAATGGGAAATAAGGGTTTAATGTTTTTGTTGGATGTATGTAACAGGCAGAAAGAGGCGTGGCAGACCCCATAAAGTATATATATTCTTGATCAGGACAACAAGAGAAATCGATTTGGCCCTGTGCGTCTGTCTGTCCGTCCGTCCGTTCGTCTGTCCGAATGTTTGAACGCGCCGATTTCAGCCCCCATAAGAGCTAGAGACTTGAAATTTTTTGTGTAGGTCCGTGTATAGCACGCGCAGATCGAGTTTATTTTAAAAAATTGATAACTATCCCCAAATTATTTTTTATCGATTAAAAACAAAATCGAAATTCAGTAAAAAATTATATCTCGCCCATTTTTTAAGCTAGAGACACCAAATGTTGTATTTAGCTTTATATGTATTTTATGCAATTTTGAATTTTTTTTTGTTACCGGCCCCAATTTCCCCCAAATTCTATGAAAAACACAGATTCGACGGGGCTCAGGGTATCCCCTAGTCGGTCACGTCCAACTAGAGTTTTCTTACTTGTTTATATTAGTATTGTGGAAGTTGAATATCAAATATAAGATATTGATAATAAATTAATGTAAATAATATGTATTAAATTCATATACCATATTTGAGACCGGTGAGCTCATATACCGATTTGGATAAAGTGGGATATTCTCTATTCTCTCTCTAAAAAAACAAATATAAATTTTATATGATAAAATACTTCATTTCATAAATACCATAATGTACTGTTAAGTTTACAAACATTCTAAATTATAACATTTCATTTAAATCTTCTCCCACTCTCTATCCTTCTCTCTGTCTAACACAGTTTCGTATCCGCCAACGACCGCCTCTTCGGGTCTCTACACAAGCGAATCGCATTGGGGCGACAACAATTTCGGCTTTGGCAATTCGGATGCGACGCGTTCCAATTACGGACAGGATAAGAGTGAGTAGAACTTGAGCCTATCATCAACATAGTTCCCCAAATGGCCTGGCACCCCGCTCCAGCTCGTTTTACCCCCACACATTTGTTTTGTCAGTGTATTTCTCTGTCTCGTTTTGTATTCCCATCTCAAACTCTCTTTCTCTCTCTCTCTCTCTCTCTCTCTCTCTCTCTCTCTGTCTGTCGTCCACTTGTGTGCTGTCTCCCTCATCATTATCATCAATCAGATACGCGCTATCAATCGAATTTGAATGAAATCGGTTTATCTGAACAAAAATCCTTCCTAGATAAAACGCAGAATGCCGCAAACGGAAATGGTAATGCGCCCGGCGTCGGCGTCGACAGCGGCGCCGACAGCGACGCCAACCGCGCCGTGGCCATAGCGTGGCTCGCGCTGCTGCTCCCAGCATTGCTAGAGGTTTGTGCGAGACTTAGCCTAAGTGTGTGTTAGAGCTACATATCTCAATGGTGTATAAGGCTAGCATATAGACGATATATACATACATATATACATATATCAAATATATATTATAAAATACTCGTATAGCCCCTAGTCGAGCAGACCCTAGTTATGATCCGCCCCCTCCACTAAGAAAGAAAACGTGCGCAGAGCTTGCGTCAACCTATATTAGCTTACCATATATAGAATATATATATATATATATATATATATATGTATAGTTACAGTTATATAAACGTTCACAAGGGTAAAAACAATTGCAATTTAATTTTGCTTTAATGCTGTGCTTCAAAAACGAAAAAGAAAACAGAAATTGACAATTTGATGTACTCAAGTTGAATAATGTTTAAATAATTACACATACATATATATACTCACAAAAATATATATAAATATATATTTGTGCGTTAAACGCTGATGACAAACACACACACACGCACATCTCATACTTAAATATATTGTTAAAGCAAAAACAACAACAACATATCGAGAATAAAAAAAAATCATTTAAATTATAGTAACTAAATATATATAGAGATATATAAGGGATGTGTGTACTTATAATATATATTGATGCACCTTATATTATATATATATATTTAACAATTGTTCAGTTGAACGATATCTGATTTCGATTCTTATGTGTTGAGCATACTATAATGGATATATTTAGATAAAGTCTATGGTCAAGCGCTTTATAGCTGATGCTGCTCTCGAAATGTATCTAATTGAGTTGCAGGCTTTAATTAAACAAAATAAACTTCTATATCATATAAATCTCTAAGATGTTTCAAAACTTTTCACAAATCAGAAATTCATAAAAAATTTAAAAATATTTGAAGAAAAATATCAAGAAAAATTAGAAAAAAAATCATTTTATTTTAATTTATAAAAAATTTATTTTCTTTTTAATTTCTCATCAACAAATTGTTAAAATTGTCAAAAAATATTGAAGCTTAAATTAGGTCAATTGTAATTAAAGCTTAAAAAAATATTGTAAAGAAAAATAACAAAAAAAAAATATATATATATATATACTTAATGAGAATGTTAAACATTTAAGCTAAATAGTTGTGTTGCTTTCAATACAAAACAAAAATATGTTAAATATATATACAATTAAATATATATATATTAATGATTTACAAGTTAATGTAAACATACATATATATATATACACTATAACTATGTAACATGTATTTAAGCATACGAAATGAGTTGCAACTGCATTGATATAAGCCCCGACTCCAAATTGAAATAAAAATCAACAACAACAACAAGTTCTTTATGTGTGAAATGCTTAATTGCCAGCCATACTGAAATTGCAACACGACATCAACCATTAACAACAAACAGCACACATTAACAATACATAATAAAGCAAGCGCAGCAAGGAACTTGTGGAGCATGCCTGACCAGAAGATACCCTGACCTGCCAAGGCTAAGCACCATAGGCAATGCATTGGCTGTCTAAGGATGTTCAACATGGTGATTTCAGGTGAATATTAAATATATATAATATATAGAACTGTCCGCTTCTATACTATGACTATGACTGACTGGAAGATATCCGCACCAGGCAAGGCTCTTCATCTTATTTAATATGCGAGCTGTCTAAGGATGTATAACCCAGGCTGTTGCAGGTAAGCATCAAATATGTATATCTATATTATTTTGTCTATATATACTATGCCTGACTAGCAGATACCGTAACCAGACAATGCTATTTAGTGTATACAACATGCTAGCTTTTTAAGGATGTCTTAAGGATGTCAATTCCATTTTCCGTTTCCACTCGTATCTTCTCTTATAGTCCAATCACGCATACCCCACTCAAGCCCACTCGAATTTGCAGAGTATTTTAAAGTGCATCATACATTAATAAACAATTAGTGTGAGGAAAGTTTGCAGCATTCGAATATCGAGTGCTTCGACCGCATTTTATTCGTTATGACATTTAATTTATTCATTTTTTATTACAAGCCAAGTCATTGAGATTGCAAAAGAACAACAACAAAACGCTGCGAAAAGTACAACAATAATAGTAATAAGTATAATAATAATAATAAAATAAAATTTATCATTTCCAATTTAATTATTGTTAACAAACGCTAGCTGCGCACACAGATTCATGCATTTTTTATGCCAGACTTTTTCGATTTTTAATAACGAATTTAAGTGTCGCAGCGAGAGAGTAGACCCTGAGAGTGGGCGAAGGAAAGGCAGATAGCGAAAGGTGTGAATGAACTGGGGAAAGGAATCGGAGATTGAATGAATGAAATGGAATATGAAAACTTATTCATTGAGTAGCAAGCTCTAGTCGGGTGTGCTCAACTGGGAAATACCGTGAGTTCAGGGAAGAGCACAAGCAAGAGTTCGACTTACAGCGCGTAGGCAGCGGCAGACAGAGGCATCTACTAATACGAATTTGGGGCTGATGCGTGGAATATTTGAAATACTGAATTTGTGAAGTTATCACAGAAAACTTAAAAGTAAATTTCAATCTCTAGCCTTTGTATACTAGAGTAAATACCTAAAGTTTCAACTCTCTAACTTTTGTGGTGCTCGAGATCGCTGCGTTCATACGAATAGACAGATACTTAAACGAATAGACGGAACTGGCATATAAATATGTTTTATATATGATATAAGACAGTTGACGTATAAAGCTTGACTAAGTAAAATATGGAATATTCCATATTAAGCTTCATATTTGTTAGTCCACATCTTTACTTTCACGTTATCCTTATAGATCGGTATTTAAAATTTATAAAATTAACTCAAATGCATGAATTTTCATAAAAACTTGATATAAATTCGAGTTCAATCAAAGTCAATTGAAAAACACAAATGAAACCAAGAACTCAAACCTAAACACGTAAGAAAACTCTAGTCGGGCGTGACCGACTAGGGGATACCCGAGCCTCGTCGAATCTGTGTTTTTCATAGAATTTGGGGAAATTTGGGGCCGGTATCCAAAATATAACAAAATTCAAAATTGCATAAAATACATATAAAATTTGGTGTCTCTAGCTTAAAAAATGAGCGAGATATAATTTTTTTAGCTGAATTTCGATTTTGTTTTTAATCGATAACAATGAATTGGGGCTAGTTATCAATGTGCTCAGGGTATAAAAGGCATTGCAAAATGTATTCTAATTTCGCATAATGATTACGTGCACTTAAAACTTCAATGAGAATATTTTAAAATTCCGCAACTTCTCAGCCAAAACTCTGGATGTTTACATAAAATAATGAGAGAGAAAAAAAATAGTTGCACATTTATGAAAAGGTCCCCGGCTAAGGGGCTAAACAAATGCGGGAATTGAATTGCAAGGCATGCAAAACTGAATTTCCATGCTTGATGGGAAAACAAGCAGCAAGCAGCGAAAGTTGAGGAAAGCAAAAGAAGGCAGAAAAATAAAAATGGGAAATCAGCTTGAAATCGCGACACAAGATGTCAATTTCATTACGGGCCAGAACGAGGACAGCGCGGACAGCGCGCCGGACTCATCTGCATAAAGGGGAAATTATTTTTGCTAACAACAGCAACAACAACAACAACAACTAAATGGCAATTGCAATCGCAGCTGCTTGGACCAACTTTGCGGAGCCAAAAATAAAATGAGGAAAAAAAAATGCTGGAAAAAAGGTGGAAAAAAAATGCTGAAATGAACTATTCACGACAATTTCCGCAAGGCTAGAAAAAGTCCTCAGCTGCAAAGTGCAACAGCAACAACAACAAAGCTAACAAAGTCAACAAACAAATACAAATGAAGCCAAAATACTGGAAAAATAAATTACGAAAAGAAACCAAGAAGAAGACGATGAAGTGGGCAGAGTAGAGAATGGAATTATATTTATGAAAAATGCATAGGAAATAGCTATTACCCGAGCTACTTTCTATTAACCCATGGCAGCGCCACCTAGCGGCGAAACAACAACAACAGCTTAACGAGGGCGTGGCAGTGCCTCTGCCTGTGTGTGTGTGTGTGTGAGAAAGTTTTGTGCGGAACATGTTTGCCATACTTTTTATCTGGGCCCAATTCTTCTTTATGCGCAAAGTTTATTAAAGGAGGAAGCGAACAACAGCCTCGAAGTGTCCTGCACAAAAGAAGTTATGCAGAAGAGTGTGAGAGCGTGTGTGTGTGTGTGTGTGTGTGTGTGAGTGTGTGTGTGTGTGAGGCATAAAGTTGTAAGTGCATTTCGCATAAATGGAAAATTGTTCAATTTATCGGCGCACAAAGGAGCTGGGCGTGAGGCCAAGGCGAGCAGCAGAAGTTGAGAAACTTTAAGCAATTGAATAGATAAATGTTTAGCTTGGTCAAGTGAGTGCTTAAGGTTAACCCTTATGTTATGGAGTCTATGAATATAAAGTCTCTTTATAATATTTGCTAAATAATTGCCACAAATGAGGCGCATCAAATTTGATTTGATTTGATTTGAGCTGTAAAGCCACAGCGACGACAGCGATTGAAGGAGCACATTTAAAGCGCTGTAAACGGCCATAAGCAGGAGCAGCAGGACGAGCGAAGGATGATAAAAATATCAACAAGGCAGCAATAAAACATTCAACATGAGAGCAGAGCAGAGCAGCCAAGTGAACATTGGAGCATTGTCGAAATGACATCAATAAAATATTTAAGGCGACAACAAAGGGAAGCAGCCACGAATGGCCTTCATGGCTCCTCATGGCTACCTCGGCCCCACCTCTGGCCACGCCTCCACAGTTGGCAAAACAAACTCAAGGAGGGCGAACTCCACTCGACTGGCGTCATGGCAAACGAGCTTAACAGGATAAACCGATGAGAGCTGAGCGAAGGCGCTGTGAATGATGCACAGATTGAGGAGGAGGAGGAGAAGGAGGGTAAGCAAGGGGTTGAGATTGAGGGAATGTCAAGAGTGGGGGAGACTCACTTGAAGCCAGCAGCTCCATCTTCAGCTTCTTTTCACTCGCTTCTCGCTTTCAACTCGACTTTGAAGTGCAACATCGGAATTTGAATTCAATCGCTATTGCAATCGCTGCTTCCCCCACAGCCAGCCCCAGTCTCATCCCCCACTCTCCCCCTTTAACTGGCTTTTTATTGCGGCTTCTCAGTCCTCAGTCTGTGTATTATTTGCGGGCGAAAGCGGCTTAGACTTGTTAGCAACGTCCTCCAACTGTTTACGTGTCTTGGGGGTCGCCTGGAAGTTGGCGCTGGAAATCGCGAGCGGCAATCAGGGTTAGCCCCAAGATGGGCGGCCCAAGATTGGCAGCAATTGGAATTGGAATTGGAATTGGTCGCTTCAAATGCTGGCCAAGCGGGCTTCCCTTTCGATTTGCCATATTCTTTTATGGGCCACAGCCGAATGTAGTGCGAGATAAGAATTGAAGTTTATCGTTTTTTTTTTTTTTTTTTCATTTTTATGAAATTTGCATATTTTAATCAGCCTGCGTCGATTTCCCAGCGGCAATCAATTTGCTCGACTATGGAACGGATTCCGTTAAGATTTCATCTTTCGATTGCCTTTGATCTAATTTCGTTGCGCAGCAACAAATTGAACCAGGAGCAGCTCCTGTCCACGCCCATATAGTGAGGCCTTGGCCAGAAATGATAAACGACTTTTCCCTCGCTGGGTAAATTTGCATTTAATTTTAAAGTGTTTCCTTCTTCCTTCCTTCCTGCCTTCCGTCCGACTACTATTAATAGGCCGCAGCCAAGTCAATAAAGTATCAAATTACCATTCCGGCCCGGGGGCCATTCGGCTAATGAGCGAACGCCCTTGGTGCGCGGCGTTTGAAGTGGCCGCCCCTGGAGCCCCCCGGGTCAATAGTCGAGTGGGGTAGCCATAAACTAGTTAAGCTTTTGACGGCCATCATTCAATTTTATGATAATTAAAATGCGTCCACCTTTTGGCAATAAACTGTGGCGGCCGCTCCACCCAGATGCTAAATAATCGGAATTACTCTCAGCGAATTCAGCTGTAAATTTATTGTTTCTGGATTTAGATATTTATTTGACATTTATTCTGTGCAATACTTAAATATAAATATTATAACAATTAGTTACAAGCTGCTTAACTCTATCATATTAGCCTCTTTACCAAAGGGTTTACGAAATTATTTGCCACTCAACAAATACATACATACGCATATGTGCTCGCTTCAAAAAAAAAAAAAAATTGCAAAAAAATCAAAAATCAAAAAAATCAAATCTGCTTGACCCTATCATAATAGCCTCTAGAAGGGTATACGAAATTCTTTGCCACTCAACAAATGCATACATACGCATTTGTGCTCTCTCTTCAACAAAAAAAATCCACTCATAACAACAGAATCCAAATAACGGTTAAATGAAGTAGGCCAAAGAGCGTAAAGCGTAGAGCGTAGTGCATGGATCGCAAGTGAGAGCTGAGCAAAATGCTTCAGTGGAAGTCAAATGGAACTCAACGTTTTTCGCATAGTTGCTCTGAGAGACTTCATTGAGCACACACACACACACACACATACACATATAACGAAACAAAGGCGAGATAAATGTACAGAGAGCGAGCCCTGCTTAGAGTGCGAGCGGAAGCGATCTCCTTGGTGCGAGTGACGGCGTGGGAATTATTATAGTTGAGTGCTTTTTGCTATACGAATACGAATATTAGTGGAATGGTCGCATAAGCATGCGGCTGCACACTTTGCTGCGCTCAGTAGTTAGCGAACTCTCGCTTTGATCACGGTCAGGGCGCGGCGCTTCGTTTCGTGTATTTGTGTAACTTTGTATGTATGTATTTAACACATGCATATTTGATGTCTTTATTAAAAGTAATTAAATGTAAGATTAAATTATTTATGCTGTGACATAATTGGATACGATTGAAAATATACCAGTGATTATTTTATAGTCTTTGTGGTAATTTTTACAATATTTATATATAAATAAATATATGTATTTATTAAAATTGTGTAATCAGTGCTGCAATCAATACGAATAATTAATGTATATATTCGAGATATCAAATAATAATGGGATGACTATAAATGATAAAAATTACGCATAAATTTGAGTTAATATGTTTATTCTCTTTGCTCAATTCCCTTAGACGCACACAGCATATGCTCATGTGCTGTTTGAGCATAAAAGTTTACTCAGTTAATCCACAGCAAACGTAAAGTGGATCGTAACTGGGAGATGAGCGAGCAGAAGCTAATTTGAGCGCTTTTCTAACACTTTTGCTGAGAGATTTCATATATACTCGCCATGCTCTCATTTATTTTATTAACGAATAACGAATTTAACGAATAATTGTCATATGGATGATGTAGGTGACAAAAGAGTGTAAATTATCGTAGCTTTGAGTACTTTTGCCATTTCCTTATCATTGCATTCGCACTCTACTGGTATACTACATTTATTTAGCTAATCACATAATCATTTCGTAATTATCATTAACTTTATTTATTTTCTAAGATATATTATTGATTAGTAATATGGATTATTAAGCTGGTAAATAAATGCAAGCTTATTTAAAGCATTCTCTCATTGACTAATATATCTCTGCTTTTTTTAGATACCTATTGCTGAAGGATTCTTTACTCTGCAGAAAGGAGCGACCAGGATTACCCTGCAGAGGACACAAAAAATGCGATTTTTACGCTTGGCAGCCCTCAGGAAATGTTCCATAATCTGATTTATTAACTTTATATGAGACAAATTGTCTTCAAACTACGAATTGATGAAATATTATAGTAAATAATAGGAAATAAAATAAATGTATAAGAACATCTATTATTATATCTGAAATAAAGAAATATTCAATCAAATCGCGTGTTTTCATTTTTCATGTTAGGCATTTCAATCTATAAATTTTTTATTTTTATTCAGTCAAATTTGTTCAACGTCGAATTTAAACGAAATTTAACGAAATTTTACGAAAAATACTAGACCAAAAGAAATGGCCGGCATGAGGCTTCTTCATCATCAGCGAAATCACATTTGTATTGCATACCCGCAAGGGCCAAAACTCGCTCACCCGTCGTCGTAGTGCATCGAAATTTAAACGAAAATTCGAGTATTTTACCAGGCGAACATAAATGAGCAGTAGGGTGAAAAATGTTAGTTAACATACTAATGTTAACTAACATTGTGGATCGTAAGTCCACTGTTAACTAACAGTGTGAACATTACTCAAAAATCACTCATGTAAATTGAGCTGCAATTTTGAAAGAGAGTTGAGTGAAAAAGTTGCAAATCTCAAGAGCAGCTTTATATTCTAAAAAGGCTCAAGAGCAAGAGCGGCTTTTAAGACGACTGCTCAAGAGCAGCTGAGCATGTTAAGTCGGCTGCTCAGAGCAGCTGCGCATGTTAAGACAGCTCGCAGCCGCATTTGCGGCTGTTAAGTCTAAGTCAGTTGCTTAGCGGCAACTGTCCCTGTCGGTTGCTTATGCTAAAGGGGGGCTGCTGAAATGAATAGAATATGCATTGGATTTTTAGGTTGGCCAGGACTATATCATTTGTATGATATCACTAATGATATATAGGTCTACTGGTAACCATCATGGGAAAGGGGCATATTATTAAAGACAGCTGAAACAGGGGCATGCATAGGTCTTCAGCGAATTCTCGCTGATTCCGAATCATTGGGCTCAGTTAGACTAGGATCTCTCAATCTGAAATGATAAAAACAAATTAGAACAACTCATATAAAATGCAGAATTTACATTAAAAATTGATTTGGTTTCTTCTACAGGAATCGCCCTCCTCTGAGAACTTCGTTTCAGTTTATCAGTTCTTTAATCTGAAATAAATAATATAAATGAATATAAATATAAATATATAATAATAATATAGATAAGATATATACGATTAAATATAATTAAGTCAAACTAAAATCCATCATTTTTTTAATAAAATAAAATAAAATCCACTTTTTTATACTGTGATTATCAAGGTCAAGATAATATCTGATAATGTAAAAGAAAATCAATAAAGTCTTTTTTGACAACTTAAAACTTACCAAATACTCTATATCAAATGCTAAAAATAATTCCATTAGCCTACGACAATCATCGATGATATTAATGTATTTACGGCTAATGCACATTTGGGCCACATCTTTCGTCCTCTCTGTGGCTTTCCAAGCAACATTTCAAGCGGCAATTAATACAATTATCACATTTAATGTCGGGCCACAATGCATATGAAATTTCCTGCTGCCGGAAAGCCACACACGCACGCCCACACACCCGCCCACTCACACACACACACACACACTTGAGTTGTAGCTCACTTGAAATCTCGTGCCAAAAGTGAAAACTCCGCTGGGAGTTGCGCAGGTAGCAACGGGCGGGCGGGGGCGACACGGCAGGCCCATTCAATTACACCTGCTTACGAGTATTACAATGCCATTATGGTGTGTGTGTGTGTGTGTGTGTGTGTGTGTATGTGTGTGTCTGTGTGTGTGTGTGTTCTTTGACGTTGGGCACTTGGCAGCCAACGCGCGCCGCTGGCAACTCGACGATGTCCTCAACCTTGTGCTGCAGACTTGCCAACAATTTTATTACATTTTCGTCTGTCGACACTTTTGTGTTGTTGTTGTTGCTGTTATTGTGGTCGCTTATTACTTAGTGGCAATAACAACAACAACAACAACAGCAACAGCAGCAGCAACGAGAGCACAACTCGAGTCCAAGTGCCAACAATAATAATTACAATAGCAACAACAATCACAGCAGCACGAGCAGCAGCAGCAGTAACTGTCTGCCAAAAAGTTCCGTTCCGTGTGCCAAAAACAGTCGACGACAAATGCCACATAAAACATAAATGAATAACAGCAACAACAAGAAGAATACCCACAATTAGAATAAATGGTAAAAATAAAATAAGTGAGTCGACCCAGGCATACCCTGTTTATTTATATTCTACTCTTAATAGAGCAAATTAAACTTAACAAGTTTTTAAGTTAATATTTACATATAATACATATTATTTATTTACATATTATTTATTTATACACATTATATGCATATATACACATTCATGCATTTCATATTTCTTTAGCCAACAGCAGCCATGCACCGCACTACCCACTATGCCGACAACAGGGTATAACAATAACAGCTAGTGACGGCAATAACAGCTAGAGTCAGAGTAAAGTAGATGAAGACAACTACACAAAGAGAGAGAGCGGGTAAGGAGGAGAGCGAGTGCGAGTTGCAGGCAGCACTACTCAGCACAATTTCGCAATTTGGTTGCCCATGAAAGAGGGGGAAAAAAAGAGAGAGAAGCAAGTACTGAAGCGCAACTCGGCTGCAAATTTTTGGTTATTAAATTTTCAATGTGGATTTGAATACCTCCCCCTGCTGCTGCCTCCTTAGTTTTTGGCCTCACAGCAGACGCAAAGTGTTGAAACATGTTACACACTGCAAGCAGACAGCAACAACAACAGCAACAAGGAGCCACTGCCGTTGCTGCTGCTGTTGCTTGTTGGCGTGTTTTTCGTGCAGATTTAATTAGTTTTTATTACCGCAAAAAGAAAATGCAGCGCTCATTGTTGTTGCATTGCATATGGAACATTTCATGGGCGTAGTTATTACCGTTGTTGCTCTTGTTTTTGTTGTGTCTGCTTGTTCGGCTGTGCTCTTTGCGATTTGGCGTTGGTGTCGCTGTTAAATAGTCCCGTTTTATGTTTCATACTTTTATAAGCAGTCTGCATTTGCAGTCTGCCTCCGCTCACGGCGGCTCTACAGTGCTTTGCGCCTTGCTCGAAAGAGAGGAGCAAAAGGGAACACAGAAGTAGAGTAAACCAGACACGAAATAAGTAAAAGTCACATAAAAGAGAGTATGCGACGAAGAAAATTTACTGTATATGCATATATATGTATATTTATGTGTAACTTAATCAAGATGTTCAATGTTCACATTGTAAACTCTGTTCATATTTGTACAAACTCTTTTAAAGCGAAAACCAGAATGTCGATTTCTAATTGCTTAAATTGATTGATTGCCCAAGCAAAAAAAAAACTACGTATATACGTATTCAGGTGATTAGCTGTGTGTATGTAATTGGATATGATATTCTCTTATTTACTTAATTTTAAAGTTCACTTAATTGAATATATATAACTAATCATGTTAATCCCGTGATATAAATATAACGCGATACTTAAGTTGCGCGCACCTGTTACGATCAAGGCGACAGTTCGCGAACGACTGAGTGCGAGCTAGACATAAGCGCCTTTGCTATTCATTTGGCTGCAAACAAAAAAGAGCTCAATTATCACTCAACTAACACAAATTCCACGCTCTCATTATCTGTCCACCTACTTTGCAAACTAGCGGAAGTAAGAGGAATACACACATGTGCATGCTATGAATTAGCTTGCTCCCGCTCACACTTGCAGCAGCGCTTTGCTTCTTTAATGAGCGACTATTAATTCTGTTTAGCTCCCACTTACGATCCAGGTTACGCTCTACACTTTATGTGCGCCTTTCTGTGGATTCTCTTTTTTTTATCGCTCTAAGCGTGTGTGTGTGTGTGCGTGTAGTTGGTATTGCTATCGCACACTAACACGTTCGCTTTATGATCTCTGCTCTGCTTACGTACAATGTTGTGCTGAACTGAGTGAATTGTCGTGCTCAAAGCAACGAAATACAGTTGTTTGTGTGCTGCTCAGTTTAGACATTTTTTTTGATACTCTTTAAGACATTCCTATTATTTTGTCATGCGCTATGTGACTTTGACGCCGTCAAGAATGCGACACTGGCATTTAAAATCTAAATTAAAATAATTCAATTAATTTGTTGCATATTTTGACAGTATTTCCATCTTGCTTATGCATTTATTTTCGACAAATAATTTTCGGTATTATTTCGAGTAGTTTATCATTTGCTCAATTGCTGTCCGAAAATCTCAACAATCGCAATTTGGCCAGCCGCAACAGCAACAAGGCGAAGAACAATGAGAATGCGAATCTGACGAGAACTTCGGCCTCAACATAGCCAACAACAACAACAACAACGACGACGACGACGACGACGGCAAACGATAATGAAAAAGTGGAGAAACCAAACTGAATGCAAACTTTGGCACTAAATTCACAAATTGCTCAAGTTTTAAAGTTTCGACAGCAAGAGAGACAGAGACAGAGACAGAGAGGGAGGCAGAGCAAGGCAGAGCAAGGGAGAGAGAGGGAGAGAGGGGAGAGCGGCCACATTTTTGGTTTGGCGAAACTATTCAAAAACAGAGATTTACGCCATGCACGGGGGGGGGGGGGGGAGAGCTGTGTGTGTGTGTGGCGCCCCCCAGTGGGAGCTAAGCCAAGGAGTTCGCATGGAGCTTGGGCGGGGATAGTTAACAGATTTGCTTGCATAGTTTGCGGTTTGTTGCCTTCATTTAACTGCCAGTTGGTAAATTGAAACAGTACCAACAATTGTTGTTGTTGTTGTTGTCGGTTGTTGTTGTTGTCGGTTGTCGGTTGTTGTTGCTGCTAGTTTAACTTGGCTTAGTTGAGTTATTAAAAAGCAATTTGTGGCCGTCAAGGCAAGTGTGTGGCAGATTGAGCGTAAATGCAGCTGAGCTCAAAGTTGTGCGGGGCAACCCCAAAAATTGCTATTTTGAATGCGGCTGGTGCTCCAGTGGGGGGAGGGGGGGCGCCGGTGCACCCATGTGGAATAAGCAGCATGCGAGCATTGTAAGCCAACCCCCAGCTAAACTAATTCAATTAGAAGCGTATGAGAGTCTTGGAGCCATCACGAAAGTTGACCCTTTGAAAGGTGAACGCCAACACGGAAATTACCTGTATAAAATAGAGAAATCGACGGAAGAGATGATAGGCAAACAATATTCTGCTCTGGGAATTAAGTGAAGGATATGCTATATATTGCAATATAAAGGAGGTAAAATATATGTGTTAAAAATATTTTTATAAGTACTTAAAATCAAGTCATAAATATGTATTCATATATTTGCACATATATATGTCTAAAGCGCGACAAAAATCACCCGCACCTGTTACGATCACAGCGACAGCTCGCCAACGACTGATTGCAAGCTAGACATAAGCGCCTTTGCTATTCTTTTGCCTTTCAACAAAAGAGAGCACAATAATCACTCAACTAACACCAATTCCATGCTCTCATTATCTGCACATCTTCTTTACAAGCAAGAGCAGAGCAATACTCATATCAACATGCACATGTATTAGTGCGCTCCCGCTCACACTTGCAGCAGTGCAATGTAAAAATAGCTCAACTGCCATTGCTTCTTTAAAGAGCGACTCCCACTTAAGCGATCGGTGTGCCCTTCTCAGCATCTGTCTCGCTCGCTCGCTCTCTCTCTCGCTGTATATTTCGCTCCCTTTCTTACCCCTTCTCTCTTTAGTTTCATTTAATGCACACATTCAAGCCATAAATTTCCTATAAAAAATAAACTCAAGCACAACAAAACAAAACTCGAATGAACCACAAAAATATTGGCGAGAAAGGGACAACGACAACACTGAGCTAGTGCCTGGTAAAAGTCGCATGCAAATAAAGCGAAAATCATTATCTGAGCATGAGAATCTGGTTAACTTCGTTTAGAGCAGAAGCCGAAAAAAAAGAAAAATAACAAGTAAGAAAACTCTAGTCGGGCGTGACCGACTAGGGGATACCCTGCGCCCCGTCGAATCTGTGTTTTTCAAAGAGTTTGGGGGAATTTGGGGCCGGTATCTAAAATGTAACAAAATTAAAAATTGCATAAAATACATATAAAGCTAAATATAAAATTTGGTGCCTCTAGCTTAAAAGATGGGCGAGATATAATTTTTTCGATTTTGTTTTTAATCGATAACAATTAATTGGGAATAGTTATCGATTATTTAAAATACAAAAAAATTTCAAGTCTCTAGCTCTTATGGGGGCTGAAATCGGCGCGTTTAAACATGCGGACGGACGGACGGAGAGGGCCAAATCGATTTCTCTTGTCGTCCTGATCAAGAATATATATACTTTATGGGGCTGCCACGCCTCCTTCTGCCTGTTACATACATCCAACAAAACCATTATACCCTGATTTACCATTTTCAATGGGCTCAGGGTATAAAAATAGAAAAGAGAAAGCAAAGCGAAAGCCAACCAAGGGAACATTTTTCAAATGTAGTCGAAAAGGCAACTAAGCAACTCACACAGGGAGCGCGAAATGCAAATGTGCTGCCAAGTGGTGAAAGGATGCGACGGCAAAGGACCCACAGCCAAGGACAAGTAGGTGCCAACAAGTTTTGCGGCGTTAAAAGGCGTTGTTGAAAGCGAGGCGGAAAGTGTGGGAGGGGGGGAGAGAGAGGGCTTCAGCGCTTGCTGCAGACGGGCCATTGTCATATATTATGTTAGTCAAGGCAGCTGGCAGCGGCACCTGCAACAACAACAGCCATGCCACTTGCATTAAATAACGGAAATGAAAACAAAAGACTTCAACTTCCGGCCAAGGCGCGAGACACGTGGAGCAGCCAAAGCGCCCAAAATTGCACTCGAGTGAAAATGGAAAGTGGAAAATGGAAAATGGCAATGTGGCTTTTGTACTCTATGCTCCTCTCCCCCCCCCCCTCTCTCTCTCTCTCTCTCTCTCTGTCTATTTCTATCTCTTGTTGCTTACTTTGATTGCATTGCCAGCTGCCGCTGCCTTCGTCCGCTGCTAGCTGGGGGCAGGTGTTTGTTTGGAGTCCCGCATGTGGCATAAATAATTTGCACTCAACGCGGCAAAACAAACGACGGCCAAACTCGGCACTTGTAGAGCGCCAACACATGGAGCAGCGGCAGGCGGGAGAAATGGGGAGCTTCTTGCAAGCGGAAAACATTTCCCGCTGGAGAACGTGCTCTGGTGGTTTGTTCTTCGTTTGTTCTTTCCTTTGCGTTTCTTTTTTTCCTTATTACATTTGCCACTGTGTTGCTCTCAAGTGCAAGGACGCGACGGGCTCTGCCCGAGTCTAGGCGGCTCCATGGAGACTTGCGGCATGCGTTGCAATGAAATTTCATTGTTACAACTGGGAAATGGATACACGCAGTCAGAAGTATTACAACATAACAGTTCACTTCGAACATATCCTAGCAGAAATCTATCGAGTCTTGTCATAGAAAGATATATATGCTCGATACTTAAAATATTTGCTATAAATTCCACTCGAAAATTCCGTTTATTAGCTAAAAAGGATTTATATTTAAATACATTAAAATTGTAAAGAATTCATGAAATATGGCTTTTAGATAATCTATATAATCTATAAGATAAAAATTATTAATCGTGAATTGTAGTTTGGTAACGTTTTATAAGAGCAGAGCAAAGCAAAAAACGATTTTCAAAAAAATGTTTTTATGAGCAGTAATTACTCTATATCTATATAATTCTACAAAGTATTTTAGACTTTAAAATATACAATAAATAGTGTTATATTGATACGATTTGTTCTGTTAATATGGCAAAGATTGTAGAAATGATGCAGCTCTCTTTTACGATTTTAAGCCAAATATAAATATTAAATAAAATATTAGAAAGGTAAAGAAAAATATTCGAAAATAGTTTAAAAATAAGCTGCAAAAATTTTGAAAAGTAAAAAAAAGTATTAGAAAATGCACAAAAAAATGTAATGTAATTCTTTTTGTGCATTTTCTAATATTTAATTTTTACTTTGCAACATTTTAAAAAAATTTAAATAACTACTGAGTATTGTTCTATATATCATTGTCTATATATTGTATTTCATGGCAAAGGCGCCTTGGACTATATTTATATTTTATATATATTATAAAAAATATTTCTTATTTAGTAACTTAAAGAATTGTTGTAAGAATATTGTAGACTTAATAGTATCTATATAATTTATCACATATATTATTTTCAATAATAAATATAAAATATAATAAGGTAAAAATTATTACATTTATAATTATAAATATTAAAAAAAAAAAAAAAAAAATAGTTTGAAAATAAGCTGTAAAAACTTTAAAAATGTTGGAAAGTAAAAAAATATATTATAAAATGTACGAAAAGAATTGCATTAAAAAAAAATTACTGAGTATATATCATTGTTTCTATTGATCTATATATTGTATTTCATGGCAAAGACGCCTTGAACTATATGAATATAAAAAAATATTCATATTTAGTAACTTAAAGAATTGTTGTAAGAATATTGTAGGCTATATACTTAGTAGTATCTATTTTAATTTATTATATCTATAAATTTAAATAATAAATAAAATTTCTTTAAATACCTGATCTATTAAAAGTACTGACTGTAGTTGTTTTTAATGTAATTCTTTTTTTACATTTTCAAAATATTTTTTTTAGTTTCCAACATTTTAAAAGTTTTTGCGGCTTATTTTCAATTATTTTTTATTTTTATTTTTTTTTTCATTTTCAATATTTATAAAAAATAATTGTAATAATTTTTACCTTTACCTTTCTAATATTTTTATCATTGTTTATATTGTTCTATATATTGTATTTCATGGCAAAGACGACTTGGACTATAAAAAATATTCACATTTAGTAACTTAAAGAATATTTGTAAGAATATTGCAGGCTATATACTTGGTAGTATCTATATTAATTTATCATATATAATTTTCAATAATAAATAAAATTTCTTTAAATACCTGATCTATTAAAAGTATATTCACAGGCTTTCACTTAAAGTATTGTAGAAGGAAAGTGTGCTCAGTCGCAGCTACTTTCTCCCTTAGTCAGTTTAATGGGTACCTAAAAAAAAAAGAGAGGGAAATAAATAAATGCAAGAGGCGAAGCAGCAAGAGCTGTTACAGCCCATTCTTATGCACGTTCAGTGGAGTCAGTTCCAGTTCCAGCTGCAGTTCCGGCTGCTGCTGCTGCTGCAGCTGCTGGCACGTGTATGAATAAGTGGACTGGCTGCCGGCTTGATAACGGCTTAAATTTATTGGCAATTGAGAGACTACCAAGTGGCCAAGAGAGAGAAAGAGAGAGAGGGAGAGTGGGAGCGAGAGAGTTAATAGAATTGCAGCAGAGTTGCGAAGGATTAAAGCGGCAGCAGCAAGCAGGACACCACGAAATGAAGTTCAAGCGCAGCCAAAGCAGCTGCAAAAAGTCTTTCAGCGCTCGGAATTTGTATTTATGATGACATTAAATTGCCGCCAAAATGGGAAAATGGGGCTGGCTAAACAAAAGGGTCCGCGACTGCCGCCTGCCGCCTGCTGCTTGCTGCCAGCTAACCAGGCCAAGATAAATAGCAAAACAAAAACCACTCAAAGCCGCGTAAATTGAGGCAAGCTTCGTCCGGCTGCCCGCGCCACGCCGAGTGCCCCAAAATAAAAAACTTTTGCCCATTTTAGTTTTTGCGGTCAGATGGAACAAGGAGGAGCAGGACATGAATGTGGACAGGCGCAAGCATCGAGGCGAGGCGGGGCGGGGCATACGGGTGGGACAGGAATACACTTAGCTGCTTTTCGCATTCTTATTATAGCAGGAGCCCATCGAGAATGCCTGAACAGGGCATATTAGCTATGGGCAAGAGCACGTAAGAGAGAAGAGGAGATGAGTTTGATAACAGATATATTTCTTATGTGTATACACTATATATATTTCTTGAAAGTATATACATATCTAGCATATACATATTATATATATATATATTGTATATTTCTTCAGTGTTCTCGACATCTAAGAGCAATTATTTGATGCCCTCAGTCTTCTTTTATTCAAGTTTTCGAGGAATCAGCTCTTATTCCTTCAGTTTATTCTTCGAAAACTTGAGGAATTAACACGTATGCCTGGAGCTTATTACTCGAAAACTTAAATACCTAAAGGCTAAAGACTTAATATATATCCTAGACTTCAATATCCTAGACTAACTAAGTTATACACAGAATCAAGATAACTCAGCTCAAGCTCATAATATTCATAAAAATGAATATTTTCCCTTGGTTTTTCAAGCATAGCTCGAAGACTTTAAGAGGTAGGGCTTACAAATTTGCTATATAGATTCTCATAGAGCAAAAGCAGCTTATGAATATTTTTATTTTTTTTATATCTAACATACCCATAGAATCGTTAATATCTCGAAGACTTCAACAGCTAGACTTTTAAAATTTCTTACATAAATTCTCGTCGAGCATAAACATCTTATAAAGATTTCTTTTTTTTTGTTGGATATTTAACATACTTAAAGCTCTTAATATCTCGAATACTTTATGAGGTTGAGCCTTAAAATTTCTTATATAAATTCTCTTCGAGCACCTTATGAATATTAACTTTTTTTTTATATCGAACATACCCAACATGCACATACCACTTAAAGAACCCGCCATGCCGGGCATATCTTAGTCGTATACTTGGAACTTTTGCCACTTTTTACTTGTTTTCTTCTTATACCCAGCATGTTTACTATTTTATTTTATTGTGGCGCGTCGGCGTTGGCCAAAACCACAAGAAACGGCAGCAACAAAAAACTTAGCGTTAAATTACTGCGAAGTCCCGAGGGCACAAAAAACCGAAAATGGAAATTTATGTCCCAATTGCATTTCGCACGTCCCGCCACGTCCCGTCGCCCCTCGGAGAAAACTTTGCCCGGCCCGATTATTGGTTCTATATACGTATGTACGTATATATATTTTTGTGTAGGTCCACTAATTATATTAAATTTGCATTAAATTTGTACATTTCATGCTTCGATTAACACTTGGATTCGAAGGCCCTGCCCGCCCTGCCCAGCCCATTAAAAGGTAATTTGATATACACTTTTCAGGCGAAGCAACAGCGAGTGGGCGTCCATTTATCATTCGCCCTAAGCCGCAGTCGCGCCGATGTCAGCGCGACGTGGCCCCAGCAAATCCCCTGCTCAGCGGACTCAAACCCAATTCTCAAATGCAACTTTAAGAGTTTTTCTTCATTTAAATATAAATATGCAACGAAATTAGATCAAATGTCGAATGGGAAATCGTTGCATTAAAATATGTAAATTTTATATATAGAAATAAATTTCAGATCTTATCGCTGCCTTTGGCCGAGTAATGAAGCGAATTATGAGAAATCGAAAAGGGAAGCTCGTTCCATTTGGTCAACATTTGAATTCGGTTTCCCAATTCCCAATTCTCGCCTATCGCTGGCAGCCCATCTCGGGGCTAACCCTGATTGTCGAGCGCGATTTGCGGAGCCAGCCTGCGTCTTGTTGTCTAAGACCCGTAAACAGTTGGAAGACGTTGCTAACAAGTCTAAGCCGCTTTCGCCCGCAAATAATACACAGACTGAGGACTGAAGAAGCCGCAATAAAAAGCCAGTTAAAGGGGGAGAGTGGGGAGTGGGGGAAGCGATTGCAATAGCGATTGAATTCAAATTCCGATGTTGCACTTCAAAGTCGAGTTGAAATCGAGAAGCGAGTGAAAAGCAGCTGGAGCTGGAGCTGGAGCTGGCTTCAAGTGAGTCTCCCCCCGCTCTAGACATACCCTCAACCCCTTGCTTACCCTCCTCCTCCTCCTCCTCCTCTTCAATCTGTGCATCATTCACAGCGCCTTCGCTCAGCTCTCATCGGTTTATCCTGTTAAGCTCGTTTGCCATGACGCCAGTCGAGTGGAGTTCGCCCTCCTTGAGTTTGTTTTGCCAACTGTGGAGGCGTGGCCAGAGGTGGGGCCGAGGTAGCCATGAGGAGCCACCATGAAGGCCATTCGTGAATGCGAATGCGAATGCGGTGGCTGGCTGCTTCCCTTTGTTGTCGCCTTAAATATTTTATTGATGTCATTTCGACAATGCTCCAATGTTCACTTGGCTGCTCTGCAGCTCCTCTCATGTTGAATGTTTTATTGCTGCCTTGTTGATATTTTTATCATCCTTCGCTCGTCCAGCTCCTCCTGCTTATGGCCGTTTACGGCGCTTTAAATGTGCTCCTTCAATCGGTTGTCGTCGCTGTGGCTTTACAGCTCAAATCAAATCAAATCAAATTTGATGCGCCTCATTTGTGGCAATTATTTAGCAAATATTCTATAGAGACTTCATATTCTTCAGCGTTACCAGTCTAAAACACTGAGAACAATAACAGGTGCTCCATGGTATATGACAAACTTTGACATCCATAAAGACCTCAAACTTCCTTTTATCAAAGAGGAGATACAAAAAACCGCAGAGAGGTATTTAAATAGGCTGCATGACCACTGCAATGCTCTAGCTTCTGGACTCCTCGACAACACAAATAACAACGAACGGCGCTTAAAAAGATTCCACGTATTACATTTGCCAAATAGAGAATAGACTAGTAGAGAGTTAAACTAGTAGATTAGCTATAAATATGTAATTAGGTAAATATATGGATTGATCTCGTTGGAGTTCAAACCATCCGGTTATTTATAGATATAGTTTAAAGAGTTGCTTATTGTTTTGTACAAGACAGATTGCAAATAAAATATATATATATATATATATATATATATATATATATATATATATATATATATATATATATATAAAAAAAAAATATTCATAGTCTTCATAACATAGGGGTTAACCTTAAGGACTCACTTGACCAAGCTAAACATTTATCTATTCAATTGCTTAAAGTTTCCCAACTTCTGCTGCTCGCCTTGGCCTCACGCCCAGCTCCTTTGTGCGCCGATAAATTGAACAATTTTCCATTTATGCGAAATGCACTTACAACTTTATGCCTCACACACACACACACTTCTGCATAACTTCCTTTGTGCAGGACACTTGGTGCCTGTTGTTCGCTTCCTCCTTTAATAAACTCTGCGCATAAAGAAGAATTGGGACCAGATAAAAAGTATGGCAAACATGTTCCGCACAAAACTTTCTCACACACACACACACACACACACTCTCACTGCCATTTTTTGTGTACGTATATGCCACGCCCCCCTTTTTGAGGCTCTTGTTAGGCATGCACCGAGAAATTTCGTGCATTCAGATAATTTTTCTTTTCAATTTGTTTTGTGCTCGTGCGGCGTCTGCAAGTATGCAACTGTTTTATGGAATTGGCTCGCAATTTGTCGCACAAATATGCCAGAGTCGGAAAATGCCAGCTATGAAAATTGCCCGCAATGCAATGGGAATTAGAGCCAGGGCCAAGAGCTATCTTCGCTCTGCGTGTTTTTGCCTATAAATTTGGAACAAAGAGAAAGAATGGAAATGAATATATATTGTGCTTTATCTGCAAGGAAAGTTGCCTAAATGTAAAGCAATTAATAGAAGAGGAAATATATCGAAGTAGATATAAAAAAAAAACAAGTAAGAAAACTCTAGTCGGGCGTGACCGACTAGGGGATACCCTGAGCCCCGTCGAATCTGTGTTTTTCATAGAATTTGGGGGAGTTTGGGGTCGGTATCCAAAAAAAAAACCGAAATTCAAAATTGCATAAAATACATATAAAGCTAAATATAAAATTTGGTGTCTCTAGCTTAACAGATGGTCGAGATATAATTTTTAACTGAATTTCGATTTTATTTTTAATCCATAACAATTAATTGGAGATAGTTATCGGGCTTTTTTTAAATAAACTCGATCTGCGCGTGCTATACTCGGACCTACAAAAAAAAATTCAAGTCTATAGCTCTTATAGAAGCGGAAATCGGCGCGTTTAAACATACGGACGGACGGACGGACAGGGCCAAATCGATTTCTCTTTTCGTCCTGATCAAGAATATATATACTTTATGGGGTCTGCCACGCCTCCTTCTGACTGTTACATACATCCAACAAAAACATTATACCCTGATTTCCCATTTTCAATGGGCTCAGGGTATAAAAAACTATTTTTATTGAATATACATATATTTATACAGTCTTGGTGCCTGAATTGTTGTTGCCTAACAATCAACTCACACTTGATTCAGCTCAAATTTGTAAAAGTTATTTAAACTGCAATAAAAATAATAGTAAAATAATAACAACAATTGAATTTAACCATTTTTATGGTTTTAATAATTGAAATGAAAATGCATTTAAGCATTTTCCAAGAAACTTTCTACAAACTTTTTGTGCTTCAAATTATTTATTGTAGCTAAACAAGTGAAGTGAGGCTAATCTGTAGGCTTTGTATGCCCATTGAAAGTGGGAATTCTGGGTATGATGCTTCGTTGCACATGTATGTAACAGATAGAAGAAGGCGTAGCAAATGCCATAAGGTACAAACTTGATAAAGAGAACGAAACTAGTCGATGAAGCCATATTCCGAATGAAAACTTAAATGTGAACAGAGCATAAAACCCAACGAGCTGGGATGCACTGTTTACAGATTATGCATGTACTTTCAATATGGGAAGGAACATGGGATATGGGATAACAATAGATGGCTGTGTTCATGATATGCAATATTAAGAGTCTACTGCAAGCAAAGCAGGCTCATTCATTGAATTCAGTCGCCAGTGAGACTTATTGAATAAAGTTCTACTTTAAGTTTAACAAATTTATAAATATTTGTAAATCAAAATAATAAATCAGAAGATCTCTTTAATTTGTTGTATTAGGAAGCAGGAGTTTATATATTCTATATTATAGCTCATTCCATTTTTATATTATTGATATCAATCGATATTTTGACTTCGATTTCAAAGCATAATGGGAAGACTATTATAAATATATATTATAAAATATATATAAATATATATAATAAAATATATTTAAATAAATATATAAATATATATAAATAAATATATAAATATATATAAATAAATATATAAATAAAATAAATACGATTTAATAATAATTGAAACTGCAGCTCTTGACAGGGTGCGAGACATATCCTAGTCGGACACTCCCCGCAAATTTAGTCTCAAGTATGTGTGTGTGCGTGTGTATGCATGTGCGCATGTATGCATTCGACAATCATATAATAATATGTAAAACTGCCGCTTTTGAACTTGTTCAGGGTATATCATAATCGGACATTCCCGACTGGTAAATGCTTGTTTTAATTTATGTATCGCAATACTTCTTTTTCATTTAAAGATGGGTTTTAAGTTCATATAATTTTTATAAATTTAAGTACATGAAAAAATTAAGTTGAACTTCAGCTTAAAGAGCTTAGATTACATTTGACTTGCTGTAAATTTAAGAGACATCTATCTAAGTTTCTTATGTGCCCCACAATATTTCACACTTGATCTTATATTTCCATGTATTCCCCTTGTTTCTAGCTCTTTAAGTCGCATCGCTTTAAAGTGCGTGTGCCTTTTCTCTCGATAATCGAAAGCTATTATGCCCACATTAGTCTGTCGCCCCCGATTTATATTTTCCGCTTCTTCTACTACTGCTTCCTCCTCTTGTTGTTGTTGTTGTTGTTGTCAACGTTTTTATGCAAATATTTACATATGCGCGACGACACACTTTTCACGCCCAGTGTCCTTGTGAAAGGCGCCGTTACATTTATTTTTCGACTGTTTGCTAAGGATCCAGGACGCCGTCTGCCCGCCTGTCCCTCTGTCTCCGTCTGTCTGTCTGCCTGGTGTCCTGACTGTCTGTCTCGTATTTTATTGTTATTTTAGCTATTAAATTGCTTCGGCTTATCGCACGTTTAAAAAACCAACAACAACAGCAGCGGCAACACCAACAATGAGTATGATGATGTGGCACGCCTAACCAACGTGCCACGCCCCCCCCCGCCTCCCACGCCGTTTGAATTGTAACTTTTAACTCCATTTATTGTAAATTGTTGTCGCTCGCTCTGCCGCAGGCGCGGCAATGCGTGCGTGGGCGTGGCATCTATCATTACAGATAAGGAAAAAAAAGAGAGAAAAGAAAAGCAGCGCGTGTCCTCCCCTCCCCCCCCCCCCCCCCCCCTCCTTGCCACCCATTTCTACCAGCTGTCGCGCATTCGATTTTCCATAAAAAGAATTCGCCCGCGGCACGTTCTTTATTTCAACTTGGCCCGCTGATGAGGCCGATATCTTGACTCTCCGTCTCTGTCGTTTATCTCTTTGTTTAGGAATTTATTCATGGCATTTCCAATTGTTGCAAAATGTTCATTAAAAAACATATATACATATATAGATAGAGCCTATGGTGGGTTGTGGCAATTATCATAAAGGTGAGAACTTAATTCACAAAGAATATGTAATTAAATAAATAACTAAGAATTATTTAACTTAATTTAATTAAACACTTTTAAGTATTATACTGATAAAAATTCCTTAAAATATTTTGGAGCTTTTAATATATAAATTTGAATTGTAGTTTTTATGCCTATAAAATGTATCATAAATATTTAGAAAAGGATGAATGCTTATCTAAGTACTATTTTATTATTCTTTTAATTTATAAAATCGAAATGTTTTAATGCCTATAAAATGTATAATAAATATTTTGAAAATGATCAAAGGTCATATAAGCACTATTTTATTATTCATAAAATATTAATATTCATAAAATAAAATTTAAAATTGAAAAACTTGAAGAAGTTTATAAAAAAAAAAATTGAAAAATATTTTTAAAAAATAATATAAATAAAAAGTATTGAAAAGAAAGCAAAATACTATAATTTATTTAAAAAATATATATATTTAAATAAAAAATAAATAGAATATATAATTATACATTTTTTATTGAATGGAATTGAATAAACAAAATTCTGAAATAGATAAAATTGCAAATAAAATTATAATATATTTAAAATACAAAATATTTTAGAATACCAAAATAAAGAAAGAGAATATACTCTGCTAACAATTGATTAATATTTTTAAAACTAAATAAAATGTATTTAAAAGGAACAAAAAAAAACATATTATTAAAAAAAATTAAAATCTTAATCAAAATAAAGTCCAAAATTAAAAATATAATAAATATAAAAAAATATAGCACGCGAAAATCTTTAAAATTTTATTATTTAATTGTCAAATATGAACAATAATAATATTGTCAGAAATGTTTTAAATAAAATAATATTTTTTTTATAAATTAAATAAGCTTTAAGATTTAATAAATAAAATAAAATAGAAGTTTCCTTTCACTTTGAATCTTTGTAACTATTCGTATTTCTCGCCATATTCATCAAGCAACTAAGCCGTACACGAGACTTCAGCAGCTGCTCTGCAAATGTTGTGAGACCTTAAAGACTTTTCCTATTTATTTACTTGAACGTGCAGTCGACTGCCTCGCAGTGCCACGCCCATTTGCAATTGTAAATTCATTGAGTAACTTTGTTAAATTTAATCCCCTGTTAGGAGCAAGTTCTAAGACATAATATAGTTTACAATTCTTGGGTCAAGAGCCAACTGCAAAGCAACAACAACAACAACAACACGAAGCTGTTGACTCCTTTTCGAGTCACCTGGCAACGGCTTAAGACAATATATATGTATCTCTATAGAAAGAGAGGGAGAGAGAGAGAGAAAAAGAAGCCGTGCCACAAATGAAAGTGGCTGAGTACAAAGCGGCAAACAAGTTGAATGGGCTGGCAGCAAAGGAGGATTGCCTGCGAACGAACTAAGGCAACTTTGACTCGAACACTGGAGGACAAGTCTCGTTCTTTCTCTCTCTTTTTATACCCTGAGCCCATTGAAAATGTGAAATCAGGGTATAATGTTTTTGTTGGATGTATGTAACAGGCAGAAGGAGGCGTGGCAGACCCCATAAAGTATATATATTCTTGATCAGGACGACGAGAGAAATTGATTTGGCCCTGTCTGTCTGTCTGTCCGTCCGTCCGTCTGTCCGTCCGTCCGTATGTTTCAACGCGCCGATTTCCGCTTCTAGAGAAGCTAGAGACTTGAAATTTTTTTTTTGTAGGTCCGTGTATAGCACGCGCAGATCAAGTTTGTTTTAAAAAATCGATAACTATCCCCAATTAATTGTTATCGATTAAAAACAAAATCGAAATTCAGTTAAAAAATTATATCTCGCCCATATTTTAAACTAGAGACACCAAATTTTGTATTTAGCTTTATATGTATTTTATGCAATTTTGAATTTTGTTATATTTTATAACGGCCCCAAATTCCCCCAAATTCTATGAAAACGCACAGATTCGACGGGGCTCAGGGTATCCTCTAGTCGGTCACGCCCGACTAGAGTTTTCTTACTTGTTCTATCTCTCTCTCTCTCTCTCTCTCTCTCTCTCTCTCTCTGTCTGTCTTGCGACTCCTTGACAGAGTTTGACAGCCTGTCGAGGCTTTTCAAATTGAATCAACACAATTTTCTTTGCCAGAGTTGTCGCCGTCGTCTTCTTTTTGTGCATTTATAAGTGACCGAGGGGGGCGTGGGGGGGGGGCTTATTTGGGGCTGGTGCCACAGAGACTTGTGCGGCACTTGGCAAGCCACTTAATTACAAAATAATAAAGATTCTTGTGCCAGACACTGACGCCTTCATTAACACCATTCCGTGGCGGGCGTAGGCCTCTCCAGCCCGCCTCGAAAACTTATTCTAATTTCAGCGCCACGCACAATGACCTGGTTACATCTGTAGCCATGCCACAACTCCCACGACACGATGTTAATTTCAATTTGTAAAGTCGTCAACGTTGTCTCTCCCCAGCGATTCGCGTGGGCGTGACCCGTGTCCGCTATGCCGTTTTTGATTATTAATTGAAATTATGCCTGTCGCGGCGAACGCGCGCCGAATTTCTGACAGTTTTGGCAGCTCGCCACGAAATTTGCCAAAGGCCCCCCAATCGCCGCATTGCTGCCAATTAATTTGGAGCCGGTCCACTGTGCACCGGGGCCGGCACTCGCCCACCTCCAACTGTCCGTCCGGCAGCTGCGGCACACCCAATTTGGTCCAAACAAATTGCAGTTCGAGATTTGTAAACAACACAAATAGACAAATAGATCCGGGGCCCATCCATATACAAGGCTAAGCAAATAGCCTGACATGCAAAGCGAAATCCATTTCACAGATTTACTTTATAATCTTTCTTATGCGAATTTAATACGAGAATATTGAGTTCCTAATTGAGCTAAAGTAATTAGAGTTTGCTTAAGTGAATAAATTCATTTGCGCACTTTTCTTTGATTATTACTGGGAAAAACTAAATGCAAATTATACATGTATAAAGGTATAGAAATGGAAGAAAATATATATATGTAAAAGGCAGAAAGGCTAAACTTTTTTTCCCCATCAAACTCTGTTTTATTCTCTTCAAAGTAAAATAAAATTGAGCTCTTAAAAATTCCAGGAAATATTTTTAAAAATTCTTTAAATAAAAACTTTTCTGCAAATGGTTACTAAAAGTTGGTAATCAAGATAGCGCATTTAAATTCAGTTGTGAATAGTACAGCTATCAAATTTTTGTTGTAGCCCACAAAGTTAATATTCTTTAAGAAAAAAGTAACTTTGGGATCATTAGTAATTTAGTAATTCTGAAGAGTCGATTCGAGGCTGACATTTGAAACTCTATTGCTTAAATGACAAGCTTTTTAAAATTGAACCTTATATTTGAAGCACTAAGGGATCTGAATGATGGGCAATGTGATAAGGTCTAGAATATGGCATAAGATCATTTATGTATGTAATATATATGACTTAAAATTATTTATTATTTGAAAAGATTTGCGAAATGTTACTAATATAGTATAAGTTCCAATAATAAATTGTAGTAACAAATTCTAAAATCTATAAAATTTGGGAAATTAAACCTTAAAATTAAAATTAAATAAAACTAAAAATTGCTCAGTAAAAAATATCTTTACTCTGGCTTAACATGGACCCCTCAAGTCTGGGTAGTAAATTAGTTTTTTATTTATATATGCTTTTAGAGTCAATAAATGATATACTCCTTTGGTTTATGCCTATTTCTCTAAAATAATCTTGATATTGCTATTGATACCTTCTAGGCTACTCAATAGTTTAGTGTTCTATAGACAAAAAGAAATTCGACTAATTTCTAATTATTATTTATCTTTCTGACAAACAACCAAATGCCATTACGTTTCTTCAACTACACGTTAAGTGCGTTGGCAACGGTGTTAAGTAAACAGTTCTCAATCAGTTGTCGACACCTTCTCTAAATATGTGATATTTTTTGCCGGGTCGTCGCACTGGGCAGATCCTCCTTATTTCACTTTGATATGCAGCCACATGTCAGAGAAAATGTCTCGTCGGGCAGTTCTTTCTCTCTCTCTCTCTTTTTCTTCGCTTTTCCTTTTTGGATGCTGAACTTTTCTGACATTTATGATGACAGGCGGTCATGTTGGGGCATTGCAGCGAGAGTCTGGGCGGCTTCCACCCGGCAGCCGGAGCAGTCACAACTGATGTTGACACGTGCTACATCATCATAGCTGGCGATTCTTTTGCGTTTTTGCTCAGCTGTCGCTTTGCCGGGGCACGTACAAAACATAAAAGTAACTGCACTGCGCTTTGTTGAAATAGTTGCAAAAGGAAACGAGCGCCAAAGCACCGCAGCAGGACCACACAGGACCCGCACCGGTCACGCCCAGCTGAGATGGGGACGGAGGGGGTCAAAAAAAAAAAAAAGGCCAGCATGCAACTACGCCCAAATTCAAACTGGACTTCAAAGTGTTAAAATTGCAGCGTCACGGCGAGTGTGTGTGTGCGAACGAGATTGTGTGTGATAGATTTCCGTTGAATGTGCATATATATGTGCATATATGTGGATATATATAGAAAAAGTCAGACAGGGTAAAAAACTGCAATAGCCTAATGACGCTGCACGCCGAGAGGCCGCACACAAAAGATATTATATCTCTTTGAGCTGCGAATGAGTTTAATCGAAGAGGCGGAACAAACAGGAAAAAAAAACATAGCAAATATATGCATATAGAAGCCGGAAGAGTTCGCTTTGATGTCGGCGCTTGACGAGCTGCTGAGTTACTCGAAATGACAGTTCATTAGGCAAGAGAACCTCAAAGTGACGCTGTTTATGTTAAGTAGTTAACAGCGTTGGCCTATGTTAACTATTTTTACATGGTCAATAAGACCAAAAAGCACTTTAAATAATTATGTTAAGCAGTTAACAGAGGAGGCCTATTGAGACATGCTCAATAAGACCATAAAGCACTTTAAATAATTATGTTAGGCAGTTAACAGTGTTGGTCTATGTTAACTAGTTCTACATGCCCAATACGACCATAAAGCTCTTTAAATAATTATGTTAAGCAGTTAACAGAGTTGGCCTATGCTAACTAGTTTTACATGCTCAATGAACCCAAAAAAGCACTTTAAAAAAAATTATGTTAAGTATTTAACAGCGTTGGCCTATGTTAACTATTTCTACATGCTCATTAAGATCATAAAGCCTTTTAAATAATTATGTTAAGCAGTTAACAGCTTTGGCCCATGGTAACTAGTTTGACATGCTCAATAAGACCATAAAGCACTTTAAATAATTACGTTAAGCAGTTAACAGAGTTGGCCTATGTTAACTAGTTGTACATGCCCAATGAACCCATAAAGCACTTTAAATAATTATATAAAGCAAATAACAGAGGTGGCCTATGTTAACTAGTTTTACATGCTCAATAAGACCATAATGCACTTTAAATAATTATGTTAAGTAGTTAACAGAGTTGGCCTATGTTAACTATTTCTACATGCCCAATAGGACCATAAAGAACTTTAAATAATTATGTTAAGCAGTTAACAGTGTTTGCCCATGTTAACTAGTTTTACATGGTCAATAAGACCATAAAGCACTTTTAATAACTATGTTAGGCAGTTAACAGAGGTGGCCTATGTTAACTATTTCTACATGCACAATAGGACCATAAAGCACTTTAAATAATTATGTTAAGTTGTTAACAGCACTCGCCTATGTTAACTAGTTCTACATGATCAATAAGACCATAAAGCATTTTAAATAATTATGTTAAGCAGTTAACAGCGTTGGCCTATGTTAACTAGTTCTACATGCACATAAAGCACTTTAAATATTTTTATTTATTTCATTTTTCATCATAATTTAATATTAACGTCCTTTGGCTATAATAAGCTGGTTAGCTTGCTGACCAGGCCCGAAAACCCTCTGCGCTAACATTCCAGCAGCATTTTTTAAATGTTTTTTCCATTTTTGCTTTTGTTTAATCTGCTGCTGCTGCTGCTTCTTCTTCTTGGTCTGTGCTCTTGTATAATTTATGCAAATTTAAATTTCGCACTTGACGGCACTCGCGGCTCGAGCTTTGGCTCTTTGGCATTTTGTTTTATGAGCTGCTGGTCGCTGCTCATTTTATGCCACTTGCCTTTTGTCTCTCTACAATGTTTTATTTACAGCGCAGGGAAAGTGGGAAAGTCGGAAAGTGGGAAAGTGTGGCGAATGCGGTGGCATTTTACGGCCCAGCCTCATATAAAATGTCAACATATGTAAGCGCTTTGCGCTGCCGAAAATATTTGAAAAATTCGCAGCAATTGACAATTATTTTGGCCGACAGCGCAGGTAATCATAAAAAGGTGCAAGCATTAAGCTTTAACGAGCCATTTCAAAAGGGTAAGGCTTTTTCCAGCCAGGCCAACGAGCTTGCTAAATGAACATATGAACATTGTCGAAGGGCTGCATTGCTCAAGCAGCCCATAAGGCGGAACTATAAGGCAGACAAGTAAGCCATTGGAGAAAATAATAAAACTGGGTATGAAATATACAAATTAGCTTTGACATATAGTTAACTCTAGTCGGGTGTGACCGACTAGGGGATACCCTGAGCTCCGTCGAATCTGTGCTTTTCATAGAATTTAGGGGAATTTGCAAGAATCCCATTTTCAATGAGCTCAGGGTATAATATATCAAAACAAAGCCGGTAAAATTATGGGACGGAATCATTAAAAATAAAATAATAAAAGCATTTATAATAAATAATAAAGAGCATTGATAAATAAGAATAATAAATAATTAATAAAAATAATGAATGCTAGAAGTAAAAAGTACAATATATAATAAAATAAAAATGATTTTGCATAAGTAATAGTAATCAAAATAATATTCATAAATATATTAGTTTTAAATTATATTATTATACAATTTCAAATAAAATAAATGAGTTAAATAATTGTTACTAGCAAAATGTGAAACATAAATAAAATAGGGTTAAATATAACAGAAAGAAAAATCTAGTCGGGCGTGATCGACTAGGGGATACCCTGAGCCCCGTCGAATCTGTGTTTTTCTTCGAATGGGGGGGAATTTGGGGCCGGTATCCAAAATATAACAAAATTCAAAATTCCATAAAATACATATGAAGCTAAATAAAAAATTTGGTGTCTCTAGCTTAAAAGATGGACGAGATATAATTTTTTAACTGAATTTTGATTTTTGTGTTTAATCGATAACAATTAATTGGTGATAGTTATCGATTTTTTAAAGCAAACTTGATCTGCGCGTGCTATACACAGACCTACAAAAAAATTTCAAGTCTCTAGCTCTTATACGGGCTGAAATCGACGCGTTCAAACATACGGACAGACGGACATAGCCCAATCGATTTCTCTTGTCGTCCTGATCAAGAATATATATACTTTATGGGGTCTGCCATGCCTGTTACATACATCCAACAAAAACATTATACCCTGATTTCCCATTTTCAATGGGCTCAGGGTATAAAAAAAGTGTATATTTTTATAATCAAAAAAAATTTATTTATTTATTTATCAAAAAGTAAGTAATATAATACTACTTTATTTGCTTAAACTTATCCCAATACATAAATTTTGTTATTAATTATAATAAAATATAAATAATAAATATTAAGTATTTATTACGCTTTAATGAATAACCTCATATTTTATTAAATCGTAAACTGTTAAATTTATTTAGTTAATTTTATATGGAAAATTGCAGTTGAACTGAATATGAATATGAATACTTAATGTGTTAAGGTCGAACAAAAAAGGATTAATCATTATGTTTTGCTATTAAGACTTTCCAAATAATATAATAATTATCTTAATTCTTATATATATATATATAGTTATAGCTCTCTCTAGTCAAGCTTTCTGTATACATATTTTGATTCTCCTCAATCTCATCGTTAACTTTGACGATACAAACTTTGGCGCAGTGTAGGCAGCTCAAATGTGCAAATAATATTCTAGTCCTGGGCCTACTTCAGCTGTCCTTAACTTCATTTGGCCAACAAACTCACGCACACTCACACACACTCACACACACAGGGGCACGCTGAGACAGACTTCAAGTTAAGCCATTTGCAATTTCTATTGCCGTCTTTTAGGCGTCGCGCACGTGACGCCGCAATTGAGAATTCGTTAGGTCGTTTCTTTATTATAGAAAATATTTGTATTTGGTATTCTTTTATTCCCGACTTGTCGGCGACTGCATCAACGCGTCCATCGTGTGGTCAATTAAGCGATTATCGATTGCCAAAGCGATTTCTTTGGCCGCACTCGTTGATGGAGCTTGTGGCATGCTACACTTTCTTGCCGCAACTCCAATTAGACGCTTGAGCAGCGAGCTCATAAGCAGATTTGCAAAGCGCCGACTGTGAAATTTCAACGCCGCAAATATTCATAAATGGCTCAGGCACCAGTTCCACCACCTCCCACTTCACTTCATCATCCCCAGCCCCACTTGCCACTTGCTGCTTGCCACTTGCCACTTGCCCCGCCTCTAGGTAAACCCGCAGATGAACTTTAAGCTGCTTGCCTTAAACTAGAACTGTGTATGATTTAATAATTTATTCCCGGCCAGGGCCGCGGGTTTTCGCACAGCTCAGTGAGCTGCCTAGCTGCGGGGTGTGCGGGGGCATGCGGTACGCAGGGCAAACAGATGAGCCGGGGGACGAACGTGGGTAAACACAGCGATGGAAAATCATTGCAAGGATATAACCGGAACAACAACAGCAATGAGAACAAGTAAGAGTGGAGGCTAGAGAGTGGCTGACTAGGAAATACCCTAACAACGACTTTAGCATTTGAAATCATAAAGTATTTTTCAATTGGGATGATATCTTATATATTTATCTATACTTTATGTGAAACAGCAATAATGAGAGCGAGTAAGAAAGGGGGCTAGAGCGTGATTGACTAGGAAATACCCTAACTACGAAGCTACTATATAAAATTAAGACTTAATTTGAAGGATTCTGAGATGTTGGGCAAGATTTAAAAAGTTTTTCAACTGGGATAATATATAATATATATTTTCTAGTCTATTTATACTTTATGAGAATCGGCATACCAAATTCGAAATTCTATTTATACTCTATGAGAATCGGCATACCAAATTCGAAATTCTATTTATACTCTATGAGAAACAGCATACCAAATTCGACATGTTAAATTTGTATACTCTTCGAGTTATACTCGAGCATAGCTACACAGATGCTCAGTCACACAGATTTCGGTAGAAATACTTTAGAAATTCCACTACAAATGTTGACCAGGGTAACTACCCTATTTACACATTTCCAATGAGTATCTCAGCTACAACAACAACAGCAAATGGAGCAGGGATTGTGCAGCACTGACTGTGGTAATGGCATTGGCAACCTTTTGTGGCAATCCTGCGAAAAGGATCTTTGTTTTTGAGACTCTGTTTGTTTGCCCAGCTTTGGTTCGTTTCGCTGCGTCCCGTTACGTTACGTTACGTTTCGTTTTGGTTCGCTTTTTGCTGATAGTTGGCAGGGTTACCCTGAAATCAGCTACATCGTTTTCATAAATTCTTAAAGCGTACATCATTTGATAGATGGCCAACAACCTTGTGCTTAAAAGCCCGTTTGTTTGTGTGCAACAGCGCAGTTGAAGAGGTAAGCACATACAGAGAAAGATAGAGACAGGAGAGGGACAAAGAGAGAGAGAGATAAAAGATTGAATGGAAACTGAAGGCAAAGGGCTGGGAATTGTGGCAACCTTTACATTGATTCGTACATGATATGCACTTTAAGCCAGTCAAGCGAAAGTTGCCATTGACTAATCCAAAATAAAATACGCTTAAAGCGGCGTAGACAGGACAAGATTACAGGGGAAATGTGTAGATCCTTTTAGCCAAACTGATTAGCAAATTTAAACAGCGTTTACTTATAAAACTTATATGAATAGTATTTATTTTTTAGCTAAAATATACTTGAATGCTTTTTTATTATTTAAATATATTTAAAATTTTAGCATTATTCATATTTAAATAAAGTGAACTATTTATTTAGGAGTTGATTTATTTCAAAATTTATATTCTAACCAAATAAAAAGTCCAAATAAATATATATGATAAAATATGTGAAAAAAAAAAATAATTATTGACAATGAAATTGATGTTAAAATGGTTTTATCAACTATAAATTAAACCTATCTTTTAAGATAGAGTTTCTGTAAAATTAATATAAACAATTATATTAAAAATAATTTATTTTTATTTTTAATGTATTTATATATATTCAAAAAAAAAAAAAATAATAATACTGATGAAATTTGAAATATATATTAAATACATTTATAAATATTAAATAAAAAAATTAAAATATATATTAAATTAAATACATATTTTATATAACTTACATGACTTGTATTTTGAAGAAGACAACTGTATATTTTATATGAAATTAGTTGTTTATATATTCACTTTTATATATTATTTAAATTTTATAAGTATTAATTAACCTTTTTGCATTTATTTGTTATTATATATTTAATATTATATTTATTTAGAAGTAAGCAATTGATCTTCCAATTAATCCTTGATATGTATTTATAAACAGTCAATAAATAATCTTACTAAATGATTGCGAAATCAAAGCTTCACATAGTTTTAGCTGGAGAACAATGCCAAACATAGCAAGACAGTTTATCTACCTACTAATCTACTCATAATCTCCAGTATATTTCCTTATCAATTCAATCTCCAGCTCCCACCCACACACAAAAATCGCAATAAGGCAGCCAAAATTGGGCTGGCAAAAGCAACAATTGTCAAGCATATTTTCGGACATTAATCCTGATAACTGGCCACCCACAAGCGCTCATAAATATGTACAGAAATAACAAGAAAAACTATTAACACAAACACAACGCTGAGTTATGACAAGCAGCCGCCCAACGGCGATAAGGCAATTGAGGCGAGGCTGGGCGAGGTGAGGCGGGCTGGGTCGAGCCGCAAAACCGCAGCTTGTCATAATAAAGGGCATGATGGGAGGCACGCGTCTATGGGCAAAGCTGGACCGCAGGACATCCATAAAATAGTACAAAACGAGAGCAGACACAAACACAGACGGACGCCAAAAAGGACCGAAAAGGGGCCGAAAAGGGAGCCGCTCCCCGTTTCCCTGTGATGGACAAGGGCCAAGGCGTTCCCTACGTGACTTTGTGATTTTATTGGCGTTGCAAATGCCGCACGTATTCGGCAAGGATTTTCCTTTGTGGCCAGACCGCACACACACACACACACACATGCGACCTCTCCCTCTCTCTCTCTCTCTTTCTGCATTAACACTCAACTGGTGAAGAACTTGGAATGCTTTTTATGGTCGTGTTTAGTGAAAAAAAGGGATTCAAGCTGATTGCTCCCCAAAGAAAATGGAAGCGAAGTCGCAAACAGGACTTCAACTGCCGACTGCCGACTGTCAAACGTAATTGGCTCAGTGCTGGAGCTGTCCATGTTTAATATACGACAAGTATTAAGAGCTCTAGCTAAATACTGTAATGCGTATACAAATAAAGTAAGACAGGCTTAATTTAAAAATTATATTTATATAAAATAAATAAATATGCGAGCTGATAAGTAGATTAAATATATTTATATAAAATGTATAAATATGCGAGGTGAGAAGTAGATTTAATATATTTAATTATAATTATAATTATATAAGCATTCATATATCATGCATTTTAACTAGAATTAAAATCAATTTATTGGAATGCAAAATGGTCTGACCTGGCAGGCACTGTCTGAGAAGACAAAGTAGAGACTAAGGTAGAGGAAATATGCAAAGACAAAGATGCTTGGAGAACACTTTGAGAAATTTTGCAAAAGGTTTTGCAGCTAAAAAAGTAGAACTTCCATGCAGTAGCAGGAGGTTTCTTTGAGCTAGCGAGCAGTACAGATGAATTAGTCAATGTAGGCTGGCTAATGATAAAAATATTTCAATATTTTAAAAATATATTAATATTATTAAAATATATATAAAAAACTTTGATAGTTATAGAGGTAAACAAATTCATAAGATATTCCCATTTCAACTAGTAAATTATCTAAATCACGTTAGGGTCTATAAAAATGAAAGAGAAATTTCGGATTTTTCCAAGTTCCGAGATGAAAGAGAGAGCTTATGAGAATCACTTGTGAACTATGCACTAATAAGCGACTTCTTAATGAAAACTGATATTAATTTAGATAAATTAAAAAAAAAAGATTTTGCTTTCTTAGGTGACAATCAGCTTATCAACATTATCACGTTGTAGCTCACACAGTCATTAAATTTTACTTTCAAAAAATCTAAATTTAACATTTTGATCAATTGTGGCAATATGAATCGGAGCATTGATAAGAATAGTGACTAGAAGGCTTTGGAAAAATCAGCTTGGTAGAAAGTCTTTACATAAGTGACTGAAATTTTAACAATCTGATCCTAGTTTTGGAGTTTTAACAATCTGAACCTTACACCTAAATCTACTACTACTTCAAATATTGTTCTTAATTAATCAGACATAATCACAAATTAAACAATTAGACAGCTAAATTAGGCAGCTAAAACCAACTGAAAAGCATGTGAAGTCTCAAGTCTCTTCAAACTCAAAAATATTTTCATACACCTCCATGAATAGATTGAAATAAAATATAGATTCTATGCAATTGATCAAATTCGAATGCTAAAGATGCGCCTTAAATCAAATGATATGGAAAGAAACAAAAAAGAAAGATTCTTACTTACCCCATCATGCTAAGATTTCCTTCATACATTGGCAAAGGTGTTAAGCAGCTGCCCCTTATGCAAATTTGTTAGCTGCAAAAAAAAGGAGAAGAGAGCATAAAAATAATGAGAATAATTGCATTTGATTTGGCAAATGGCAAATGGCAAAAGGCGGCACTTGAAGGCCTCAACTAGATGGGGGGCCGAGCCAATTTAATGGAAAGTCTGCTGCTGCTGCCCCTTTTCGGCGGCTGTTAAAGCAATGGAAATGTTTCAAGTGCAAAAACTGAAGCGCAGGCAGGAAGAAGCAGCTGAAATTTCGTAAGAGGTAAGAGGCTGCCAAAGCAAAGGCATTTTTTCTGCTGCTGCTGCCCGCCAAAGAGAAGAAATTGAAAGACAGCGGCAGCGGCAGTCGTGTCTGATGTTGCCTTTGTTGCTGTTGCTGTTGTTGGCGGTGTTGGTGTCCTGGCAGCTGCAATTCTGGCTACGGATTTCCTGATGATTTTATTGGGCCGCCAGCAAACATTTTTGAGTGTAGCCAACGGCGCTCAGGACTGCGGAATGCGCCAAAGTATTTTGGTAACTTTGTTTCCTTTTCTTTTTTTGGTTTTTTTTTTACCCCCAGTTTGCATTCCTTTTTGGGTTTTTCTTTTGGCAAGGAACAGGCATAAAGGATTAAGCTCTTGCGCCGCCAGGCCTGCAAATTGTTGTGAAATTTTGTTTTTTTAAATTTAATTTCCACTCGAGTCTAGCTCCGCTGGCCTTAAATTGAGGCAGACAAATAAAATGCTAGAAAATATTGAAAAAAAATGGAAAGCAATAGCAGGAGTTCCCCCTCTCTCTCACACCCTCGCACATGTGCAGCGAGGCGTTGCATACTTTAAGGCGCCAGCTGGCATTTTGTGGCAGCTGTAACTGCAACTGCAGCCTGCCACGATACACGATATTGCTGCAGACAGGCTGCCGGCTACTTATGGCTGCAAAGTCGAACATGCTGAGAAACCAGGCCAACACACACACACACACACACACACATAGATACTCCAGCTTGTAAGTGTATACAATATTTCGTTAGAAGTTTCTCTTCTCTTTTTTTTTCGCCTCCTGGCACTTACTTAACGATGAGTGCCGGCTTCCCACATGCTCATACGCTTCTCGAGGCACGACTCCTGGCGTGAGTGCTTGCTTAGCCGGCTTAAGCAGCTACTCGAGTGCGTGGCATCGTTAAATATTTGCTCTGCCTGTTAAACAACACTTGTGCCGCCCCACTCGAGCAGCGGCCGCATATTTATAGAATTGCCAAGAGTGCCAAGTCTCGAAAGGACAACTCCTAATGAGCATTGATTATCTGAAAGAGAGGAGGTCGCGAGTGGTGAATATGGGTGGAAATAGATTGGTAAATGAATATAATAAAATAAAATAATTATAAATTATAATAAGTAAATTACTATAATAATATAATATTAATAATTAAAATATAAATAATAATAATATTAAAAAAAACCAATGGGTGAAAATAGATTGGAAAAGTAATAAAATAAAATAAAATAATTATAAATTATAATAAATAATATAATATTAATAATTAAAATATAAATAATAATAATATTAAAAAAAAAAACAATATAAATAATAATAAAAAAAAAAAAAAAATATATAATATAAATAATAAAAAAATAAAAAATAAAAAAAAAAATTTAATAAAATAATACAGAAATGTCAAAATAAGAGGGCTTAGAACGAACTGCAAGACACATTTACTCCACAAATCATCTACTCCACTCAAACAAAGAAATTACGTAGAACTCGGAGCTCTTTGAGTTCATCAAGCGTTTTTCAGGCTAGCCAAAGCCCCCATGGCATAACACCTCCCTTGCCTGATTGATAACAAGCAGCGTCATCTGACACCGCACAGTGAAAAGATACCAACACGTATTTAAGTACCCCAATTGATCTACTCTCTAAGCAACTCTTTACCTATTCTCTTTAGTCACGCATTAAATGCAATGTAAATATTAGATTGCTGATCGTTCTATCAAAGAGAATGAAATTAACTTTTATATTTGTAGTAGATCAGTCACAAGTTTCAAACCCTAAGGTCATCTAAATGAAGTTTCATGTGACTCGCTTTAATCGTTGCGGTTTGATTCCAACAAAAGAGTATCGTCTGTTGTCTTCAAGCATCTAAGAGTTGAACTTGTTAGTGCAGACTCTGGAATTGATGCTGGCAAATGCTCTGAATGTTCATCGAGATATCATATTATCATATTATCCACTGATATTTAATAGAGTTTTTAAAGCATATTCAGACATTCGACAGTCTTAAGACTTTTATGTTCAATTTGACAAAGTTGATTGCACATTTAAATAATTAAATATTATTGTTAACAGAAGAAGCTGCTGAAATAGAATTAAAAAAAAAAAATAAGACTTTACTTTAGTTTGTATTAATATAAAAAAGGCTTGCAAATATTGCAAATAAAAGTTGACTTGAAAATTGAAAATTCACAAAGATTAGTCAGTTGACGAAATTATTATTATAAATAATATTGATAACAGAAACAGCTATTACTATTACTATTAAATATTGTATTAATAATTATATTAATATAGGGTATGCTATTTTGCGGACACACTCAACAAGTACATCTTTGCCTATATTCATATTTTGTCTGGCAAATCAAATTTGATCTGCCTTAAAGGAACTTCTCTTACTTTCTGTAGTCCGTAACTTATATAGTCATAAAATGCATATACCCTACTTAGCAATTATCAAATCGAAACTAAATACAAAATTTTTTTTGCATTTATTTGAGCCCTAATCTAGACTTAGTTTATTTTTCCATAAGCCAAACTTTTTAGGTATTTGTCAGCTGGCGAATTCCTGCAGGTAATTAGCAAAGGCAAAACTTTAGAAATTTATATAAACATTAAATAAATATAAATATACTAAGAAATATTTATATATATATATCTGCGAAGCTCAGCTAAGCTACAAGTCGCATCGAACCACAAAGTAAAGCTTAATAAAGTTTGGCCAAATCTTGAGCAGCTTTTCAGCGGCTCCTGCTCCCTGCTTCCCCATTCCCACAATTAACACACATGTGTATCTGCCACACATATGTTGCGCAGTTTTATGGGCACTGTCTGCGAGAAAAAAAGTAGAAAGAAGCTGCGACGCCCCGAACGCATTTGCTGAGCTCCCTGGGCGACATTTAAGCGACAGCCGTGCGACACGGACGCACAGACAAACTGATAGTTAAATGACAACGCAAAGAAAGCAAAATGCAACAGCCAGAGTCTGCAGCCCCCACACCCCCACCCTCCCTCTCTTTCTCTTTCTTTTTCTGTTTCTTTCTTTGCTCGCCAGATTTTTGTGACTTTGATTTTGATACAACGCGTCGTATGCGCAATGTAAGTTGCAGAAACACGCCCCGTCTAGCGCTCAACTGCCTGCATTGTCGATTGATTTTCCACGATGTATATATATATAGATATAGATATGTATATCTGAGCGGGCAGCTCATATGTCTCTATTGATTTTGGCTGCCTAATTAGTGAGCGGCATTTGGCAGAGTCACGTTTTTCGGCTTTGGCAACTTTTAGGCCAAGTTTTTTAATTGCAATTGCGAGCGGGTTATATTGATTTGAGTCTGTGCGAAAAGTTTTCAGTTCTATTCAGTTGAGAGAGGGGAGGGGGGGTGGGGAGGGGATTGCATGGCTGACAAATTGTTCGACTCTTTTGTCTGCGCTCATTTGCATAATTTTGCGCTGCGAGCATCTTCGAGTGCGAGCTGGGCACGCAGCCAAGCCAGGTGCTCGGTGTTAGTCACCTTGAACCCGTTACATGTGCAAAACTACATTCATTTATCAAATGCGAAAGCCCTCTGTGTGCCAGAGTGTCAGCCGCAACGTTAACCTTGGCCAACGTTGCGGCGACAAGAGTCGCTTATCTGACCGGCTACACGTGACGTATACGTAATTTCTCTCAGGCAAATGATTAACGAGTAATGTGCCCAGCCAAGGACAGCAACAACGAACAACTTCTTGACTTCCTGACACTGAAATAGTAGCAAGATATCGGCTGGAATCGGGCAAAGGTAGACAGTTATTATAATAGACTAAATTGTGAATGAAAAGAGAAGAATACTTATAATATATATAATATAAATCGTATTTATCGATATGGTATTTATCGATAAATATGAAATAAATTCACCGATAAATTGAGAGAGAGTATTGACAGATTTATGTCTGAAATTCTCTTTTAATAAAGTTAATAACACTAAAACAATTTTTTTTAACAGCTGCGCTCTTGAAAATACTAGTGCGACTTAGCACAACATTTTAGACAATACAATTTAGTGGTAAATACCATATTTTAAAATAATTAAGACTAACACAATTTTAAATTTTAATTTAAAATTTTAAAAACAAATATGAAATAATGAATTATGATCTTTAAACAAATCTTTCACAGTCCAAAAAAGCTGTAAAACTAAAAAAGAGAATAATTTTTGCTATTTTACTGAGCAACTTTATGATATTAAAACTATCTTTAATTATTTGTGCGTGAGCTATTTATAGTTTATATACATTTATTTATAATTTTTTTTATACTATTTGTATTTAATTTTGATTGTCACATCATCATCATATTTATTATATTGTATATACATATTTTCTTTAATTTTATTTTATATAGTTTTAAATATTTTTATTATTATTTTAATTTATTTGTAATTTATTTGAAATTTAAATGTAGACCAAAAATGTATGTTCTTTTGAAAATTAATAATTTTATATATTTTCTGTCTCCTTTTTTGTTTTCTTTATGAACCTAACTATATCTCTCACAGTATAATCAAACTCTAAACAATCTATTCTGATTCGAATTCATTCAGAATATCTACAATCTACTTGCCTAGCAGAAAGTTAATAAATATTTGTATTCATTTCAGTGTATTTAAAATCTGGTGCTATACTAAATTAATGTTTATGTTTATTACTGATAATTTGTTGGATGTGTAATTCCTAGAGTGAAATCAAATATATATATAATGTATTTTATATATAGCTCTAATCATTTTGTGCCTTATATAATTTCTTTTTATAGCGGCGTCTCGTGGCCGACTAAGCTCTATATTTACTTGACTTTTGTCATCAATTCAGACAAGCCAAAGATCACTCAACAATAAGAGCAAACTGATTAGGTATTTCCCAGAAATTATATATATTTATTTAATGACTCAATTGATAAGGTGATTCCTAGAAAATATACGTATTTATTTGCTGATTTAATTAATAGACGCTAATAATGGTCTTTAGCCTCCTTTAAAGTTAAGCTGATTACAAAGTTGATTTGTTTGTATATAAAATGGCAAATTATTAGTTCAAATGTATAATTATTCGAGCACAGATAAAGTATTTTAAATTTATAAATGTTTGAATGTTTGTTTCTTAAAGCTGTCAGACTAGTATAGCTAATAGTTAAACTTATCTGTGTGTCGTATATTTATATATAAAATATATATAGTAGTATAACCTTATTATCAGATAGCACACTATTCACAGCACAGATGTGAGTTCACAGAATTAGTCATAGATCTCACAAATCATACAGATTAGAAAGTGTGTGAAGATGATTAAGTTCTATTTTATACATAAATAATAATGCTAATATTTAAAGCCGTTTTAAAAACATAAATAAATGCATTCGCTATAATTTCTTACAGCTTTAAGCGTGGCTCAACTCATACTCTGCCTCTCTTCGGCCCTCGAATATCGTTATAATTGTGTGCAATATATATATTACTCTTTAATGGCATTATGTTTGCCTTTCATTAGGCTGCATGCGCGCTCCACTAGTTAATTGATTTCATTGTTCGACGCTAGTTTGCAGTTGCTCCAACAAAATCGCAATAAACTAGTCGCTGCGCCCAGATGCACAGGCGGCGCAAAAAGCTAACTGGCTGGCTGGCTGGCCGACCAGGCGAATACGCAATTTAGCCGCGAAATTTATGCCATGGCACACTAAATGGGCCGGCGAGGCCTTTTAAATTGCAACAATTGCCACAAAGCAGCAGCAACAACAATGCCAGACACCAGCAGCAACAACGACAACAACAACAACAACAGGATATATAAGCAACGATGCTCGTTGGCAAAGGACAAACGCAAACAATGCAGATAATTTAGTTGGCGCGCTCAAAGCCAGCTTCGTCGATAGATGGCGCTGCCAACTTGTTGAAAAATTGCAGCTGGTCAACTGAATCCACTGGCCACACGCAAAAACAGTTAACTTTGCAGCATGCAACGTTTAAATTATGCAGGCAACACAAAAACAGAACATGGACAACACCAATCCCCATTTCTCTCTCTCTCTCTATCTCTCCCTCTGTGTATTTGTTTGCCAAACGTCTGTGAGGCTCTGCCGCTGTTTGCATTTGGCATTCAAAAAAGTTGCCGCAAGCTAAAATTAAGTTGACTTGGAAGTGGCTTTAAGGCTCCCGGCCATAGCCACAGCCACAGCGACAGCCACAGCTATGGCCATAGCCATCGGCAGAGCCATCGCAAATGCAGCTCATTTAAACACATGTCACAATACTTTCGCACAGCTGTCACTTTGACAATTTTCTAGATGAGTTTCCTGCGATTCCTCCCGCCAGCAAGCACGCCCCCAACAAGAGTATTAAAGAGACGAACCGACTGGGCGATACCCAATGTGAAGAGAATTTTTGGAATAGGGTAGAAACGTCTACTGTTCATAAATACATCATAATTATACTACAATCGATTTATATCGATATGTGAAGAGAATTTTTGGAAAAGGGAAAGAAACGTTTACTGTTCATAAATATATCATAATATACTTCAATCGATTTATATCGATGTGTGAAGAATTTTTAGAAATGGGAAGAAACGTGTATATCATAATGTACGACAATCGATATATATCGATATCGAAAGTTGACTTAAATTGCCATAATTTTTGGGTGTATTTATATGAAATGCTTTGTGGCATAAATACAAATTTCTTGATAGCTAATTTATCTACATTATCGATATAATTGCTATCGATTAATATTTTGACATTATCGATTAATATTATATACATTATCGATAAAAGTGCTATCGATTAATTTTTTTAATATTTATTGAAATTTATTTATGTTATCCAAATCAGTGTTTTCGATTCATCGATTCATAGCTGCCATCTACTATATTTGGGTATTAGTCTTAACTTATTGTTAAGTTTATATTTTCTTTTAATAAAATAAAAATATCGATGTCAAGTGAACGAACATATATATTTGATATGCCATCTGTATGTCAGCATACTCCTCCTATATGGATTAGAGCGTATCGCAAAAGAGAAATAAAAAATCTAAGCTAAGCGCCGTCTTGCCTTGTCGCCTTGTGCGTAGGTTTGTCAACGTCATCATCATAATGTTGTACCGTACACACACACACAAGCACACTCACGCACCCACACACACCCATACACACACATAGATGGCTTGTCTGGCTGCCTGGACTGACTTTTTGCGGCGGGTTTTTGTCGCCACGCGTAATGAAAACTTACATCAATATAACGTATATTAGAGAAATGGCAAGCAGCTGCGCTTGCCATTGCCAAAACATATATATGTATATATGTTATACATATATATATATATATATCTTATTTTGCCAAAAGTTACCTCATCTGTGCCGAGCTTAAAGATTATTGCCAAAATTATTCACAGTCTGTTCATAGACAGCAATAATTCAAGTTCAATTTCATTTCAGGTTCCTAGGAGTTTTTAAGGAACTCAAATTTTTAGCTACAATATTAAATATGGACGTGTTTATGTAAATAACGAATATGATTACATGCAATTACTGGAAGTGCTTTCAAAATAGTTATGTTAGATACATTAAACTACGACTTTTAAAGTTCAAAATATGAATTTATCAAATTGGGAGGTTTCCTTTAAGAAATTGCACTAATATTTAAATATGAATGCATGAATACAAAGAGCTTTTCTTCAAATGGATTAATCAAAATAAAAAAAATCATCTTTAACAATATTGTATATCTACAACAAAAATTATTTTATTTAAATTGAAATATAAACTTAAATTCTAATTTTTAATTATTAATTATTGTATTATAGAAATTGAAATATAAACTTAAACTTTAATTTTTAAATATTAATTATTTTATTATATTTTTTTAAATTTATATTTTATTTAATATAAACAGAAATATCAATTTATATTAAATTCAAATACAGTTTATTATTTAATGCATTTAAATTAAAATAAAATAAAAATTTATATTAAATGTATTTAAAATTAAATTTATTTTTAGATTTAATTTTCATTTTTAACGTATGACAGCAGAAGACTAAATAAAACATAATTCTTAATACTATATATAAAATATATATACGATATTATATATGCATAGGCAAATATAAAGATAATTTTAAAATAATGTATTATTATAAAAAAATATAATAATTTATATATTTATAATAAAATAGAAGAAAAATAAATATATTTTATGATATCAAACATTATGTGTTATATATAATTAAATATAAAAATTTGTAGTAATTATAATAATAATATAAATATATGTAAATATAATTATAATTGAATAAATAATGAATATATTTAATTATAAATCTATTATATTTTATATGAAAATATAAATTTTAATTACTGTTTATGTATTATCTATATATATATATTTTGTTCAAGCATGAATATGGTTTGGCCGACCTGCAGAAGGTGTTAAGTGAACTTCAGACTAGAGAACGTCCAAGATGTTTGACTATAGGGATGTACGGTACAATTTATATTTGCTTTAGTTTTGATTTTAATATTTTAGTAAATGTTTTACATAAGCCATCTACTCAGATACTACCTCACAATATATGTTTGGCCGTGTATGGGGCACAAAAGCCGCAGCTGAGCGCCCAAGGCAGGCGCATTAACCAAATTATAAGCCACGCACTACAGCGAGAAGGCGTGCATGTCCTATTCTAAGGCACTGTAATAGTTTGCCAACATAAAATTTCATAAAGAGCACACGCCGGAAATAGGAAGGATGCGCTTTGTCGCTCCAACTGGAAGTTCCACATATATATATGGATATATGTGGATGTCTGTGTGTCTTTCTAGGAAGTAAATTTCGTTATCGTTTATTATTATTATTATGCGCGATGTGTGAAATGTCTGCATACGTATGTGTGTGTGAGTGCGTGTGTGCTTGTGTGTGTGCCTTGTGTTTGTGTTGTGACGTGGGAAATAAATTTATATTCATAACACAGGACGCGGACGAGGTATAAAAGACGCTGGCGGAGCTGAAGGCTCAGCGCCCACAAGTCGCCAACATGCATACAAAGTGCTATATGTGTATCACAAGATGTTGTACTACCGCCCGGTCCCAGGCAGCTGCTGGAGCTACTCCTGTTGTTGCATTACATCAACAGCCATCAGACTGGCAAGTTTTTTGATTAAGCTTGAAGAGTTGAAGGAGTCTGGAGTTCACAGTGCGTCTCGGAGTTCTCTTAAAGCTTTGAGTCTGTGCAGCAGGCTAATGGCATTAGCTCGGCAGCTCGGTAGCTCAGCAGCTACTACATATTGATTACTAATTTACTTGCCGTCTGCGTCTCAAGTTTCGGCTCGAAAACTTCACATATCACGTCGGGAGAAATGCAGATAACAACATTTTGCCAGCTAGCCAGGCCAGATCAGGAATTAACGTCGCAGCCGGGCGTCCACCAGGTACCAGGTAGCTGCCTGTCTGGCTACTGCTGCAACTTCTTCGTCTTCTTCATATAAAATGTACAAAGCGACAGTGCAAAAGTAATTTTGGGCACAGCAGAGACGTAGGAAACCATGACTAGACCCAATATGAACTTCCACTCAAAGTCAGTCATGCATGTAGTCAAACGGCAAATGTCGAAGCTTGAAGCACATCCAGCTCCCAGCTCCCAGCTAGCAGCTACTGGCTCCCTCGGCCCCCAAGCCATGGGCTACGAATGCTGAGCGACAGTCGCACAACAATCAAAAAGCGTATGGAAGTCAAAGGCGCCGCAGGGCGCAGCAGGAGGCGGCGGGCGTGGCAGATAGTGAATGCTAACTGAGCCCAGTGCCCATCAATGGCATTGGGCATTGGGCAGGAGGGGTTCGATGCAATGCAATAACTTGCCAAACTGACACCATATCCTTGGGGTCCACTTTTTGGCAGCGGCACATGTAGCGCTCTTTGCTCTAAAATAGGTTCGTTTTCTATCTTCCCCCTTCATTTTTTCTCTCGCATTTATATCTGTATAAGGAAAAGGGCACTACACGCACGACTTCTCATCATCATGTGTATTATAAGTATGCTTGCTTTTTGACTACACTCAGCGAAATTCTTGGAGTTGCTCAGACTTAATGTGAGGTAAGAATAGGCACAAGGAATGAAGATGTGGAAGGCGAAAGACAGATATAAATCTATCTTTAAGTTTGTTATAGATCATAAATATTTAAATTTAAAATTATTATTAATAATAAAAATTGAATTTATAATAAAATTATTGAAAATAATTAAAATAAAATTTTTCCATAAAAATTAAAATATATATAATTTAAATTAAATTAAAATTAATGATTATTAAAAATAAAATATAGTAAATGGAGCATAGTAAATATAATATTATAATTAAAAATTTGATGTAATATTTATAATATTCAAATTATTTTTGTATGGTCATTCTATTAAAAATAAATATTTATTATAAAAAACATATCATTATAAATAAAATGATTTTTTTATAAAAAAACATATCATTATAAACAAAATAATTTTTTTATATAAAAAACATATTAATATAAATAAAATAATTTTTTGTAATTAAAAAAACATATGATAAAAAAAATAATTTTTGTTACATAAATATTAAAAATAAAAAAAATATAGATTGTAATTTTTAATTAAAGAAAAACTGTTTTTATATTATTAAAAAAAAACTCTATATTTTTTATTAAATGAAAATTATTATTGTTTTAGAAAATATTAATTTCAATCTTAATAAAGAATTTCAAATCTTAATAAAGCAATTAAGAAAACATTTCCAAATATTTGCTTTACATATCTAAATTGGCGTAAATATTATAAATAATTTATTAAAATATATTAAAATGTAAAATAAATGCTTTAAAAGTCGATAATCTTAAGTTAACTTTTAATTTCATAAGGTCAACTCATACTCAATTTGTATTGATTAGAAACTTACAAATTGCTTTTAAATAATCGAATAAAAATTGTCATTCAGTTCAAAATCGAAAATCATAATTTATATACATACTTCGTAGGATCAACCTCATCTCACTGCTTTACAAAATAAATGTTTGCTTATGCATTTCCAACTACGTTTCTCTCTGTGCACGCATATTTTGAATGGAGGCAATGCGAAATCATGCTCAAATCGAGCAAATTGCATATTTCTTACGCTCGCGATTTAATTTTTGATGCGATATGCCGCAGAGTCGAGTCGAGTGGAGCAGAGTCCGGGGAGCCAAGCGAGCATCGGAAGTCGGGAAGGCGTACCCACTGCAATTGCAGCAGGAAACCCCCGACCACATCCTTGGCTCCTCGCTTGTCTTACACTTTGGGCTGCTGCGAGTGTGTGACTTGTAAATTTCCCCAGTTGAAGCTCAGCAGCAGCAGTAGCAGCAGCAGCAGAGGCGCTTGATTGAGCGCACGTTTTGCCGGCTTCGAGTTGGACTGTCAGACAGTCAGCAGCGCTTCACTTGACTTTTTATTTAAAATATATAGTATGATATAGGGGGATTCAGCACGAAATTAAACCAACAAAAAAAAAAGAAAGAAAAAATGATGAAGGAAATGAAGCAAACGGCTAACTCTTTTTATTTCCCAAGTGTCAGAGCAAGCCTTGGCGCAATTTTCGTTTGCGTTTCTCCGCCTCCTCCTCGCCGATGGCAGCTCGTACGTGTTTAGCTATCTTATTCAGGTTCTGTAATGCAACACCTACGGCTTACATCTCTATAGCTCGTCTGTGGTTTCACATTTCTGCACTATCATTAGCATCATCATTAGATCTGTTGTCTTCCCTGTATTGGTATTCACTGGCTTTGTCTGCATTAAAGTTGGGAGCATTCACTGAACCCACTAGCTGTTCCCCTTTTCGCATGTCATGTCATGAGTATGTAAATTTCTGTAGCTCCCGCTTGCTCGCCTCGCCTCGCCTTTCTCTCTCGTGTGTCGCCTTGAATATTATACAGTATTAATGCGAAAAAAGTACGGCGTTGATTTCACATGTCTCTCGCGCGCAGCTCACTTGGGGGAAACCCTGTGAGAAGCCCGCCCCAACCACGCGGCGGTGGTGAAAAATGTTGCAAAGATGCAAAACAACTGTTGGCAGTTTGTCAAATTTGATTTGTCATACATCAAATGGCTTTAAAATGACAAGAAGCACGAAGCGGGAGCTGTCAGCCAAATGCTGCTCGACTACAGCTACAAACTGCTCCCACAAATAGACAAAAATTTGATAGAAAACAAAATGAACAAGAGGCGAGCAAAAAGTGTTGATGTGTAAAAGGCCCGAGGGCTGCATAATGGCAAATGCAAACTACCATAAGAAGAATTTATGCAAATCAAATACGTTTTCAACGGGTTTGTGAAGAGTGAACTAATCGAACTAGGAGACACTCTTAAATCGGTTGGACTGAAGAAGATTTAACGCTTTCCTTTTATTTATATCCATAATATATATACATAGGCTTCTTTATGGTCTAATTCAGCTTGTTATCTCTTTACTAATATAATACTAATATAATATATCTAGCGCTCAAGCTTTATTATTAGTATAGTTTTATTGAAGATATTTTTTCCAACAAAAATATATCCAATTAAAATTTTTTTGCAACTCCAGTATAAATTATAAACAAGTAAGAAAACTCTAGTCGGGCGTGACCGACTAGGGGATATCCTGAGCCCCGTTGAATTTGGGGCCGGTATCCATAATATAACAAAATTCAAAATTGCATAAAATACATATAAAGCTAGATATGAAATTTGGTGTCTCTAGCTTAAAAGATGGGTGAGATATCATTTTTTCGATTTTGTTTTTAATCGATTACAATTAATTGGGAATAGTTATCGATTTTTTAAAATAAACTTGATCTGCGCATGGAACTACTAAAAAATTTTAAGTCTCTAGCTTTTATATGTTCGGAAAACGACGCGTTCAAACATACGGACGGATGGACAGACGGACAGGGCCAAATCGATTTCTCTTGTCGTCCTGATCAAGAATATATATACTTTATGGGGTCTGCCACGCCTCCTTCTGCCTGTTACATACATCCAACAAAAACATTATACCCTGATTTCCCATTTTCAAGGGGCTCAGGGTATAAAAATGTATTAAAGAAATCAGAAAATACTATAATGTCCCAGTTATAAAACTGCATAAGGGCGAACTCAAACTTCTTATTATATATTTTTATCTAAATAAAAAATGAAATTTGACTTTAATTTAAAATAAGATATGGGCATTAGTTCAATTAAAGTTTTGTCTTTTCAGCACTCACAAAATATCTTAATCTGATTTCTAGTTCTTTTCTTATTCCCTTTTAAACATGTCACCAGGCAATCTTTAAACATATTTTCCTTTGAGTCTATCGCATCTAGAACTGTTAGCTTGTTCATTATTCGCATCGGCATGTTGCTGCATACATTAACTAAGCTACAGTGTGGCGCTCTTTCCGCGGCCCTACTAAGTAGCTCATTCATTTACTTAATATTCTAATATAAATTTTAACGCACTCCATCAAAAGAGCTGCACTCGAAAGGCGAGAGCCGCTTAAGGACACGGCTGGTGGAATACCGGCAGGAACTGCCGCCAGCTAGGCAAACAGTTTGCCAGCCAAGTTAGTCTGCTGCCGGCCAGGACACACACTCAGCCACGCAGAGACAAGCGCCTGTTTGAAGGACATGAAATGAAACTCATTTGCTTCATTGGGCCCGGCGAGCTGGCTGGATAAGTGGGCTGGCAAATGCCACAGTTGGTTTTTACCCAGACCTGGGTCTGGCCGCCTGCCTGCTTGGCATTTGTGCAGCGTGACACGCAAATTGCCAGGATACACACAGGGAAACACATTTACACACACACACAGCCAGCTAGACAATGCAGCGTGTTTAACTTCGCCTCCGACAAGTCAAGTGGGAGCACAATGGACTCCGACAGCCCAGACACTCATTTGCTGCCGTAGCAGCTGCCGTGGCTGGGCCATGGGCCAGTATGACCATGACTAATTTGTTAGCAATTATGTTGGATTGACATCGCCGGACTGGGCCACATTAGCATAATTGTTGGTTTGAGCAACCGCCCACAGGTGTGACTTTCATGAACTTCCATTACTCATGACTGCCGCACGACAGCCACTCGAGCGCTTAAGCAAAAAGGCGTAGAGCTAACATTGATTTAGAGAAATAACTCTTTAATTTATGACGCTGGCCGGGCGAGCTGCTGCTGGAGTTGGAGCTTTATTCCATTGCTGGTAATTAGAGGGCTAAATGTATCTACTAACTACGACATAATAGAGTAATTCCATATTAGATACAATATAATTAGATATCTTCAATAAGTAAAAGCTAGGGAGGAATGCTGTACACAGTAGTACAGTAGTCGAATTTGATGCAAAAGTAACTTCAATATATAAAAGTATCCGCAAGATACTAAGCTGAAATAGTAAAGTTACTCTGTTCAAGATACAATTGAATAAGATACAAAAGTATCTTTTACAACTGCAAGTATCTGCAATATACTAAAGTATCTTTACCATAATAAGGCAATCTCTCAACGATATAAAGATACAAAAGTATCTTTAACAAGTAAAAGTATCCAAAAGATACAAAAGTATCTTTAACAAGTAAAAGTATCCACAATATACGAATAGAAGTAATTCTACAAAAGATACTATTGAATAAAATACAAAAGTATCTTTAACAAGTAAAAGTATCCACAATATATAAAAGTAACTATGAATTAATAAAATAAGTCTGTATAAGAAGATTCGTAACAAGTAAAAGTATCTACAAGCAGAGACAATTGAATAAGATACAAAAGTATCTTCAACAAATAAAAGCATGAACAAAGTACCAAAGTAAGCATTAGATATAAAAGTATCTTTGGCATGCTCAAACTGTTATAAAATATTAAGTATCTATGATACATAAAAGTATACTTCAAATACAACTACAATTAGTATCTATTGGATACACATTTGGCTGTGAAATATAAAACTATTTATCCAAGGTATTTTTAAGCGTTCAAACTTTCTACAAGTACAAAAGTATTTGTTGATTACAAAAGTATTCTTGAGAGTATTTCAAGGATGCATAATCAACTTATAGATGAAAAAGTATCTATCAGTAAAGAAATTACTTCGAAAGATACAAAAGTATCTGTTACGTTATGTAGCTTAGAGATACAAAACTATTTATCAGTAGCAAAAGTATCCATAGAAAATATTATGCTTCGCTTACCAAAACTTCCCTTAATTTAGATTTGCAGGGTATTTAATTGTCAGCATACTTTTTCGATTTGCAAACTTGTTAACCTCAGCATCAACTACTTAATGACTTAAACAACTAACTACAATGCAAAGTCTCGCATAAAGTTTCCACTCTAAAAGTCAGTCAAATGCAAAACCGCAGCTTGTTTTTGGGGGCTGCGCTCAGGTTCAGGGCACCAGAAGCCAGAGTGACAGTAAATGGAAAGGGGGCGTGGAGTTGGGACAGCAACTGAAAATAGGGAGACAACCGCAGCTGAGCATGTTTAACAATTTGCACTTAATTGTTCAGCTCGACAACAGCAACAACAACAATTAAGAGACAACTGACAACAGCTATAGCAGGAACAAGCATTCTACGAGTCTAACACATTCAGAAGCGCATTGTAATTAATTTATGTGAAGTGTTTGGGGAGCCGCTTTAAGTGAGCCACTAAATAGTTTCCTATTCGTTTGCTCGTTGATTTTTGACTACAGCAGCAGCAATTCTTGACCATTTGATACGCCCACTTAATTGTGTGGTAATTGAGGAGCAGCCACAGGGCGTGGCAATTAGTGCAGGTGAAGTTGTTAGTGGCAATTGCTAGATTATAGCTGATAGATATAAGTGTGTCATTTAGATGGCAAAAGTAGAGCTAGAGAGCCTGCGAGAGATAAAAGTATCTATAAGATACAAAAACATATTTAATATGTACAAGCTGCTCCATGATGCAAGAGTTATTCAAGGATACAAATGCAGCTGTGAGAGCTAAGAGTATATCTGAGATACAAGAGAATCTTTAGAAGTATCTTTGAAATATATTTTAAAGAGCATTATTTATAGATTGACGCTTTTGAATTATGAGATATAAACATATATAATAGATAGAAAGGGAAATGTAAAATAAAAACACAAATTTAAGATAGGAAAAAAATGTGGGATACCATAATATCTATGAGAGACAAATGTATCTGTGAGATACATGTGAGTCTCTTTGAAATATATATGAATATATAAATATTATTAAATAAATAAATAAATTAAATAAATAAATATATATATTTTTATGTCCAATATTTACTTATATTAGAAAACACAAGATTATTCGAAATATAAATCAATATTTTTGATTAAAATATAAATAAGTATAGAATATAAAAATAAGTCTTCAATGTACTCAACATTAGAGATACTAAATTACATGCCAAATATAGTAGTCCTCAAGGGGTCTAACTGAAACTGGTATATGGCAAATCAATAATTCTTGTATCCTAAATAGGTACAATACTTAAGTCATTATTGAAATTGACAAAAATCTGTAGTCATTTGAAATTTTAATCAGTTTAAGATAAATGCTAAAATTTAGAGAAAAAATTAAAAAAAAACCTCTAAGTAGGAGGTTCACATTTAATTTATGACTAGAAGAAAGAAAGAGAAATATGGAACTCAACCGGCCCATATACATACGAACCCAATCTTTCAGATTGCCGCAGGCGGTATCTCTAGTATGGCGGATGCGCTGCTACTACAGCCGCTGGATGTGATTACCACTCGCCTGCAGTTGCAGGGCAAAGCGATCATGGGACCTGTCCAATATACGGGCATGGTGGATGCCTTCGAAAAGATGTTCCACCAGGAGGGTATAACGTCGTTCTGGCGAGGCTTAGTGCCAGTTTTAATGGTCGACACACCGAAGCGATCAATCAAGTTTCTGGTCTTTGATCAATCGATGCCGATCATTAAGTCTCTATGCCAGCCTCCGATGACTTATGCGGTAGCTGGTGGGCTAGGCGGCATCGTGGAGGCACTGATACAAAACCCGTTCGAAGTGATTAAGGTCACACAGCAGGCAAGTCGTGAGAGATATCCTTCGATACAGGTGGCGCGGCATATTATCGATAATGAAGGCTACGGCATGGCAGGCCTTTACAAAGGTCTATCAAGCTTGGTAGCTAGAAATTTAGTCTTTAATGTCATTTATTTCGGGTTATATTGGACAATTCGCGATGCTGCGCCCGTTTACCATAGTCCAGTCGCCGACTTTCTGGAACACTTTGCGCTCGCAGCGGCATCCAGCTTATTGGGGTGTGTGGCAAGTCTTCCACTAGACACCGTCAAGGCGAGGATACAGGGACCACAGCCAGTGCCGGGTAAAGTCAAATATCGCGGAACAATAAGCACTGTTCTGAAAATTTGTCGAGAAGAGGGTTGGAGGGCGCTATACAAGGGCTTGGTTCCGGTCACCGTCCGAATGGTGCCTGGTGGAGCTATTTTGCTTTTAGGCTATGAATATGTGAACCAGTTTTTGGAGTCAAAGTTCAACCAGTACAAATAATTTTTTTTTTTTTTTTTTTGAAACAAATTTTTACGGACTAAAAAGAAGTGAGGTGCGACTAGGAGAAAACCCTGTGCAGCTCTACACTTCATTTCCATATTTATATCAAAAAATAGCAAATTTTTAAATAATTTTAAATACGTTTGATTGGATGGAAAAAAAATAATAAAGCGAATATAGTTTGAATTTCGCTTTTCAATGGGTTTGGGTAAACTGAAATATATCACAGATGTTGAAAAACACTGAAGTTGAATAACAATTTTCAATAGATTTAATGTAAATTAGAAGTTTTCGATTTTTCGAAACAAGATTGATATCAAATGTAGAATCTACGCTTAAGTGTATCAGAGATAAGGATTTTATTTATTTATTTAATAACTGAAGCTCAATAATTTGTTGATCAATTGGAAATGGAGAGCAAAATCGATCGAAGCATGAGTTCACCTTTACAATGTCAGAGATATGATTTGATATTTGAAATTGAATAAAATTTTTTTTTATCGTTTCATGGAAACAGGAGGAGTTATCGATATTTGTAAGCGAACTTGATAAATTTGTAGATCTTAAAATATATCGGAAATATGATTTGATAACTAAAGCAAACATTTTTTATTGATTTAAAGCTTGATAGGAGCACATGCGATTCAGATATCACGCATAACAGCCCGACAAACAAGACTAAATAGACTCGTCCTGATCAAGAACATATATGCCTTATGCCGAAATGAAAATAGTGAAATATAATAATTACATATTAAGTCTAAATATCCTCTTGATCTAGGTTAAACTAATTGGCTGAGAATTCAATATTTTGTTTCCACATAGAAATTGCTATCACAGCACAGCTATTCGCTCCAGCAATACCATTCCAATGATTAACTAATAGAGATGGAAAATAAACAAATTAAGTAAACAGCGCAGCGAACAGTTGATGCTGGGGACAATTAAACAAGTTGAGCAACAAATCGAATCGTCCGGACGCAACAAGAACAACAATAATATATCAAACAATAAATGTGTTTTGGCTTTTCTGGGCAACGAAAATGTCTCCAGGGTCAATTTCAGATGCATACGAATTGCCGCACACAGAGAGAGAGAGAGAGAGAGAGGGGGGAGAGGGAGAGATACTCATACATGCTCGAAATATACATAGATTAGTGTAATTACGAGTGTAGCCATGATGTGGAATGATGTCAATGTTGGCTCTAAGGCATTTCACTGCATTCATGAATTGCAGAGAGAAAGAGACAGCCCGAATGACTGAGTGAGAGAGAGAGAGAGACAGTTGTGGGCGAGTGTTTGGCATTAACAACATGATGCTGGTTACATTTTGGCATATGGCAAATTCAGCTTTTGATTTCATTTCATTACCCATTGCAATTTCAACTATGAATAATTGAATATGTGCATTGCATACTTTAAGGCATCAAATTGCCATTGCAATTGCAATCGCAATTGTTTGGCCTTGTTGTTGCTGCTGTTGTTGTTGTCGTCATGCTTTTGGCTAATTCAGCTGGAATATGCTTATTACGCATTAAAACTAATTAAGCATGAACATTTCTGCCGACACCCGCCGCCCATCGCCCCGCTGCAAGCCAATTGACAAAAGTTGGCAAATATTGTTGTTTGCCTTTGATTGATGTCAGTTTTAAATTGTCAAACCTTTAACATTGGCTCGCTGTAAGCCCTTAATACGCGCAGAGCTGAAAGCGCTCAAAAAATATGTGTTCAATTGGGCAAATCAGAAAGCTATAAATGAAGTTATTTAGCAATATTAAATGTTATTTCAAAATGATTTTTTAAAAAGTCGATAATATTTTGAGAAATAAAAATATTTAAAACTAACGATTCGTAATTTTTAGTAGCTTAGGCAAAATATTAAATATTTATAAATAAATAAATATAAATAAAAAAATATTATTTAATAATAGACTATCCGAAAAAGTGTTTCGCTGTAACTAAATATTAAGTAGATTGTTTTTTTGTATGGTAAATAATTTTATTTCTCAAAATACCTTAGCAAAATAGACGTTGAGAGAGTGACACTACTTCCTATAATTATTTTTAAAAAAGTTATCGATAACTTTCAGTTTTTGAAATATCTAAGGCTAAAGAACATTACACTCTATATGTATGTAAAATGTATTATAAGATAACAGTTGACAAGATACAATTTGTATAAAGTTATAATAATATCAATTCAAGCTAAGTGGACCTATCGAAGTCTACAATCGATAGGTTTGCTACAGGCTCCGATAACTTTATTCCCGATGTAGAGGTCTTCAGCTATTGAATGAGCTGTAATCGAATAATCTAATAAATAAATTGTACCGGATTTTGACGTTAAGTCCACTTGATTTTCAATCTTTAGTAATTCTTGTAAAGCTTACTTAAGCACACAAAAAAGGGTATAATAATTAAATCCTTGGCATTTTAAGTGGCATATCCTAAATGCAGCCCGTTGGTCCGTTCGGTTTTATTAAAATTTATCCAGCTATCACTTTAATTGCTTTTGACTCAATTAAGCCTCGCAAATGCCACGCATAATTCCAATAAAAGTGCGCAACACGAACGGGAAGCACACTTGAAATTCAACAATGGCCAAACGCTCAATCAACAAGAGTCCAATCACTAACAACAAACAGGGCAAAAAAATGCATTTTGGCCTTTTGAAAAATGCAGCATAAACAAATCGAGTTAACTGCAAATGAAAAGCGGCCCAATGGAAACTTAATTGTTGTCGCATTTCGCTTTATCTCTATCCGTATATCAATTGGTTACTTTTAGCTGCCTCGACGCTGTTGTCTAGTCAATAAAATATGAATTATTTCAAATATTTTGGCGTACAAATAAATCAAATGCCAACACTCAGCAGCATCAAAGAGAGTAAAATGGCAAAAAAAAAAAAAAACGAAAAAAGTTTTCTGCATTTTCTTTAATTTTTTTTTCGTCTGGTCACAAATTTTTTATCAGCACATAGCACAAATTTCGTATACGTCATGTGATTGTGGTTGAATGCCTGTTTCTGTTATTCTTGTTATACTTGTTGTTCTTGTTGTTGTTGCGGTTGTCTAAATAAATTTTTTATTGACCATGGTTAACGCTTCAGTGAGCAATAAACGAGCGAGGGGCGAGGGGCGAGACAGGCAGTCGAACGTTTGGTTCGGGTGGCATTTTCGGTTCACACCAACTGTGAAAAGCACAAAAACCACAGGGAGAAATTTGCTGCCCGCCAACTGGCGTTGCCACTGTTAGCCAACGCCTCGAAGCATGCCACAAGTTATTTTACACACACACACATTGCCCACTCAAGTGTGTATGTGTGCGAAATAAAATGCTCGCATTACACTAGTTATACAATTGTTGGACGTAAATATGATTAAGTCAGTGGGCGAGCCGAGTGGGCGCAGAAAGCATCCAAAGCTAAAACTCAATATAAATTGAAATGAAATATATTTTGTTCAGTGCGTGTAAGACTTTCGTGATACAATTTATAAGTTTTAAAACATTTCTATATTTTTTTGTTGATGTGCCTTTAATTAATATGATTTCATATTTTATATATAAAACAATTCAACTTCTTTAAATTTATATAAAAGTTTTTATATATTTTAAAAAATTGTATTTAAATTTACAAAATTAAATATTGCCATTAGGCAATCATAATAATATATACTTTTGATTATAATTATATAATCAAAAGTTTATTTTATTATAATTTTTGAAACTTCAAAATTAATATTCATATTTATTTTATTAGGCAAGCTGTAAATGTTTCAGCTATATAAATATATATTATATATTAAAAAAAAAAAAGTTTTTAATTTTAAAAGGAATATTTTTAATATATATTTTAAATATAAAAAATAAAATAAATATACAATTTATATTTTTTTTATTTATTAACATTTATATATAAGTTTTTAATTTTAAAAGGAATATGTTTAATTTTAATTTTATTGTTTATTTAATTTAATTTATGATAAAAATAAAAAAATTAAATATCTAAAATATAAGAAATATGTATATATTTATATATAATTTTATATATTTTTTATTTATTAATATTTATATATAATCAGTTTTGAATATTTTTCTGTCCTATAAAATCGCGTCTTACTTCGTTTTTATAGGGTGTTCTAGATACTCAGCATATATGCTTTATTTTATTGAAAATTCATAACACGTTTCTGGTTGCCCCGTCAAAATGTGAGCGGCAGTCGAACTTTATTTTATTTCGTTTTATTTGGCAGTATTATTTGGACTTTTTCTTAATGGTCGTTGCCCCTGGAAGCTTAAAGCCGCAATGTAAAGTGCGGCGAAAATGAAATGAAATTAATATGAAGTTTGACTTAACGCCTCATAAATCATTGTCCAATTTTCATGTCGCATGCCCTGCAGCAGGCAGCACCAGCAGCAGGACGAACAGGGACAATCTTGTGCTGGCGCTGGCGCTGGCCCGGCTGCCTGTAACACAAACACACTTAAAATGATTGAAATATATGTATGGCAGCTCTATATGCGTAACATGCTGCTACAGTGCAGCAAAATGCGAATATATACATGGGATATATGTATGTATGTATAAAGACAAGCTTTATATTGGCCAAGAGCGAAGACAGGAACAGGACCGAAGACTGAAGACTTCCTCATTACACGCTTGTCACGTGCACATTTAACGATTCGCTGCACACACACACACACACAGTGACATAATTACACACACATACACACACACACACAGACAGAGAGAGAGAGAGATAGAGACACCAACACCCGTGCATGACAGTCATTCATATTAATATTGTCGGTCAAAAAAACCTTACATAGACAGTGCTAAAAAAATGCTCAGCCAGACATGCATACAAATTTCAGTTTAAAGCAGAAGAAAGAGAAGAGAGCTGCCTCCCAACTATACATATATACTTTAACACAAATTTAACTAAACTGACATAATTTTGCTAAAACTTTTAGAGACATTTATAGATTTTTGCAAGTTTTTCAACTTAAATTTATAAAGTTCTCATGCAGCTGCAGTTGTATTTTCAATTTACTTTGCAAATTATGCACAAGTCTCTCGCTCTCTACGCCCATCTCTTTCTCTCTCTCTCTATCTTTCTCTGTCTCTCTGCCTAGGTGCCTAAGTAAAATTTAAGCCTTAAAACAATTTTCTCGCATTTTATTTTAAGGCCAAACGCAAAACAAAGGTCAGAAATTGTAAAAGTCAAATAAATTCTTTAAGCTCTCATTTTTTCTGTGCTTGTAAGCCTTTGCATCACTCGATATGTTTGTGACTTTTAACAACTGTTGTAGAATAAATGCTGAACTTTATTTTATATAAATAAACAAATGTTTTTAAAATATTTAAATATATTTTGAAATTTAAAAAGTAATTTAAATAGCTAAGAAAATAACTATCTATTAAAATATATAGCGAGAGAGCGGAAGAGAAAAATGTATAAATAAATAATAAATATATATACAAATCGTTTTTGTTAAATTATAAATAAATAATTATATAATAAAAACGTGTTTTTTATTTATAAATAATATTTGTTACTTATTTATAAATACATTATAAAGGATTTAGATTTATTTTTAAATATATATTTACTTAATAGATATTTTTTATTTATTTATAAATATATATTTACTTATTAAATATTTTTTTATTTATTTATAAATATATATATATATACGTAAGAAATATTTTTTTTTATATTTCTAAATATATATTTCTATAAAATTTTTTTTTTCCTTAATAAATATATATTTATAACTCTAAAACATCTTAGTTTCTTAAAGCATTTTCTAAAATAAATCGTTCAATATTTTTTTTTAACATAAAGTCAACCGACCCTAAAGCAAGCTTCGCCAACATTTCAGTGTCTTCAATTAAAACATTTAATTTCAATTTAATGTTGAAACTGCAAAGCTTGCCGCCCAAGCTCGTATGCAGTAGAGAAGCATTAAGCTGACACTGGACCACTGACCATATGCACCACATGACGTCCCATTACACAGCCTCACACACCACACACACATACCACACACTCACACACACGCACACTCAAATCTTGATACAGATAATTAAACATGCTGCGCACGTGCAGCGGCTGCTTTCAACATTTTATGCTCTGATATTCAAGCAGAAAAAAGCAAATAAAATTCATAGTGGGCAACATGTCTGCCTCCATGGTCTGGGTCACAAATTGGACCACAAGTAGTGCCCAAAGTACGAACTAACTTTATGGCAAAATTCCTACACCAAGCCAGTTGTGCGTCTGCTGGCCATTTTTATATATTAATTAAAACGAATTTTACGTGTTAATGAAATAAAATGTGGAAAGCGTGCTCAACGTAAAAGAAGGAAATGTGTGTTTTCAGAAAATACCTATCTATAAAAGGACATGTCTCTTATATGTTGGCAAAGGAACAACATTATCAGTGCACAATTGGTTTGACCTGTGCATTTTTGAAAACAAATTCATATCCTGAAACTCGTAACTAACATAGTTTCTGCTAGTCCAAGGGAAGCTATCAACGCGCTGCAGGCTTCACATGTTGCAGCAGCAGCTGTCCTGAAACTGCGTCAGCTGCTAGCTGCTCGGCGGTTTTAAGGCAGCAAAGCTCGAGCTACAACATGTTGCGCATACGCCATGTTGCATCGAACCAAGCAACTTGTTGTGGCATGTTATTCCGCACTTACAGCTGTTAGTCAAATGTTTATAAAATGTTAATTCCCAACAGCTGAGCTACATACAAATATATATTTTCTTGATTTGTATATATCTTTTAACAAAATAACAACTTAGTTTCTATTTATTTCTAATCTAAAAAAAAAATTTTTGAATACCAGTACTAATAAAAATATTTTATTTATTATATAAAAATTAAAGTATTTTAGAAAATTTATTCATAAATTTTTTCAGTGCAATAATAACTTAAATAATTTATAAATGACAGCATATATTTAAAAAGCTTAGCTTACATAAGTTGCATACGTTTCTAAATTGATTTTAGTGTAAAATTTAATTTGTATTATTTATAATTTTTTATTAAAAAAATATTAATAATGATAAATTTATTTAATAACTATAATATAATAATATTACTTAAATAAATTTTTCTAAACTTAATCGATTGAATAAAATTATTAAATATTTATTAAAATATATTTATAAATTGATATAAAAATATTAAATATTTTTTTTAAATATATACATAAATTTAAATAAAAGTATTAAATATTATTCTGAACTCTATCACTCAATATATAAAATATAATTTAACTTAAAGCTTCTGAACACAAAAATAATATACGACTTAAATTTTTTCATTTTTCTTCTTGTCCGAAATAACAACAATAGCAAAAATAGTTGACTATTTGATGCACGTTAGCACGCAGATAAATATTTACCTGACCCATAAATCTGTAAAATTTAATTTTAAGCAAATAAATCAAAGTCAATACACCCGCCCACACACACAAACATTCAGCCAGATTTAAAATAATAATGTTGTGTGGCATTTCGTATGTAAAATGTAAGCTTCAATGTTTACACATGACAAATAGACAAAGAATTCTTCCATAATTTACGAGACAATTGCAAATGCACCAAAAACGTTACGCCGAAAGTGAAAATTGTGCAACAATTTTTAGTAAAAGCTAAACCGCAGCCGGCTTAAAAAAAATATAGAGCCTAAGAATCTGCTTGCCACAAAACTAATCAAAAATAAATTTATTAAGCTGAACCACAATACTTGCCAAAGTGCTCATATCGTATATAAATATATATTATATATGTGCATAAATATATATTATATATATGCATTTAGTTGCGGCTTTGTTGGAGATTAACAAAAATGTTTGCATATCTTAAAGTTTTGCCCAGGGCCAAGAGCCACACTTGCTGTAACTGTTGCCTGACTAAATGTTGCCATTAGAAGTTTTAGTTGTTGAGTTCTTGGCTTGTTTGCAAGTCATTAGAAAGACTTCATTAGGAGCGAAACAACAAGCTGCTTGGTCAGCTCAGCTGATGATAGCGCAGTGTTTGCTAATGATTCCAGCAGAGGAAATTCACAAAATACACTCAACATAGTTTGAAGGGAATTTACAAAAAAAAAAAAAAATAAATAAATTTATAGTTGAGAATATGTGAAGAGAAGTAAATGAGAAGCTGAGCACAGCGGAGTGAAATACTCTGCCTTAATTGGAATTCCGTAATTAGAAAGAATCCTAAGTGTCACAGCGATACAAACGTTCAACATTTATACTTCAATGATAACCTGAAGACACCTGTTTATTGAAACGTAATAAATTTCCTCGAGAGGCACAGACACTATACAAAATTATACCCCAAATAATATTTAATATACCTCAACAGTTTCTTAACAGTGAGTACCTGACTACAAAATACCCTGAATCTAGCTATATGTTCAAAATTCATGTTTCTATGATAGCCAGATAGGTGTCTAAGCATTGAAAAATTATATCTCAAATATTTAAAGACATCGATCGGATTTATTTCACCTTCCCAGAGAAAACTAGCTACTTATATTAGTAAATGAATTTTTACTCCTAGACACTTTTATATTTTACATTATATATATGGCTCTTCATAACCCATTTGATATATTATATAGCGGTTACAACAACCCATGCAACTAATCGCTTTTGGCATCATGACTATTATCATCATCATCATCATCATCATCATCAGCAGCAGCGTGCTCATCAGAACGATGATGAGACAACCCTTGTGGGCACTGACGCAGTTGCATAACTTGCACAATTTATGCATGAGAGCAACACAGAGTTAATCCTACAAGACGCCAACGTGCGATGCCAGACATTCAAAATGGGGCCAAGTTCTGACGGTTTGGTAACTCTCTCTCTCTCTCTCTCTCTCTTCCTCTCTGCGTCGTTCTGTCTGTCTCCCTTGCTCTCTATGTTGTTATTTCGGTGAAAGCACAACAGCTGAACGGGCATTGTTATTAACACCAAAATGACAAACAAAAACAATAACAAAAACAACCGAACGCAAGAAGCAGCTGTCTGCTAACAAGAACAAGGATTTCAATGAAATCCATAAAGCAAATGCACAAAGTTCAGTGCAAAATGAAAATGATTTAAATTAATGATAGAATTAATGTCATGTGGCTCTTGAAATCAGCTTCGTCGATCTTGGCCAAGAGACAACGATTTTCACTCGAATCATTGTTTTTGTTCCTCTTTTCCTTCTTTTCTTTTTTCTTTTTTTTTTTTGACCCAGCGGAAAATCCGACAAATTTAATGGCGGCACAATGAAAAATCACTGCCGCATATGTCCGGCCAATAACTGACATTATTGACTGTTAATATCCGAGCAGCTCACGACAATAATGGAGAATGACAGCTGGCCAAAGTGAGCATGACGTGCGAATACCCTGCACTGTTGGAGCAACAATCGATAGCAAGCCAAAATGTATCGACTAACAACAGATGTTCTCATTGAACATTCTCAATGATTATCGATATCGATAACGATATTTGTAAACCCTCGAAACTTATTAAAATTTGTTTTTGTTTTTAACAAAAATCGAATCAGTATCGAATGAGTGCTTTCAAAATTACTTTTAAAAATTAAGCTTGGCTTTGAATAGAAGAAGGAAATTGATGAGTTTTAATTAATATTAAATTAAAAAATATATATACATTTTTTTTAATTAAAAAATATATATAATTTTTTTTAATTAAAAAATATATAAAATTTTTTAAAATTAAAAATATATATAATTTTTTTTTAAATTAAAAAATGTATATAATTTTTTTTAATTAAAAAATATATATAATTTTTTTTATTTAAAAAATATATATACTTTTTTTAAATTAAAAAATATACATAATTTTTTTAAATTAAAAATATATATATTATTTTTTAAATTTGATAATGATTTATCGATAAATTGATATCTTAAAATAATTTTTGGGCATAAAAATAAAATTTTTTTTAAAAAAGTGCTGTATAGGAAATTGGAGTTAGCTTTAAATAATATGAAATAAATATAAATTTATAATTTTATTAATTCGATATATCGTTAAATTCTATATAAAGATAAATCGATAGAATTAAAGCTACATTATTTCAATTTAATTCAATTACGAAATTTAATGGGAATATATATATTTTCATTTTCTTAAGTTTTTCTTGAAATATTTCAGGTTTTTATACAAACCATATAAAAATTGGCATAGTATCCGTTATTGGGCAGTGGTCTAAAAGCGTTGCAAGTGCAACATTTCAATAACTGAAACGCCAATTAAAATTGTACAATGCGTTCGCGGTGCTCGGTCGGAAAGTTGGCGGCGGCTCTGAATGTCAGTTAAACGAGCAAATAGTCAAAAATAAACACACACACAGACGAAAAGGGACAACTGCATTGGGGTGGCAAGCAGACAAGAGCACATAAATGCACACATACATATATATACATATGTATATATCTGAATACGTAGGTCGACGGCAGACAGATAGAGCAACATCCTTGCCATGCACATCCTGCCATATCCTGATGCATGGCTGATACGCGCTGGTAATTGGTATTGTTTGCTCGAACGCGTGGCCAGCGAGCACCAACTATAGCCGGACAGCCACACACCCACACACACACACACAACACTCTGAGCTTTTGCACCTTGACGTCAGATCAGAAACCGAATAAAAAGTAAACAAAGTGGAAAAAATTTCGTATGAAAACCAATGTCATGTAAATAGGCCGCAAGTGAGGCAACTCAAACGGGAGATGACTAACAGACAAAGAGAAAGAGAGAGAGAGAGAGAGAGAGAGAGAGAGAGAGAGAGAAAATGGGAGAGATGGACCACTATTGTTTTGCTCTATAAACGAGCATATGGCATGGCTCAACAGGAACTTAAAATTGAAGACAATTGCTAAAGAGATAATCCACTAAAAGCAGCAATCAATCAGGCAATAAGAATGCACTAGACGAAGGAATGCCCGACTAGAAAATACCTTAACTCCAAATATTCAAAATCTGAAATAGAATGATGGATTTTTATCGAGCATTGTTGTTCCCATGGGATGCTCCGCAGCTCAAGCCTGAATGACTATAACATTTTGTAATAATTTTGGTAGATTATATATTTGTATAAAATTAACTGAGCTGTAATTTTTTAAACAATTTTTCAGAGTCGAATCAAAATTGAAAACTGTTAAGCTAGAAATATTACGTATCCGCTAGGTCTTCCTTCATAGGTAAAATATATTAAATTTATTATCAGTACGAAAGCAACAAATCTGAATTTAAATCTACATTTCTATGTTAGTTTTGATGTTGGAAACTGTACCTTTCCCACATCAGGATCTGAAGACGTGAAATTTTAAAAATTTGGCTTTGAGAAATCAGACTTTAGACTTTTCAAGGTACATGTACATACAGACTATAAAGTCTATATATTACTATATTCTATTTTTGAAAAGCGGTTCAAAAATCATCAATCAAAAACTATATTAAATATCTCCGCTTGCATCAAAAATTGCTAACGAACAACAGGCAGCAGGCAACAGGCAGTGCAATTTCTGCTATAAATCAAGGCTAAGCACAAGTTTGCATACAATTTGCGAAGGCATCTTAGCCAAGGGGAGGTGAACTCTTGACTTTGGCTACAATATGTACCTGCAGCTTATGCATATTGAGAGCAGCTGTAACTATCTCTATCTGGCTGCTTCAATCTGGCAGCCAAAACAAAATCCAGCGGAAACTTGGCCACAGCACAACACGTTAACTGGGAAAACCAATTCAACTTTCACGTTCGCATTGTTTGCCCAAGCACGAAAAGTTATTAAGATCCATAGACGTGATTTTGCATGTTTTAAAAAAGTAGAGAGAGAGCAACAACAGCAGCAAGGAAAGCGTAGACAAAGCTGCAGATACGCTGACTCCATAGCGTTAAACATGTTTATGCAGATAGATAGATAGTTAAAGCACAATTTCCATTAGTGCTATGGGGAGCGACCGAATGCCTTAAAAAGGAAAACTTTAGATTTCAGTAGCACCATTGACATGCCTGACAAGAATTGAATTAAAACTTTTCTCTAAAGGGCCAGCTGGCAAAAAAAAAAAAAAAAAAACAAGAAGAAAAAACTGTAAAAAGGCGCCGCTTTTCAATTTTCATTGTGGCCAAAAAGTTTCAGCCACGAAACGCGCATTTAAATTGATTTGTAATTCGTGGTTAATTCAGATGACGCGCAACGAACCACACCGAGTCCGGCCCACTCCTACGGCCTACTTCAGACTATTTTTATTCAGTGAATACGCCGCGTCGCTTTCGGCCCGTTCATGTTATTAACGTAATTTGACACTGAAAGCTCGACAGCTGCGACAAAAATGTTCGTTTTTTTTTTTGCCTTTTGCAAGGTAAATGGGCGCTTAATTGATAATGAGCCGGGCGGGCGTCGGGTCTGACACTGCATACATTAAATATTGATTTAATTGTTAATTTGTCACAAAATCATAAAAATGCTTTGTGGCTTGTCTAGCTGTTACTAAAGTGCGAAAATCATATATTCATTTCATTACGTGGGATTAAAACGCAGCGAATATCGAATAAAAAGTATCCAAGTGTCATTAGAAAGTTTAATTGATCTGCCAAAGGGACTCCATGCCATTGTTTTTTGTATATCTATTAAAAATTTATTCTAATTTATATACAATGCATAAAGATTAGATATATATAGATGTATATTTTGCTTACCTATTCAGCAACAGAAATTGTGAATGAGTTCTGTAAGCTGAAATATAGAATTAAAATATATATAGTAATATTATAAAATATATATAGTAAAATTATAAAATATATATAGTAATATTATAATATAGTAAAATTAGAAATAAAAATATATATTATTTAATATATTTCAAGCACTTATTTAACTTGATTTAAAACTAGAGAACATATTAGTATCGTCTTGTTATATCTGAGATCCTTGGAGTAAGTCCTTATCTCAGCCATACATAAATTAATGCATAGATATTTATTATACCCTGAGCCCATGGAAAATGGGAAATCAGGGTAAATTGGTTTTGTTGGATATATGTAACAGGCAGAAGGAGGCGTGGCAGAACCCTTAAAGTACATATATTCTTGATCAGGACGACAAGAGAAATCGATTTGGCCCTGTCCGTCTGTCTGTCTGTCCGTATGTTTGAACGCACCGATTTCTGCTTCTATAAGAGCTAAAGACTTGAAATGTTTGTAGGTTCGTGCATAGCATGCGCAGATCATGTTTATTTTATAAAAATCGATAACTATCCCCAATTAATTGTTATCGATTTAAAAAAAAAAACGAAATTCAGTTAAAAAATTATATCCCGCACATCTTTGCAGCTAGAGACACCAAATTATATTTATATTTAGCTTTATATGTATTTTAAGCAATTTTGAATTTCGTTATATTTTGGATACCGTCCCCAAATTCCTCCAAATTCTATGAAAAACACAGATTCGACGTGGTCAGGGTATCCCCCAGTCGGTCACGCCCGACTAGAGTTTTCTTACTTGTTTAATTTGATTTAAATCATATTACACAGAAAATTGCTAGCTAAAAAACATTGCAAGTATCTCAGTTTCAACTGTAAATATGAGAAAATTCTATCAAAAGCTTTAAAAGATTGTAATAATATTTAAGGGAAATAAAACACAACAAAGAAACAAATAAATAAATATTACTAGCATTACGTAGAACCAACACTTAAGAGCTCCTTTTTCGGTAACAAGTGAATATTTTTAAAAACTCCTTAAGCAACGCCTGTTTTATCGGAAGTTTTTGGGGAATTAAGGACGACCCACCGTAGAAAGCGTTTTATCCATTAACAAGGCAAATAAAATATTAAACTAATACGCCTCACGAAACATAAATTCGGCGTATTAATAAGTAAGAGTACTTTGATCAAGTTATTGAGAGACAAAATGTCGCACGATTATGCAGCTCAAGTTTCAAGTCTCTAAAATAGCAACATTCCCATGAATCCGACTGTGGACCCATCTACACGGAGCTGCTTCGAAATTCCACATTGCATCAAGTGCACATTATCTGCGACTCGAGTCGACTCGACTCGACTGGCCTCTTCCATTTCACTCTTGGCTGCTTATCAAAAGCATGCTTCAATTAATTATCTGCTGTATTTGTGTATCAACTCAGTCTTCATAAACGCAGCATAGATAAATCTTTAAAAATTGTTGCATCTTTCGGCCAAGAGTCGGCAACAGTTTTTGCCCATCTCTTGTTGTTGTTGTTGTTGTTGCTTCCATCGCAGCGAGTGGGGCATTTAATTGATTGATTGCCGTTCGTCTATGTCTGCAACGATTTGGACCCAGCTGTAGCGCCCAGCCCTAAGCCATGTTTCATAACCCATGGATTTTTGCCTCTGACTGTTGTTATCAAATCGACTTCATGGACCCACATAACAGTCGCTGTTGTTGTTGTTGTTGCTGTTGTTGTTGTTACTGCCAATTAGTGTCGGCGCGTCATGTGTGTGTGTGTGTGTAGGTGTAGGTGCGTCATCAATTAATTTTTGTATTGTTGTTTTCCTTCTTTTTTTTTTGGCACAAAATGTTGCATTTGCTGCTGTGAGGCAAGCCGGGCTTTGGAGCAACATGGTCAGCGTTATGTGGCATATCGCCCGTGTTGGCCGAGGTAACCATGTTGACTGATTGGTTTTTCGATTCAATTGTTTGCTTGTTTTTGGCAGCCAATGTGCTCCACGACTAAGTTTTGTTATGGAAAGCTCACGAATTTATATAACTGCATGCAATAGTTGGGGCCATCACGGGGGGAGGGGGTGTCAAGCGAGTGTTATGCATGCATGCATGTCCATGGGCTGTTATTAAATCAATTTTGTAGTTGTCAGAAATGTGATTTAGTGATTTGATGCACATGCAACTCAGAGCGTGAACTTTGCATCAAATAAAGTAATTAAATTGCAAACAATTTATGATGTAGACTCAAGATAAGATATTGGCAAAAGAAAATATTAAAAAATTTAGCAATTATTAAATAATACACTTAGTTGAAACGTAGCTTTACACTATCTGCAGCAATATTATAAACAAGTAAGAAAGCTCTAGTCGGGCGTGACCGACTAGGGGATACCCTGAGCCCCGTCGAATCTGAATTTGGGGCCGGTATCCAAAGTATAACAAAATTCGAAATTGCATAAAATACATATAAAGCTAAATATAAAATTTGGTGTCTCTAGCTTAAAAGATGGGCGAGATAGAATTTTATAACTGAATTTCGATAATGTTTTTATTCGATAACAAAAAAACGAATATATTTATCGATTATCGAAAATAAACTTGATATGCGCGCTGTATATAGGGATCTACAAAAAAAATTTCAAGTCTCTAGCTCTTATACGGGCTGAAATCGACGCGTTCAAACATACGGACAGACGGACAGACGGACAGACGGACAGACGGACGGACGGACGGACGGACGGACGGACAGACGGACAGACGGACATGGCCCAATCGATTTCTCTTGTCGTCCTGATCAAGAATATATATACTTTATGGGGTCTGCCACGCCTCCTTCTGCCTGTTACATACATCCAACAAAAACATTATACCCTGATTTCCCATTTTCAATGGGCTCAGGGTATAAAAAGTTGTAGAGAATATATATATTTTTTATAGATTGTAGGAGAGCGTTATCGATATGTCAACTTAAAATATTTACTTCTACAGTTCGTTTTATTTCTCAGACTATTCGAAACAGTAGAGGAATATACCCAAACAAGGTATTATTATATTTAATATTATTTTATATTATGTTATAAACATTTACAATAAAAGACATCGCTCTTCAGACCCTTTATAATATAATTATCTGAGTAAATCATAAACAGCTGTACCTCAGAAAAGAAAATTTTACATCAACATATTATTTGATTTCATATTATTATTTTCAGTAAGATAGACATAATGATGATCTAAATAATATTTAAGTCATAAAATAAATTCATACCTAATTTATTTTTAATATATAAAAATATCTGGAGTCAATTTATGTTAATGACTTAAAATATAGTTTCAAAATTTAGTTTATGTCCTAATCTAAGTTTTATAATAAAATGGGCATTTACCCATTATATATCCATATCGCTTATATATATCAATAATTGATTATCAACTATGTAAACTCTACAGTTTTTTATTGTTTTACTTTTTTTTCTTTATTTTTTTTTTTTTGATATATTTATGGGTTCATTTACTAGAATAACAAAGCGTGTGTTCAGTTTCCATTGACTGCGCATTTGTTAAACTTGCAATTGCATTGATTGCAATACAGCAACACTTTAAAACTCTTTCAGACTGAGTATATACTCGAATTGAATTTTGCTAAAACTTTGAAGTAGAATAATTCTTAATTCAGATAACACTATCTTGATAGATTATATCTACTCGTTTTGTTGCTTTTCTTATATAAATTGCTATATTATATTCAAAGGCTTCGTAGCTTTCTCTAAAATGAATGAAATGTTGATCTTATGCTGACTAATATAAATTTATATAATATTGTCCCAGTTTAGTAATGCTTCAATTGACTCAAAGTACTCGTCATATACTGGCCATATATAGTCCGATTACTCAGAATAGATAATTTACAAAAATAAACAAATATTTCTTGTCTTATCGCAAAGCTATTGATGAGAGAAGTTTATCTCTATTGCACCTAGTAGGCAATATAAACTACAGGTGCCGGAAAAAGTAAGTCTAGTTGTATAAGGTGTGCGCTTCAGTGTGTCTAATTGTGGAAGAATCTGACATTCACCCTAACTCTGTTGCTTTTCTCGTATATGACAGCCATCACCTCGAGACGTAAGCTAGAACATTTAATGCTAATCATCCAAAAAGATGACTTACGAAAAAGCAAGTACAGTTATTAACAAGGCCTTGGTTTTAGCTAGCTTTATATCATCAGTGTATTCCTTCATTTCTTGCTCTCTAGTTAAATTGTTTGGATTAACGCGAGATTCGGGGTATTTTCTAGTCAGGCACGCCCGCCTAATGCTTTCTTGGTTGTTATTAAATGATTATTTATTATTGTATAATATTTAGACTAGACTTCTATTGTATACAAGAATGGGATCTTTTCATCATCGGACATCGGGGACACCCAACGATTCGATTGTATTTATTAAAAAGTATCTTTGTACGGAGTTCTATTACACATTCAGCTGAATAGCTGTATACAAAGTGAGCAAATAAACGTAGGCAGCTTTCCGACTTCAATCAGTTGTCGTTAAAAACTTCGAAGTGCAACATGTCCAAGGCATTGGTGATAGCTTTATTAATTCTCTTGCAATTTATTTGTTTGCTAGCAGGTAGGTCCACAGAGACTTACAACTCTAGAGAACTAACTAAAACTCTTCATTTGTTCAGCTAAAAATTATAGCATTGCGCTAAAGAAACTTATCAGTAAATCAAGAATGGAATTATTACAACTGCTTGAGGAATTGCGACATAATTAATTGGATTATTTTTTATTATTTTATATATATATTTAGCTATAACTAAATGAATGTTTTGTAACTTGCTCATCTATTGTTCATTAAAAAAACTATTTGCTGTTGTCATGCAGTAAATTTATTTAGTTCACATATTAGCTAATTAAAGCGGAGCATTAAGTTGTTAAAAGGAATCCCCCTAATCAAAGCCCAGCTGAGTCACAACTGTGAAACCTTTACAATATTATTCACCTAATCTTATCGCGTGGAATGCCTTCAAATTTGATAAGCCAGGCAGATATCGACAATTTTTTTTTTATTAGCATTCACATATATTCTAGGCATAGATCTTGGCCAACGTTAGGGCCAAGATGGTGGCCACAATTGTGTAGTGGCTGCTGCTCATTTGGCCAGCTGGATTCTTGTTGCACTTGTTGCCGGAGCAGACGGTGCACTTCGTCTTTCTCCAGCTGGAAAATTGTGGCTTAAGTGTCAAATAGCAAGCATTCACATCGGGATGAACGCAGCCATGCAGCTGGCTCGTAACTGAGTTATCTAGATAAATGGACAAGGCCTGTAAACGATATTAGCCCAAGCAAACTATCATCAGGTACATACTGTTCGGGAACGTGTACTTAAGGGCCAGACAATCGAATCTATAGCTGCTCAGAGACCGCACATTCTGATGGTGAACGCCCAAATAATAACTTGTCTCATTGGCCGCTGCATTATCGCAAGTCTTTTGGCTCGGATTCCTGCAGTCATTGGGATTTACGCACGTGTAGCACGTCAGGGAGCTCGCTGCGATACCAAATAACTTCCATTAGTTGATGCCAATCGTAGCTACCCCAATTCAACTCACCCAACTGCACACAGACGACAGCGATCAGCAGACCAACAAGAAAACTCTTCGGCAACATTTTAATGCTTTGCGAACTGCTTATCACCTCTATTCCGTCGGTACTGAATTGTTTGCTTTAGTACCTAAATATTTTATATTGAGCTACTAGGCTTATCTACGCGAAGTGCGAAAGATTGTGATAGAGCATTTAACTCGTCTCTCAAATACTCAAAGTAAACCAACTTACAGTCGGCCGTCTCCGACTGCATAATGCTCGTTCAACTTCTTAAAACACTTCAATCATTTTTAGTAAATCTCTGTCGTAACTTAACTCTCACTTTTTAGATCTCTAGCATCAGTTTGTACAGTTTGTACTAGCTAGGTATTGGTTTTACATTTATAGAAAATCATATAATATATACATTATATATACTCGGAACCCATTGAAAACTGAAAGTCCGGTTTATGAAACAGGCAGAAGGAGGCGTGACAGAGCCCATAAAGTATATATAGCATCGTTAAAAATCATGATCGGAATTCAGCAAAAATCTTTATATCTCATACGTCTTTAGAGTTAGAGTAGTTTCATGTATATTTTATAAAATTCTGATCTCAAATATATTTTGAATACCGACTCCAAATGTACCCAAATTTGTTATTTTTAAATTTAGTTGCAAATGTAACCAATATGTGAAAGAGTTTGTATTTTTATACCCTGAGCCCATTGAAAATGGGAAATCAGGGTATAATGTTTTTGTTGGATGTATGTAACAGGCAGAAGGAGGCGTGGCAGACCCCATAAAGTATATATATTCTTGATCAGAACGACAAGAGAAATCGATTTGGCCCTGTCCGTCTGTCCGTCCGTCCGTCCGTCCGTCTGTCCGTATGTTTGAACGCGTCGATTTCAGCCCGTATAAAAGCTAGAGACTTGAAATTTTTTTTGTAGGTCCGTGTATAGCACGCGCAGATCGAGTTTGTTTTAAAAAATCGATAACTATCCCCAATTAATTGTTATCGATTAAAAACAAAATCGAAATTCAGCTAAAAAATTCTATCTCGCCCATCTTTTAAGCTAGAGACACCACATTTTGTATTTAGCTTAATATATATTTTATGGAATTTTGAATTTTGTTATTTTTTGGATACCGGCCACAATTTCCCCCAAATTCTATGAAAACACAGATTCGACGGGGCGCAGGGTATCCCCTAGTCGGTCACGCCCGACTAGAGTTTTCTTACTTGTTACTTTATATTTCGATAGAATTTGTAACTATGTAAATGCAATAATGTTATTAAAATCCCTTAATTGGAAAATCCCTTTGTTGGAAAAGCTAAGACACTTTAGGTTGTGATTATCTAAAATGTATTTATTTAAAAATCGTTGCTCATGCTATATAACTATATGTGCTTTTTAGCTATAGATCTCAGCTAGCATTAGAGTGAAGGCGGTTACCACAATGGTGTAGAGATTGTCACTCGATTTATCAGCTGAATTCGTGTTGCAATTGTTGCCAGAGCAGACGCTGCACCTCGTCTTGTTCCAGTCAATGACCTCGGGCTTCAATTGCAGAGCACAGGCATCCAGGGCGGGATGTACGCATCCAAAGAGATGATAGTCCACAGACGTGTCTGGGATTCGATAGATAATGTAAGAGCCAAGCCTAGCCACCCGTATCGAGTGCGTTTACTCACTCTTCGTATAGATATACTGCAGCGCGAGACAGTTGAAGCGGCTGCTCTTCAGCTCGACCACATTCTGATGATATGTAGCCAAATACTGACTCGTAACATTCGCCGCATAATTGGTGCACTGGACTACCTTTACCTGACTGCAATCGGCTGGGCTAATGCACGTGCGACAGACCAAGGCGATGGCTGCGATTGGGAAGTTCTTTGATTCAAAATGCCAGCTGATGATCTGCCATTCAACTCACCCAACGGCACGGAGACTGAGCCAATTAGGAAGCACACACAAAATATATTCTTCATTCTCAATATGCTACAAGTCGCCCCGAAGAAACGTCGTATGAAACTGACTTACGATAGCCCTCAAATAGGTGTTCTTATATAAGCTGGCCGTGTTGAGAGCTCGCTTCGAACAGCTGCTTTGAATAATCGAGTCTTAAGACAACTTTGAAAGAATCGACTCATTCGCACAAAGTGGCAAAATCTAGTGAGTAATTTTATTTTATTATCGTCCACGTTGAATGCCTTTTTTTACCCGAAACAAAGTTATATTTGTTTTTAAATGCGAAGTTTTTCAAGCATTGCAAATAGTTTTATGTCGATCGGTTACGACTTCCCCACTTACATCCCAACTCTTTCCAATTAAATTTGAAACTTTTCATGAACATTTAACTCTTTCAATCGCCTCCCTTCTCCTAAAGAAGTTTTGTAAATTTACTCAATTTTTAGACCGACTGTGACTCACTCAAACCACATAAGTCTAAGAGCCACAACTTAATTTGATAAAAAGCCATTTGCTAAAAGCGATAAAAAAAGTCTTTTATATATCCGGAGCCCATTGAGTACGAAAGCTTAGCGTTCTAGAGATTTGAAATTTTAAGTAAGTATATCATCGTTTGCGATAGCTCATCCCCTTTCCCAATTATCGATAAAAATAAATTATTTGATTTCGCAACAAAGGTGTGTAGTTTCCTTTAATGAATAGGTAGATTTCGCATATGTTCAATTATGAATGACTCCCCTTCCCTTTCCACAAATTCGCAAAATATCAAAGACTAGGGCTTTGGCAAATAAACACATATGAATGCCATTATTACGCTCTGAAAATTGGAGCAAGAAAGTTCACTTAGTGAAAAAGATTTTCTACATGCGTAAAATGATTGGGAACTTCAACTTTTCGCAGAATTCAGGTATCTCCTAGTCGAACAGTCTCAACTAGACACTCTAATTTTTTTTATACATTTTTTTTCAAACTTATTATTATTGTGCAGGTATAATTGGTATAGCTGTCCGCTGCATTGAATAAAGCCCAGTTGCATGCAGTTGCAGCCAGCAGCTATCTTAAATTATGTCGAAAGTTGGGTCACAGGTATCGATATCTGCTGTGAGTCTCTCTGCAAAGCTGAAGCAATAAAGTGTTGGGACACATTGCGGTGTATGCTATTTAGCCATTGACTGGCGACAGGAGGTGTGACAATCCACTGACTAAGTAAGTATTTTAAATATTTCCTTAAGCAAATGCAAATAATTAAGCACTTCAGGCCTCACCTATCTGTTGGCTCACAACGGGTACAAATAGAGCCACATCTCCTTTTCGAATAATCTATTATTATTATTATTATAATAATCTTTAAGCCTACTCTTCATGTCACACTCTCTCAAGAAACTGAGCTGTTCGTCTGACTATGTGGTAGTATAAACATAGCTCAATTGATTAAGGTGAATCATGCTTGAATCATACGACTTATAGCCCTACAAATATGCTACAACAGTTACAATGGAGTTACAACAACATTCATATCGGAGCATGGTAGAACATGCCGATCCCTTAAATTCATAGCCATGATTTAGGATTATCCCTCGGCCGTTTTTTGTCTCACATTGTCTCCATTGTGGGAGTATCTTGATGATTGTAAACGTTTACAAATTCCATTGAATTTGGTTGTAGCAAGGCGAAAGGCACTGCTGACACCAGGCAGGATCCAAAATTGTTAATTGATTATTGAAAATCACTTAAATATGTATTTACGAAAAATATGTATTTATGAAAACATATTTCTTATATCAATAATTTGGCCACGACGAGGAGCATCGCTGAAGTCATAATTGTAAGGCTACTCTTGCTCAATGTTCCCGCCGGATTATGGTTGCAATTGTTGTAGTTATATATAGTTATATATATATTTATATAGACACACACACGTGCACATACGTACAGCTAGCTTTATGATGGGGCCATGCTATCGTAAAGTTATTTATACAGAAACCAAAGATTTCAACAAAGCTGACAAATTTATAAATATATATAGAGGTGAAGCATAACAGAATTGATGACTGACTTTTTATACCCTGAGCCCGCTGAAAATGGGAAATCAGAGTTAATGGTTTTGTTGGATGTATGTAACAGGCAGAAGGAGTCGTGGCAGACCCCATAATGTATATATATTCTTGATCAGGACGACAAGAGAAATCGATTGGGCCATGTCCGTCTGTCCGTCCGTCCGTCTGTCCGTATGTTTGAACGCGCCGATTTCAGCCCCCATAAGAGCTAGAGACTTGAAATTTTTTTGTAGGTCCGTGTATAGCACGCGCATATCGAGTTTGTTTTAAAAAAAATCGATAACTATCCCCAATTAATTTTTATCGATTAAAAACAAAATCGAAAAAATTCTATCTCGCCCATCTTTTAAGCTAGAGACACCAAATTATATTTATATTTAGCTTAATATGTATTTTATGGAATTTTGAATTTTGTTATATTTTGGATACCGGCCCCAAATTCCCCCAAATTCGAAAAAAAAAACACAGATTCGACGGGGCTCAGGGTATCCCCTAGTCGGTCACGCCCGACTAGAGTTTTCAGAGTTAATGGTTTTGTTGGATGTATGTAACAGACAGAAGGAGTCGTGGCAGACCCCATAATGTATATATATTCTTGATCAGGACGACAAGAGAAATTTGACATTTTTTTATGTATTTGAAATATATATTATTATTTTAAAATATATTATTAAACTAAAGTTTGATTTAGTAAATAAAATAAATCAAAATATTTGTATCTCATTTGAACTCTCTCTTAAAAATTCTTGATTCTTAAATATGGAATGGTTAAAAACTAAATAAATAGTTCTAGTGTTCCCATTCATTCATTTTAAGGGAATTATTTAAAAACTACAGAGCGGAACTGAAGCATTTTGGGTTTCACAATAAATTTGTTGTAAAAATGCAATATGCAATATGCAAATGCAACCGACAAACAAAAAACAAGAAACACAATATAAAAACTTAACAGACAATTTGCGATGGCAAACACGTCTTAATGTCTAAAGCCCAATATCAAGTATTTGGCATAACAAATAAACAAAAGTCGAAGGATAAGCAGCAGAGGAAAAGAATAAAATAGAAACGAGGGACAATGTTTCAAAAATTGAAACGCATATATCAGCATGTCCAGGATGTCACGCATAACTAAATACAAAGCACACACAAAACAAAACAAAAGAAGAGGAGATGTGGATAGAGGGAGCCACAGAAACAGATGCAGGATGCGAAGAGGCATAAGCTTCTGCCAAGGATACGTAGAGGATATTAAATGACAGGACAAATGGCAGGATCCGTATGGCAAGCTGAGTAGCGGGCTCCTCGAAGGTAAACGAAATGCGCAAATCCTGTGAACAATACCAGGAGACAAACAAAAAATAGCTGCGGGTTAGATTTTTAAGCATACAAAAGTATGTATGTCTGTGTGTGTGTGCGACAATAGGTAAACAAGAGAATTACAATATGCTTTTTTAAAAATTAGAAAAACAACGTGCAATAGTCAAGGCATGCCGAGGCATGCCACTCGCCTGACAGGACAATAATATTTTGATATAGAGGGGCTGCCCGAAAGATAAACACAAGCCACGCAGGGACGGTGGTCGCTGGGCGTGGTGCGCCTCACGATTGTGGCGAAAGGCGTTGGGGCGCCCTTTCGCCTTGGGGCTGACAGTTGAGTTATATTTTTTGGGTGGGCGTGGCAGGGGGCATGTTGCAGCGCAAACGGAGTGCTAGGCGAGCCTTTCCTTATTGTGCGGCGAAACTAGACAACAACTGGATGCCTTGTGCATTGCATTAATTTTCCGGTCACGTATCCTTTTTAATCCTGACAAGAATATTATTTCCATAAAAAATGGCACGCTGCGCGCGCTGCCACGACAGCGGCATCAACGACGAAATCGTTGCAGAGCATCAGGCATACGCCACGTATGCCGCAGCCGAATCATAGACAAGTCAGAAAACTCTAGTCGAGCGTGACCGACTAGGTGATACCCTGAGCCCCGTCGAATCTGTGTTTTTCATAGAATTTGGGGGAATTTGGGGCCGGTATCCAAAATATAACAAAATTCAAAATTGCATAAAATACATATAAAGCTAAATATAAAATTTGGTGTCTCTAGCTTAAAATTTCGATTTTGTTTTTAATCGATAACAATTAATTGGGGACAGTTATCGATTTTTTGAAAATAAGCTTGATCTGCGCGTGCTATACACGGATCTACAAAAAACATTTCAAGTCTCTAGCTCTTATAGAAGCGCAAATCGGCGCGTTCAAGCATACGAACGGACGGACAGACGGACAGGGCCAAATCAATTTCTCTTGTCGTCCTGATCAAGAATATATATATGCTTTATAGGGTCTGCCACGCCTCCTTCTGCCTGTTACATACATCCAACAAAAACATTATACCCTGATTTCCCATTTTCAATGGGCTCAGGGTATAACAAGCAGCAGGCAGCCAGCAACGACACATGTATTTAATTTTATTATACATATGTATATATATATACATATATATATGTATGTATATAAAGTTAAAGCATTAACATAACGGTCCAGTGATAGCTTAAAGCGTCGCGAGTAACTTAAGCGTGTGTCAACATTGCGTATGCGTAAAGTGCGACACTTGCGGCTTAAAGGATATTGTCTGAATGTCTGTGTGTGTGTGTGTGGCATATAGCAACAGTTACAACAAGTTACATGTTAAATAAGTCGCTCAGTGACTGGGCAAAGAATCAGCTTTAACTTGAACAAGGCGAGCAAACGAATCTATTATACATTTAACTGCAGTGGCTGCAATTGCAAGCGCCAACGCTGAATTAAAGATTTTTTTCATTAAATACAAAAATAATATTTATACATTTTAAATGATTTCATGAAGTGTGAACAAATGTTGATCAGAGCACAGACGAGATCAAGAAGTTCAGATAGTTCAAGCAGATAAGAAAAGCAAACAAATTCTAAGAGTACCAAGACCACAGACGGGCAGAAGCTCAAGCAGATAAGAGGATCACGTCATTGTAATAGACGAGAGAATTTTCTACTCTCTCGATCAATTTGAATGCGAATTTATTATTGTTTTGGATCTAATTATACTCGTAAATAAGTCGTCCTACTGACCGCCTTTCTAAGGGTATGCAACAGACAGAAGAACGCTTGGCAGACTCCATAAAGTATATATATTCTGTGTGTGCGAAAGCGTCGATCTGAAAACCTATAAGAGCTAGAGGCTTGCTTTCCTTAGGCAGGTTCGTCTATAGCACGCTCATATCAAGTTTGCTTCAAATAACCGTTTTATTGTTGATCAGACTTCTGTTATTCAAGTGTACCTCGTACGTCGTACAAAATTTGGTGCTATTAGTGAAGGTACGAGATCAAATATATTTGTTAGTTTACGCTATGGAGCTATGGTGTATATTTGAAGACACAGATTCGACGTGGTTTAGCGTATCTCCTAGTCGGTCACGCCCGTCTAGTTTTTCCTTCTAATTATTATTATGTTTATATTAGTATTGCATGAATAAAATATAATTCCATTTGCAGGGTATATGCAAGTCACGAAAACGTATTGTATATATATAGTATTTATATAGAATAAACAATGCTCAATAAAAAATGTAGAATAATATCTCGAGCGATATAGAAAATACTCAACATTATCGAAGAAAGTGTATATATATATAGAAAATACTCAACATTATCGAAGAAAGTGTATATATATATATATATATACTTTCTTCGATAATGTTGAGTATTTTCTATATCGAAGAAAGTATATATATATATATATATATATATATATATATATATATATATATATATATATACTTTCTTCGATAATGTTGAGTATTTTCTATATCGCTCGAGATATAGATATATATGGCTATTATATGTGTTATACAGCTACTATCGTTGCGTTCTTATCTCTCATTCTCACTCTCTCATATGAAATCAATTCTATAAATAACTTTTCATAAAAGACCTTCAATAGAAACGAATGGGGGCCGTGCAAATCTGCAAAGTCTGCTCTGCTCTTAAGTGCTTATCTCTTTGGCGGATAGCAACTTGGCTAATGCCAAGATGCATGGAAAATGTTAAGTTTCAGTTTGCTTCCTGCATTGAAGTTGAAAGTTTTTCCAGCTGCTGCAGACAATGCATTTTTTCTGTCTCTCTCTCTCTCTCTTTCTGTATATCTGAAACTGTAGCTAGGACTGGCTTATTATTACAGTTTGTCGACTTGTTTGTATTGTAGTCGACATTGTTGCCCTGTCTCTGCAGCAACAAGAAGCAGTTGTGCGTGTGTGGGTGTATATGCTCAGCTGGCCAGCGAATGGATTGTAATAAATTATTTGCAGCTATTGTGAGATCCATCTACAGCTACCCGTTTGATATTGGACACCACAGGCCAAATGAATGTTAGAATCTGATGAGGTCCAGAATCGAAAAGAATTTTCAAAATAAATGCAAGTAAAAACAAGTAAGAAAACTCTAGTCGGGCGTAACCGACTAGGGGATACCCTGAGCCCCGTCGAACCTGTGTTTTTCAATACACTTATATTTTGCGTAAAATTATAAAAAATTCAAGTTTACTCTTAACAGCCAAAAAATTTTTTTATTAAAAAACTGACATTGGCGAGGTTCGAACCTACGTTAATTACGCAACGTGCATCGTCTCTACCAACAACGCCACCTAATTTTTATAAAATTAAAAAACTAAATAAATAGCTGGCGTCGCCTGGTCTCGAACCCAGGTCCTCACGTTCGCGTGCATCGCTTCTACCAACGACGCCACTCCACCGCTTGTGAAATCGGTGGCAAACGTGAACTAAGCAGCTGATAATTCAACAAAATTCAAACGTAATTTGCGATTCTTCGAATCGACTAGAATGCGAGCGTTTGTATGTGTGTGTGCACAGAACAGAAAAAGTGCGTTCGCTTGGCGCTGCTGCCACGTGTGTTTGTTAAGTAGCCAAACGTTTTGTTTAATAACTTTTTTGCTATTTAACGGATTCCAATG